>CM068717.1:20299699-21022071 GCA_035079005.1 Fraxinus americana
TATGCACCTCAAAAGCAACATTTGGGCAACCATATACAAAAGTAGATCCGAAAGGATTGCTTTTAGCGCCATGAAGTTGGATAGCAGCTCGACCACAATCTCCAACTCCTTTTAAAACAAATTAATGACTAGAAATAAGGCAAGCTGACTAAAGTTGGACATACACCAATACCAGGTTAATACCTGCACCTTAGTATCTCACTCAGAATCAAAAAAATCAAAGATGTTATGCAATTCAGAGCATTTATTATAATAAAAACGTGATGGAAATAAAGCAAAATTACTTTGCTTCCTTAATAATTAGGGAAAAATTCATGGATCAGGTATTATCTATCGTGAAATTAAAAATCAAGCCCCAAGTTTAAAAATTGCAAAAATCAGGTTTTCCATGAATTAATTAATTATATTTCACAATTATTATATTAAATTAAATATTAAACTGTAATATAATATAATTAACTCACCCCACCTCCACCTCCCCAACTGCTCCAGCGACTACTCCGATGATCGGCGACCACTCCGGCAATTGTTCTCCGACCGCGCTTAATTCCGGGTACTATTCGAAGTCACAAATCCAAAACTTTATAGGTCACAAGTTTAAAAAATTAGAGGTCACAGAGATCACATATTTCCAAATTTGTTGGTCACAAATTATATTTTGAGTCACGGATTAACGAAATTTAAGGTCACGGACCACATAGTTGGTCACATACACCCAAACACCCGTCCCCCAATCCCAGTACACTATCAATACTTGGTCACAGATCGACCAAATAGTTGGTCACAGACACTCTTTGTCCCATCTGCCCGCCGCCGCCACTTCCTCCATCGCCACAACCACCCACCAACAAGAACACCACCAACACCCACCACCCAAACCACCACCATCGCCGCCTACACAGCACCACCACCATCATCGCCCTGTCATAACACCACCACAATCACCGCTATAATAATAAATCATTGGTCACAGACATACCCAATCTCATCCTGCCACGACTACCCCACCGCCACACACACAACAAAATCACAGTCACCATCAAATCCAACAAAACCACCGCCTCAAATCCCCAAATCCGTTGGTACAATTACAACTCAACTATTCTGAGACATTTTCTGTGTTGCCAAACCTCACCACATACCCATCGCCGAGCCACATCCACCTGCAACAACTCAATCGCAACGCTAGTAGCAGTGTCGCATCACAACAGCGTCAAGCCAGCGTCGCGACGTCGACAGCAGCGTCGATGCTGCCGTTAGTTGCCAATCATAGGGGAGAGGGGGAGAAGAGATGGAAGAGAGAGGAGGAAAATAAAAATGATTTGGGTTTGGGAATTAGGATTAAAATTTGGTGGGGTAGGTGGTATGGTGGATATATAGATTAATTTAATTTAAAATATTATTATTAATATTAATTGTGAAATTAAAACCTGATTTTTGATTAAATAAAGTATAAACCTGATTTTCAGAAACTTGAAACTAAACAACTGGTTTTATTTAATTTTCCCTAATAATTAATTAGCATTGAACATTCATATCCTACTGCAAAAAACTTGTTTAATTTAACCAGGGTCAACCCAACCCAAGACAAGTAAGGCCACGCCTTGGACCTTAGATTTTAGGGAAAAATTCATAGGTCGGGGATTATTTTTCACGAAATCAAAAATCAGATCACAAGATTAAAATTTACAAAACTCAGGTTTTTCCATAAATTAATTAATTATATTTTACAATTAATCTATTAAATTAAATATTAACTATAATATAAAATACTCTACCCTACCTCCACCACTCCGGCGACTGCTCCAATGACCGGCGACTACTCAACAACTATTCTCCGGCCGCGCTTAATTCCGGCGAACATTTTCCAGTGACCGTTAATTTCGATAACTGCTCCAATTTCTAGGTCATAGATCAAAAAAAGTATATTTCACAGGTCATGTATTTTCAAATTTGTGGGTCACAGATTCCTTTTTTTAGTTACAAATTATCAATTTTAAAGTCACAATTCAATAGCGAGGTCATAGACACCAAAAAAATCACCACCGTTCAATAGCGAGGTCACAAACACTGGCTAGGTCACAGACACCAGAAAAAAATCACAGTTCAATAGCGAGATCACAGACACCTAAAAAAAATCACCACAATTCAATAGCTAGATCACAGACACTAACTAGGTCACAGACACCAGAAAAAATCACCACAATTCAAAAGCGAGGTCACAGGCACCAAAAAAACCACCACAGTTCAATAGCGAGGTCACAGACACCAAAAAAAAAACCACCACCGTTGACCCCGCCACAACACTAACAAAAAACAACCACCATCACACAGATCACCATCACCACCACATGACCATCACCACAGGCCAAAACATACCACCACAGATCCACCACCTCTACAACCACACATCCCCAATTGCAGGCTACACAACAATAAACCCAACTTCCATTAGCTACAGAACACTTACATACGAAACACACAAAGCACAAACACCATCATCACGCTCCACCTCAGCCACCACAAAATCGCCGGAGAAATACCACAAATCAAGATCTGGAATAGATCTCCAAGAGACGGACGACCACAAGTGTTACTGCGACTTTGTGGCGGTCACTGCGACGTTGATGCGGTTCGCAGCAGAGGAAGGGGATGAGGAGGGGATGGAAGAAATGGGGGAGGAGGAGACGGAAGAAATGGGGAAGGAGAGGGGAGGAGTAGGGTTTGGGAATTGAAATTTGGGGGTAGGGATGGATATATACTTAATTTAATTTAAAATATTATTATTAATACTAATTGTGAAATTAAAACCTGATTTTTTATTAAAGAAAGTATAAACCTGATTTTTTAAAATATCAAACTAAACATCTGATTTAGTGTAATTTTCCCTAGATTTTAAGGGCTCTAAAAAAAAAGCCCAAAACTTCCCCAATCAAAAACCCCTCAAATCCCTTAGAAGAAAGATCCCACCGTCTTTTTCTCCCACCATTTTTTTCTCCAACCGGCTCTCTCTCCAATCATCTTCTACTAAAAATTCTCTCTATTCCCTACTAGACGATTCATATTGTTCATTAATTGTATGCGCCACAGATATGCAAGATTCAAATTCAGTTGCTCTGGTTATGAACGAATATCTGGAATCCTTGTGTGTGGTAACTGTTAAACTGCTTCATCTATAGATAAATCAAAATCAAGGTTTTACAGGTTTTCATTTTCCTGTTCGTTTGTAAGATTTTACAAAATTTGTTTCATTAGTCATTGAGCTATTCATTTCACTGGTTAATTTTCAATGTAATGGAAATTATCCATTGAAATTCTAAAATTGCAAAAAGTATTACTTATTTGCTATTTCATCTTCAGATACATGTGAAAGTTTCTGGATTTTCCATTGCTAAACGTGCTCCTCTCAAGTTATTCCATTTTTTCATATAAATTTTGGTCTAATTTCATCACATATAAGAATTTTAGTTATCTGCTTGTAATGTCACCACATGATTCTGTCAAATTAATCATTTTTTAATATGGATTTGGTCTAATTTTCATCAATTGACATGAGAATTCTAGTTGCCTGCTTGTATAAGCAATATGCTCTCGTTCTTGTAATATCACCAGTTTACAAAGTCTTTGATATTCACTATTTCCCTTATAATGTTTATTTCCATCAAATGTATGTTTATTTCCTTTCATACAGTTTTCTGTTTTATTTTGTTGTATTTATGAATAGCGTGAACGTTTTTCTAAGATGCAATACTAAAACCTATGAAATTCTCATATCAATAGGTTGCAAATATGTGGAGCTCGTTGTCATGATTTTGGCTGAATTGAGTACAAATAGGAGATTGATGATCTGAAAATAGAATAATGTTGGTAGAGACATGAACTCGGTAAGGATTACAAACGACAACTCACTTTTATTCTACATTGAGTTGAAAAGGAATGACCCTTGATTTGTAACTGAAATTGCTATGAGATATAGAAACATTGATTGAAAACCCCCTTAATTTGCTGTAAAAGATTTTTTTTATCCTTTTAGTTATTTGCTCAATAGGAACTTCGTTCTTATCCTTTGATGTTTTGGATTACATCAAGAGAATGAACTGTTATTTTGCAAATGTTTGGATTGCTTATAGAATATTATTGACTATTCATGTCACAGTTGCCTCCGCTGAAAGAAGTTTTTCAAAGTTGAAGTTGATTAAGTCTTATCTTCGATCAATTATGTCGCAAGAGCGATTGAATGGGTTAGCTATGATTTCTAGTGAAAAAAATATATTAGAAAATTTTGATTTAGTAGTTTGATTACTGATTTTACATCTCAAAATGTGAGAAAGTTAAATCTTATGCTAGCCTAATATATCGGGTTGTGAGAGAAATTTTACTTTGCTACTCAATCTTTTGAATTATATAACGTCTTCTTTTTAATATAAAAGTGTTAATTATTTAAATATTTAAATTTTGTTACACTTGTGAAAAAATGATTATATTGAAGGGCCTCATAATAATTAGTTGCCTAGGGCCTCTAAATTCTCAGGGTTGGCCCTGAATTTAACTTCAACTTGGTAGCTATGTATATGAACATATCACTTTAACTTGCTCCCATTTTTAACTAGGCGGCAATTTTTTAGTTAAATCACATCCTGATGAAATGATCCACCAACTGCAAGAAATTTAATTGGGAAACTTTCCATCAGCAAAAATTTCCTTGATAGCCACAAACGATTAAAGATGGAAAAGAACTTACTTCTAGGATCCATTTAATTGCAATAATGGAATTTGGTGGAAAGAAAATGAATTCCAGTAAATTGAATTACCTAGAATTCATTTTACCGGGAATTATTAATTAATTGTATTTGATTGGTATAATTTTTTACCTGAAAAATATTGAAATTTTGAATCTTTTGGTATTCGTTTGGCTTTATTTTTCATTGAAATTTTCCACTAAAGGTATATAATTTGTTACAATTGTGGATAGAATTTAATTGAATTGTAAAAAAAAAAAAAAAAATTTGGAATTGACAAAATTATAAAAGGCCATTCTAATACAAAAACTGAGGCTCGTTTCCTACTCTCCTCCTTGGCTCCTCCGTCTTCGAGCTAAATTGACGAATACACATATATGTATGGTGTCCGCCATAATGAGGAGGAGGTAATGGTGGTGGTGCGCGATCGTGATTCTCAACGCCAGCGCTGAAATTTAGGATGAACTGTTTGTGGTTCACTGCTTTCAAACTGGTATGGAATTGAACTTGATTTAAATCTTTTCTTGATGATATGGGACCATGAAACTGCTCACCTTGATAAGTATTAGGGGCCTGTAATGGAGTATCGGTGTTGGAGGGTTGGCCGGAATTAGTGTTGAAACCATGCGTGATGGCTTGATTTTGAGCCCGAATTTCGTCTGATTTTGGAGGTGTTATGTCCGGTTATTGGTATGAAATTGAAGAGTGGGATGATGACATGTTAACGGTGTGCAAATCCGGTGGTTTGTCCGACGGCATACTGAATGAATTTGGAGTAGAAGGTGTCGGTGTGGTGGATGAATTTGGTTGCAATTCCCACTTGCCAAGAAAACAAAAAACCTGCTGAACCATGGGAAAACCAATTCTAGGATTCTGAGGAAAAGAGGGTCACGTGCTGAGAATTGGGAAAATATTTTGCCTGGAAAATATATCTTGTCAAACAGCAAAAAAGTTGAAAAATGGTGGGAAGTTTTCCATCTTCCATGGAATTTAAGGCCTATCAAACAGGGCCTTAGAAGTTAGAACTGTAAATTACAAAGTTGAACTTCATGTATGAATTAAAATCCGCCTGTCCAGGATAGTTCGCGTGCAGAACAAACTTCTTGATTTTGTGAGTCTGTAAATTCAGCACGACAACGTCAAAACTTAAAGGAAAAAAAATAATGCAATTAGTAGTGAGATTAACAGAAAAAATAAAATAAAAAATAAAAAAATTTGGATACCTGCCCATCGAATAATATGTCCAAACCACTGGTGAAGTGATTATAGAAGTAATCACCACAGAGAGTTGTTCCTGGCCGAGGATCTGATGCAGAATGAATTTACACCAAATCATCAACACAAAACCATCATAAGGTCTAAAGGAGGATTTTTGATTGAAGGTGCAAATATATTGAAAGTTCAATTATAAGGTACCAAACAACTGCAAACAAACTCAAGATTTCTAGAGGAACTACGAAATAACAGGCAGATCGGGTCCAAATGTCCAATGAACAAGTAGCACTTGTCCAAAAGATGGATATTGTGGTTCATTAAGGTTAATGGGAACCAAACATAAATTCAATGAGAAGAATAATGACAATATATATAAACATCTTCCAATGGTTCACTTTTATCATTTTCGACAAACCTTATTTCGTTTCCCTCCAATACATATAAACATATTTTCTGTGAGGCTGTGATGCCCCCCAGCCCACTTAAGGCAATGATGATATAACATTCGGTCCATTACTAATACCTATTATGCTGCTGAAGTGAGCCCAGTGAAGCCCAAGCCCAATACCCGGTCCAATAAGGAAAACATGTTTGGATGAAGCAACTTTAGTTGTTCCTCCATTGTTGAAAGTGTTAGTTTCTCTGAGCTATTAGATGAGATGCTACCAATCTCAATGCCTAGATACTTTGTTGGTATTCGAATGGTTTTCTAATTCATTCATTCTTTCTTTCTCTCTGTTTCTCGAGAGTTTTCTGGAGACTTATGTGTTCTCTCTTTTCATCATCTTCTTATGTTGAGAGGATCTCTTGAATTTGTTTCTTAAGTGTGATTTCTGTGTGAAATTAGGTGAAGAGATCAGGTATTGTTGTTGGTAGCATTGAGCTCTTCTGGTTCATAGAAAAAGTTTCACATTTACTATGTATCGTGAGGGTTCTTGAGTGAATCTAGACTTCACGGTATTGAATCATAAGGGTACCTTATTCTGAGCCTTTGATCTGGGAAACCTTGGTGTTCGGTGGTATTTTGGAGATAAACGTTTGTAATAGGGTTTTCGAGTTCATTCGATCTATAATATTCAGTTAGAGTGTTGTATAACAATGGTATTAGAGCCCCTTTTGGCTGGTTTTGAGTCTTCGATCTAGTTTTGGAGACTGGAAATCTAATTTTCAACCTTCAATCTTCGATCACCTGAAAATCTGGAAACCCTAGTCTTTAGTTTTCATTTGATTTAGTGTTGCTGAATATTGATCTGGAGTTTTGGTTGAGGGAGGTGTTTGATGTTCGTGATTTTTGGTTTAGTTTGAACAAGATACCTATATATAGGGATTTCCTTAGTTCTTGATCTCCTTTGTGGTTATCTGATGGAACACTACTTCTCTGCTACGACTTTCAATCCCCCTATTGCACTGTGGTTTGTTTGTTGGTGGTTAATCTTTGACCACCATTCTGGTTTGCATTTTCTAACACTGAAATTCCCCATCCCTATGTCTACATATTCATTCCTGCTATGCATTTTTTGTGTAATCACCCTTTGTGATCAAATTGTGCATTGACCTGAAAACAAGAGTCTCACGGAATCCCGGTGAATTTGATCATTCCTGGGGTGACTGCAGTTGGTTCCCCTCATTCTGTTTTTGATTTGTTTTGAATTCTTTTGTAAATTTAGAATAACTGTGATATTTGATTACTGTTTATTCTATGTGGCCTATTTCCCTTTCCCTTTTTGTGTAGATCAATCTACTGTTTTTCTTAAGTGTGTCAGCTACCATAGTTTTAAAGTTTTGAAATACTTTGTGTTATTTCTGAATAATAAAATATGACAAATACTTTTGAATTTGGTGTTTTTGATGGAAAATGAGATTTCCCATTTAGCAACAAAAGATGAAAGTTGTTTTAGTTCAACAAAAGATTTCTAAGACAATAACACAAAATTTTCCTGAAACTATGACAACTAATCAGATAACAGAAGCTGATGAACTTATTTATATTTCTATTATTATGCATTTGTCAGATCAATTCTTGAGGAAAGTAGGAAAGTAAGAGAATGCTAATGCCTTATGGGATGAGTTAGAGTAGCTTTATCTAATTAAGTCCTTACCTAATAAGTTGTTTCTATTGGAGAGGTTCTTTAGCTTTAGGTTAGACACCTCTAAGGATATAGAAGACAATCTTGATACCTTCAATAAGTTGGTTCAAGATATCACCAATGCTGGTGATAAAGTCTCTGATGAGTATAAGGCTGTTGTGTTATTGAATATTATTCCTGATTCCTATAGAGAGGTTAAGGCTGCCATAAAATATGATAGAAATATCCTTACACCTGAGATATTTATAAACTCTTTGAGAAGTAAAAAGCTGGAACTCAGGCCTGAAAGGGGGAATAGTGGGCCTTTGACTCTGTTTGTTAGGGGAAGGACCAAGAACAGATTTACTGGAAAGAATTAACATTTTAGAAACACAAACTATGACAAAAGATAATTAATTTTTTATTGATAGGATCGATTTAAATTAAGAATTAAAATTTAAGTTAGGTTCAATGGCTATTAGTTATGAAAAAGACAATTATAAATGTCATTTTGGTTGTTAACAGAACCAATCGAACGAGGGATTCAATGTTTATTCTTCTTTTCTTTTTTAAAAAATACATTAACATCTCACGTAGGCTCATCATCATCTTGTGCAAGAAAATATTTGGAATGAGAATCTATATATAGATTGCTATGAAAACTTTCTAATGAAATTGTTTTAAATGGTAGAACGTGATCAAGAGGGATATTATAACATTCTTCTAAAATTTTGTAATGATTAATATATGAGATAAAATTAACTATTTATTATATAATATGACGATTCTGTGTAACTCAAGGCGTATTAAAATACTTTCTATTTACTAAGGACTACAAATGAAACCTCATATCATCTTAATTAATAGTGAAATATGCAAAAAAAGTAAGTTTGTCAATTTGAATTGACAAAGAAACGAATATTTAAAAAAAAGGAAAAAATTCATAACTAAGAGATTAAGTATAACCCATTTCAAAACTAAAAAATAAGGTTTAAAACTCCAAAAGTCAAATAGTAATTAAATTTTATTTATGAAATAAATAATTAAAAATATATTTTATTAAATAAATATAATAAGGTCGCAATTTGATCATAAAATATTGAATTAATTGGTCATAAATCAAAATTTTATAGGTCGCAAATTATTTCTCGATCACAAATCCCAAATTTTATAATTCGCTGCTTATTTAACGATCACAAATTATAAAATTAGCTGGTAACAAGTTATTTATCTATCACAACTTAATAAATTGTGAGCCACAATCATAGTTTTTATGTTAATTATTATTTACTGATCATAAATTAACTAATTTATTAGTCACAAACACCCCTACCCCATCCCCGTTGCACCACCATCATGACAACCACGACCACGAGTAACATCACCACCACCTCACCAGACTGCGTAAAATGACCACCACAACACCACTACACACCACATCAACCACAAAACCACCACCACTGCACCCACAACACCACCACACACTAAAACAATCGCAAAACCATCACCATAGCACTGTACCATTTGAACCCGTCTGTGATGTTGAATCTAATTAGAGCAACAGGGTCGTTGCATCATCGCAGCAACTAGAGTTGTCTAGAGAAAAAGAAGAGAAAGAACTGGGATGACGATGATGCCGAGATTTCGCTACTTAATCGGTGATGACGACGACTGGGAACTTGGATGTTGGCAGCTGGAAGTTGAGACGGAGTCCATTAAGGTTTCATGAGGGCGAAAGCCCTTATTGAACTTAATTTGGGCCGTCCCTTCTAAAATATGGTCTATTCTGGGGCTAGGCAAAAATGTCCAGCCCAATGCTTGAAATATTAAATAGCAAATGATATCTCCTAACATAACATGAAGGTTCCCCAAAATAATATCTCATATCCCTAAATCAAACTGAACGTGAAGAAGTTTCTCCAAAAACTCTTAGAGCTCATTCATTTATCTGAACAGATGGCTGAACATCATGCCGATGTAAGGCCTCATCCCATAAAATAATATGTTCCTGTGTGTTTTCTAGTCGCATTCATCGAACTCTCGCATATCTATATTGCAAAGCATACACACGTAAGCAATAATGTTCAGTAAATATGATGATCAATGACATGGAAATCCAATCATGCATCGGACTCAAATCCCATTATGATGTACCTCAAGAGCTCAAATATCATGACGGCCAATTACATGTATGTTACCATCGCTATAAATGGGTCCATCACAAAATCTACTCGCGATGCCATCGTGTATTCATCGTGCCATCCGGATTAGGAAACTTCACCGATACACAAGTCATAGATTAGATCTGACCTACACATATGGATCCATTTATATCATATCCCTATCACATGGACATTATAAGACCTTTCGACAACAGTTGCGTACTCAATTTCGGATCCCCAATACCTAATCCTCGACTACCATTAATAACCATCAGAGCCTCGACCAATTATGTCTACCCGAACATCAATGACACATCCATCCATGTGTCCAGTACGAGAACTGTATAATAAATGCACATCATTTGAGAATACTTCTACTTAGTATCATCATCACAATGTGCATATAAGTTTTATAAGAATATCAAATAATATTACAGACAAAAAAGTAGCATGATAATTAGTATTGTAGTTAGGTTCATCGATTTTTACATCATATTGTCATATATAGCGGTAACCTACTTAATTTTGAGTACTCACAAGTTAATTATGATAATACTACTTATCAAGATGGAGTTCAAACTTAACCTACCCACCTTCCCCCCTCCTATGTGAATCTGAATAAGCCTTAATAAATAGCATTCAATCACCAAATAATTAATTTAATGATCACAACAACAATAAAAGTCTATCTCTATCTTTTTATCCAAATGGCAAGTTTTTACTACGTGGTATAAACAAATAACTCACCTTGCGGTATAATTATCTCTGACAAATCAATGAATCGGTGGTCAATTAATTCAAAACATTAAGAATGAAAGTAAAAACAATTGAAAACATCAATTTGAGATTAAAACTTTATAATTAAAAATAAAGTTTAAAACTAGGTTGAAATTGTTCATCTCAACTTTCTATTCAATTACATATCATGGGAGAAGAATAATACAAAAAAAGAATTAAAGTACATTATGGTATTTTAAGGAAAAATGTGAAAAATTATGAAAATCTTGCACTATGATTGCGCATTCTTCTTGTAAAATCCCTGTAACCCTAGTTTCCTAATTTTTCTCTCCTTTTTGGAATCTCTTCTCTTGTAATCGATATGATTTTTTTCTCCTAAGAGGCCCATTTGGCTTGTGTAACATGTGTGTAGTGGATTCCCAGAAGCCTCCTTCATTTGTTGGACTAAGACATTTATTATAGGGAAAATTAGGCTGATTACTCTAAAAAAATATCATCTTTGATTAATACCCTTCAAACTAAAATAAAATTATATTACCGTATTAATTACTTGCCAAACCTGTATTTCAAACCCAAATCAAAATAAGAAGCCCCTGAATCAAAAAACTCTGGGAAACCTTCCAAATCCAATATTGAAATCCATTGAATCCAATATCATCTCTCAGAGATCCCAAATCGGTAAATCTAAACTTGAAGGCTAAAACCACAGAATCTGGGACTTGAATTCTCTCAACAATCTCGCTCTCGTCTGCGAGTCTCTCACCTCGATGCCGTCCATCAGCAAAAGGAGAAGGTAAAGAAGGTCTCTCATATCTCTCGACGTCTCGCCGCCTTCCACCACCGACCGTCGGCGCCTTTCATCTATTTGGTTAGTCGTACTTTTTCTGAGTTTTCTTAGAATTTCGTTTTAATCAGTAGATTAAAGGTTTTGGATCAAATGTCTAGCATAGGTTATAGTCCAAATGTTGCTGTATATACTACGTTGATTGATGGGTGTTGTAAGGATGGTGAAGTTGAAAAGTCAAAGGAATTGTTCTATAAAATGGAAGAGCTGGGTTTGGTTGCTAATCAGTATACTTACACTGTTTTGATAAATGGGCTCTTTAAGAAAGGACTTAAAAGGGATGAATTCGAGCTCTATGAGAAGATGAAGCTTGATGGGGGCTTTGCCCGACTTGTATACTTACAATTGTGTGATGTATGAGTATTGTAAGGATGGTAAGGTAAGCAAAGCTTATGAACTGTTCGATGAAATGTGTGAGAGAGGAGTGACATGTAATATCTGAAGCTCTTGATGTCATGCATATATTCTCTTCAGCTCTGGAAGGCTCTCATTTGATGTGTCTGAACCCGTCGGACAATGCCTTGGGTGAGAAAGGAGTTAGGGCATTTGGGAAGCTCTTGCAGTCTCAAACTAGCTTGGAGAAACTATATCTAATGAACGATGGAATATCAGAGGAAGCTGCACAAGCTGTCTGTGAGTTGGTTCCTTCTACAGAGAAGCTTAGGGTTCTTCAGTTTCATAATAATATGACAGGAGATGAAGGGGCTGTTGCTATTTCTAAGATTCTAAGGCGTTGTCCTTTGTTGGATGATTTTCGGTGCTCATATACACAAGTAGGGTCTGAAGGAGGAGTTGCTCTGTTTGAAGCACTTGGGGAGAATTTGAAGAAACTTGATATATGGGACAACATGTTTGGCGTAGAGGTTGGCGTAGAGGTTGGCGTTAAGTTGAGCAAGGCTCTTTCCAAACATGAATATCTTACTGAGGTTTATTTGAGCTACATTAATCTGGAAGATGAGAGAGCCATTGCAATAGCTAATGCACTCAAGGATGCAGCCCCTTTACTTGGGATATTGGAGATAGCTGGAAATGATATTACAGCTGAAGCAGCTTGCATTTCTGCTAAAAAGGCTATCACGAAGTTGAACTTGTCTGAGAATGAACTCAAGGATGAGGGTGCCATTCGGATCAGCAACGCTCTTGAAGCCCAGGATCAAGTGAAGGATATTGATATGAGCGTGAATTCATTAAGAAGGGCTGGGACCAGATCATTAGCTCAGGCTTTAGTGCATAAGGCCAAGTTCAAGTTGCTGAATGTTAATGAGAACTTCATTTCTGATGAAGGTATTGATGAGTTGAAGAATATCTTCAAAGAATCTCCAGAAAATCTTGGACCGATGGATGAGAATGACCCTGAAGGAGGAGATGATGACAACAACAGAGAGTCTGGGGATGATGGTGAAGGCAGTGAAGATGAATTGGAATCCAAACTCAAAAATCTTGATGCCAATCAAGATGAATAGAGGCTGCTCTCAGACATTTTATGAAATTTTGCCGCCCGACACTAGAAATTTGCCTAAGCCTATGTTGTTTTGAACTGATTTCTTTAGTGTCTCTTGTGATAGGCCTGTTGTACTGCCTCGTAGAATCTAATCGATATTCTATCAAGAGTTTGATGGAATGATTTTATGTTTAATACTCAACTTAGCATTTATGTATTAGTAGACCTATGCAAATTATTGCAGAGCTGTGATTCTTCTGTGAGATTTTTATGTAATGTCTTCTTTCTGCGGTTTAAAAAAAATGTATTGTTAGTAATTGCACAAGAACAAAGTGGGAAAATCATGTATCATGGTTTGATATTTGTGCTAGTTTTTATAGTTTTACCAAGAACAAAATTGCTTTATATAAGGATGGATTCTTATCTTGCACGAATTTTATTATAGGTAGATTTTTGTCAACGAGAAAATAAACATCATATTATTTTTGTCATTTTTTTTAATTTTATTTTTGTCACTTTTTATGAATTTCATCACTTTTTAGTATTTGTCACTTTTTTTTAATTCATGTAACTTTTTTTTTAATTTTCGTCACTTTTTTGAGTTTATCACTTTTTAAAATTTTGTCACTTTTTGAGTGTTTTGTCACTTTTTTAATCTGTATATCTTTTTTTAATTTGTGTCACTTTTTTGAATTGTTACTTTTTAAAAATTTGTCATTTTTTTTAATGTTTATCACATTGTGTATGATAATACAGGAATGTGATCACAATTATGTACCAATGCCACCTGATCATGCTTTGATTATGTCGCTTTTTTTGTCACTTTATTGAATTGATTCCAATGAATCACAATCATGCAACAAATGTCACTTGATCATGCTTTGATTATATCACTTTTTTTGTTATTTTATTGAACTCATTCTAATGTTTTAATTGGTATTTTGTCACTTTTTTGAATTTCTGTCACTTTTTTTTTAATGTTTGCCTCTTTTTTAATCTTTGTTAATGTTTGTCACTCTTTTAATCTTTGTCACTTTTTTCAATCACTTTCTCGATTTCTATCACTTTTTTGTGACAAACGTCAATTTTTAGTAAAAGTGACATTGTATGTCATTTTTAATAAAAAAGTGACACTTAACTTTAAAGTGACAGTGGATCACATTTTCATTGTCACTTTTTTTTTACGTAATCATTATGTAGATTGGTCTGAATATGGTGATTATTTTAAGAACATGATTATTGGTGTTGCACAAATGGATTGTGCTATTTTAGTACTTGTCACTTTTTTTGAATTTTGTCACTTTTTTTGAGTTTGTGTCACTTTTTTAAAAAAAAGTGACAATTTTTATAAAAAAAAGTGACATTGTGTCACTTTTTTTATTTTACACAGTATTTTTTACTTCCTAAAAACCTTTCACATGATTTTTCAAAACATCCCTAATTTTAAGGGTATTTTTGTAAGTACCCCATTATTTTACGACAGTATTATGTTAAAATTGGTTTTTTAAAAGAGTTTGAGAAGACAAATGAGACAATTTCCTTTTTCAATCGAAGTCCTTTTCTTTTCTTATGCAATTTAGTCATTCGTATTTTAATCTTCACAATTAAGTCGTATTCATCCCAAAATCATTAATAAATTGATTCGAAGCAAGTTTTAGGAGCTTGTAATTTAGTTTCCAAACTTTTCAAATGTCGAATTTAACTCTTGAAATTTATAAATTCTTATCAAATGCTCCGTTGATACTTTCAATTGACAAATTGCAATTCAGTAAATCTTCAATTGCTTCGAATCAATTCTAATTAATATTCAAATAACCTTTTTTCATACTAATTGTATCCAAGTTGGCATGTTTTCCTAGAATTAACATGATTTACACAAATTAACGTAATTATGCGGGTCTGACTTTGGTTTGCTAGCTGGCTACCACGTAGTCAATGCTTGGAGCCTTATCGAATGAGGCGTAATAAATGTCTTTTCCTAGAAGATGTTAAGACCATGACGCTCTGTCCTGATGTGTGCACGCATAATATTTGATCAAACATTGTAAAGGTACTCTAAAATGTTAATTGAAGTTCTTGCCGCTTTATTCCTCGCGTTGCGAATCAAGTCGCCCACACCGTTAGTTGGATTGTAGTCGTTTATTTGTACAGTTTACTATTGCTAGCTATTTGATTTCATGAAAATATTTGCATCTGGCTTCAAAAAAACTACTAGTATCTATGACCTTCCATGATTGAATTGGAGCCAATAGATTAATTACAAATTTAAGTGATGGCAAAATCAACCAAATTTTAGATCCATTCACACTCTCGGGTACCCATCTTTTTTATGAAAGGTATCATTTTCTTGAGCGGGTGCACGTCACACTTTCCGAATCGTAAGCGTTTGTTTTTTTAAGTAACGCATATTAGAGATACTGAAAGGGTTATTGGCGCAAAACGTCCCTACCTTTGAAGGGTTGTGTGGAAAACATCCCAACGTTTGATTTTTTGGTGCTCAACGTCCCTACCTATCAAGTTTATTGTAGAAAACATCCCTACCTTTCATTTTTTGGCACAAAACGTCCCTACCTTCTGCATTTCTTTGCACTGAACGTCCTTTACACATTTTTTTAATTCAAAATGACCAATATACCCTCCTATGTAAATAGAACAAGAAAAGAAAGAAAAGAAAAATAAAAAAGAAATTGCAACTACAGGCCTGAACTTTTTAAAATGTGCAAATAACCGCCCTATCTTTCAAAATCTGACCGAACTAAGGGGCAATTTTTGCACCCTTTTGGCCGAGAATTACGGTAATCTACCGTCTTCAAAACCACTGGATATTGCTACTACTGGAAAGAGCACATCTTCCTCTTCAATTCCATCCAAAGAACTCCCTCTAACTCGTTGTAATCTGGCTGGAAATGGAGTTCAAAGTTGGTTGCCCAGTTTTTTGCAAACTGCCGGAATCCCCGTTTTTCTGCTGATTCCGGCTTCGTCCGGCTGAATTGGCCTTGACCCATGCTTGGGCAAGGGGCGCCAGGTGGTGGGGAGTCATTCCCAGGTGGTCCTCCATCTTGATTCAGCCGGACGGCGTTGGAATCAGCAGAAGAAAGTCCCGGTTTGAGCTGCCTGCGATAGGCAGAGCTTCTGGGTTTAGTTCGAATTGATGATTTGATGTTTGGGCTGAATTGTTTCCATGGTTAGGGTCATCCAGGGGCTGTTATCGACCGGTGGTTGGCTCCGGCCAATTTGGTTTTCGGAAACGGAGATTCCGACATTTTGCAAAAAACTGGGCAGCCAACTTTGGACTCCATTTCCGGCCAGATTACAACGAGTTAGAGAGAGTTCTTTGGATGGAATTGAAGAGGAAGATGTGCTCTTTCCAGTAGTAGCAATATCCAGTGGTTTTGAAGACGGTAGATTACCGGAATTCTCAGCCAAAAGGGTGCAAAAATCGCCCCTTAGTTCGGTCAGATTTTGAAAGATAGGGCGGTTATTTGCACATTTTAAAAAGTTCAGGCCTGTAGTTGCAATTTCTTTTTTATTTTTCTTTTCTTTCTTTTCTTGTTCTATTTACATAGGAGGGTATATTGGTCATTTTGAATTAAAAAAAATGTGTAAAGGACGTTCAGTGCAAAGAAATGCAGAAGGTAGGGACGTTTTGTGCCAAAAAATGAAAGGTATGGATGTTTTCTACAATAAATTTGATAGGTAGGGACGTTACGCACCAAAAAATCAAACGTAGGGATGTTTTCCACACAACCCTTCAAAGGTAGGGACGTTTTGCGCCAATAACCCATACTGAAACACCAAAATTGAGCCAACACGTTCATCAACACATGACTATGCGAGATTGAACCTACATATGTGAATTTCCTAGGAATGTCAACGAGTCGAGCCGAAACTCGGTGCTCGTGCTCGGGCTCGGGCTCGACTCGAATAAAAATGGTTCGGATTTTTTTGGTCCGAGTTTCCCGAGCTTTCGGCTCGGGCCTTAGAGAGCCAAGCCTAGTTGGCTCATTGTTTTTATTAAATTCGTGACCAATCTAACATTTTTTAAAGAATATAGGATTTGTACAATTTATACAAATTATAAATTAAATAAAAGTTACAACCTTCCTCATTTTTCCAAGCTCGGGATCAGCTACAATCAAGGTAAGAGGAGTTAAAATTGTATACGAATAAAATATTTCGTTTACAATTTTTCTTGAAACAAATAAATTTAAAAAATATGTATTTTTTTTAAACTAATCAATTTAAAAACTTATAATATCCTATGCTAGGATCTGCTGCAACTTTTCGGCCATTAGTCAACTTGTTCTTGAATACGTAATTCTGCACATTCACAGTATTTTAAGCATATTAAAGCATCGAATATATCTTCTTATAGTCTTGATCGTTAGTCTGATAAAACTCGATCACCTAAACTAAATACAACATTCGATGCTACCGTAGACACTAGAGGTAAATGATATAACATTATTAAAAGTTTTTAAACCTTCAATAGCAACTTGTTTTCTTTTGTTATATAATTTTATATTATCTGAACGAAGAAAATTTCTATAATAAGAAGTATACCTGGGTTAGAGATAATTCTGCACGAGTTGTGTAAAGTGTAACGAGTCTATCATCGTAAGTGGCATCTCTGCTTCAATCACATATGCAGGCATTCCTTCACGAAATCTTTCCTGTGAATATACAAAGGTGGAAAGAGTAAAATCAGAACCGCCAACAATTTGTTCGATTTGTTTCGGGTCGAGACCGACTGGTCTCACTTTACAACTCCTTAATATATGCCTATTCAAATGTGACATGTTTGAACCAGACTTCCAATTAAATTGTTAGTCACAGTAATCGTAACATGCTTTCCAAATATCAACTATATTTGAACACAAACATTTTTCAATTAAATTGTTTGTCATAGTAATTGTAACATGCATTCCAAATATCAACTATATTTGAACACCGACTTTTTTGTGTGTCATGTGTCGCCAATAATCTGATGATTCTTTTTACTACCTTTTAGTTTCGAGTACTTCTTTTTATTCGATATCCTCCAACTCAATTGGAATATTTTGAGATGCTTATAGCCGAATGGAGTACTCGAGTTTCCCCTTAAACTGATCAATCTCATCAATAGTAAAATCAATCTATGACTATTATAACAATAGATACTAAATACTAGAGTAAAAGAAATTGAATATTAGACCAAAGAAATTGGAGATTGAACTTGAAACTAGAATACTACAAGTTAAAACTAATTGAAGTAAATTGCTATGAAATTCAAAATCTTTACCTCATATTTATAGCAAAAAAAGAAATATATTAGTTTCAATCAAATTTGAAATTTGAATACATCAGCTACATGTCACGTAGCAGCTATGAAGACATGCAGCATGTAATGAAGCCATTGACGCTAGCCAACGCATAATTTCTGTACTCTTAAATGAACTAAAAAAAAAAAAAAATAGGACAAAAAATTTAAGAAAAGAAAATTGTACTCTTAAAATTCAATTTCTATTATTCAAATTTTTTATGATGCAACATTTGCTAAATAACAATTAATTACTAATACATGAATTTAAACACACATTAAAATTTCTAGATATATGAATAAAAATAAATTTATCTATAATAATTCTAGATTAATGTAGACTAAGATTCATCAAGTCAAGATTAATGTGAATATTAATTAATTGAGAATTAATAATATGAAATTCATACATGACAAATATATTATAGTATTTATTACGTATTAAAAAAATGAAATGTAAGGTATTGTTGAAATAATTGAATTGTTGTAGGGTTAAAATCGTCCAAAAAATGAATCTCGCTTGATATAGTATTTAATATATTATAGATATATGTCATATCAGTTTAAAATTTCACATCAATTGGTTCAACATTAAATTATGAAAGTGTAAGCATTTAATGGGAAAAAATGAATTTAGTATATCAATAAGGGGCGTGTTTGAATACCATATTTAAATGTTAAACGTGCGGTCATACTTATTCGTTTAAACTTTTTATATTAAGTAGTTCGAGCTAATAGTAGTTTTAACTCTTGAAATTAATGCACAAAATTAAAATCAAACAAGTCAACTATTATTAACACCGGTTTGAAAATCTAACGGGCTAGTTTGATTGGAAAAATTAAGAATTAGTTCGATTATTTTAAAAATCGATTAAATAAAGAGGATTTATGACGACACGAGCCGATCGATTCATATCAATAACATGATCGTTACTGTAAGAGTGTGTTTTAAAGGACTTTCCTGAAACCTAAAAATACTTTCTTGAGGTCAAAATTTTTATATTTTGAATACTAATTTTATATCAATTTTATTTAATTCGATTAAAAGTTAGCAAGTTTCTATTTATTATCAATTCGATTTGGATTAGTACCTCAGAACCTGGACTAGTTACTATTTATTATGAGTCGGGCTAGTTTTCAAAAAGTTGATTATTCCACCTTTTACTCTTCAGCATCGCACTACAAAAGAAGTCTGGAATTGGCCCCATAAGCATCACGTGTTGGCCAATTCTTACCCCGTTGGCCATGGGATGACCCGCCATTCACCTTTCTGCCTTTGACTCTTGAAACACGTCCACATGCAATAGCAAACACAAATTCTTGGTACAATTCCATTTTTCAATCCTGCTAATTAAAGATTATACCCAAATTGCACCTCTGCCGAATTCTCAGCCTAACCTTCTACAGTCCAATTCTCTCTTTTTCTGTAGATTTTGGTATGTAGATTGTACATGTTTGGAAAAACTTAAATAATTACCAGTTTGTTTTGGAATTGAGGATTCTAGGGTTCAACGAGTATTTTTTTTTATGGAAAACATAGAAACATTATTAGCTGCAGTAGCTCAATTTGACAACGATGAAACTGATGATACTAGTGTACCAACCAGAAAGCCGGAGGACTGTGGGTCATTTCCTGCCGTCCAGGAAATGGATGATTTGCAGCTGGGAGGAGTTATGACGGGTGTATCCGAAGATTCTGTTGTTGAAAAGTCATCGGCCGTGGTGAATCCGTCGCCGGTGGCTTTGTTGACAGGGCGGGTGATTGGGAGTATTGAGAAGAAGAAAAGGGGACGGCCGCCGAGGAGTCAGATGGCTGTGAGGTCTCCTCCTGTGAAGCGGAAAAAAGTAGAGGTGGAGGAGGAGGACGTTTGTTTCATTTGCTTCGATGGGGGATCTCTTGTCCTTTGTGATCGCAAGTGAGTTGAATTTTAGTGAATTGATTTATGATTGTCAATATCTTGTGCCTATTTTTTTTTAAAGTTATAGCGCTTTTTTTTTTTTAATGAAATTTCGCTTCATTTGTCTTCTAATACTGGAAAAAGAAAAGACTTGTGATGAACTGAAGTTTCTTTAGTTGTTAATCGACTTTTTGTTATTAATGGATAGGGGCTGTCCAAAGGCGTATCATCCTGCTTGTATCAAGCGGGATGAAGCATTTTTTAGATCAAAAGCCAAGTGGAATTGCGGTATGTTGCTCTTCTATTTGTACGAAATTAACGAAGTCTGCTATTTCTATCTTTCTGGTGGTATTATTAAGTTCTCATGAGCATGTTTGGCTAGGCTTCTTTGGAGCTTGAAACTTGCATCTTTGGGGAGTTCTTTGGTAGTATGTAGAGACATACTCCCCAAACAAGCACCCGAAGAAGCTCCTTTTAAGCTTAGCAAACATGCTTACTCAGTTTCTTTTCACTTATTTTGGTGAAAGTTCAAGTCTTTAGTGTTTATGGGAATTCCTTTAATTTGTAGAACTGTGTTCCTTCTTAACATATTTAGTAAAGATGTCTTGGACATTCAATCATTGTCATTAAATTTTAGAAGTTGCAATTATATATTTAGACAGAATTTAATATTAGTTATTTAGTTTCTTTTTCTAGCCCTACTATTCTGTTCTAATTTTCGGTTTCTTTCCCGTTATATCTGAATAGTTTTCCATGCATATTTTTTTTAATGTCTCGAAAACTACAAAAATAGATGTTTTTAGAATACCTGAATCCTGATTTACTACGAGCATGCCTGTAATGTTCTTATATTGATATTGCTTTCAGGTTGGCACATATGTAGTGTATGTCGGAAGGCGTCCCATTACTTGTGCTATACATGCACTTATTCATTGTGTAAAGGGTGCACCAAAGATGCAGATTATGTCTGTGTTAGAGGAAACAAAGGCTTTTGCAATACATGTATGAAGACTATCATGCTGATTGAAAATAAAGACCAAGCCAACAATGAATCAGTACGTGCATTTGTCTCTTTTACATGTTCTTATACTGAAATGTTATTGTCTTTTAATATTTCTTTGCTTTTATTATGTCAAATTCATTCTTAGAATGTACACTGGCCTGTAGGTTTTACTAGTCACCTTTTTATTAAGCGCACACATTATTTGTGTTTTGCCATTTTGCTCTGGTTCCACTATTACTAGGGAAGGCAGCTGGAATTAGTTTGTCTACTTTTGTTTTCTGAACTAACAATGCTTGTATGCATTATAATATTTTAGCCAAAGGTTGTATCAACCTGGAAATTTGGCATTTATGTCAATAATTTCCAATAATCATTGTTTTTTGTTACGAGAATCCTTTTGGTCCAGAGTTGACATCCATTTTCTGTTTAGAATCAAATTGAGGAGTTGAAGTTAGGGAGGCTGCAATAATATTATAGTTTATTGTCTGGTTTGTTTATTGTGAAGTGATGCCATTTTGGAATGATTTTCGGGTCTAAATTTCCATTCTGTGAAATTGTTGGAATTGTAGATAATTCACAAATTGTTTGTAGATGTGTGTATATATATATATATATTTGGACAAAAAACAGAACTATTTGTCAAAAATCTTTGCTTCAAATGATGAGACCGTTCTATGTGTCCTTGGTAAATGATTGATGTGATCTCTTCTCTCTCTCTAGGATACCATGTCTAATAAATGTTTCAAGTGCTTGTTGGAAAGCTAAAATTATAATTTAAGCTAGTCAAACCTTGTTTTTATCCATGCATTCGTAGGACCCACAACTTATAAGTACTTAAAAGTATTATCAAACATATTTAAAAATCAACACTGATGTATGTACTCACCTTGAAAGCTTGAGTAATGTTCTCGTGCCTTTAAAGACAACGTTTGATCATGTGACCTAATCTAGATTCTTAGTAATTATGAACTTTTTATATAGAATTTCTTTTGAAGTTATAAACGAATCTCTTCTACAAATTATCTTCTGATTTCTTTGGTGTCTTATACACCATTGTGCTTCACTCAATAAAGAAATGCTCTTGACATTTACATACAGCCTACGAGCCGTTATGAATTTGTGCTTCTGAAATTGATAGATATTTGCTAAATGAGAACGGCATGGTCTGGATGAAAATATCAGAATAGATGGATGGGAAGTATTGATTTTAAAAGGCCACATGTGGACTGGTTAAACATATATATGCTACATATTGAGCCGGAATTTTCAATTTCAATTATGTGTTATACCATCATTGAAAATTGCCCTCTTGCTGGAGACTTGCCTTGCTTGCCAGTGGACATGTAGAGCAGTTGCAACTTTATTCTGACAATTCTATTGGAATTAATCTATGTAGGTTCAAGTAGATTTTGATGACAAAACTAGCTGGGAGTATCTTTTCAAGATGTATTGGACTTACTTGAAAGAGAAACTATCTTTGACAGTGAGTGAGGTTATTCAAGCTAAAAACCCCAGGAAAGGGGTGGGTATAGTTCCTTGTAAGATACAATCAACTCATGTACATCATAATGCACATAATGGAAAATTAGCTAATTCATATTGGTCTTCTGAGCATTTGGAGTTGAATAAGTCCAAGGAACAGCTAAGTTTTTCAAACAAGGATCCATTGAGCCCAAAAATGTCGAGCATTGATGGAGACAGAGAGAAACTGATTAGCGCTAAAGGTGCAGAGAAGCCAAGTCATATTAATGACGTAGTTGAGCCAAGCAGTGATGAAGGCTCTGATAACCTAATCATTGACAAAGAAATGGAGAAGCCATGTATTGACAACGATACTAACAAGCCCAGCTCTGAAAAAGGCCTAGGTAAGTCAAACATTGAAAAAGATGCGTGCCTGCCAAATACCGACAAACACACTGAATGGGCATCTAAAAACCTATTGGAGTTTGTTGCACACATGAAAAATGGTGAAACAACAGTTCTTTCACAGTTTGATGTCCAATCACTCTTGCTTGACTACATAAAGATGAATAGCCTTCGGGATCCTCGTCAAAAGAGTCAAATTATTTGTGATTTAAGACTAAAAAATCTGTTTGGGAAACCACGTGTTGGTCACATTGAAATGTTAAAGCTTCTCGAATTCCATTTTCTCATTAAGGATGATACTCAGAAAAATGCTTTCATCCCGGCTGGATTTGTTGGCCCAGTTCCAAATGACATGGAGGTTGGTGGAAGCAGTCATGGCTTACCAACAAGTAAAAGTAGAAAAAGGAAAGGAAGCAAAAAGGGTGAAGAGAAAAAACCCCAGACAAATTTTGATGAATATGCTGCCATCGATATTCATAACATTAATATGATTTATTTACGGCGTAATTTAATGGAGAATCTTATTCAAGATAAGGAGAAGTTCCATGATAAGGTGATTGGCTCGATTGTGCGAATCCGAATATCAAGTATTGATCAGAAGCAAGATATTTACAGGCTTGTCCATGTTGTAGGTATAAATGCATAACTTCATTTAAATTATACTTTTGGTTTTCATTTTATTCTTCTATGTAGAGGCAAAGATTTTCTGAATTAAGTCAGTATCATTAATTGGAATCTCAGGTACGAGTAAGGTGGCTGAGCCTTACAAAATTGGTGACAGGACAACAGATATCATGCTTGAAGTTATGAACTTAGACAAGAAAGAGGCAATAGCCATTGATGCTATTTCAAATCAAGAGTTCTCTGAGGTAACTACATATAAAAATAGACAAATTTCTGAGCCTTTTTCCAGTGCATTTATCTGTAACTCACAAAACGCAACTGGTTTCATATTTCAAGTCTTTCTTTGAAGCAGCCGCAGAGATGGCAGTAGTAGTAATTAAAGATACATAAAAATTCTCTCTGTTCTGAACTTTGTGCACGTGTATACCTCAAAATACTATTTACTACTACCACCATCACTGCTCCTTTGGAGAACGACTTGAAATATGGAACTGGTTTTTCGTTTCTAACTTTTAAACTTTTGAAGTATAATATTTTGTAAATCCTTTACATTGAAGGACAGAATGCCAGAGGTCGTCAACCTTAAATATCTTATAAAATTGGACCAATATTTAATGATTTCAGATTTTAATATTGAGACCATGTTAAATAAACTTGAGTAAGTATGTCTTGTTATTTTATTTCTCAGTAAACTATAATGTGAAAGTATTAGTTAAAAATATTTTCCAGGTGCAATTGGCATGCATTTCAATGCCATAGCTATTACAGCAAGGTCACAGACTCACGATAGCAGTATTATGTAAAATTATCTAACCATATCAGCTCCAGTAATAAATACATCAGGCGATGATTTTTAACCTGTTTGCACATCTAGAAAAAAAGATTTCACATTTTTAATGGTTTTTATTTTGAAGATATAATATTGTGCTCAAATTAACTTTTTTGAAATTCAGGATGAGTGCAGACGATTACGTCAGAGCATAAGATGTGGGCTTGCAAATCGGTTTACTGTTGTAAGTAGGCATGCTGGCATAGTTTCATGGTTTGAGAAGAAATAAACACTTCTTGCCCTTTATATTTGTTCTTTGATGTAGGGGGAGATACAAAGGAAAGCCATGGCACTCCTAGAAGTCAGGCTCAATGATGTAAGTTTAGTGGCCCACTGCTTTATACTTTGATTCTGAAGACATCTCAATTTAATATGATTCATAAACATCATGTATATATCATTTGACTTCTTCTTCTTCTTCTTCTTCTTCTTCCTCCTCCTCCTCCTCCTCCTCCTCCTCCTCATCCCCATATCCTATGCTATTCTCTGGCACTTCTCTTCTCTCTCTTTGATATTTGTTTTAAGGAGTAGGAGTTTGGACTAGATAAATAAGCAGATTTTTTGTCTTTGATTTTGGGAGTTTCTTAGAGGGGATGTTATCTGGAAAAGATTGTGGAGGGGAGACAAAATGAAAAAGGGACAACATTCTTAACTCTGGAGAATGACCAAAATTTGTGATATTCCTGATATACACTTTTAGCAAAGTGATAGGAACCTCTGCCTCTGTTACAGATTTGTACTTGGGTGCTGCTATTCAAGGGAAGCAGTTAGACAATTGAAAGTGTTAAAAGGCTTGTATTGTACTGTAATTTGCTGTAAAGGAAATACACTGCAGATTGAGTTGCTAATTATGACAAGTTTATTAGAATTGAAAGGCAAATGGAAAACAGGAAATTGAAAGATAGTTCAAGGCAATTCAAGAAGTCCTGTGCTCTCCTTTCTAACTGAATATCACTGAAAACATGTCTTCAAATAACCCTCCTTCATCCTATTTATGGACCTCTTCTATAGCTTAATTACCCACTTGCCCCTCCTGCTAACTGAATGGAAGAACTTTCTGGAATTTGAACCGACCTGGTTGCCTCGCAGTTGGATGTATTCACCCCTTTTTCTTCTTCTTGTGTAGGTGATCCTAATTGGGGTCTATCACAAAGTTAGTCATCACAGTTGGGGATTGCACATCTCTTTCTTCCCTTTTCACTCTCCTTGCTAAACTTGCTCTGCAAGATCGAAAGACTAAAAAGCTTTTTGCTTGATTTGAATGAGAAATGCCACAGAAGGATTTTTAGCTAGGCATATGGAACTCACCAAATATTTCCTGTACTCACACATAAAACACTTAGCCTCTTAATCCACCACCAATCAAGGTGCAGCTTCTCTGCTTGGAGCGAAGACAAAATTGTCCCTGGAAGTCATTACAAATCATCAAGAAATTGCATATAAAATATTGGCAAGCCAACTCTCAGCCGCTTTGAGATCATCTATCTGTGTTTAAAGAAATTACTTGACGGCAGAGATTGCCCCTTGTACTGTGCTTTGTGTATGGTTTATCAACAGTCAGTGTGAAAAAGGTTGTCTCCTCTATATGTGTATTTTAGATATACACGCATAGGAAGAAGATGTTCTTCATTTTTATTTATTTATTTATTTGGTGATTGACTTTTTATTGTCAAATTAGTCCTTTTTGATAAATTAAAAAAAAAAAAAGAAAAAGAAAAAGAAAAAAAAAAAAGAAGATATATGTGAGACATCTTTCACTCTGCCATTTGTAATAGATTATTTACAAAATATGTATTTCTTTGGCTTAATTTCTTTGCATATTCTGGTATTGATTTGTTCTTAGTTTCTGTTTCAAAATCAGTTGCTGGAGGCAGAGATAGTGAGGCTAAATCATCTTCGTGATCGTGCTAGTGAGAAGGGGCATAAGAAGGAATATCCTTTCGTTATTATTTATTTTGCATTTTAGAGCATGGAGTTATGTTTGTGCTCCGAGTTAATAAAAGAAATGTAGTTCCTGTACACATGAGGAGCTAGAAGTATAAATTTCTATTATACTCGGACATGATTCACAGGTTAAGAGATGAAGAGGCTCCATCGAATTTTTTCCTCTTGATATAGTATTGCTTGAAAAGGAAAAAAAGAATTTACTGAAAGGTGGTTTTTGACATAGTTGACATGATAACCCATCACCAAATGTACTTCCTAGAATTGGGACTATAATTGATATCTTGGTCTTTTCGAGAGGCCAACGAGAGCTGCAGAGGGAATCATGTCACTTTCCATACTGTATTAGTAACATACAATGCATATGCTTCAATCCATCTTTTGTCATAAACAACATTCTGTCTTCGACATTATCGAGTCCTGAACATGGATAAGAAATGCTCAATTTTGAATTTGGAATTGTGTGTTTAAAGGTGACATTATGAATTTACAAGTGGGTAATAATGAGAAGTCATTTGCCTGTGTTCATTGCTTGCATGACTTGAGTCAATTGTTCCTGTTCTAACATGTACAGCTTATATAAATCTCCATCATAGATTATTGAGTTTTTTTTCTTCTTCCTCTTATTTTTTGTATTTTTTATTTTTTAATTCTTACTGTGTCCTCAACGCTGATGTTTTAGCAATGCAATTCACAATATAATAGAAGCTGCAGGTTAGCAGTCATCCATGATTCCAGTTCTCTCATTTTCTCTCGTTAAGAGAAGAATTACCAATACAAGTTTGGGTGTGTTTTATCTTCTCTTTTTTCTTGTCGCTGCAATGTTGACATGAGAAAAGATCTTGCCTGTCTCTCCTGGCTTTCTTGACTATCTCACTCTCAGAGAGTATGTAGAGAAGTTACAGCTTTTGAAGTCTACCGAGGAACGCCAACGGAGATTTCGTGAAGTTCCAGAGATTCATGCTGATCCAAAAGTGGATCCAAAATATGGATCAGAAGATGATGCCGAAGGTGGTACTAACAGTAAGCAAGGTATGTAACATTATTTAGCTTTTATACATGGGACTTTTTTGTCTTTCCATTAGTTGTTTCATTTGCATTTCTTGTTAATTAGGATTCTCAGTGATGCTGGTCTTATTATGCAGATGGGAATGTGAGGCCAAATGTTTCTGGATTTACGCGAAATGGAAAGCAACGTTTAAAAAAAGGTGAGGTTTGAAAAAATATCCAGTGATAGATCATATATAAGTTAAGAGACCCTGTAACTTAATTATAGAGTTCTGTAAATATATCTTACTCAGGTAAAGAAGAGGGATCTATCCAGACAAATAATATGAATGAGAGAGCTGATGCATCTGGATCATACTGGTCACAGAAACATGCAAGTCCAGTCAATATCAGTATATTAGCAAATGGTGGCAGGAGTGATCAAGCCATGCGGACGTCTGGATCAGAAACTTCAACAGCTACCGTTTCCTTGGAAAATTCACCTTATGCTAACTATACTGAAACTGAAAAATTGTGGCACTATCGTGACCCTAGTAGTAAAATTCAAGGACCATTTTCCATAGTGCAGCTGCGTAAGTGGAGTACAACTGGACTCTTCCCGCCTGATATGAGGATATGGACAAATAATGATCAATATGATTCCTTGCTTCTGACTGATGCTTTAAGTGGACAGTTCCATGGATCATCACAGGTACTGTATAACTTCTCTGCACGGTCACAGGAACTTGGGGCTGCCCCTGATAATAGCTTACTTAAGTCCGACACTGCGGGGAGTGAGGATATAAATAAAACTGGTAGAAACAGTAATCAAACAGAGGCAGCGTTGCACTGTAGTAATTTGCATGCTTTGTCCAATAAAAATACAGAAATTGCTAGGCCAGATGGATCTGGTTCCTCGTTGCCACGATGTTGGGATTTGTTGAATGAAAATAATTCCTGTACTGGCAAAGTCCAAGCAAGTAATGTGGCTCCTTCATCAAGTGTTGGGCAAACATATATAGCTCATCTGGATCGAGGCCACAAAAGTGATGGGTTTGACTATGGTTCACAATGTGGAGGCAAGAATACAAGGGGACCAATGGAAGTTCAGATGAGTGGTGGGCATGATTATGAAGATCAATCTAATAATCAGATCCAACTTGGTCAACCTTCTAAAGAAAATGTGAGATCTTCACCCATTAATTTAAACTCGAGCATCATGGATTCTACCTCTGATCTTTCTGACGTGGCCAAGCTGCCTAGCTCATCTAAACAGGATGGCTACATTGACTTCTCAGATCTTCCTAGTCCTACACCCAGGACAAGCAACAAGGATTGTGAAGTTCAGACAGCTGAAAGACAGCCATCAATGTCTTCAAATTTTCCGATGCAAAATTCAGATATCATGGAGGTGCCAACTTCTACCCCCAAGTCAAACAATGAAGATCAGGGAGATCAGGTTGCTGTGACTAAGAAATCTGCATTGACGAGTTCGCCTGCTCCAAATATGGGCACTAGTTGGGGCAGTGCTTCTAGTCTAGTAGTGACCGGGGCACAACTGCCTGAAATGGCCGATGAATGGTGTGGATATTCCCCTACACCTGCTAAACAATTTGTCGAGGAATGGGATTCTGATCTTGTCCCTTCATCTTCACTGAAACCTCCTGAAGTTACACATGCACATTTTACTACTGCAACTTTAGATAGTAACCAACTTAGTCAGTCTCCTCCATCCCTTCCTGTCCCAACTTTACCTGATTGGCAGATATCAATTAATGAGCCGATTGAGTTTGATGCATTGGGTGAGGATTCAGTATCAGATTTGTTAGCTGAAGTTGATGCTATGGAATCACAAGGTGTCTTCCCTTCTCCCGCTTCAGCCATGAAATATGGTAAGGAATTGATGGAAGATTTTAAAGATGATTGTTTTAGTTCAATTGATGATTTCAGTCCTATACCTGATCCTGGAAAAAGTGATGCGTTGAGCTCCACGGAGGAGATACAGCTAAATTGTCAGTTTGCCATGGGATGCAAACCAATTGATGCATCTAACTCTAATGCTCTTGATCATTTTAGGAGGTCTAGTGTACATTCATCTGCAAGTAGTGAGGGAGAAACTAGTTTCCCAGTTTACCAAGGGGAAGCTGGATCAGAACTCCATCCTCCTGCACCAAACAGCACGAGTCAAGACATGGTTGGAACAACTATGGCTCTTGGCACTGGATCAGAAACTATGGACTCTGGTAGGGTAATGGTGCAGGGTAACATTAATCTGGTGACCGTTCAGGGTAATGTTAATCTGGTCTTGGGAGGACCTTCTCAGGGAATGGCAGATCTTGGTTGGGGAACAAACCAAGGGACAGCATGGGGAAATCCTAACGCAAATTGCAGTGCTCCAAATGGAAGTCTACCGTGGGATGGCCAACGAAAATATGGTGGGGAAAGGTTTACGGGCCCTAGGGATTGGGCATATCAAGGTAGCGAACCTGGATTTGGGAGGGGCAGGCAGACATGGGGCAGGCAGCCTTATGGTGGTGGAGGATATTCTAGGCCCCTTCCCAAGGGGCAGCGAGTATGTAAATTCTATGAGAATGGGCATTGCAGAAAAGGTGCATTCTGTGACTATCTACACCCATGACTGTTTAGTTCAAATGACACTATCTTGCAGATAATTTTTCAGTTTTGAATGACTTTCTAGTTAGAATGTTCATGTTTTTGGATATGAAGTCTCTATGAAGTTCATTTGAAGCGGTAGGCAATTGTTGGGCACACCTATATTTGAACAAGAATGCTGTGTTGATGCTCTCAGATTTTGTAACCAAGACAGGCCCTTGATAAGATAAAGCTGCCCATCCAGTGACGAACAGCTCAAAATGAGCTTTGAAATCAGACTAGGAAGTTCCCCATGATGTGATTCCCTCTACAGTTAATCTTGGAGTAAACTCTCTAGATGTATTAGCTTTAACTTGATACCAATTTATTGGCTAGAAACTGCAAAATTCAAATATTAGACCAAAATTCCTCGGGAGAGTTTAGAGGAAATTGAGGTTGAACCAATTATGAAGGGAGGAATAAGGGAAATTTTGTTGGAGCTTGTGAACATCGACATCTACATGCCACGTCATAAGTTTCATAAAGATTAAAGTCATTAAAATTTTATGAATGAATTCAATATTAACGTGGGACATTATAAGATTTTACATATGTGACACGTGTTCCTTCTATTTTTTCGAGTAAAGCTTTTTAACATAATTGCTCATGACGACACATTCTACATGGATGACATTGTTAGTGTCATAATTCTATCGTTGAAACACTTTTTTTAGCACTTTACATTAAATACATTTTGAATGTTGATAAAGTTTTACAATCCAAATGCTATTCGAAAGCAAAAGTAAAGGTAAAAACAAAGTTGCATTATTAGTCTCAATTTTCGGACAAATTATAAACACACTTAAGGGTAGTCACTATCAATTTTTAATATTACAGAAATCTCGTTTAAGATTTACTTTTCATACAGGATTTTCTTGGGATGGCTTGTGAGCGGGATTGAGATTAAAATATCTCATTTTATAGAATTACAGCCATTTTACTTATATATTTTTTTAACATTTTTAAATTTTTTAAATCAAATTCAAATTAAAACTCCCGATTTTTCAAATAGGAATGAAAAACTCCGGCACCCTCCCATTCAGGGTATTTTGCCATCCTTAAAATTTCCTATCAGCAAAAAACGAAGGATAATTATACGACATTTTAATTGCATTAACGCTCCAACATTTACTTTTTGTCATGCTTATTGATTGAAGAAATCCCACAAGTGCATGGTAACGTAGATAATTAATCGAGTGATGAATAAAATATTGTTCCAAAGAGACTATGTACTTAATTTTGTTCTAATTAATACTAACTCTAATCAAATAGTCAAGTTGTGTTTTGCAAATCTATACTAATTATCTACTTTACTGACTAATGAACAATTAAGAAGTCTCAAAATTAATAAAAAAACATACATGAATTCAGTTAGCGATGAAGTAATCGAAAATTATTAAACTCTACAACAATCATCTAAGATAAATATATATTGAGCATCAAAGTATTGAAATTGATATTAAAATTTCATAACAATGATTCATCTATATCTTAGCAACTGAAAATCTAGCATAGCATTGTAAAATTACAAGAAATAATGTTTAGATTACAAGACGTTACCCAAAATTGCGATAAATGAAGAAAAAGAGGAGAAACCACGAAATCTTGAATATCTTCAATCTTCTTTGGTTAATCTCTAGTTGTACCTTCCTCGTCTTTGTGCAAAAACCAAGATTTAATCTTTAAATGATTGATTTCTTGTATCTTGCCTCTTGATTTCTTTCAAAGAAATGAGAATTGGCCTGCATTGATTTGCAATAATCGATGTATTATATGATATGAAAAGTATTCTTCAATGTTGGCTACGTTTTGTATTTGTAGAGCTTGAAATTAGGTCGGAATTCGTGTCCAAAGTGGTTTCATAAGGAAACTGCTCCATTTGCTAAAAAGTACCCGACGTGATCATATCATACACTGGTGGGTGCAATCGCAACATGTAGCTTAGTTGGGACTTGTTGCTGCCAAACATGGCTTTGCGATTACAATGCTGATTGCACTCCTCAAACTTTGAGTTTCCTTCATTTTGGTTCCCAACTTTTCTTCCTCTTTCATCTTGAGTCCTTTTTTTGTGCAAAATTTATTCCTTTACTTTTCTTCCTCTTTCATCTTGAGTCCTTTTTTGTGCAAAATTTATTCCTCTATCTTCTAATTTCATCCAATTGATGATGTGTGATCTTCAATCTTCATTTCTTGGTCTGAATTAATTTTTAGAAATTTGTAATTTAGTCCTGAACTTTGAAATTCTTTGTTTTTCGCCCTTCTTTGACCAATTATCACTTCTTTTGATCAAAAGCCACCTAAATATATTTTATAACAATCGATATTTAATCCAGCTAAGTTGTGATCGCATAAATTTACCTTCCAAATATTTACTTTTGATAGCCTGATTAAGTATAGAAATTACACCTATCAAATTCCTTCAAACTTGAATATTTGTTCATTCCGAACAAAATTAGCTACTTAATACACATAAACAAATAAAAAATAACTACTTTCAAGTTATGTTACCATAATTATTTCATCCACTTATTCAATATTAGATCGATGTATGTGTTTGTAGTCAATTCAATCACGGTAAACTTCATAGTTGGTTATTTCTCGACTCTCAGTGGTTGTTTTCTCTCGTGGTGGGTAAATTCTATGGGTTGAATTATCTTTATTTATTCATTTTCCTTCAATTTCAGTTGAGTTTTACAAATGATTGTCACTATCTCAATTTGTGATAATTCACCCTAAATTTGAGTGTCTCAACTTCCAAACTTCACCTAAATAATTATCCCCACTAGAAGTCTCAATCCACAAGTAAATATCCAAGGCTAAGCTGAGTGGAAACAATGCTTATAATTATTTTATCATTGCTTCAACACACTTTTGTATGTTTTTATTTTCATTGTGTCTCTTCTTCTATTTTTGTGATCATTTCATTAGTTCTCGAAGGTAGTTACACTCTACACTGTAGTTAGTCTTCTTTCATGGTACATCGTCTCCTAAACATCGGTCATGAATAGGGCCAGATTACTCAAAACTAACTTCACACAACAATACCAACTTTTTTCCATTTTTATCGGCTAGTGTAATTCATTTTATTTTTTTAGGATAAGTAATTGGGATTAAAACTTCTAGTCTGTAAACAATATCTATGTTCCATTAGCTAAAAATACTCCACACAATATGTTCATACACGAAATCAACATATCTATTGGTTGCTTCTAACATTAGTTCAACTACCTTAAACTATCCCTTTAAATTGTTTTGGAATTGAGTTTACGGTTTATGTTTCTAACAATATATATTCAAGCTTCTTCAGCCTATTCTATTCAAGTAACTACTCTGAAGATATAATGTGATTAAACATGGCTATTTTGCCCCAAAAAAACCTCAAATCCAACAACAATGAGCTTCAAAACAATCCTAGTTCAATAACCTATTAGTAATTCATCAATTATAAGCAATTTCAATAATATCAACTACGCTTGTCATGTCTATCCAACTCACACAAGTACAAGCTAAAGCATTGAAATATTTTTGAAGTTTTTTCATTTTTTGTATTTATCATGTATATAAAGCAAAAACAATCATACTATATCCATCATCATAAATATCATTAATAAGCACCACCCATAAACTTAAAATATGCATTGCCCTCAATGTATATAATCATAAAGCACAATTCAAAAATAGCAAGAGAGGGATGTTGAGACTCATCAAGAGATGTGTTGGATGGTACAGGCAACATTTAAATCACTCCATTCCATTCTTCATTGTATTTCGTACTTGCTATTTGAATGTCATTGTATCATCAATTTAGGATGAAAATCAAGAATATTAGATTACACAAAAGATATAATCCAATGCAAACCAGGAAGCGTACCAAAGCATAATGACCTTTTTTATGCACTTAGTCCAATGATTTTCACTTCGTTTTTCTTTCTATAGGCATATGCTAAAAATAATTTGAATTGTTATGCTATACTTCAAATGAAACGTGCTTATTATCTAAATGCAAGCCTATCAAACTACATGCATTGTACATACTCAAAGCATAATCAATAAAATAGTAAAAAATTGGGTTGTCTTCCAATAAGTACTTAATGTAAAGTTTTTAGCTAGACTTTATTGAGAAGTTAATCATGGTGGTTCAAAGCAGACTTCGGGTACTTATTTAACACAATGTTCAACATTGTTAACACCCTTCTCGATTCTTCAAACTTGTCGAGCTCCTTCTTCATTCTTGAGGTTTCCAAAAATTCAACTTATTCCTTTCCTATATTGGCAATTTCCATGCTCTCTTCTTAAACCTTTCGGCTTTCCTCATTATGGGATGGTTTTTCAACAGTGGCATGAACATGAATTTTCTCTTGCTCATCATCATCTACCCTCAAGATTAATTATCCCATGTCCAAGTCGATGACAATCCGACTTGTTGATAAGAATGATATTGTGCCCAAAATTAGCGTATACTGGTTTTTTTTCTATATCTTAGACAACGACATTCATCGGAAACATGAACTTTCTCTTTAATGAGCATGTTTTCAACTACTCCTCGAAGGTATTTGATTGATTGGTCAAAGAGGGAGATTATTGTGTCTTTCAGCTCTTCAAATCCTAATTTCACTACAACAAAAATGACATTTTGCAACATGCAAAAGGCAACATTCATTAAGTGAGTGTTGCTAAAGGGTCTATCACAACGTTCTCATAAGTGAATGTTATCATTGGTTAACATAATTGAGTTTTGGCAACATTTTTTAAATGTATGTTGCTAATGTCGCTTTTTGTAACGTTCATTGACCGATGCAAAAAGTTTGCATATTTTGCATTTTTTGCAATGGTCATTGTCTTTTGTGAAAATCTACACTTTTAGCAACGCTTATCGATTGTTGCAGAAACTAAATTTTGCAACGTTTGGGTGAACATTGCTGAAATTATCTCTTTTGCAACGTTCTTCTAGCATTGTTGAAACATGTTTATCTAATGCTTTTGCAACGTTAGCTTGAGACTTGTTGAAATAGCTCTTTTGCAACGGTCATCTAATGTTGCTGAAACATTTCTTTAGCAGCGGTAAAAACTTCTTGTTAAAACATTTAGAATGGTTTCAAAATCAGCCCAATTTACCCATACCCAAAACAAAGAGAAGAAAAACGTTGGAAACCCTAAGCCCATGAGAAAATAGTGGAAGATGGCCAATTGGCCATCTTTCCAAAATAACCTTTGACCAATTAATAAAAAAATAATAATAAAAAGTTGAAATAGTAATTGGAAAACAAAAGGCCAAAAATACCCTCAAGGAGAAAAGAAAAAATTCTCTCACAGTCCATCCAGTCGAAATAGTCGACCAACACCGACCATAACAATCTAGTGGTCAGCGCCGACCACCACACAGAGAATCTAGTCACCGACGAAAAAACAAGGTTGGTTAGTTTTGGTGGACTATAAAATGGATTTTTCATATAAGGTGTAGATGATAAACTTGATTATGTTTGGCATTTATTTAGCTTATTTGTTGATTATTTATGTAGATGCTAGTTTTGGAGATATTTTCGAGGGGGAGGGGGAGGGGGAGGGTAGAAATGAAATTTTTGGGTTGGAAACTTGATCGGCGAGTTAAGTTTATTAACCTCATTGTTAACAACTTGATCAACCGTAGCCCATTATGAGTCCTGTTGCCCAGTAATGAAAGTCGGCCCAATAGTCGTCCAGCTTATTTTTTTCTTTATATTTTATTAATTAATTATTTTTTTTATTTTAAAATAATAATAATAATAATAATAATAATAATAATAATAATATATTATTATTATTATTATTATTATTATTATTATTATTATTATTATTATTATTATTATTATTATTATTATTATTATTATTTTACTTTGCTACTTAATTTTTATTTAATTTACTTTATTACTTATAATTTTTTGTTATTTATAATTTTTCATTATTTATAAATTTTTGTTAAAATTTATAAATAATTTCAAATTAAATAAATTAAGAAATTTTAATTTTTTCTAAATTAAATAAATATTTTTAAATTGAAAAGTAATAAATTAGATATTCTTTTTAACCAAATTCTTTTTTTTTTTTTTAAGTTTAAAATTCTTTTTAGTCAAATATTTAATTTTTTAAATTTTAATTAAATAATAATAATAATAATATTCTTTATTTAATTTTTATAATTTTATTTTGTTTAAAAAATTTTATTATTATTTTTTGGTAATAATTTTAAAAACACCTTAATTATTGTCTTCTTATTATAATATTTTTTTCCAATTTAAAATACTTTTTAATATTCTTAATTTATTTTTCATTTTTTTTAGTTTTTGGTCATTTATTTGTATGTAATTTAATTAATTATTTTTTAATTTGTATTTAATTAATTTTTCGTGCTTTTCCTTTAATTTATTAATTTTTTTTTTTTTATTAGTGTTGGTATTTTGTGTATGATAGTTACAATTCAAGTTGCCCGATTTTCTAAGATTATGCGTTATTTTATTATCTTTTGTTCAATATTCTAACATTTGAATTAGATTCTAAGTTGAGACGGATGGCGAGAATAGCTACTTGGAACAATAGCTTTGAGAGTTTTACATCTGTATTAGAACTACTCGATGATCAGGATGGAGATGTGCTACGACAGTCTTTCTTGTGGCCATGTACCAATTACGAGAGGTGCAGTACTCTAAACAGATCATCGATGCACTACTATGTCGGCTTCTTAGACCAGTCGATGGCGATGCCCTCCACTTCGACCTCGGGGGAAAGGTCTTTAGTTTCTCCATGTTTGAGTTTGACCAGATCACTGGACTAAAGATTACATGCGACAAGGCAGCCACCGACGGTACTTAGAGAAGTAATAGGTTGTACGAGACGTATTTCCAGGGACAGAGGGCAGTGCTTCTACCCTAGTTGATGGGCGTGATTAGGGAGTGCGACCAGATGTTGGATAGATTGAAGCTTGGGCTGGTCTACATCCTTGATAGCGTGATGAGGTGTCATCACAAGAAGACAGCTATCGACATTTTTCATTTGAAAGTTGTTGATGACATCGATGCGTTCAAAAACCATCCATGGGGTCGGAGATATTTTGGGGACACCTTACACATTTCATCATATCATACTCGAAGTCCAAGAGGTCCATGCATAAGTACGATACATATGGATTACCCTTGGCAGTGTAGGTAAATGTTTAATATAATCAAAAGTAAAAAAAATTTATACTAAATTTATATATAACAATTGTATGTGTTGCAAATCTGGGAGATGGTCCTCCTCTTGGGTACTCGATTTGCGAGGCAAGGGGAGACACGTTACCTTCGGATGCATCATTGGCAAGCATCCCGAGCAGATGGATGTTCGTCCAACAAATAATTGTCATCCCTCATTGACGACCCTCATGAATATTACACAATGTGGATTTATGTTGTATGTCTCTTCAGAATTTTATCACGTGATCATTAACTTGTTAAAATGTCAATATGTTAGCTTGAGGTCCTAACCAATTTGACGCGACCAGATTTGAATTAGCCGTTCTACATTCTCCACGCGACCAGATGTTCGATTCCATCCTGGACCGAGATCAGGTATGTAAATTAAATATAATTTATTAATTATTGTTTTGTATAAGTTAGCATATTTTGACTAAGTTAGTAATTTTTAATGTTATTTGTGTAGGAGCGCGATCCAATTGATCGACGATCCCCTTCTCAGTCGAGGGGATCGCCTTTGCCGATGAGATCTCCTTCTCCTCCATCCAGGCACCTCCTCCGTGGATCTCCTACACACGGTGATCTGTATGTCCTTCTAACTGGATTTATTGCGAAGATGAGAGGGGAGGTAGGGGCGCTACAACGAGATATGAGGTAGGAGGTGGCCGCGCTACGAGATGAGGTAGGGACGCTGCAACGAGAGTTGAGTGACGATATATCAAGTTTACGTCATGATGTTGCAGTGCTATAAAGCCATATCTCAAACCTTGAGTTGGAGGTCATAGCATCTGAGACGATATAGCAGGAATACGAAGGGGTGATAGACGGGACGACGGAGAGGATGATGGAGATAGTTGTGGCTAGATGATGCATTACAGTCATTATGGGCAGAGGGAGTGGCCTCGATGATGGAGAAAGTGGAGGTGGCCGAGGCAGAGGGGGTGCCCGAGGCAGAGGGGGTTCTCCCGATGACGGTGGAGGGGAAGACGCCAATCGTAACAAAGGGTAAGAGGCATGTTGTTGATGTGTGGAACAGGTGATTGACAAGAGCCTGAGATTGCCTTCACAGTACGTCATATCTCCCTTCACGACTAAGGCGCAGAGGAGGACGTTCGTCGATGGGACGTACCCCAATCTCTTCTAAGAGGAGGACCATGCCAATGGAAAACGTTCGAGATGGAGTATAGAAGAATTATGCTGGGGTAAGTATTTTATGATTTCAATGAAGTACGCTATACTAATTCATCTATACTTATTTTAACATTTTTTGTCTATTTCTTTTTTCAGAGCTAGCCGCACGGTAGGTGGAAGGACGATCTCAGATGCTTATAAGTGGTTTCATGACATCACTACTTCGGGAACTTGACTCGCCGACGATGTAAGTAAAATAGTCAAGTTGTTATTTATTATGTATACATAAGTTTTTGTTTATTAAATGAAATAATGCCCTCTAGTTTTTTATTAGTGTTTCCTGTGTAGCACATCGACTTGGCTATAAACTTATTGAACGATCGGGCTTGAAGATGGCCAAAATCATTTGACATTCCTCATCGACTCGTATTGAACACCGGTTTGTACGTGTCATTGCTATTGAATATCAGTCGCTTCAACTTATGGGTAATGAGTACACATTGCCCGAATATATGGCCAAGTGGGTCATAGGGATGCGGTCGAGTGTCGGAGAAAAAGCCATGGGAGGTTGTACGCATATATACATTCTAATGATCGCGAATCATCACTGCATTGTCGTTGGCTGTGATCGTTTCCTTGATGGCTGCCTAAGTGGGTGTGATTGTGAAAGACATACTAGCAATCATGTGGGACAAACGATGGCGAGACAATCGAGATCATAAGTATTTATAATTTTTTAACTTGAAAACTTAGTTTTTACCTACACGGTACCGAACTAACACGTTATTATTCAATTCTAGGGGCGATTGCAGCATATTTGCAATAAAGTACATTGAATTTTTGAATATATGACATAAGATTGATGGAATCAACCAATCATGGATACAAAATTGAAGGAATAAATTAGCGTGCGATTTGTATGAATTCGAATGTGATCCGTAAACAATATATATTTAATTGTTAATTTATTTATGAAATAATTGTAAATTCTGTAAAACTTATGTAAATATTATATATTTAATTGTTCATTTATTTATGAAATAATTGTAAATAATGTAAAATTTATGTAAACATTGTATATTTATTTATTTATCAAATAATTGTAAATATTGTAAAACTCATGTAAGCATTGTGACTGTATAGCCGGTGCCTAATTAGACTCGATCTTCCAATTTTAGTTAATTACCTCTTTCGAGCGAAATTAATCCTAATTGATTGATTTAACCTATTAATTCGCTATATCGTTTCAAATCAAACAACCACATTAAAATGGAGGGAAAAGAAAATAAAATAAAAGAAAATGAAAGAAAAGAAGCCATAATTACACAATTGTGAAGAGAAATCCGCTCAATTTAATTATCGCTTCTTTTCTTTCATTTTCTTTTCTTTATCGTGTCATTATCATGATCGTGAGTGTGTGGTCCTTATCGTGTCATTTCATTGGCATGCCAATAGCTCGTTATTCATTTGTTATCAGATATTTACTGTAAAAGAAAGGCATACTCAAGTTAACTTTAAATACATAACATGAACATAATTTCATTTGAAATGAACTTCAGTAAGAGATTTATGGAAAGATTCATGGAAATATAGATACTCATGGAAAAATATAAATATAAAAACTTTAAGTGGAAACAAAACATATCTTTGAAATTCATTCCTAAAATTAACTCTTTAAACAAAAGATATTTAAACATCTGATGATGATGATAATAATAATTTTAAAAATTAGTTTGAGTGCTCGGTATTCCAAAGCTCTTTAAAGAATTGGCACCTAAAACAGTGTTATAAAAAGCTCACTTAGGTAGCGTCTGGGCTCGAAGTTCGAGCAAAATGCTCGCTTCGCTCCTAGATGTTTTTTTCCAATTCCAAAATAATTAAATTTTTTGCCTTCTCTCTTTTGTCTTCACTAGGCGCACTTTATTAGTTTTTGTTTTTCCTTTTTTTAAAAAGTCTTTTATTTGACTTTATTTTATTAATTTTTAAAAAAAATTTCATTTGACGTTAATTTCAAGTTTTTAAATTTTTTTCATATATATTAGTTAAATAAGATTTAAGGTATGGTAATATCTACACTATATAATTTTGATCTTGAGACTCTTTATTTTGTTGCAAACTCCAAAAGCATACATGAAGTTTTCATAAATCTGATAAGTATGACTTATCTAGTTTAAAATTGAAACTATAAAAAATATTCTAATTTTTGCATTTCAAAAATATGGAAATTGTATATTTGAATAATGATATGAATTATTAAGTAAATATAGTATTTTATAATTTTAGATGTTTGATTGTATTATTTTAATTATTAAATGATTTAAATTGATTCAAAATTTAAAAATAATATTAAAAATAAGAAAATGTTTTTTTACGCCTAAGCCTCGCTTAGGCTCTCTTAAGCTCGTAAAGTTTAAAGCTTCGTTTCCATGCCTAACCACGTTTTATGCTTTTTAGAATATTGCCTAAAAGATAGAAATAAAATTATGTGCAAAAACACACAAGCACCAGCATTATCTCACTGAATGTCGTTATTCGTAGTTATATTATGGCTTTCATTTCAGATAATGGAGCGTGAGACCTTTGACTTGGGGGAGTACAGGGGTACTTTTCAGTTTAGCCACGTCAAAGGTGCCATTTTCCACTTTGCCCAAAAATTTTAACCATTCACCACAATAGCCTTCCAACGATGAAAGGACGAAATTACCCTTAAAATGTTATACAAATTACAAAAAAATGGTATTATTTAAAAGACAATAATACCCTTTTTTATGTTATAAAAAATTCCAGACGATTGGTTGTAAAAGGGTCAACCAGACGGCCCGGACGGACCAGACGTCCGGGCAGTCTGGGCCCGGACGTCCGGGCCGGTCCGGGTCCGACGCACCTTGCAGTATTTTTGGGCCATAACTTTCTCTCCTAATATCCGATTGAGGTGATTCAAAATGCGTTGAAAAGCTAACTCAGAGGGCTACAACTTTGCTTCAAATACCATCGTCGAATTCGATCGTTTTCCATGTCAAAAACTGGTCTCAATATGAGGCTGAAAACCGATGGAAAACTTTTCAACATTTTTGGGCAATAACTTTCTCTCCTAATGCCCGATTGAGATGATTCAAGATGCGTTAGAAAGCTAACTCAAAGGGTTACAACTTTACTTCAAATACCATCTTCAAATTCGATCGTTTTCCATGTCAAAAATTGGTCTCAATATGAGACTGAAAATCGGTGTAAAACTTTTCAGGTTGAAAGCTAATATGTGATAATGTTTTGGCTATATTTCATCCATTTGACTCATTTTTCATCCAATTGACCTCCAACACTCTCGTCTCTTCATCGTAAGGTTATAAACAAGTTTAGAATATTTGCACTTTAATCCATAAACTATCACTTTCCTCAATTTTGGACATTTTCGCTCTTTTCTTCTAATTTCTATCGTATTCGTTCATTTACAACCTAAACTAAAATGCAAGTGTGCTTAGAATATTTAGGCGCCTATAAATCATGAAAATACAATTATTAGTGGATGAAAAATGTGATAACAGCACTATTATCACCTCCTCTTCGAGTCCAATTTTTATGATCACGTACGGCTTCATCTAAAGCTCCAAAATACGTCATTTTCTCTAATGTATTTAAACTACAAAACGACATGAACACACATCAAAACGCTCAAAAGTGCTAAAAAACAAACTAAAAACTACGATTTAAAGGTATTTGTTTAATTAGTTAATTGCACTCATCAGTATATTATTAATTATAATTTATATGTTGCATAATTATTGTCGTTAAATATTTAATTATAATTAAATTTCTTATTTTAATTGTTTATATAATATTTAATTATAATTAATAGAATATTAAATGAACAATTGAAATATAAAATATAAATAAATAATTTAAATCGAGTATTTTAATTGTTTACTCATATTTAATTGTAAAAGAAGAATTTATAATTAAATTGCCCATTTTAATTGTTTATACAATATTTAATTATAATTAATAGTATATTAAATTAGCAATTGAAATATAAAATTTAAATAAACAATTAAATGAAATAATTTAAATCGTGTATTTGAATTGTTTACTTAATATTTAATTGTATATAATTAAATTGCCTATTTTAATTGTGTATATAATATTTAATTATAATTAAAAGAATATTAAATAAACAATCGAATATTTAATATTTTATTATTTATAACTAAATAATATTTTATTATTTTTTGTTTTAATTGTTAACCGATTATTTCATTATTTTAATTGTTAATTGAATATTTTATGTATTGTTTATAAATAATATAAAATTAAATAAACAATCGAATATTTGTTTAATGAGTTAATTGCACTCATCGGTATATTATTAATTATAATTTGTATGTTGCATAATTATTGTCGTTAAATATTCAATTATAATTAAATTGCTTATTTTAATTGTTTATATAATATTTAATTATAATTAATAGAATATTAAATGAACAATTGAAATATAAAATATAAATAAACAATTCAAATAAACAATTAAATGAAATAATTTATTTTAAATAAATAATTCAAATCGTATATTTTAATTGTTTACTCATATTTAATTGTAAAAGAAGAATTTATAATTAAATTGCCCATTTTAATTGTTTATACAATATTTAATTATAATTAATAGTATATTAAATTAGCAATTGAAATATAAAATTTAAATAAACAATTAAATGAAATAATTTAAATCGTGTATTTGAATTGTTTACTTAATATTTAATTGTAAAAGAATAATTTATAATTAAATTGCCTATTTTAATTGCCTATATAATATTTAATTATAATTAAAAGAATATTAAATAAACAATCGAATATTTAATATTTTATTATTTATAACTAAATAGTATTTTATTATTTTTTGTTTTAATTGTAAACCGATTATTTCATTATTTTAATTGTTAATTGAATATTTTATTTATTGTTTATAAATAATAGAAAATTAAATAAACAATCGAATATTTGTTTAATGAGTTAATTGCACTCATCAGTATATTATTAATTATAATTTGTATGTTGCATAATTATTGTCGTGAAATATTCAATTATAATTAAATTGCTTATTTTAATTGTTTATATAATATTTAATTATAATTAATAGAATATTAAATGAACAATTGAAATATAAAATATAAATAAACAATTCAAATAAACAATTAAATGAAATAATTTATTTTAAATAAATAATTTAAATAGCATATTTTAATTGTTTACTCATATTTAATTGTAAAAGAAGAATTTATAATTAAATTACCCATTTTAATTGTTTATACAATATTTAATTATAATTAAAAGTATATTAAATTAGCAATTGAAATATAAAATTTAAATAAACAATTAAATGAAATAATTTAAATCGTGTATTTGAATTGTTTACTTAATATTTAATTGTAAAAGAATAATTTATAATTCAACTGTCTATTTTAATTGTGTATATAATATTTAATTATAATTTGGGGAAAAAAAAAAGAAGAAGGGCCGTCTGGCAGTGGCCCAGTAAACTGAGCAAGCTCTCGAGAATACGTTTGACCGCATCATGTAAATGGAAATCCATCCTGCAACATTTCAAATGTTAGAATCTTGTGCAAGATATAATAGATAAAACATAATATGAGAAAATTAAACTAGCCGAATGATAATAACTACTATCTGCAAGAATTAATAGATAATGAAACAATAAATAATGCAATAATTGAATAAACGAATGACATTAGATTCCTTTTGTAATTAAATATTAAACAAATTATTAAAATAAACAATTAAATTAAATAATTTATTTCAATTATAATTGTTTATATAATATTTAATTATAATTAATAGAATATTAAATAAACAATCAAATATTTTAAGAAGAATTTTTAATTAAATTCCTTATTTTAATTGTTGGTATAACATTTAATTATAATTATTAGAATATTAAATAAACAATTCAAAGAAACAATTTATTTTGAAATTGTTTATAAACAATTTCAATATAGAAATTATTTAATTATAATTATTAGAATATTATAATTATTTTGAAATTGTTTATAAACAATTTATTTTGAAATTATTAGAATTTATTAGAATATTTCAATATAGAAATTATTAGAATATTATAAACAATTTATTTTGAAATTGTTTATTTAATTATAATTATTAGAATATTAAAATATAGAAATTAAATGAAATAATTTATTTTAAATTGTTTATAAACAATTTCAATAAGTAGTTTAAAATATAATCGATTATTTTTATTCTTTGTAATCAAATTAAATACGTATAATATTTTATTTTTTAATTGTTGAAAAACAAAAAAACAAAAAAATAAAAAAATAACTGGGCCCAGACGCCAGACGTCTGGGCCGCCCAGACGTCTGGGGCGGCCCAGACTCCCAGACTTCTGGGCGTCTGGGCCCAGAAGGGCCGTCTGGGCAGATCTCCTCCGACAGAGATCGCCGGAAAACGCCATTTCCGACGATCTCCAACCCCCAAATCTCACCCAAATTACATTTCATCCATTAATAATTGATTCTACAACAATTTCTTCGAAAATAATCAACAAAAATTCGAAAACATGCTTTATTTATTCAATTATTTCAACCAAGCTTTGTAAAATAACATATAATGGTTTTCAAAACTCACCTTGTTCAAGAGAAATGGCGATTTCGGTCTGGGTCGTCGGTTTTTTGGTCCCCCTTGCACGTTGATTGAGTTTTTTTTTTTCTTTCCCAACTTTCTTCCAAGGCACTTGTGAGGGTAAAAATGGGAAAATGCTAAACTTTGAAATTTTTTTTAGTTTTTCCTTTTTTTTTTTTTTTTTTAGCCGGTCAACGGCTATTTTGAAAAATTGGTCGGGTGACCCGGGTATTTCCCACTATTTCCTCGGGAGTACAAGTGGAGATTGTCGGATAATGGTAGAAATATTGTCATATTATAAAGACTAATATTTAGTCCTACTACCCAAACCACCTCTAATTGTACAAGTTTTTAAAGATCAAGAGAGTGGTCGAGCACTATGATGCACAAACACTTGCATACAAACGGACTCTGGTGTATAGACAGTAGAGGACTTTTGACCAAACTTCTTTAGATAATTGTGCAGTTTTTATTTTGTAATTCAATATTGTTGTTATGTTGTTACTTTCAAACCGAGATCTTTTGTAGAAGTTTTATCCCGTGTTTATATTAGAATCCAACGAGGTTGCCAAGTTGGAGGATAATACTAATCAGCAACACACTCAGCAAGGGAATGCAGCATCATCAGTAGAAGAAAAGGGACAGTCTAGTAGGATCACAAAGCTATTTTTTCTGTATTTCTATTTTCCACTACTTATATTCTGTTTGGCCACATGTGGATGGCATTGTACAATATTCTTTTATTTTCTCTCTATATGAGAAGTCGTGTATATATATATATATATATATATATATATATATATATATATATATAGTAAGATAGGGGAGCTAAAATGTAAGTTTTGAATCATCAATAAAAGCTTCATTCCATTCACTCTCTCAAATTCCCCTGTTGTAGTTCTCTGTTCTTATATTCAGCGAAAATTGAAATGGTATCAGAGCCAGAAATGCAAGGTGAAAATCTAGGAAATACAAGCACAAACCAAATTCAAAATGAAAATCAGAATCTAAACAGCATCACTCATGATCCTACCCAACCAAGTAGCCCATATTTCATTAGAAGCAATGACAACACTGGTGCCATGATGGTTACTCACGTACTAGATGCCAGCAATTATCACTCCTGGGCATGATTTATGAAAAGGGCGTTGTGAATCAAAAATAAATTAGGCTTTATAGATGGAAGCATATGCGAGCCAGTGGATCCTAATGACCCATTCATGGAGTATTGGCTACGTTGCAACGATATCATAATTACTTGGATACAAAACACCATTGCAGTTGACATCAAGTGCAGCACCACCTACCTTTAGACAACACATCAGCTTTAGATTGAGCTGGAGCAGTGGTTTGCTCAACAACATGCACCTAGGATCTTCGAAATCAAACAAGCTATAACCATACCGTTACAAAATCAGGATCCTGTGAACATTTATTTCTCCAAACTCAAAACATTTATGGATGAACTCATGAACTATGAAGCCATTCCCAATTGCAGCTGTGGGAGATTAAGGTTTGTAGTTGAAAATCAGCAGAGGGATTGGACGATGAAGTTTCTGATGGGTTTAAATGATTCCTATAAACAAATGAAGGCACAAATCCTACTGATAAAACATTTCCCAAGCTTGAATGAGGTTTATTCAATCATACAACAGGAAGAAAAGAGGAGAGAAATATCAGTTGAAAGTCTCACATCTGAGTCTATGGCCCTCTTTACTAGAGGGACTTTCAAAGAAAGGGAAAAGCTAAACAATCCAACACAGAAGATGGATCGTTATTACTGCACCCTCTGTTAGATTCCAGGGCATTCCAATGAGAGATGTTTCAAGGTTGATCCAGGAAAACCAGTTTGCTTCTACTATAGAATTGCAGGTCATGCTTTAAATAAGTGCTTCAAGCTCAATGGATACCCATCATGCCATAAATTCTAAGGGAAAAATATATCATCAGCTAATCAATCCATTACATCCTTTGCTCCTACACAGGAGGTGGTTAATGAAAATCTCCTATGTTATTAAGTCAGGAACAATACTCTCAACTCATGGCTCTCCTCAAACCTGTTGCTACTACATCACCTTCTGATGAAACTATGCATCAACTTTCTGGTATATTTTTGTGTATGTCTACTCTTAAATCAAAAGTTCCTAACACATTAACATCCCTTGGATCCTAGATACAAGGGCAAACAGATCATATGATCTATTCCACCTCATTATTCTCTTCTATTCAAGTTGAAGTTTGTTATTCAGTAGCACTACTAAATGGTAACCAAGTCACTGTCACTCACATAAGGACTGTTAGCATCACCAATGCATTGAGTCTTCAAGATGTACTCTGTGTCCCTTGTTTCTCTCACAATCTGATATCTGCCAAGAAGATAACACAATTGCTTAATTGTTGGCTGATTTTCTTTTCTCATGTTTGCTATATATAATTCAGTTTGGAAAACGATTGGCATGGGTGAAGTTAAGGATGGACTCTATCATATGAAACGTGGAGAGGCTCCTTATTCAGCCTTATCATATCATTTGTCCAAGTTAAACATTAAGTTTCTGAATTCTGTCTTAGCTTCAATAACAAGTAAAGCTCAAGGTTTTGATGTGTGGCATTATAGATTAGGGCATTCCTCTTATTCTATTTCAAATGTAGATGGTGATATTCAATTTTCCAAAAATTTTAATGATACAATCTGTTCTATCTGTCCCATAGCTAAATTGCATAAGCTTCCTTTTCCTGTGAGTACACATAAAACAGAAAAATGTTTTACACTCTTACATTGTGATATTTGGGGTCCTTGCAATGAAATTGGCGGTGATGGCTCTAGGTATTTTTGAACCATTGTAGATGATTTCAACCGTTGTACTTGGGCATGTATGTTGAAACTAAAATCCGTTGCTACAGCTGGCCTATAGAACTTTTGTGTTATGGTGGAAACACAATTTGAAACCAAAATTAAAATTATTCGAACTGACAATGGCGGTGAATTCAACATGAATGATTTCTATCTTAAAAAGGGCATCATACATTATAGAACTTGTATTGAAACACCACAACAAAATGCTGTGGTTGAAAGAAAACACCAACACATTTTGAACGTAGCTAGAGCTTTGAGATTCCAATGTCGAATTCACCTAAAGTACTGAAACCATTGTGTCTTAATTGTCGTGTATCTCATAAATAGGACACCTTCTTCCAAGTTGAATGATCAAAGCCCCTACCAAATCCTCTTCAACAAAAGGCCAAACTATCTACACCTCAAAGTCTTTGGCTATCTTGCATTTGCAACCACCATTGTCAATGGAAGGCACAAATTCGATCCTAGAGCAAAAAGGTGTGTGTTCATAGGTTACCCTTTTGGGATCAAAGGATACACCCTGCTTGACCTAGAAACTGGGAAGATATTCATTTCCAGGAATTAGTCTTCTATGAGAGTGTCTTTCCTTTCAAAGATTCCATCAGCACCCTTCAATCACCACCAGACAAAAATAATGAAAGTCCACTCAAAATCCTGTCTCTTGCACTGAAGAGCTTGTCCCCATGCTTATTCCAAATAATGATCATGTTTTAGAACCCCAAAACACACAACCCTAGGAAGATGATTTACAAACTTCTGATGATACTGAACTTCAGCCTGAGTCTGCTAATAATTCCTAAAGTTCTGATGTCTATGATACATCATCAAACACTAGTCCTATTGCTCACTATCCCCACAGGTCTGAGAGGTTTCGGAGGGCACCAACACTGCTTCATCGATAAGTCTCTGTGATCATAAAATCGTTTATTTTTCATTCTAAATAATTTACTATAAAGCATATCGAATGTAAGCAATCTAGTATAAATGAAAATCTCTGAAATCTTTTTCTGTTCAATGCTATAAGCTGAAAGCTATTTACTGAAAACTGACTAATCTGAATTCTATAACTAAAAATCCAATAAGCTGTAGACATACTGAAATATCACACCAAAAGGTACCTTGAATAACCTTACTCATGTATCGATAAGTACCGATATACATGGCAAAGCTATTCGATTCTGATATTCTGAAATTATGTAATTCTGGTTATACGCGCGCAGAGCTATAATCTGGTCATACACTATGGAAACACATTCACAATAGTGCAGAGCGGGTAAAATCATTATAATTGACCATACACTGTGGAAACACATTCACATCAATGCAGATCGAGTAAAATAACCATCTGAAGTCATACACTGTGGAAACACATTCACATCAGTGCACACAAGGTAAAATCACCTGGGTACTTTCTAGTGGTTTTAAAATAAATCTAAATATACTGAAATATGTAATATGAATACAACATGTTAGAGAAATGATTAAATGAACTTAATTTAACTTTAAAAGAATTGAGTATAAAATCCATTTGATTCTGAAAAATCATGCTTTTAAACCAGTTATATAAAATAATTAACTTTCTAATACGATATAAATTCAGTAACTATTTATTTCTGAAAAATAAGCTTTTCCACTCACTCAAAATAAGTTACAGTCTAAGAAGATCGGTAGGCTTTTCCAATCTCTGTGTCACCACCTGAAAAACCGTACAAGATAACTAATTCAACTACTATCAAGTCAAGAAACCTCTAAAATGCAATGTTATAATACTGCAACTAAATTTCTCGATACTTAACTAGATGTCCCAAATTATTCCTTTAATCAAATGGGAGCAATTTCATTTTCTAATCTACTTACTAATACCCAATAAATCAACATAACCTTCATTCTAAGATTAACTACAAATATCTCCTTCAATCTAGTAACAACTAATAACTAACATCCAACCAATTAAATATACATATTGTTCCATAAAATCATGCTTTCTTGTAAGGATTACATCACCACTACAATTCCCACTAACAATACTTATTCAAGCATCCAATAGAAAATCTAGGGTTTGCCCAAAAATAGAGTTTCTTACCTTAAATGTAAATGGTAGCTAACCACCAAGGAAACTTGAACTAAAAATCATGATTTTTTATCTACCTTTGAAATTTCGATCCAAGTTACAACCCTAGAAAATTGACATAATATATTCATTAATCTCATGAAAAAAATAGGATAAATCGAACCTAAAATCGAGGAAATCGCCACTTACCCTTTTCTTCCTTTCTTTTCTCTTTTTCTTCCTCTTTTTCCCTTTCTTTTCTTCTTCCTTCCCCTTTCTTCTTCTTCTTCTCTTTTCTCGGTTTTTCTCTCCTCTCTACGTGCTGGTGACGATGAAAATGGGAAATGAGTTTTAAAATGGTTAAGTTATGTGCTTATTGCAAAAGAAGTCCCTCCACTTCCCAAGATAATATAAGTAAGTCCTCAACTTCCAATTTAAACTACCTTAACCCTTAATTATCTTAAATATAAAATAAGCCCCAAGAAAAATAAATTATTCCAAATTAAGTCCATATTGACCTTGACCTTGACAATTCAACCATTGACTTTGACTAATTAAAATGGGTTTGTAACACTATACCTAGTAAAACTTGGAGTCCAAAAAGATGGAATAAGAAGAAGAAGATAGGAAACATGAGATCAACAAAACTATACATCAAGAAAGTAAAAGTGGTGAATAATAAAATAGAAGGTCAAGAAATACCAAGATGTACTAAGTGTGGTAAGAACCATTCCAGTGAATGTTATGCTAGACAGAGAGTATGTTTTACTTGTGGCAAACGCGGACATATGATGCATGAATGTCGCAATAGGAAGAAAGATGGGGGAGGAGCTAGGATCTTTGCTATGGTTAGACCCAGAGTTCAGGAAGATTACATCCAAGCCATTAGTTGCATTAGTTCATTCCTGTGCTACACACTATTTTATTTTGACTAGGTCATTAAGTGGACTAAATCTTATTCCTACGGCATTATCTTCAAGTGTAGAAGTGACTTTACATTCTAGACCCAATCATTTGGTGACTTAATTTATACCTAAAGTCACTACAACAAAAATCGACTTTTGCAACGTTCGAAAAACGTTGCTAAAACCTTTTTGCAACGTTTGTGCATGTGTTGCGGGCTTCAGTGTTGCCGTAGACCATAAGGATACGGCAACGTTTATACAACGTTGCTAAAGCTAAATACAAACGTTACCGTTTAGTTTTTGCAACGTTTAAGAAACGTTGCAAATGACTTTCCGCAACGTTTTTTAATTGTTGCCGTTACTCTTTTGCAGCGTTTTTAAAGTGTTGCCGTTACTCTTCCGCAACATTTTTTCAATGTCGCCGTTCCTCTACTGCAACGTTTTTTAAATGTTGTCTTTCCTCTTTTGCAACATTTTATGAATGTTGTCTTAAATCAATTTATAAATTGTGTTCACCTTTTCACAACATTGTTTTAACGTTGCCAATTCTTTTGTCCTTAGTTTTTGCAACATTTTATAAACGTTGCTAAATGTCTTTTTTTCTTTTTTTTTTTCAATCGTCATTTTTTTTTAATATTAACATTGATATGTAAACAAATTTTTATAGTAAAATACGCAAATTTAGTAAACAATATATGACTGTACAAGAAAAATAATAATAAACATTAGTCATCTACTCTAAAAAATAATTATTATTATGGCCAAATTTATTAATTCTTGGTAGAGCACATAATAATGAGACAATAGAAAGCTAAAGCAACAGCTCACATTGATTTCACCTTAATTTGTTGCATAGAAACTACATATGAAAGGTTAAAGTCTATCCAATATATATTAGATAAATAAAGAACGATAATTAACAAGCACATGCTAATCTTAGTTCATATCTTTATGTCGTTGATCCTTTATGTCATTCGAAATGCAGCCCTTCTCCATTGCCAAATCTATTCTTCTCTTCATATCTTCATATCAATATTTCGAGCAAAATAGGCTTGAGGCGACCTCGGTTCCACATTAAATTTCTTGCAGAAAGGTATCCAATATTTTGAAAACTTAGAGGCCTCCAATAGAGCATAGAATGTGAGTTCTGAACCACCATCATCTGAGAGGTAAACACTCAGCTTTTCCGGTGGATAATTATACGACATGACCGATAAAGCTGTCTTTGATTACCATTGATGGTGGCTCTAAAATTGGATCAGCCGTGCAAACAAAGATGTCGACCCTTGGCAACTTGTCCTCGTATACGTAACATGTTCAAGTCAAAAACTAGATCTGTTTTAACGTTCGCGCAGTAGTAATGGAGAAAGAAAAGTACACGAGGGAGAGCACATGCTTCAAGGGATGGCGAAAAACAACGTTCCATCGAAGCGGTGAGTAAATAAAGAAGGTTAATGAAGATGGGAAACTTGACATTCCTGTCATCAAAAAGTAATTTTATCAAAATTAATATGTAGCTTTGCTAATCATGTCCAATGAAGGCTCTCATCTATACTTGTTTTGGCAAATTATTTGCTGAAACAGACAGAGATAATGACCAATCTATAACCAGGCGTGAATTAGAAAAGGCTGACGGTTGATGTCGTGAAGACAGGGGAAGTTGGATGTTAACAAACATTTAGTCAAGTTTACGAAGTAATGAAATCGTTTGATTTTAACAAGGACGAGAAAATCAATGTTCATGAATTCATCGAGGGTTGCAAAAAATGGATAGATGAAACAAACTCATCTTCCTCTTCAACAAATCTTTTCGATGAGGCAAGCTTCTAAATCATGCTTTTTTTTTTTAAACTTGATGCTAATGCAAGTGATTCTATCTTGTGAGCTTCTATAAGTTCAGACTCATATAGTTTCTGCAAATCTATTTTCTTTTTAAAGGATGAAACAAATATAACCAACTCCTATTTGTATTATATCCATCATATAACATAATTCACCAAAGATTAGCAAAATTTGACGACTTGTACTTTCACATCGAAATTTCTTTGTCAAGTGTAACTATTATGCATCATATATAATTCTTATTTGGATTGATCTGCGGGACTTTCAAATTCGCTTAATAAGATAAATGAAAATAAACCCCAAGAGATTGATCTGATTATATCGAGAATTCTAAAGCATCTTTGAAAATCAAGTACTTAAAGCGAGAATCGCTGATCACTGAAGATGGAGAACCAAACATTGAAAGCATTAAGAAGTAAATTTACCAGAGTTTAATTTATCTATTCAATTTATTTTAGGTAGTTTCTTCGTGTCCACAAAATTTTCTCACAATTTGCTTTTTGTTGTTCGCAGTAGATATCAAAAAAATTAACAAGCAAAGAAAATGATCACCGCAAAAAAGCAAGCCATGTAATCACCTCCGTTGCTTGGAATGCAAAATGCCCTTGTAACATGAAACCAAATCGGCTTAGGAACTCGAGATCAACTACAAGCAACATTAAGTCATAAAGTTCTATAACGTTAACAGTAATGTAGCTGGTTGAATATGTTTAATATGAATTCCCTAAATAGTTTCTGCAGTAAAGAGTAAAAAACCGGACTCATCCCAACCTTGCGAGTCCAAAGTTACCTAATCTTGCTCATAATTCGTTTAAGTGAATCACTTGCTTTGATGCGGATAAGTGAGAACAGAGGCCATCCTCTACTGCAATATTGTAATTTCTCTCTATATATCCATTTCGAGATTCTTGGCGTAGTACATTGGAACCATTTATTCATGTAGACCACATGTATTCATTTAAATGTTGTAAACTCGTCCCTTATATTTGATGTAGACAATTTGTATAAATGGGTGTCACCTAAAAGCTTAATTTGTCGGTGAAGGATTGAACATCATCATCTTAGTAACTAACATCAACTAGGAGCAACATTAAGTCATAAAGTTACAGTAATGTAGCTGGTTGAACCTGTTTAATATGAATTCCCTAAAGTTAATACTAACACAAGATCATTTTATCTTTAAGGCACATCTGAGCAATGTCTTATTCTGAAGTCATTTTCCAATAAAGTAGGAGTCTTATTCTGCTGTCATAGTTTGCCAAACACTTGTAAGAGAATAGATATTGAGCTTGAAAGGAAAATGATAGAGATCAAGAGAAATTCTTCAGGGAATAGCAAGTGCCAATCTTCAAAAAAATTCTAGTTTTTCCCCCCCAATTAAGATCTAATAACAAGTGCCAATCTGGATAAAATCTTTTGTCATTAAACAAACTCAAACTTCAAATACTACTTCAAATAAGCCAACCAAATACTACACTTAATGAGGATTGCTTACGGCGACGGGTAGAGCACAAGTTATCTTCTTCATCACTTTATTGCTCCAACTTTCACTCAACCCACTCCATCACTTTTGTAAGGCTGCTTATCCGGTGCCTCAATCTCAAACAATGAGGTGTTCCAAAGGTAGTTAATGTGCGGAGACAAAGACAATAAACCCACACCCTCCTAATTCGAGAATCGGGCATCGGATACTTGGTGGCATTGCACCAACTCAAATAAAAATTCAGCCCAACTAATTTTAGTCTATACGGCTTGTGTCTAACCTTAAAACAACATCAAATTCTTGAATTAAGTTCACCTATGATCTCTCCTCAACCTCGAGCGGGGAAGGCGCTTCCAATTAACTCCAGGCTCCAATGGCTTCTCAGTTCTACCTGCAAATGAATTTCATAAGAATCACAAAATTGATACATGATTTTAAATCAAACACAAGACCCTATAAAAGATTAATCAAACACAAGAAATTGAATCGTAAATTCCTAATACATCAAACATTTCAGTCAAATAATTTTTTAGCAAATAAGACTCTAAAAAAACTTTAAGAAATTGAATATTTGAATTTCTTGACAAGCAAAAAGGAGGAAAAATTAAGAAATCAAGATCAAAACTTACAAATGAAGATGAAAATCTGGTTTACGGAATCTTGGGGCCAGCAGCTGTTGCAAGAAAACCATCCAGCTGCTAAGATTTTCACTTTCAGTCCATCTTTCTCCCAAATCGAACTCTCCAACTCTGTTTTCTCTCTTCATCCGTGATGGGTCATCTGCATTTTCGCTCTCCTGTCTCCATCAAGTATGGGTCGACGGTGGCGGCTTTGAGTGAGAGGCGAAGAAAGAAGTGGGAGTGAGGTAGCGGTGGAAATGGTGGGATTGAAAGAGATTGGGAGAAGAGAGGCGTGAATGGAGAGAGGCGAGGTGAGAATGGAGAGATTTTGTTGGGAGGGAGGCGTGAATTAGTCTAGGGTTTGGTTTTTTTTTTATCATTTGAGCTCGCATATAATTTAATTTGGGAAAAAAGTGCAAAACTTTTCGCAACGGTTTCTGAACGTTGCAAAAAGTAATTTTTTTCGTAACGTTTAAAAAACGTTGCCAAAAATGGACTTTTCGCGACGTTCAAAAAATGTTGCCAAAAGTGCGTTTTTTGAACGTTGCAAAAAATTAAATTTTTCGCAACAATTAAAAAACGTTGCAAAAACTTAAACTTTTCACAACATTTAAAAAACGTTGCCAAAAGTAGACTTTTCGCAACGTTCAAAAAACGTTGCCAAAAGTGAACTTTTCGCAACTTTTTTTGAACGTTGCAAAAAATTAAATTTTTCGCAACAAATAAAAAACGTTGCAAAAACTTAAACTTTTAGCAACATTTATAAAACGTTGCAAAAGGCGACATTAGCAACATTTATTTAAAAAATGTTGCGAAAACTCAATTATATTAGCCAATAGCAACATTCACTTGCTAAAATGTTGCGATAGATCCCTTTAGCAACATTTAATCAACCAATGTTGTCTTTTGTGTGTTGCGAAAGGTCATTTTTGGTGTAGTGAGTTCCTATTCAACTTAATGGGTACTATTACCCTACAGATATAATTTTATTTGATTTGACATGAGGGACATTGATTTGATTTTATGCATGGATTGGCTAGCTAAATACCATGTTACTATCGATTGTAAAAAAGAAAACCTTTCAAATGCTCAATGTAGGAATTGTCTCATTTCCAAGACCTATAAAAACATCAAAGATCGTGATTTCAGCACTTAAGGCGAGTAAACTTAGTGCTAAGGAAAGTCAAGGATTTTGGGTTTGTATTCATCAACGTGAGGTTAAACCTAAGGAATTATTAGGTTTAGAACTAGTAGTACAAGAGTTTCCAGATGTTTTTCTCATGGAATTACCAGTTTTAGCTCCAGATGGGAAATGGAGTTTAGGATAAGAATTAAAAACTCAAATTGATGAATTGATGCAAAAAGGATTTATATGACCTAGCATATCTCCTTGGGGAGAGTCACTATTATTTGTTAAGAAGAAAGATGGTTCAATGAGGTTGTGTATAGACTATCATGGGTTGAATAAGGTGTCAATCAAGAGTAAATACCCACTACCTAGAATAGATGATTTGTCTAATCTGCTACAAGATTTGACTCTATTTTCTAATATTGATTTTCGCAGTGGATATCATCAGTTGAAAACTCGGGAGTAAGATATTCCTAAAACGGTATTTAGTACTCGATATGGTCTTTATGATTTTTTAGTGATGCCTTTTGAACTAACAAATACTCCGATTGTATTTATGGAACCAATGAACTGAGTGTTTAAGTAATATTTAGATAAGTTTTTGATTGTATTTATAGATGATATACTGATTTAATCCAAAACTTAGAAAGGATACGGGAGACACTTGAGGATAGTATTGCAAATTCTAAGGAAAATGAAACTATAAGCCAAATTTAAGAAATGTGAGTTTTGGAGGGAAAAGTGACATTTCTAGGACATATCATAAAAAAAGAAGGAGTTGCAATCGATCCAAGTAAAACTGAAGAGATATTAGGATGGTAGCGTCCAATGACACCTATAGAATTAGGAGGTTTTGTTGGATTCACTGAATATTATCGTACGTTTGTTAACGGTTTTTCTAAGGTTGCTACACCAATGACATATTTGTCACGTAAAAATGTTGTATTTAATGGACATATGAATGATAAGATGGTTTTCAAGAAGAGCTTAAGAAAAGATTGACATCAGTACTAATATTGACAATTCCAGTAGGATTTGAAAAATATACTGTCTATAGTGATGAATCAAAACAAGCATTTGTTAATGCAAGATGGTAAATTAGTAGCATATGCCTCTAGATAGTTGAAGTCATATGAGAAGAATTATCCTACGGATGATTTGGAATTAGCATCTATAGTTTTTGCATTGAAAATTTGGAGGCATTAATTTTATGCATAAATAAATTAGATATACATGGATCATAAGAGTTTGAAATGTATCTTCACAAAGAAAGAGTTAGACATACGTCTACAGGTTTCACAGGGTGCTTTTCTTCTTTGCACAGAAAGGGACACCATACGGCAGTAGCCCGTTCCGCTAGACTACCTTCTGTCTTCTCTCGGTCATTTCGGGATGAAAGACAATTTGATTACAATTTGTAGAAATCTTGCAACATGAAATTGAAATGCATTGAAAGTAAATTGATCATTGATTGCTTGAAAGCTAGAAATTACAATTGATGAAAGCAGGAAATTACAATAGCTAGTACAGGGGATGAACACTAGAAATCTTGAAAGATTGATTGAAAGACTAATACCCCATATAATACCATTATGAACAAAAACCTAAGTGATATGAGTAGACATTTAAATACCGAGGAATCATACTAAATGTTTTCTAATATCACAGCTATTTTACAATTGAAATAAAATATTTATAATGTGCGGTCGAAGTTGGGCAAACTGCGATTGCGATTGGGTCAACGGGCTAGTTGAATTTGTGGTCCTTGACATTCTCCCCCATTTGTTTTGGCGACGTCCTCGGAGTCATTGATGAATGATATGCTTCAATTAATGGTTTGAAGGCTCCAAGGTCTTTTTCACTTTCCTAAGTATTCTCATCGCTGCTGCATCCACTCCATTTGACCAAGTACTCTTGATGATATTTCTTGGAAGCTCGAGTAGTTCGATGGTCAAGAATCTCTTCGGCAACCTTCTTTCCAGCTCTTTTTAGTTCAAACACAGGTCGCTTTGGCTCATTTCTAGATGCGTCCTCCTTATCGACAAAGTATGGCTTGAGTACACCAACATGAAGGATCTTGTGGATTTTATACTATGAAGGGATTACAACTCTGTATGCGACTCTTCCAATTCTCTTCACGATAGGTAATGGTCCAATATATTTTGGCACCAATTTTGAGTCTTTCCCTCTTGTCAGTTTATAAATGTTTCTGTTATGGAGTTTAACCATTACCAAATCTCCAACATTAAATTCAAGAAAACGACGCTTTTGATCTGCGGACTTTTTGTACCGTTTCTGAGCTTTCTCAAGATAACTCCGAGCAATTTCAATGTTTCATTTCCACTCTTGAGAGAAGATTTTTGCTTAAGGAGATTTGGTACTCTGATCGATATCCACAGTATGAGAGAGTAACGATTGCTGGCCAATAGTTATCTCAAAAGGACTCTTATTGGTGGAGCTCTTTTGGGCATTGAAACACATCTAAGCTGCATCCAAAAGCTTCACCCAATTGAATATTCTTTACAATGATCTTGTTCAAGGCTCGATAGTCACAGTACATTCTGATAAAACCATCGGCCTTTTTCTGAAACAACACGGGAGCTCCATATGGTGATTTTGCAAGCATGATAATCCCACTTGCCAACATTTTTCCCAATTGTTTTCGAAGCACTTCACGCTCTGATTGAGACATACGGTATGGTGCCCTAGAGGGAGGTTTGGCACCATGAATAAGCTTAATCTCATTATCGATTGCCCTCCTCAGTGGCAACTTCTTTGGTAACTCATTCGACATTATGTCCCCAAATTCCTTAATAAGCCTTCTGACCGGCTTTGGAATAGGACCAGTTGCCTTCTCGATCTCTTCTAATCAAAGGGTGCACTTAAATGAGGGTTCATTTCTTTTGAAACCTGATAAGTGTGTTTTACACATTTATTTAGGTCACAAAACATGGAAAAATGTTGAGGTATATATTGAAATATGACTTAATTCGATATAATTTGTGTTTGTAGGATTACATTGATGGATGGAATGAAAAGTTTAAGAAAATGAACGAAAAAGTTCCAAAATGGAAGAATATGAAACTCCGAGGACCAAAATGCAATTATCAAAAGATGACCCAAATGAAGAATCAAGCATGAGGTTGAGCTAAGTAACATATGGTGATATCATGGGATGTTAGAAGAAGAAGGAGAAGAAATTAAGGGCAAAAGGTGGATGAAACCAACTTGGGGACAAAAGTGAATCAAAGGAAAAACAAGTTCCACCGGCAGTCGCATGGTAGAAAACCCATGCAGTCGCACAAGCATCTACAGCAGTTGAACAGTAAAAATTTTGTATAACCATGCTGTCGCATGGATTTATACCATGCAGTTGCATGGTTCATTCCGAGTGCGAAAATTCTGGTTTCCTTATTTGAATCAAACACTTATGGTAATACATTTAAGACTTCTTTATAACCCAAATCTCGTCCAGAAAGAGGGGCTACGCATTCTTAGGGAGAAAAACACCATTGAAGAGCAAGGAAGAGGGCGAGAACAAGGGATTTCATTCAAGATTCAAGATTTGAACCCTAATTCTTAGTTTTTAGGTGATGTCCTCTCTTTATTATTTTTATTATTCTTTTATTTTATCCATATTAGGCTAGACTTTTCATGTACTAGGTGAACGATGAACCTCGCATTGTAATCTTTTAATTTCTATTTTGCAATTTGATTCTCAAATACGTTTGATGTGTGTTGAATGATTTATATACACTTTCTTGCCTCCGTGATTATAGTGCACGATAATTATGTGAGTTTAGGTGGTTTATTTTATGCATTTGAAAGAAGGGAAATAAACTCGATAAGGTATAAATCATTGTTTTGTTCATAAAAGATAGAAATATACCGATATGCGTTACGTGAATTTCTAAGTGTTTACAAAACTTCATGCATTCTTGTATATTGCATTTGTCATAGAAATATAGTCAAATGGTATTTTAGAATATGTTCAAGTATACTCGAAAGAGATTTTTGGATATGTTAGAAACATTGGTTCTTCAACCAATTCCCCGTGTTGTCAAATTGTGAAATAGGGGTTAAGGGTGAACCTTGCTTGGGGATTCGGGATCCTAGTACGCTTTTCATACATTAACTTCATCAACTTTTGCATTCAACCATTATTCTTGCATTGAGATCGCAATTTTAGTTTAATTCGCATATTAGTCATAATTTCATCATAAAATCACAAAAACAATCATCTTGAGTTTAATAGATTCGGTTAAGGTCGACATAATAAAAATCACTTAAAATCAATCCTCGTGGGAACGATACTCGAAATTCTTGAATTTCCACTTTATTACTTGTGAACGATCCGTACACTTGCGGGATTTAAATTCGAAACATATTTTCGTGAACAAGTTTTTGGCGCCGTTGCCGGGGATTGAGTATTAACTTGATTTTTGTTATTTAGACACTAATTCGAACTTGTCTCCCTTTAGTTTTTATTTTATTTTATTTTTAGTTCAAGTGCTTAGGTTGAGCTAAGTACTGCTATTGTTTTTGCCTCATCAGGTATTGTGTAACGACCCGGGTCCCACTTAACGGGCTGTCCTGACCGTTAGATCGACGACGTACTGTCCTAACTGTACCAACATGGGTCTTTTCAGCATGCTTTGTCCTCACTCGCATGCTCCCCGAGAAAACTTCCCAGGGAGGTCACCCATCATAGAATTGCTCCAAGCCAAACACGCTTAACTGTGGAGTTTCCAACGATGGACTTCCGGAAAAGAAGGTGCACCTTGTTAGTATGAGTAGTACCTATCAAATCTCTTAAACTTTCTTGGTCTGGGGTATTACAATCACCCCCCGTTAGACTCGCGACGTCCTCGTCGCGTTTGATCCATCTGAGGATCTGTCGCCAGGCGTTGGGATTCTAGAGGTGGCTCCTACGAGTTCAAGAGGTGGCTCCCGTCCTATGGCTTAGCACTTTGTCCCGCATAGCACTTAGTTCCCGATTTCCGACTGGCAAACGGCTCTGATACCATTTGAAACGAATCGAAAACTTTAACTAAAACATTTTATTGAAATCATACGGATCTTCGTTGAAAATAAAATGAAATCAATGATAATTGTTCATATTCAAAGTCCTTCAAAAACTCTAAAATAATATCATAAAATTCTAAAAACATCTTCTAATTCCATAACATGATTGAGCCCTTAACCACCGTCGATTGCTCATCTAATCCTCGACCACCTCGAATCATTGATTACCGATTACCTATAAAATAATTTCATATTTCATGTGAGATTATAATCTCAATAAGTGAAAACAACGTAACATAGAAATAATAACAGAAATCCATGAATTCGTGAACATACTTGATGAGACACGAAATTATAAGAATCAAACTTCGTGATTCTAATTTCGTGCGTAGCGCTACTAAACTCCATGATTTCATAACATAAGCATAATATTGATTTCTGTAAGTTTTTGAACATTGAAGTACGTGTATTTCACTTACCTTGAATCTTGAATATGGAATTGAATTTGCACGTAGGAGAAATTATGTTTTTCTGTCAAAATGTTCGTGCGTTTGTGGAAGTATATAGATAATCTACTATTTTTATAAAAGGGAAACTTTCCTTAATTCATTCTTTCAATTACGGTAATTAGCATATTATATATGTTAACTACCCTTAAAATAAAAAGGAAAGTTTCTTTAGTTAATGAGATTTCCATAATTAATAAAAGGAAGGTTTTCATAAGGAAAGTTTCCATAATAAATAAATGGAAAGGTTTCATAAGGAAGTTTCCATAATTAATAAAAGGAAGGTTTTCATAAAATGGTATTTGTCCCTCATCTAAGGACGGATGTAAAACTTGACCCCTAAACCTTAGTCTCTATATAAAATGGTCCTTAAACTATGGTTATGTACAATCTAGTGTCAAGTAGGAAATTTCTGGTTATTACAATCTACCCATCTTAACAAAATTTTCGTCCTCGAAAATTACCTTAATCGTCCTCGCCAAATAGTTGGGGATATTTGGTCCGCATTTCATCCTCACATTCCCAAGTTGCTTCTTCGATTGAATGATGTTGCCATAATACCTTGACTAGTGGTATTTCCTTGTTGCAAAGTTTTTGTACCTTCTGGGCTATAACGTAAAGCGGGACTTCTTCGTAGCTCAAATTAGGTTGGACCTTCAATGGTTCATGCTTCACTACATGACTCGGGTCTGGGACGTATTTCTTGAGTGTAGACACATGAAAGACATCATGCACTGCAGAAAGCTCTGGTGGCAAAGCTAGCTGATATGCCACATTTCCAACTCGTTTAAGTATCTCGAAGGGTCCGACGTACCATGGTCGAAGTTTCCCTTTCTTACCGAAACGTAGGATACCTTTCATTGGAGTGACTTTCAAGAATACGTGATCACCAACTTCAAATTCTAGGCCCTTTCGCCTCCTATCTGCATAACTCTTCTGTCTGTCTTGGGCGATCTTAACGGGCTGTCCTGGCCGTTAGATCGACGACGTACTGTCGTCACTGTACCAACATGGGTCTTTTCAGCATGCTTTGTCCTCACTCGCACGCTCCCCGAGAAAACTTCCCAGGGGGTCACCCATCATAGAATTGCTCCAAGCCAAGTACGCTTAACTATGGAGTTTCTAACGATGGACTTCCGAAAAAGAAGGTGCACCTTGTTAGTATGAGTAGTACCTATCAAATCTTTTAAGCTTTCTTGGTCTGGGGTATTACAATCACCCCCCGTAAGACTCGCGACATCCTCGTCGCGCTTGATCCATCTGAGGATCTGTTGCCAGGCGTTGGGATTCTAGAGGTGGCTCCTACGAGTTCAAGAGGTGGCTCCCATCCTATGGCGTAGCACTTTGTCCCGCATAGCACTTAGTTCCCAATTTCCGACTGGCAAACGGCTCTGATACCATTTGTAACGACCCGGGTCCCACTTAACGGGCTGTCCTGGCCGTTAGATCGACAACGTACTGTCCTCACTGTACCAACATGGGTCTTTTCAGCATACTTTGTCTTCACTCGCACGCTCCCCGAGAAAACTTCCCAGGGGGGTCACCCATCATAAAATTGCTCCAAGCCAAGCACGCTTAACTGTGGAGTTTCCAACGATGGACTTCCGGAAAAGAAGGTGCACCTTGTTGATATGAGTAGTACCTATCAAATCTCTTAAACTTTCTTGGTCTGGAGTATTACATATTGCATGCGAAGATCAATCGGCTGCGGATTACTCCAGGCTGATTTGGAAATTAAATGAATTTTTCATCACAGACTGAGGGAAGCAAGAGCAGTACATCAGGTCAAAAGACAAATACAAATGGCTGACGAGCAACTAGAACCAAGGATAGATCATGCAGCTCCAGCCAATGCTGAAGCTCAGTATGATGGGGAAGCTTTACTTGGAGATTTCATGACACCACTCGTCATTCAAAGCCAATCCAGCATCGTGTACCCAGCATTCGGACAACCGAACTTTCAACTGAAGACAAATATCATGCAACTCTTTCATAATGGACATCAATTTTATGGGACAGCCAACGAGAATCCACGTACACATATATCCCGTTTCTCGGATATGTGTCAACACTTCAAATACCCAGGGATATCAGAAGATGCAATCAGGCTAAGGTTGTTTCCACTAACTCTTCGGCTCGATTCACTTCCGGTGGCTAGCATAAATACTTGGAACGATTTGGCTCATAAATTCTGCACCAAATACTTCTCACTAGCCAAAGTGGCGAGATTGAGGCATGACATATCAATTTTTCGCCAACATGAAACTGAATCATTTGATGAAGCATGGAATAGGTTCAAGAGCATGCTAAGGAAGTGTCCTCAGCATGGATACGACAAGAAAGAACAAATCAGATACTTCTATGTAGGACTAACACCAACTTTCAAAAGCATGGTGGATTCTTCATCAAATGGCTCCCTAACCACTAGGTCAGTTGAGGGAGCCTGGGAATTGTTCGAGAGAATGGCTAATACCTCCGCCATGTGGTCTTCAGTTAGAGTGGGTCCAAAGAAAGTAGTTGGAGTGTATGAGGTAGATACCTATTTGGCACTATCTTCAAAGATTGACTCTTTATTTCACAAGATAGAAGGCATAACACAAACCATGAATTCAGCACAATTGAAGAAACCAAATTGTAAAGAATGTGGAGCAGAGCATGGTACAACTGAATGTCTTATCCTTACACAGAGGATGGAACAGGTAGACTTTGCACAATGGGGTTAACGTCGGCAAAACAATCCTCACTCTGAGATATACAATCCGGGATGGAAAAATCATCCGAACTTCTCTTGGGGTGGCAATCAGAATCACAATCAGAATCATAATCAGGCGCAAGGGCAGTTTCAGCAAGAGAAGAAACCTCAGTTGGAAGACATGTTTGCAAAACTCATGGAGAAGACTGATAAATACATGGAAACCACAAATCAATTCATGAGAAAGACTGAAACAAACTTCTAGAATCAGGGTGCAGCTATTAAGAATCTGAAAACTCAAATGGGACAGTTAGCTCTCTCTATGACAGGAAGGGTACCAGTGCATTGCCAAGCAACACAGAAATAAATCCTAGGGAGCATGTTCAAGCCATTACTACACGAAGTGGAGTTCAGCTGCCTGAGATACATGTTAAGAGGCCAGGTGCAGATAACGAGCAAGTGAAGTCGTCTGAAGAAGAGAATGAGAAACAGGTTGACAACACTAAGAAGACACCAATAAGAGAGAGTCCAGAAAAATCACAGCAAGAGCCAGATAAGTCAATAAATCCCTATGAGCCACCCATTCCATTCCCACAACGGTTGAGGAAGCATCAATGGGAGTAACAATACAAGAAATTCCTCGAAATTTTCACGAAACTTCATATAAATATCCCATTTGCAGAAGCACTGTTCAAAATGCCTGGCTATGCCAAGTTCCTGAAAGATATTCTATCCAAGAAACGAAAGCTAGATGAACATGAGATAGTGATGCTAACAGAGGAGTGCAGTGCCGTAATTCAGAAAAAGCTCCTACCAAAACTGAAAGATCCAGGGAGTTTTACTATACCTTGCACTATTGGTAAATGCTACTTTGATAAAGCTCTTTGTGATCTTGGTGCAAGTATTAATCTAATGCCTCTATCTGTTTTCAAGAAACTTGGACTAGGTGAAGCCAAAGCAACCACGGTGACACTTCAGTTAGCTGATCGATCATTTGCATATCCGAGGGGGATAATTGAAGACGTGCTAGTTAAGGTGGACAAATTCATTTTTCCAGCGGACTTCCTTATTTTGGATATGGACGAAGACAAGGATATCTTACTTATCTTGGGCAAGCCATTCCTATCTATCAGTAGAGCTCTAATAGATGTTGAAAAGGGTCAGTTAAATTTGAGATTTGGCGAGGAGCATATCACTTTCAGCGTCTTCAATGTTATGGATGATCATGTCAAGTCAGATTGTTGCAATCAAATTGATGTGGTAGAAGAGGTGTTGCAGAAGATAATTGTGTTTCAAGACTTTTCAAATGCTGCTGATGACCATAATGTGCATTTTTAACCCGAACAAAATCTTGAGAAGCAAGAAGGCTACATTATTGAGTTTGAGGCAATTGATGAGGGAAAAGCAGATGACACGGATAAAGATAAGGCTAACGTTTGGAAGAACACTGTAGTAAGAAAGAAAATGTCATTGAAGAATCAGGACCTCCAAGGCTATATTCGACGTACCCTAATAGACCAACACGGTAGAGTCGAGCTATAGACTATAAACTAGCGCAGGATGGGAGGCAACCCATCGTTTCTGCCCTTTTATTTATTTTTCCTTAAACATTCGATTTATAATTTCTTCTTCAAGTTTTTTTTGTTAACTTTTAATAAGATTACTTTTCATCGTCTCTACAAGTAATAAAAGAGTCTTTGCATAGTCTACACTTCTTTTTCCTCCACCATCTTCACATTCGGATTCCCATCGATCAGGGAAGTATTCCTCACCCTTTTTTCTTCTTTACCTTCTGTGAATTTGTCCTTAATTTTATGCGCTGCTAAGTTTGCATTTTATTATTCTTTAAACATTGAGAACAATGTTCTGTATACGTTTGGGAGTGGGAATATGTTAATATGTCACTCATCATATTATTGCAGTTTTTGCTTTTGTGTGATTGTGTGAAAAAAAAATAACTAGTTTTTTGTTTTGCTGAGTTATTCTTAGTTTTACTCATTTCTAATAGTAGTTTAGAATTTTGTGTGCTTGTGTAGATTTAATGGCCTTGCCGACAATGATGAAAATTGTGAAAATTGTGCAAGTTAAATTGATCGATACTTGTCTATGTGGAAACTTGACATTCTTTTTTGCGTACAATACTTGTGTTGGGCATGCTAAGCTAACGATGGGATATATGAATCATAGTAGAGTTGAACATGATATGTAAACCCCAAAAAACTCTATTGCACTTATCAATAAACCATCATTTTAGAAGTTTGGAGATAATTTAGCTATTACAGGGGAACATTAAGATGAGTAGGGATTCCATGCGTGAAAAATTGTGTCGTGTGGATTGGATTAGGCCAATGAGACAAAAACGAGGTAAAAGTTTCAAGTTAGAGGTTAGTTCTAGAAATTGGGTGTCTAAAAGAAAATGGACATTGCACTAATCATCGAAAAAATAAAGACATCTGTTCGAACCTATATAACTCAAGTGATTAAGCCTGCAAGGGTTTAAAACTTGGTACCCTGTGGTCATCTGACTTGGGAGTCATCGACTTGAAGCTCGCTACAAGGGTTATATAGAAAGCAAATGGAAGATGTTATAAAAAAATTATTTATACATTGAAGAATAATATACATGCTTCTATGTATGAAATGCATTGATTAGCTTCAGACACCCGATTGATAGAATCATATCTCTAATACGAAGCAAGTAACTTAGTCTAGTTTTAACGGTTAAAACAATCAAATGGATAGGAGAATCCCTGCTTGTTGAAGTGTGAACTTGTGACTGCAAGATCTATTCAAACTAAGAGAGGGTAAGGACTTCAGTAAATCAAAAACTCTATTCTAGAACACACTCCGGGATCTTTGAGCGAAAAGAATAAGTTTGGGGATGTGAATCTCTCGAGTGAAGAAAGGAAAATTTTGACTATTGTAGGTCGGGATTTGCAACCACCATCAGTTTGGTATGTTTCGCACAAGTATGCACACACCTACACATCAAGTTTTGCATATGATAAGTGGAGATTCATTTGATTTTGCACTATTGAAACTGTTCATTTTGTTTATTACTGAATTTTGATCCTGAGACATGACATGCTGTTAAACCATGCTTTGTGTCGAGTTAAGTCACCATCTTGTTTGAGGACAAAAAATAGTTCAAGTTTGGGGGGATTTGATAAGTGTGTTTTACACACTTATTTAGGTCACAAAACATGGAAAAATGTTGATGTATATGTTGAAATATGACTTAATTCGATATAATTTGTATTTGTAGGATTACATTGATGGATGGAATGAAAAGTATGAGAAAATGAACGAAAAAAGGGTCAAAATGGAAGAATATGAAACTCCGAGGACCAAAATGCAATTATTCAAAAGATGACCCGAATGAAGAATCAAGCATGAGGTTGAACTAAGTAACATATGGTGATATCGTGGGATGTTAGAAGAAGAAGGAGAAGAAATCAAGGCCAAAAGGTGGATGAAACCAACTTGGGAACAAAAGTGAATTAAAGGAAAAACAAGTTCTATCATGCAGTCGCATGGTAGAAAACCCATGCAGTCGCACAAGCATCTACAGCAGTTGAACAGTAAAAATTTTGTATAACCATGCCGTCGCATGGATTTATACCATGCAGTTGCATGGTTCATTCCGAGTGCGAAAATTCTGGTTTCCTTATTTGAATCAAACACTTATGGTAATACATTTAAGACTTCTTTATAACCCAAATCTCGTCCAGAAAGAGGGGCTACGCATTCTTAGGGAGAAAAACACCATTGAAGAGCAAGGAAGAGGGCGAGAACAAGGGATTTCATTCAAGATTCAAGATTTGAACCCTAATTCTTAGTTTTTAGGTGATGTCCTCTCTTTATTATTTTTATTATTCTTTTATTTTATCCATATTAGGCTAGACTTTTCATGTACTAGGTGAACGATGAACCTCGCATTGTAATCTTTTAATTTCTATTTTGCAATTTGATTCTCAAACACGTTTGATGTGTGTTGAATGATTTATATACACTTTCTTGCCTCCGTGATTATAGTGCACGATAATTATGTGAGTTTAGGTGGTTTATTTTATGCATTTGAAAGAAGGAAAATAAACTCGATAAGGTATAAATCATCGTTTTGTTCATAAAAGATAGAAATATACCGATATGCGTTATGTGAATCTCTAAGTGTTTACAAAACTTCATGCATTCTTGTATATTGTATTTGTCATAGAAATATAGTCAAATGGTATTTTAGAATAGGTTCAAGTATACTCGAAAGAGATTTTTGGATATGTTAGAAACATTGGTTCTTCAACCAATTCCCCGTGTTGTCAAATTGTGAAATAGGGGTTAAGGGTGAACTTTGCTTGGGGATTCGGGATCCTAGTACGCTTTTCATACATTAACTTCATCAACTTTTGCATTCAACCATTATTCTTGCATTGAGATCGCAATTTTAGTTTAATTCGCATATTAGTCATAATTTCATCATAAAATCACAAAAAACAATCATTTTGAGTTTATTAGATTCGGTTAAGGTCGACATAATAAAAATCACTTAAAATCAATCCCCGTGGGAACGATACTCGAAATTCTTGAATTTCCACTTTATTACTTATGAACGATCCGTACACTTGCGGGATTTAAATTCGAAACATATTTTCGTGAACAAAACCCTTACCAAATTGCATGGCTGAGATACTATTCTTGTCAATCTTCCTCGGTTGGGTAGTGAGGACACACAGTTTACTGCCCATCATCATCATCAATGAATCGGAATATGGCAACACTGCTGTCTTAGTGCCCCGTAGAAATTCCAATCCCAAAATAAGTTTGAAGTTATCCATCTGAACTTTTGATAAATTTGTCATTCCTTCGAAAGGACCTGCTTTGATTGACACAGATTTCGCTAATCCACTATTGGTTGAGCAGCGGAGTTGATTGCTTTGACTTTCCCATTACCTTTTTCCAGAACAAGTCTGTGCCGCTCTGCTTCGGTATTTGTAAGGTAGTTGTGGGTAGCACCAGTATCTATTATAGCATTGATTGGCTTTCCATTGATCTTCATATCAATGTACATTAGGCATTTCGCCCTACAAATACGAGCTTTCAATTCTTCCAACATTACCTCTTTCGAGGGAACATTCTCCTTCTTAGTAGCCTTGTGCGATAGTGTATTGCATCGATGTGAGAATGCACCAACTACATCATCATCATCTTCGGAATCGATCTCGCCATGATAACTAGCTTGGGAGACATCTTGCTTTGAACTCATTCTGCCGCTCGCTAGTTGACAGTATGCATTCACCATCCGTTTCTGAGGATACTCAGCTACTTGATAGGGTCATTCATATAAAAAGCGCATCAAGTTAGGTATGGCATCGGATCGGCCCTTTGTTGCTTTTCCTTTATTCCAACTATTAGTGCTGCTGCCGTTATAGTTTTCTTGACGGTTGTTTTGATAATTCCCTTGAAAGTTACTCTGACGAGTACCTTGATAGGCTTTTCATTTATTATTAGAGTAACACTCTCCCCCATTTGAGTTCGAGCTGGGTCTGTAAGGTTTGTTTCCACCTCCAATAGCTTGTTTATTCCCTGAAGGTTGATCTTTTCTCGACTCGGGCTGATAATCACTTAAGCATTCAGTGGCTCTCATGGCCGCGCTCAATTCAGTGACCTTCTGTTTCTGAAGTTCCGTGCATGTCCACGATTTCTACCCTTCCATAAAGGTAAATAGCTTATCCTTTTCCGACATGTCTTGAATATTGAGCATATGCCCTGAAAAGGCTTTCACATACTCCCTGATGAAGCTTTTATGTTTCAGTTCTCGTAGTGCACGTCGTGCCTGATATTCCACATTTTCTAAGAAAAACTGTCTGATCGCTTCCTTAAGGAGATCCTAAGAATCTATTCGGACCCTATTGGACTGAATATCATCATACTTTATCCGCCACCATAGTTTTGCATCTTTACTAAGATACATGGTAGCTATTGTCACCTTTCTTGCTTTGTCTTCGATTGAAGCTGCAAGAAAGTATTGTTACATATCAAACAAGAAGTTCTTGACTTCTTTTGCATCGTGTGCCCTTGCCCCTCCGTAGGTAAACTGTTTCGAAATTCTGAGCCTAGGAACATGCTCTCATGCTAGGGCTTGCCCATTACCAACCGCACGTTGGAAAACTAGTAATTGAGCTCTCAACACTTCCATTTCCTCCTGTAGATCAGGCAGGATAGCTACAACTTCATTAATTGTTCTGTAAGCAATTTGGCTTCCATCTAGCTAGATGTGTAATTCATATATTTTTGCCCTTACCGTCTCGACTTTTTCCTCGAGGTTATCTGCGACATAGCGCAACCTAGTAGTTGTCATCTCAAGCGCATCCACGCGCTATTTCGTGTTCCTCTTTTGAGGATCTACCACCTTTGTGGTGTTTGATTCAATTGGATCCATAGCTTTCTTATCGAGGGTCTTGAGCCACAGCTCTTATACCAACTTTCATGATGTGCCTTTCTTCTTGGCACAGAAAGGGATACATTGCGGCAGTAGTTTACTCCGCTAGACTACCTTCTGTCTTCTCTCGATCTTTTTGGGATGAAAGACAATTTGATTACAATTTGTAAAAAGCTTACAATATGAAATTGAAATGCATCGAAAGTAAATTGATCATTGATTACTTGAAAGCTGGAAATTACAATTGATGAAAGCATTAATTTATAATGACTAGTGCAGAGAGCGAACACTAGAAATTTTGAAAAATTGTTTGAAAGACCAATGCCCCCTATAATAGCATTCTGAACAAAAACCTAAGTGATAGGAGTAGACGTTTAAATGTCAAGAAATCATACTAAACGTTTTTCAATATCACAGTTATTTTAAAATTGAAATAAAATATTTACAATTTGCGGCCGAAGTTGGGTAAACTGCGGCTACGATTGGGTTAAGGGGCTAGTTAAAGCTGTTATCCTTGACAATAGGGATGGTTAGAATTAGTTACAGATTATGGTTGAGAAATTAACTACTATTCTGGAATGGCTAACATAGTAGCCAATGCACAAAGCCGAAAAACCAAAGAAATCAAGATAACTAAATAAGAAAATTGAGAATTTTAATTTGGGAATTTTAGGGTCTAGTGATGAGAGAGTGATTGATGTAGGGTCTATTAAGAAATATTCAACAACAACAAAAAAGCAATTAGCTACAGAAAGAAGTAAAAGAGCAGAAGAAAAATAAGAAAATAGGGGAAGAAACCAGAAAAGAATCAGGGAAAAAAAAGGAGAAACGTTGGTTGCAACCAATCTTAATTTCATCAATTCATTAATTGTTCAGATTACATTGAAAAATCCAATAAATAGTAAAACCTAACCCTACTAGTGAAGGGATTGGGCTAACCCAATAATATATACCTAATTATAAAAACATAAATAATAAAAATTAACAATAAAATAAATCTCGATGAATGTTCGCATTTAATGTAGGGTATATTGAGAAATATTCAACAAACAAGAAAAGCAATCAGTCGCAGAAAGAAAGAAAGAAGAAGAAGAAAGCAGGGGAAGAAGCCAGAAAAGAATCAAGGGGAAAAAAAGGAGAAACGTTGGTTGCAACCAATCTTAATTTCATCAATTAATTGTTCCAATTACAATGAAAAATCCAATAAATATTTAAAGAATAACCCTACTAGTGAAGGGTTTTGGCCAACCCAATAATAGAAACATAAATAATAAAAATCAACAATAAAATAAATCTCAATGGATGTCCGCATCAACTCTCTTGGGGTAGGAGTGGATAAATCATAAGAGGCTGCTACTAATCGTCCAACCATAAACTAAGAGGTTAAACAAGCTTCTTTCGATGTCTATAAAAGCTTGTTAGTGGCCGTCTGAAGCTGGTATCCCCACCAATTCTCCCTAAACGGATGGAAGGAGATCTAGGTAAAGGAAAATCCTGCTGACTCCGATAGAGCTCCAATAAATTTGTGTCAAGCTTCTGGAGTGTTTTTCTAGTAATCCATGTATAGTTAAACTTAGGCCGATTAACCCAACGAACAAGGAAGCATTGAACCTCTCCATCTTTAGTCAACACGATCTATTCATCTAAAATAGCATTAATTTTATCTTTATGTTTAAAAAAGGTAGTATTGGGTTAGCAGTGGCAAGAGATTCAAGGTCAATGTCCACAAATGGAAGTAGAAGAGGATCATCATAGGGATTGCAATTGCCTTTATAAGTAACTAAATCCTCAACGTTGAAAGTAGAGTGGTAACCAAGATGTGGTAGAAGATCAATAACATATGCATTTGGGCCAACTTGCTTAAAAATTTAAAAGGACCAGCGTTACGAGCTTGCAATTTGGAAGCGGATTCATGTAGATGCTTGTTCAGTCTAATTCGGAACATAACATAATCTCCAATATTAAACTCAACATGTACTTTATGCAAATCAGCTTGAAGTTTATATGATGCATCACTAGTTTCAAGTTGTTTATTGATCTCAATATGCAAGTCATGAAGATGTTTTGCAAATACTTCAGCTGACATAGACACTCTAGTATGTGGGGACATCATAATGAGATTTAAAGGCTTCATAGGCTTAAAAATATGAACAACTTCAAATGGACTCATACCTAACGATCAATTTATGGAACTTTTATATGCAATTTGAGCTATAGGAAGAAATAAATCCCAATTTTTAAGATTTTCTTGGACCAGACATCTTAATAAATTACCAAGACTACATTTTACCAATTCCGTTTGATAGAGGGTGATAGGCAGCAGAAAATTTCAATTTTGTACCAACCTTTTGCCACAACATTCTCCAAAAGTGACTAGTGAACCGAACATACCTATCTGAAACAATGGTTTAAGGAAGACCATATAATTTGACAATGTCATTAAAGTATAACATGGCAACATTGGACGCATATGAAGTTTTACTACAAGTGATAAAATGAGTCATTTTCAAAAAAACGACTACTATAAAAATAGAATCATGCTTCTTCGGGGTATGTGGAAATCTTAGCACAAAATTCATACTCACATCTTGCCATGGGCAATCAGGAATGGGAAGAGGTGTGTACAGACCAGTGTTTTGCCTCTTTTGTTTGGCCAACTGATAGGTATTACATGTACTAACTGTCTTAGCTATACCTTTCTTCAAACTAGGCCAATAGAATTGACGTTCAATCTCTTCGATGGTCTTATCATGCCCAAAGTGACTGGCTAAGCCCCCAGAATGAATTTTCAATACTATGAAGTCCCGCACTGAAGTTCGAGGGTTGTACAATTTATTAGCTCTAAAAGGTAAATATCCTCAATGCGAAATCCATCAGCAATATCCGACCGTTCTCCTCGCAAATCAAGAAAGATATCCTTAAAATCGGGACATGTCTCGTACTCCTCCTTAAGTCGTTCAAAACTTATGGCCTTGACGTTCATAATCGATAAAAGGGAGATGCGATGACTTAATGCACCAGTCTCTTGGTTCTCAACACCCTTCTTATGTTTCAAAATAAAAGATTAGGCCTACAAATATTCAATCCAGCAACCATGCCTAGAATTCAACCTTTTCTGTGCAGTGAGATGACGGATGGCCTCATGGTCCGAATAAAGAACAAACTCTTGGGATAGCAAATAATGGCACCAATAGTGCAAAGTCTGTACAACTGTATACAATTACTTATCATAAGTACAGTATCGTTACTTGGCATCATTTAATTTCTCACTGAAATAGGCGATGGGGTGGCGTTCCTGACTAAGGATTCCACCTATTCCTACGTCGGAAGCATCACACTCCACCTTAAAAACTTTGGTGAAGTCGGGAATGCACATGATCTGAGCTTTTGTCATTCGCTTCTTGACTATCTTAAAAGCCTTAGTTGTTTCATGTGTCATGCACTCCGTAATAAGAGCCATGATTGTACTAAACCCCTTGATGAAGCGATGGTAGAAGATAACTAGGCCATGAAAACTCCAATGTCAAGTAGAGTTTTAGGCTTGGGCTAATAAAAAATTTCTTGAATCTTAGCAGGGTCAATAGATACCCCATAGAGGATACAGTGAATCTTAGAAAAAGAACTCTGTCGGTGAAGATAGAATATTTCTTGATGTTCGCATCCAATTTTGTTGCACGTAGGGTAGAACAAATCTGAACCCGATGTTGTTCCTTAGTTTACTATGGACGAGAATGTCATAAAAGTAGACGATGAGGAACTTACTCATAAAAGGAACTTGGGACGTTGGTTAGTCCAAAAAGGCATAACTAGCCACTCATAAATACCATCTTTCATTTTAAAAGTGATTTTCCACTCGTCATTGGGGCGAATCCTAATATGGAAATACCTACTCTTTCATTTTAAAAGCGATTTTCCACTCATCATTGGGGTGAATCCTAATATGGTAATACCTACTCTTCAAATCGATCTTAGAAAATAATGTAGCACTAACCATCGTATCTAACATATCGTCAAGCCTAGGAGTGGGAAGGTGATACTTCACCGTGATCTTATTGATGGCACGACTATCTATGCACATCCTTCAAGAGCCATCTTTCTTATGTGTCAATAGCACAAGTACTGCACAAGGACTTAAACTCTCACGAATGAATCCTTTGTGAAGGAGTTCATCTACTTGCCTCTGAAGTTTAGCGTGTACTGTAGGATTCATCTTATAATGAGGTAAATTTGGAAGCAACGTTCTCGGAACCAAATCTATTGCATGTTGGATGTCCTATAAAGGAAGTAGCTGGTCAGGTAAGTCCTCAGGGAAGACATCCCGAAACACTTGAATAACCGTCTAGGCTTCAACAATGGCTACTATTGGAGAGTCCAATGGAACCTTATAACAACCAAGGCAAACACAACAGAATCACCCACAAGTGTGCATTCGAACTCCATAGGGTTATTGATATGTAACTCTTTTCGTTCCTGACTTTTCTTTGCTTCATGCGAGCTAACAGGTTTTGGAGGTAGTGGGTTTGGGTTGAGTAAGGGTACAACGTACAACACTTAATCTAGACGTGTCGAGAATAAAGGTTCCTGAAGCTAGATCCATGGGGACAGTATGAATACAACCTAAAAAGGTATTTTCATTATCATCCAAGTCCTCAAACTCTTCAAACTTAGGCTCATAAACTTGATTCTCCAACGGGTCACCCACTACACCCTCACGTGTCTCCATAACTAGGGCTCTACTAGGATAGTTGGAGAAAATGTGATCGAAACCCTTACAGATAAAGTATTGTAAGCGGAAGGATACCCTTGGAACTTTAGGACATTTACCTTTTTTTTTTCCCTACAAGAGAAACCTTAGATGGGGAAGACCCTAGGATAGACTTAGGGGAAGGAGTGGGCGTTGAAGAGATGGGGTTTGATTGTCACTACAATTTCTATACGAAACCCTAGTAACTAACTCATAGTCTCAGACGAATGAATAAGCATGGTCAAGAGTAGTAACACCCCGAAGGACAAGATAACTTTTAAGATCCTCTCCAAGACCTTGACTAAAATTACTTAAAGTCATAACTTCATCCTCAACGATCGACATCTCATTCAGAATTTATCAAACTGAGTGACGTAATCGGTCACTGGTCGATTGCCTTATGTAAGAGCATTACATTGATCCAACAAATTACCCCTATACGATTGGGGTAAATACTTCTCTTGAAGTTGACGCTTCATTTAATCCCAGCTCCTAACATGGGGAGTACGGCATCTCTCAATGAGCTCCTCAACACTTTTCCAAAAGAGTTGAGCCGTGCCAGTGAATTTCAGACTAGCAAATTGAACTTTACGGTCTTCTGGGACCCCACAACAGGTAAATAAATGATCCATATCTCTAACCTATTAAGTAAATACCGTAGGGTCTAAGTAACCATCCAAGGTTGGGGCATCCAATTTTCTAAAGGCTCATCGTAGCGAGGAGTAGACTAAGTATCGTGACGGTGATGTTCTAGCTCCCGTTCACAAACTTGATGTTCATTCCTACGGTCACGTCTAATATGTTGTTGGCTACCTTGGGGATAACGATAATGCCTATTACTGGATGTTTCAAAGTTTTCAGCTTCAGTCGAATGTGGAGTTTACTCAAAGGTGGTCAACCTAGTAGCTAAGTCTATATTCTCTTCTTGAGTAGCAACCATCTCAGTATGGACAGCTGCTAATTAAGTTTGTAACTGATGTTGATTAGTTGCAAGTTGTGCTAATTGTCGGGTGATGGCATCAAATTGGGAAGGGTCCATGGTCAGGGTAAATGAAGTGTACTGGAACTAGATATCATGTACTACCAGCTAAATGAAGTGTATGGAGAGATCAATAAACAACTCATTTAAAATTGAAAACAACAACCTGATCAACACCTTTTTTTTTTTTTTTTTGGATTATGTAAATCCAAATATGGCAAACTAATACCATTGATCTATGTAAAATAATAAAGCAATGGTCAAATACTAATCAACAACTTAATCACGTAAAATAAGTAGGACAAAAGGGAAAATATAACAAGGTCAGGGATTTAGGGGTCTGAATTGTAGGTAAAGACTAGAATAATAGCAACATAAAAATTTAATTGATACAATTTCAAAACGAAATAGTAATATAAACTAAAGATAAATACATAGTAGCTCACCTTTTGTTTCTCTAAGTAACGAGCACCAAGTAACTAAGCACAAAAAACAACGAAACAGTATCTCCTCTTTTTGTTCGTTAAGTAATTGGGCCAGTCAACAGGTCAAAGAGAGGAACCTACAAAAAATGTTAGAAAATATTTTTTTAAAATTTTTTTTCACACTTTAAAAAAAAAAAATTGACTCTAACAAAAACAAAACAAAGTTTATAAACCCATGCCCAAAATACCAAACTACAAGCAGAGCCAAAATTGAAAAGAAATACCCGTTTTTGTCATACGCCAAATATGTCCAAATGTTCTATGGGATTTGTACAAAATTCGTGGGTCGAGTGGAGGCTGGTACCAACAACTAGAGGCAACAATTATGGGGCTAATAGTAGGCACTACTTTGTCTGCTCGGTCGTTTCCTTTACTATTATTGTTGTCGGGTTTGGGACGGTTATGGGTTCGGTCGATTAGATGTAGCCGGTGAGATTTCTGGGTTACTTTCAGCGGTTGGGCTTTAGTTTGGTATTTCAATTCTGGATCAGGTGGCGTGATGGCTGTGTCGCGAGTTGTGACTGGTGGCGGTAGTGTACAGAAGCGATCATAGGTAGTATTGGTTGTGTAGTAGCTCGAGATATGTTCTATTGGATTTGTGTATTTGGACTGGTGATAGTTGTTGTAAGATAAAGATGTAGCTTGAACTTTGTAGAGGTTTGAAGTGTTGTCGGAAATTCGACTATCCCAATCGAAAGAACAAATAAACGAGCAGGAAAAACGGAAAAAAGAAGAAGATGAAGCGAGGTATGCCAAACCAAATCTCCTTAAGACAGATTTTGCCCCCCAACAACATGCAAACGGGATTATGGACGTCTGTCTCCCAAGATACAACGCTTTTCCCAAAGTCGATATTGCACAATACCAACCTTGACGGTCGAACCAAATAATGATCGTACTCGAACGAAATAATCACGAAAATATTGAAGGAATTTTAGCAGAATATGGAGCGAGAAGAATTTAGAAATCAAGAATATATTAATTGATTTTGGTGTCCAAAAAAGGAATTTGGAGGTCTCTATTTATAGAGATTGAAGCGTCTCCTTGAAAGGGTGTGTAACATTTCATGAACTGGTGCACCACTTGATCTGACCTGTTTTAGCCATTGGATCGCACTCTTTCATAATCTGACGGACCAGATTAAACCACGAAATATAGTGTCCATTCATCATGCCTATTCACCAATTCTGAACAGTCACCAACCATGCAGTTGCCACGCGTACGTCCAACAGGACCAACCGCCATGCAGGACGAAGTGACGTGACCTGTTACGTGTGTGCCACCTAGGATGCCTACTCATCGAACCTCTCATCGCCATGTCATCGAACCATGACTCCATTTCTGAAAACTATAAGGCTCCTCAGCTCCTCGCGACGATGCGTACGTGCGAAGTGCAAAGTGCGCCTCTAAAGCGCCCAATGCGTACTTTGCGACGTGCGCGGGCCCGGACCGGGACCGGGACCGGGGCGTGGCGTGGCGTGGCGTGGCGTGAGTGGTGCGAAGCACCACTCTCATGGTGACTAGTTAGCTAGCCTTTGGCTAGCTAATAGTTAGCCAAGTTGTGGGTCACTTATTAAATTATAACTTATACACACATCCCACTATATAAACAAGTCAATTTTCTTGTAAACTTTCGATATGGGATTCCTTACCATATATAAGACACTTAAATGGGCTTATAACATATGGGCCTATATTGGAGACTTTTCCAATTCACCCAAATTAATTACAACGGCCGCATCATTAAATAACATATTTAATGACCCAAATAAACATCATTAAATAACATATTTAATGATCCAAATAAATCAATTACATCCAACAATCCCCTACATGAATGGAAGAAGTCGACTCAAATCAAGGAAGATAAAAGAAGAGTACTATTTGAAAGATAACGCATCAAGATAGGTAGCTTTCGCTTTGAACCTTCTTTAGTAAGAATCTATCGAACTCACTTGGCTAATTAGTGAACGCAACGTTTTGAACTATCAGCCGTTATTGCAAGCTCAGACAATAGACCAAACACATTATCTCTCATATCAAACTTGGTTCTCTATTGTGTTCATTATTTCGGCCCTGAACTACTTGGGTTCTGCGAGTGCTTTAGAGAATTCGCCTAAATAAATTCTCAAAGAACCGGCCAAGTTCGCACTTACATAGGTGATGTTCTACAAAGAATACCTTTATAGTCATCATTAAAAGCAAAAGCTTATCCTTAATCAATTTCATAGTCAGCACTTTTTGCATCATAGAAATGGGAAGGAGTTAAACTCCTAAGTGCTTCTTATCGAGTCATTCATAATTAGTTTTCCTATTGAACCTAGTCCATGGGATCTCCAGTTGTTAGGTTAGGTTTCCACTAAGATGACTCATTGGGTTTTAAGCTTTAAACCCATTTCCCTCGCTGCGCAGTCTATGCGCTCTCTAGATAACCCTTTAGTAAACGGATCCGCTAGGTTTTCTTTTGACTTAACAAAATCAATTGATATTGTTCCATTTGAGAGCAACTGCCGAACGGTGTTATGTCTACGACGAATATGTCTTGACTTACCGTTATACACAAAATTTTCAGCCCTGGCTATTGTTGCCTGGTTATCGCAATGAATACAAATAGCCGGTACAGGCTTTGGCCATATAGGAATATCTTCTACGAAATGTCTTAACCATTCCGCTTCTTCTCCTGCTTTATCTAAAGCAATAAACTCAGATTCCATAGTAGATCGAGCTATACACGTTTGCTTAGAAGATTTCCATGATATGGCGCCACCACCAAGAGTAAATACATAGCCACTGGTAGACTTAGACTCGTCTGTATCTGATATCCAATTGGCATCACTATATCCTTCAATTACTGGAGGATATTTTTTGTAACATAATGAATACTCTCTGGTCCGTTTCAAGTATCCCAAAACTCTAAGTAATGCATCCCAATGTTGATTACTTGGGTTACTTGTATAACGACTGAGCTTACTTACCGAGTAAGCTATATCAGGTCTTGTACAATTCATTAAGTACATTACACTACCAATAATTTGAGAATATTCTAATTGTTGTTTCCCATTTCCACTATTCTTGTGAAGAACTACATGAGGAAGAAATGGGTTACTTGTTTCTTTAATATTATGAGTCTTAAACATCTCAATTATTTTGTCAACATAATGGGTTTGAGACAAGAATATTCCATTTGATGTTCTAGATATCGTCATTCCTAGAATCACGTCTGCTTCACCCATATCTTTCATGTCAAAGTTATTGGTAAGCATATTCTTCGTTCTATTGATGACTTCTATATTAGTCCCTAATATAAGCATGTCATCAACATATAAACAGACAAGTACGTATGCCTTTTCAAATCTTTTCGAATATACGCATTTGTCACATGCATTTATTATGAATCCATTCCTAATCATGGTACTGTCAAACTTTTCGTGCCATTGTTTAGGAGCTTGCTTCAACCCGTATAAGGACTTAACAAGTTTGCATACTTTGTTCTCTTGTCCTTTTACTATGAAACCTTCTGGTTGTTCCATATATATTTCTTCGTTTAAATTACCATTTAAGAACGCAGTCTTAACATCCATTTGATGTATTTGTAAATTATACAAGGCTGCTATAGCAATTAAAACTCGAATAGAAGTAATTCTAGTTACTGGAGAATATGTGTCAAAGAAATCAATCCCTTCTTTCTGACGATATCCTTTTGCAACCAATCGAGCCTTGTATTTGTCTATTGAACCGTCAGGTCTTAACTTTCTTTTGAAGATCCATTTGCACCCTATTGGTTTAGTTTCCTTAGGAAGATCAACCAATTGCCAAGTATTATTACTCATAATGGATTCAATTTCACTATTTATAGCTTCCTTCCAGAATACGATTCTCTCGGACTAGTCATGGCCTCTTTAAATGTTTGAGGCTCTTTCTCAATCATGAAAGATATAAAATCTGGACCAAAGGATTTAGCAACTTTTGCACTTTTACTCCTTCTTGGTTCAGGTTCTATATTATTTTCCAAAGCACTATCTCGTGTTCTCTTTTGAGTATTCGTAACAATATCTCTTTTATTGGGGAACACATTTTCAAAGAATTCAGCATCTCTAGATTCTATAATCGTATTGACATGAATGTCACTTATATCGATTTATGCACAAGAAATGCATGCACTACTATTTATTGCATATCCGATAAAAATGCAATCAATAGTTTTAGGACCTAACTTAATCCTTTTAGGAGGTGGAATAGCCACTTTTGCTAGACACCCCCACACTTTTAAGTATTTGTAGGAAGGCATTCTACCTTTCCAAATGTCATAAGGTATCGAACCAGTTTTCTTGTGGGGAACTCTATTCAGAATAAAGTTAGCAGTTAGCACTGCTTCCCCCCACAAATTTTGTTGTAATCCAGAACTTATAAGCATAGCATTAATCATGTCTTTTAAAGTTCAATTTTTTCTCTCAGCAATCCCATTTTGCTGCGGAGTATAAGGGACTGTTGTTTGGTGAATAATACCAAACTTAGCACATAATTCATTAAACATAGATGAATCATATTCACCACCTCTATCCGATCTTAATACCTTAATTGTTTTTCCAAGTTGATTTTCAACTTCATTTTTATAAGTAACAAATGCATTCAATGCCTCATCTTTGCTACTTAATAAATAAACATGGCAATACCTACTGTGATCATCAATAAACGTGATAAAATATTTTTTACCACCTCGAGTTTGAACAAATTTTAGATCACAAATGTCGCTATGTATTAAGCATAATGGTTCACTACTCCTTTCAATTGAGTTAAAAGGTTTTTTAGCAAATTTTGCTTCAACACAAATTTCACATTTATGTTTGTATTCGAATTCAAGTTTAGGTATAAGACCTAAACCTACAAGTTTTCGTAAAGAAGCACGATTTACATATCCTAATCGGCTATGCCATAAATTTGAAGAGTCAAGCAAGTAAACAGAATTATTAGTTTTATTAATAACTAACGGATACAAATATGTGGATTTTTTGTCCACTACAACAGCATTGGCCTTAAATAGACCATCAAGTAAATAACCCTTCCCAACATACATGCCTGCCTTAGTAAGTACAAATCTATCAGATTCAAACACAATGTTAAATCCCTTCTTACTAAGAATAGCTCCTGAAATCAAATTCTTTCTGATTTCTGGGACATGTACAACTTCATTCAGCGTCAATTCCTTTCCCGATGTGAATTTCAAAATAACCTTTCCAATCCCTTCAATTTTGGAAGTTGTAGAATTGCCCATGTAAAGGCACTCATTATCATTCAGGGTCTTATATTCAGAAAATAAACCCTTATCGGTCTGAGGAGCGTGTGAGTGGCTCCTGTGTCTAACCACCAATCTTTGGCATTAGATACCAAATTAACTTCAGAAACAACAGCAGATAGGTTGATGTCTCCAACATCTGTAGAGATATAATCCACTTCGGTTATATTGGCTTGAGGCTATTTCTTCTTCTGTGTATCCTTCTTTTTGCTTCGACAGTCTTTAGCCCGATGTCCTGGCTTCCCGCAAATATAACAGTTTCCTTTGAACCGTTTTGGATTGATGACTTTTCCTTTGTCCATGGATGAGCCAGAACGCTTCATTTTCTTGTTCTTAGACCCCGAGTCTTCCACAATGTTAGCCTTTGCTTCCATGTTGTGCACATTATTCTTCTTTTCCGTAGCCTGGTTGTCTTCTTCAATACGAAGTCGAACAATTAAATCATCCATCGTCATCTCTTTGCGTTTATGCTTGAGATAGTTTTTGAAATCTTTCCATAGTGGAGGTAGTTTCTCGATCATAGCAGCAATCTGGAAAGATTCACTAAAAGTCATGCTTTCAGCTTCAATATCATGAAGTATAATTTGCATCTCCTGAACCTGACTCATTAATGTTTTTGAATCAGACATCTTATAATCCAGAAATTTGCCGACAATGAATTTCTTCATTCCAGCATCTTCTGTCTTGTATTTTTTGTCAAGAGATTTCCATAATTCTTTAGCCGTTTTGAAGTCACAATACACACCATATAAGGTGTTATCCAATCCATTGAGAATGTAATTACGGCATAAGAAATCTGCATGTTTCCATGCTTCAATGGCTAACTGAGTATTTTTATCAGTAGCATTCTCCGATGTTTGTGCGGGACATTCTTCACGCAGAAACTTTACCAAGTTCAACGTTGTCAAATAGAATAACATCTTTTGTTGCCAACGCTTGAAATCCATACCATTGAATTTTTCCGGTTTCTCATATTGTGAAGCCGGTGGCATAACAAACTGATTGGAACCAGAATTTGGCACAATCACAGCACTAGTAGTATTTTCACTAGTACTGGCCATTTTCTGTAAAACCAAAATTACAGAAAATAATCAATAAGAGAAATGTAGAAGAAAGAAAGGAAATGAAAATCTGTCTTAAGATTGTTGTCGGAAATTCAACTATCCCAATCGAAAGAACAAATAAACGAGCAGGAAAAACGGAAAAAGAAGAAGATGAAGCGAGGTATGCCAAACCAAATCTCCTTAAGACAGATTTCGCCCCCCAACAACGTGCAAACGGGATTATGGACGTCTGTCTCCCAAGATACAACGCTTTTCCCAAAGTCGATATTGCACAATACCAACCTTGACGGTCGAACCAAATAATGATCATACTCGAACGAAATAATCACGAAAATATTGAAGGAATTTTAGCAGAATATGGAGCGAGAAGAATTTAGAAATAAAGAATATATTAATTGATTTTGGTGTCCAAAAAAGGAATTTGGAGGTCTCTATTTATAGAGATTGAAGCGTCTCCTTGAAAGGGTGTGTAACATTTCATGAACTGGTGCACCACTTGATCTGACCTGTTTTAGCCATTGGATCGCACTCTAACGGTGTACCTTTGTCTGATCCCACTTTGTAACGTACAATCATTGGATGTCTGATTTATCTCACTATCACATGTCCCAGTATTGCTTTTGGTGTTCACATTGTTAGTCAATTTGTCAAAGCTCCTACTGTAGTTCACTAGGCTACTGTTGTTTGTATTTTGCGCTATCTTCGTGGTATATGTTTTTAAAGTCTTTTTTCCATCGACCTTTAATTTAGTACTTCGTGCCTACTCTGATGTTGATTGAGCCAGTAACCCCACTAGTCGTAAGTCCACTACTAGCTTTTGTATACTTTTTCGTGATTCTCTTATCTTTTGGAAGAATAAGAAACAAACTGTCGTTTCTCGTTCTTCTACTAGGCAGAGCATCATGCTATGGCATCCACCACCACAAAGATTGTATGGTTACGTTGGTTACTTGTAGACATGGATGTTCCTTTATCTTCTCTAACCCCTTTATATTGTGATAAAAAAGTGCTATTCAGATCTCTCACAACTTTGTGTTCCATGAGCGCATAAGGCATATTGAGATTGACTATCACCTGATTCGCCATTATGTGCAGACTAGTACCATTTTCTTACCTTTTGTTTCTTCATCGTTGCAGCTTGCTGACTTTTTCACGAATTCTAATCCAATTCATCATTTTCTCTTCTTGCTTGACAAACTCTAGCTGCTTCTTGCAGTTGCACGTAAGTTTGAGGGGGAATGTTAGTCTTATATAGTATTATAGCTTAATATTTAATTTTGGCATAATATTACTAGTTTCCTTCTTTTATATGTTGCCTTTTTGTTTGCTCTTTTTGTAGTATATAAACATATGTATTTCATTAGAAACCTAATATTTGGTGTCTCAAGAATTGGTTTTCCTCTTCTCTTAGTCGTTCTTCTCCTTTGGTTGATTTATCAAATTAGTTTATATTGTTTTTGTTACGGGCCCTCTACCTCGTCCATCCACCTCATCTGCCACGTGTGGACGAACTAATCTGGTGTCGCCATGTGTCAGACGAACTGAATTTATGTAGGATGAACTGATTCCATTACTCTGAATCGAAACACTATTGCCTACTGGTGGGAGAGCCAAACTCATCGACCATTCACGGCGGGTGCAAAGGCATGTACTCCGCATTCAGTACAGTTCACAATCCGCCTCGCCACACCCTTACTAAGATCTTTTAGGAGGTCTCTAAAGTCAAGTCCCTGACTGATTGATGGGACGTATGGCAGGCTACAAACGATAAACTCAGCTGCTATGTTAGAAATCATTTAATGTCTACCAACCTATGGATTGATAGATTTACGCGTATGAAAGGATGACCCATCCGGGATCTGAAGCAATGTGTCCCCTCATCCAACGGTTTACTTCTTCCCTTCTTTAGTATAAATACCCTAACACTAGTAAGAAAAGTTCTTTGCATTCTAGTCTTATAACTCTTAAGGAGCTTTTCACTATATATTTACATACTTTCTCAACCACGTCCCGGTGATCGTTTCACCGCTGGGCATCATTTTTTGGTTGGCTAAAATACTGACTTGACCATTGAAGTGCTCACGACCACTTCCACCCCTATCGAAAAAGGCCACAAGTGACTAACGGTGTGCTACCATGCGAAAGAGGAGCATACGTGAAGACTTATTCTATTTGCCACGTGTAGAAACCATTTTTCGAGATCAACAAATTGACGCCTTCTGTAGGAAAGTCACTATAACCATGAGTATCCCTACGAAAGAAAAAGTTTATCGGAATATTTGGTTGATATTCCCCTTTGAAAAAGGGATTTGTTCTTGAAAAAGAACAAGCTATAAAATATTTTAACCATTTGGGAGAAGAAAACTGGCAAAAATCCGAATTGGTGAGTTCTAGCAACGAAGAAGTGAATCTGAGGAGAGTAAGCGAGATCTCTGAAGAAGGGGATCATCTGGAAAAAATGTCACGCACCAATGGCCCCATCATCGATACCACAGGGGTGGAAGAACTGTTGCGCGACTAACTGTCGAAGTGGCTTGCATGACCACTAACATGAGGAACATCGCAGCCCAATACACAGCCATGCAAGAACTCCTCATGGAAGTGAAAAATCCGGGCAGCTTCCAAGCCTATCAAAATCTCCCACAATCAGTTCGAAGAGGGGAAACGCAATCAAGCAGGAGAACTCACCCGAGTAAGCAAAGAGAAGTTCTGGTTGAAAGAAAAGTGGGAATAGACACCTCCAACTACACGTTCCTCCCAGCTGATGATGCCCAAGTTGGAGGAGATAACTTCCCCCCGGACTATAGAGAGCGGCCTCAGAGGTTTGCAAGTGTGTTTGAGTGAAATGCCTAGAAATATGGAACAGTCAACTCACCAAATAGCTCGCCCACAAGAGAGGTGGAACTTCATTATAGTTGTCTCGCCCTTTAGCAGATGGCCACAACTCTAACGAGCCATGTAGGTCCTACGAGCTTAACGATAACGATGACAACCTCCCATTCTCTAGGGAGCTTCGTGGCTTCCCAATGTCGTGAACTTCGTTCCTCCCAAGATTCCTAAGTATGAAGGAAATGGATATCCAAAGAAACACCTCAACAAGTACAAAATGCAAATGAGCCTTTGAGCCTAACTCTTAGCTGTGCAGCCGAAGTATGGTACAGTAGGTTAGCACCCCTCAGTATCGGGAGTTGGCCAGAACTCAAGAAAGTTTTTTTGAGCCAATACTTGTCATGGAAGGAGGGAGATGCGCCAATTCAATGCCTCCAGGATATGAGGCAAGCGGTAGGGGAGACCCTGAAAGTTACCTCGCCCTTTTGACTGATGAAATAACCTATTGTGGGCAGGTCACGGAAAAAAAGCCCTCTCAACTCTAAAAGGAGGTCTGAATATGAATACACTATTTTAGAAAGATGCCCGAAGTAAAAACCCATCTACCTATGACGAACTGGTAGAGATGATGAAAGTAGAAATTGTCATTGAAGAGATGATTGATCATCGAAATAGGGCGGCACAAGGGCTTTCTCCTCCCCAAAGGTAGATCGGTAGGGGTCCTACCTCACAAATCATCAGCCAGCAATGGACTCAGGATGGACACTGATTATACCCAAAAAATAATGCGGTAGTTGTACCACAACTTTGGGGTGTCATATCCATATGGAGATGAAAGAATATTTAAATGATCAAAAATATTGAGTTGTTCTCTCAAATTTGTAATAAAATTCAATGTTGAAAGGTGAAATCAAAATCAATAATTTGAAGCAGTCAAGCGTCATAATTCCCTCAATTGGATTGGATCAATCATATCAATTATTCATTTTTATAACACAATTAGAGGCTTTCATCTCGATACTCTAATCGAAAAATATATCTTGAAAATCAATTTAATTTACAAATATAATTCTAGAATTTAGATTTAAGACATATTTGCACAATTTTATTGGAACAAGATCAAAGATCGATCATATACATCAAGCATAAGGTAGTAATCAATCCGCCAATAAAGGAAATTGCGATTAAAATTCAACAACTAGTTCAATCTAATGATAGAAGAAGTATGACTAGATCTATGAAGGATATAATAATTATTAAACTAATCTCAACAACAAATAATTGAAATTGAAACTCAATAAATAGTTTGATTGTACAATGGAAAAAACATGACTGAATCAATGAAAAATTTTGTGAATATTAAACCGATTTCAATATAAATTCAAGATAATGAAAATCTAAATTCTAGCATTGTTTGACAATGAAAAGATCGAAGTAAATGAATAAACGACATGAAATCATCAATTCCAACAGAGTTCCTTCGTAGCTTCATCAAGATCTTTAATTCATCATGTGTTTCTTGAGTCAAAGAGGACAAGAATGGTGTATGGGGGCCTTTTCCATATGTATTATGCTGTTAAGTATTTGTAGGAGTCAAAATTTGGATGAAAATCAAGTCCAAATTGGTTTCCAAAAGTGTTATAATCGAATAATGAAAGTTTCCTTCGCACGCGGATTTTTTGTCTCTGCACAGCAGTCAGGAATTTGGTTATAACTTTCTCTTATGATATTTGACTTAGACGATTCAAAATGAGTTCGAAATATAACTCAAAGAGCTACAATATTGTTAGAAATAGCTCTTTTCCAATTCAGAATTTTACTATACCAAAAATGGGTCTCAATATTCAGCTAAAAATCAAGAATATATCTTGTGCGAATTGGAAATTGATTTTGATAATATTTTGGTCATATTTCATTTTTTTTTTTACTTCTAATTTCTTTCAATCGACCCCTTCATCGTGAGCCCCGACACAATTTTTGAGTATTTTCACATTAGTCCCTAAACTTTCGCTTTCTTCCATTTTGATCATTTTTCACTTGTTTCTTCTTATTTCCGCTACATTCATCACTCGTCCTGCAAAACATAAATTACGTAAAATTAAACTATATTCCAACATATTAATCAATAATTTCTCATATTTTGACAATAAAATAAGTATGTAAAACGCACTTATCAGACACGAAGTGGCCCCTACAAAAACATTGAACACAGTTCCAACATTGGCTTACAAAAACATTGGACCTAGTGACAAAGGTGCAGGCAAGAATACTAGAAGACCCTCTACTCTAGGAATAGAGGAAGAGGCGAAGGTCCAAAAAGTAGGCCTCAGAAAGAGCTACCGCCATATTGCACGTTCCACTGTTTTCGTCCATAAGCAACCCTCATAGCGCTAAGGAGAACCACCATTAGGGTGAGCTCCCAAGGCATAACTTGCCAAGGAAGGATGAGACGAGGTGGCATTCACCTTGATATGATAGGAATGAAGACGAGGAAAGACCTAAAAGAGGACAACAGCCCAAGAGAGACCTGGCCACCACAAATGAAAACCAACCCATTCGGGAAATCGACACAATCATTGGGGGACCACACGTACGAGGTGAATCTAGGAATGCACAGAGAAACTACACCAGAGAGGCCAAAGATCCGCCAATGGCCAGCTATATAGTGAGTCAGTTCCAAAGGATGAGGTCTGTAGAACCCATTACATTCGCTCAAGAAGATGCGATAAGAGTACACTATCTCCACTGTGACGCATTAGTAGTGAGAGTCGTGGTAGCTCAAAATGGATTAAAACACATGCTAGTGGACAACGGGAGTTCGATCAATATCCTATTCGGTTCCGCTTATGATAAAATGGCAATAGACCATGAACTTATCCCCTATGACATCCCCTTTGTATGGGTTCACCAGAAACAACATTGTTCCAAGAGGAAGGATCACCATGGCTGTAGAATGGGGGCCACGCCCTAGTAGCTCATCACTTCATGGAATTCTTATTAGTCGATTGTCGGTCTGCATACCATGGAGTGCTAGGAAGACCAGTTCTAAAGCAACTCTGGGCAATCACCTCCATCCATTGCCTATGCATGAAATTTTCCACAAAATGGGGAATAGCCACCATCCGTGGTGATTAGATGGGCTCAAGAGAATGTTACCTCAACTCCTTGAGGAAGGCTAAGCCACTGGAAGTTAACATGGTGCTCCTTCATACTGAGATGTCCGAAGCCCCTGAAGATTGACAATCCCCTGCACAAGGGAAAGATGTCGAAATGGTAGAGGCCTATGTAAAAGACCGACCTGAAAAGGTTGCCCTGGATTAACTGGACCCTCAAGTTATTGAATTTAAATCACAAATCGTCCCAGTGGAATAACTAGAGAGTTTTCCAGTGGATCCCCATGATACTTCAAAAGTCTTGCAAGTAGGGAATAATTTGGGAGAGAACGAAGAAAGATCTGAAGGACTTCCTCCGCAAGAACTTGGATGTCTTTGCATGGAAACACGATGACATGATCGGAATAGACCCAAAGCTTAGTTGTTACCATTTGCAAATTAACCCAAGTTGAACCCCATATAGGCAGAAAATGAGAGCCTTGAATACAGAATGTATGAGGCTCTAAAAGAAGAAGTCGAGAAATTGATCAGCAATGGATTCATTAAAGAAGCCATCTATCCGAAGTGGATATCCAATCCCGTGCTGGTAAAGAAACACAACATTAAGTGTAAGGTGTGCATTGACTTCTCCAATCTCAATCAGGCTTGCACAAAGGACAGTTTCTCACTTTCTTCAATAGAGCAATTAGTAGATTCAACTACTGAACACAAGCTACTAAATTTCATGGACTCTTATTCGGGTTACAACCAAATCCTTATGTACTCGAAAGACGAGGACAACGCTTCTTTTATCATGGATAGAGGGCTATATTGTTACAAGGTGATGCCATTTGGACTGAAAAATGTTGGAGCCACCTATCAGAGGCTAGTAAACAAAATGTTTGCTGATCAGCTCAATAAAACAATGGAGGTCTACATAGACGACATACTCGTAAAGAGGCTCAAAGCTAGGGAACATGTGAAACACCTGGACGAGGCCTTCTAAATTCTACGGAAACACCGGATGAGGCTAAACCCTCTCAAGTGTACATTGGCGTGGCATCTAGCAAGTTCCTAGGGTACATTGTAAACCAGAGAGGAATTGAGGTGAATTCGGAGAAGATTAAGGCATTGATTGAAATAAGGTCACCTTAGAAACCAAAGGAGGTGCAACGGCTCACCGGCAGTGTGGTCGCGCTCAATCGCTTCATATCTAAAGCCACCGAGAAGTTTCTTCCCTTCTTTAAGATTCTCAAAGGAGGAAAAAGGTTCCAATGGACACCGGAGTGTGAAGAGGCATTCAAAACACTAAAAAGTTACCTTGGACAAGCTCCTCGATATGAATGTAAAATGAATATTTTTCCCTCCTTATTTTATGTGTTCGTATGATTAATTAGTACCAAAATGTACTCATAACGTTTATATTTTGATTTAGGTGGTAATCCTATGGAAATGGCGTAATTTGGAAGAAGCAAGCGAACAATGGCCAAAAGAAAAGAAAATAAAATTTCGGGAACCAAAATGCAATTATTCAGAAGATGATCCGAATGGTGAATCAAGTGGAATTAAGCTAAGTAACACATTGTGATGTCATAGAATATTAGAAGAAGAAAGAGAAGGAAGTAAAGCCAAGGGGTAAATTAAATAAATTTTGGGGATCAAAGTGAACCAAATGGAAAATAATTTCTACCATTTAGTCGCATGGTAGAAAGTTCATGCAGTCGCAAAAGTACCAACATGAGATGAACAGTGCAATTTTTTTATAACCATGCTGTCGCATGGGTTTATACCATCCAATCACATGGTTCATTCTGGGCGCGAATTTTCTGGTTTCCTTCTTCGAACCAATCTCTTATGATAGGGTATTTGGACGACCTATTTAACCCTGAACTCATCTAAAACTAAGGGAGGATGCCTCCAAACTACATTTTTCGTTATTTCTCTCTTAGATTCATGAATTGTAACTAAACTTTTATACTTAGTCGAAGGAAACGGAAACCTCGGAACCACATATTGTGAGATATAAATAATTTTTCTTATTGTTTAATTCTTATTTTGCGTATTGAATATTTTTCTACACTTATTTTCATGATTGTTATGTTTAATTGATATGAGACATACTAGTTTTTTATTCGTTACAATCTATCGCTAAGTTAAATATCAAATCTATAATTATTTGATTCCTTTAAATTGAATCTTGAGCGCTAGTCTGGGTTATTTAATAATTAGGATTAATTAGAATGCTGGTTTCTATCTAACTAAAATTAAGGAGAAATAGGAATCAATTCCAACGGTTAATATTCGAAATATGAATTGAATTATCTTTGCATCTATGATCAATTGTGAATTTCCGACGGTGGATGTAGACTTAGACCAATGTTAATCTTTTGATTCTTTTCGTTAATTTAATTTTCATTATTATTGATTGTTTATTTACAATTGTTTGCATAATAAACTCTCAATCATTGTACAAAGCATAAAATATTGAATTAAGTACTCTTTGTGTGATCGACCCTTATTTCTACTACTACATTAGTTTTAGAGGTTAAAGTATTACTTTTGGGTGCCCTCGACAATACACACCAAATTTTGGTGCCATTGTCAGGGAGTCGTGCTAATTTATTTTTGTATTTCTTTAGTTATTTATTTGGTTTTTGAAAAAAAAAATCGTAATTTCCTAGGATTTTTTAAGCTTTTATTTTTTTTTTAGGAATTTTAGTATAGAATTTTATTTGTTTTTCTTACTCTAGCTTATTTATAGTTTATTTTTCATTTGTTCTATTTGTTCATGCCCGCAACTCGATATTCTAATCAAGGTGATTTGAAGCATAATCGGAATTTAGAAAGAACCTTGCGCAGGTTAAGGAGTGACATTAGCCAGAATCTTGAAGAAAGCAATCACAATCCCAACATCCCATTTGTAAGTGATTTTGATTTTGAAGGAGAAGATATCATGGCCGAAAATAGGACTTTGAAGGAGCTCCCAGCCCCTACATTGAATCAACAACCTCTATGCATAACTTTTCCTAACTTAGATGCTGCTACTACTTTTGAATTAAAATCCAAGCAAATTCATCTTTTACCCACTTTTCATGGTCTTACAGGTGAGGATCCACACAAGCATCTAAAGGAATTACACGTGGTTTGCACAAGCATGAAACCTACGTGAGTCACCGAAGACTGAGAGCCTTCTCATTCTCTTTGAAAGATTCGACAAAGGATTGGCTCTATTATCTACCTTTCAGAAACATTACCACATGGGATGGAATGAAGAAGTTATTTTTGGAGAAATATTTTCCAATTTCGAGGGCAGGAAATATTAGGAAGGAAATCTGTGGTGGAAGATAAGATAATAGGGAATTCCTACATGAGTATTGGGAGCAGTTGAAGAAATTGTGTGCAAGTTGTCTCCATCATCAGATCGATGAACAGCTTCTCATCCAATACTTCTATGAAAGTCTTCTACCCACAGAAAGGAACATAATTGATGTTGCTAGTAGATGAGCTTTGGTGGATAAAACTCCTGAAGGAACGAGGAACTTAATTGCCAACATGGCAGCTAACTCTCAACAATTTGGCATTACATTCAATCCCCCTCCTAGACAAGTTAACAAGGTAAATGTTTCATCCCTTGAACAACAAATAGCGAGTCTAACTACTCTTGTTCATCAAATGGCTGCAGGTACTATGCAAATAGCGAAGGCATGTTGAATTTGTTCATTGGTAAGCCATCCAACCAATATGTGTACAACACTTCAAGAAGAATCTGTTGAACACGTAAATGCAACCAATAGCTTTCCTAGACAACCACAGATGAATTATGTTCCCTATTCAAACGCGTACAACCAAGAATGGATGGATCATCCAAATCTTAGTTATGGGAATTAACAAGTGAATCAACATATGAATCAAAATCTTTTCATTGAGAAATTGAAAGAAAATGAATAGAAATGGTAGTTTGCACAATTAAATGTGTAATTAAGGATGACAATGCCAAAAAATAATGAAATTATATTACGTATTACAATTAACCAGACCAAAAAACAAACATTGTTACAAAAAAAAAAAAAAGGTTGCAAAAATAAGTTAAGACAACAAGCAAAGAGTGTTGCAAAATAAAATAAAAGCGAAAGACGAGGTACGTTGCAAAAACTTAACAACAACATACATTCGAGGGCTTTGCAAGCCTGCATGGCACATTTCCTTCTACTATATGACAACATTGGAACCTACATGAGCATTGTAAAAAACCTAGTGCAATATTCCGTTACAAAAAATAATTTTTTTGTAGCAATTTTTTCCTCCAACTATAGAATTTTTAGAAACACTTTTTGTCGTAAAAAATAGACCATATTACATCACGAACACTTTGTTACAAGAAATAAAAGTTTGTCGCCATAAGTTTTCTTCCAAAAATATTTTGGCGCCTTGCTTCTCTCATATTTTTGGCGACATACTTTATTATTTGTCGTGACTTCTCATATTTCACGACAACTTTTTATGTCGCCTTAGATTTTTTGGTACTTATTTTTTTCATCACAATCTTTGCAACAAATTTTAAAAATGTATCGCGTCAAATCTCTTATTGCGACAACTTTTTGTATGTGGCTAAAAATCTTGTTGTGGATTCACAATTTTGTTGTAGTGGACATACATAAATAAAGATATAATAAATTAGGTGACAATAGTACATAGTTGAAGCGACAAACCCTTTGTGTAGCAGAATAAATTTAACTATGAGCACAACTTGACACATAAATAAATGTTCATTGTCACAAAATAATTTGCGTAATAATTTTATATGTTATAAAAAATTATGCGACATATATAAATAATCACGAAATAAATTAGACAACAACTATACATCGTTGCACAAATGATGACGCGATAAACTCTTTGTGTTGCGAAATAAATTTAATTACAAACACTTGTTACGTAATAAATTGTACTACAAATATTGAATATATTAAAATACATTATGCGACATATCTAACACATTGTAAAATATATTTCACTACAAACATTACTTGTTATTAAAAATATATTACTACGAGCATGTGTTATTGCAAAATAAAATAGATAGCAAGAGTACAGTTTTAAAAGGATATTCATAACAAACATTTTTCTCGTAAAACCTTCAATGGAATAATCGTTGCAACAAATTTTCTTGTCGCCATTTAATATTTTCGCGACTATATGCATTGCAACGACAATATAGCTACTAATATCATGTTGCTATTTCACATTTTTTTGCAGCAAATAAATGGTGTTGCAATTTTGTTAATGTGATGAATGACCGAAAGTTGTCGCATAATACATTTTGTGACTCAATATTCGCAACAAACATATTTCTCGTAAAACCTTTGTTGGAATATTCATTGCGACAAACACTACGCCAAAAAAGGCCTTTTGCAGCGGCCAAAAAATGCTGCAAAAGGCCTTTAGCAACGTTTCAGTATGTGTTGCAAAGTGCAGTGTTGCCAAAGAGGGAAGAGATACGGCAACGTTTAAAAAACGTTGCGAAAGAGGTCTTTCGCGACGTTTCGCAAACGTTTAAAAAACGCTGCCTTTTTTTGTTTTATGTAAATTGAATAGCAAAATTGAAAATGAATATTTGTAAACAAATCTTGAAATTGCATAAAAATTGATAATTTCATTATAAATTTTTGAATCCACACACTTCAAAATGAAATAAAATGTTTAAATTACAAAACTCTTCATCAAAACTCTCAGTCCTCTCCTTCGACTCTTCATCTTCTTCAGGCAATTGCTTTGCAGTTGCTTGTTTGGAGAGCCAATCATTTCTTGAGAAACACATTTCACATTTCCAAAGAAACATATCTGAAGAAAAAAAGGCAATAAGAATATCAAAATAACATATCTGAAGTCATGGAACTCCAAATTCTGTCGAAATTTGTAGTATTTTTATAACGATCTCTTCAAACCTTGAACAATAAAAATGAAATAAAAAATCGAACATTCAACAATACAACTGAAGAAACTGTAAAAAGTACGCAACAAGAATATGAAAACAACATACCTGAAGTAACCAAACTCCATTTTTTGTCGAAATCGAACAACAAAAACGGAAGAACATGTAAAACACAGAACAAGTAACAAGCAAATTTAATCTATAAATCAAAATAGCGAAATTTTCTTACCATATGTATAGGCAGTGGGATACATTGACCGCTCGGAGGCCGAAAGATTAGTATTCTTGTAGGTAATTGTATTGTCATTGATACATTCTCAATATGAAATATCATTCCTCAAGATTTCCTTAGTATTCAACGGAAGAATGTGATGCAAGGATAGTAGCACAATTAATTTGATGCAAGGATAGTAGTAGAAGCTATTAATTAAGGCTCAAGAACAGAGAGCATGCAGTAGCTAGAAAATGAGAACATTTTTTGCAAGAGAAGATACGAGGTTGCAAGATGACGTCGCTTAATGTAAGGAATGAATGGTGGGAACCAGATGAAGGGTGAAACCTTAACCCGTCAATTCCACCTCCATCCAACTCCAAACCACCACCATCTCATCTCCACCACCAAAGAACTATATTATTCAAATAGAATAGAAGGGAATCTCATCTTACAATTTAATTGTCATCGTGATCATTTCGCAATATTTTAGCTTCTTATAAATAACTGTAGGGAACATATTGATTGAGCAATTGTCTACTTACCTTTCTAAAATTCTCGAGCACCTCTTTATTGACTTTACATAGAATCTAACTATTTTTTTCCCTCCATAGGAACACTGTGAAGAGAAAGAGTTGTAACTGCATAAAGGAAAATTACAAAGCAAAATAGAAACTCATAAAAGCAAATATTTTTTCAATTCAATTAAGCCATAAACGCATAAAGCCAAAGAATCAATGGGTGTGTGTATATGAGAGAGAGGGATACATTCTTATGGGGCGAGAGATTTGGGTTTGAGGCTTCCCCTCAACAGTTGAAATAGGCACAAGGTATCATATATCTCCGAGAGCTTGCCGATTTTTTCCTTCTATCCATACATTTTCTGTTTTCCTCAAACTGTTGAATTAAAAGAAAAAAAATCATATAGGATTGTTGAATCAAATCAGAATCCAAGTAATTTGACACTTGCTTTTGAAAGAGGTAGGAAAGCTCTTTCCTGTCTTTAAGAATTCCCACAATGTCTTCCAATATGTTTGACAAACCAACCTGCAGAACAAGGAAAAAACAATAGATAAGAGCAAAAAAAAATCAGTAAGTGCTAACAAGTTTGTTGACTAAAAGGATATGAAATCCAAATCTTGTCCACAGTTCATTGTTCTACTATCCTTTACATTCTAATAGTCTGGCTGGACCTTCCATATTTTGTAGATTAAGGTGGGTGAAACAATGCTTAGCCCATGCCCAATTTGGCACTTTTAGCCTTCTTAAGTTTCATCTAATTTGGAATAACATGCACGCAATGGTATTTAAATCAGAAAATAAAACAAGGAGTGAAGGAAAGCTTGAAGTAGAGCTACGAACCAGAAATCGAGCTGCTGGAGGAGTTGGTGAAATTCTTGAAACCTTTCCCACTGCCATTCACAGGTCGAAGCCCGAAGTCGGAATCACCAACACCTTCGTCCTCAAATAGTCGAGGACTCGTAGCTGCTTTTGTCCAAATCCTTTTTTTTAAGAAAGGAATAGAAAATATAATAATAATTTTTAGCAATAACTGATCATTTAAGTTCCCAAAATAACAGCAAAAAGAAAATATAGGGTTAAAGGGAATATGTATAACTAAAGACCCAATCCTACGCACAAGAAAAAAGAGGAAATAAATCACAAATATGGCACTTGTACACAAAAAATAATGAAATTAGAAACCTTTCCGTAGCAAATATGGCGCTCGAGCTCCTTTTCTGTCGCACCGGCCTCCGCGATGGATCCTTCTTCATAGTCTCTGTCTTCCTCCTCCTCGTCGCCAAAGTCTATGTCGAAGTCCGATACTCAGAAAATTGTTGGACAATCGACTGCTAAAATTGGAATGAACGCGTTTGCAGAGTGAAATGGAGAGATTGTGAAGAGGTGTAGAGAAGAAGACGAAGGCGGTGGAGAGAAGGGGAAGACGGCAGTGAGAGATGAAACGGGTGTAAGAAGCCTGATGAAGATATATTGTGCCCTAAGGGAGAAAAAGTAATGTAGCAAATCCAGTTGGAGGATAACCAGTGTGAAAACGAGGGTGTACAAATGAACAGTGCACCCCACATCCCCTCTTTTATAATAGTAGTGATTATTATATTATTAGGGAAGGGTTGAAACTTTTCGCAACATTTATTAAACGTTACGAAAGGTCTCACCTTCCGCAACACTCCAGAAACGTTGCAAAAGGGGGTATATCGCAACATTTTTCAAAAACTGCCAAAACTCATTTATATTAATCAATGGCAACATTCACTTACTAAAATGTTGCCAAAAGACCTTTTTAGCAACATTTATCAACAAATGTTGCCTTTTTAATGTTGCAAATGATGTTTTTTGGCGTAGTGAAACCTACTTATTGCCCTTCTAATTTTTCGTGACATATATACATTGCGACGATATTGTAGCTACAAATATTGTGTTGCTATTTCGTATTTTCTGCGTCAAACAAATAGTGCTACGATTGCATTAATGTGATGAATGACTAAAAGTCGTCGCCCAACACATTCTGTGATAGCAAACGTATTGTCATCGCTAAATTACTTTTGCAGCAAAATCTCAATATTTGCAATAACATTTTTTGTCACGAAATTGGTTAATTTTTGTAGTGTATGAGAAATGACTAATTTTTTGCTTTTATTGTAGATATTTAGACCACTCCTAATAACAATGTACTTCGAGCACACCTTCCGCTCCCTAGATTGTTGTTCCTCCTCCCTCTCAGCTTCACCCTCCTACTAAGACCACTACTAGTAGTGCTGATAAGGGTATATGCAAGGTCAGGGGCGGAGGGGGGGGGTCCTGGGGGGGGGGGGCCAGGACCCCCCAGTTTTTTTACCAATTTTTTTTTTTTTTTTTATTTTAAGTTTTTGGGCTCAATTTTTTTGTTAATTCTCCCAACCAGCCCTTTAAGCCCCAGACCCAGCCCAGCTGCCCAGCCCAATCAAAAAAATCAAAACCCCCACTTCACACCCTTCTGCTCCATTTGGTAGCTTCTTCCCCGTCTGAAATCCTCGCCCTCCGCCGCTGCGAGTCTCCACTTCCTTCTCGAATAGCAAACCCAATCTCGAATAGCAGACGCGAAAATCAGACCCTCCGCCTCTGCTCTCCACTTCCTTCTTTGAATTGATTGATCGACTCACCAGATAAAAGGGTAAATTTAACAGGAGGCTTCGAACTTCGAAGGTTAGGCACCAATTTATAATCTTCGTTCCTTATGCTTCTGAAGGTCTGCTGCATCAATAACCTTCAAATTTTGTGTTTTTCAGACCAGGATTGGCTGGATTGCTGTTTGCAGAGGCGAGAATTTTGCTGTAACTTAGGATTCTGAAGCTCTGGTGACTGGTGAGTTTATGGCATGGTTTTTAATTATGTGTTCTGAACTTCTGATTGCTCCTTACTTGTTTAGTTGATTGTGAAGTTGTATTGTTGAGTAAAAGAGTTTCCTCAATTCAATCCCCAGGCTGATGGAGAAGTATTTCAAACGAGTCTGTTTAGGTCATCCATCTTTGATTGAACCAAACATTGATGAAAGGAGTGTTCAGATTGATATTCAGGATGAAGGGGATGAAAGTGATGAGATTGATGTTGGGATTGGGAATGACAGTGATGAAAATGAAAATGAAATTGAAGATATTGATGAAATTGGTGTTGGGGATGGAGGGGAAGAAAGTGATGAGATTAATGTAGAACAATTGCCTTCAGATCCTGGAATGCGAATTCCAATTAATCATTATAATGTTAATGTTCGGGATGTTGTTCGAAGGGAATATGTGCAAAGAGGTCCTTGCCAGCCTCGTAATCATGAGTTTTTGGTGTCAAAAAAGAGAAATAAAGATAGACGATTTAGTAGTAATTGGTATGATGAATTTCATAGTTGGCTAGAATTTAGTATAGCAAAAAATGCAGTATTTTGCTTGTATTGCTATCTGTTTAGTTCAAGTCGCAATTGTTTTGTTGTCGGTGGATTCTCAAATTGGAAAAAGAAAAGTAGGCTCATTAAACATGTTGGACAAGCTGGTAGTGCACACAACCTAGCTCGGATTAAGTTTGAATCATTCAATCACCAAGAACAAAGTATTGGGTCTTTTCTCTTGAAGCAATCAGAACAAACAAGAAGTGCATATCGAGCTCGTCTGGGTGCATCAGTAGATTGTATTCGATATCTTCTACGACAGGGGCTTGCTTTTCGTGGAAGTGATGAGTCTGAAGATTCAAGCAATCAAGGAAATTTTCTGGAACTACTAAAATGGTTGTGTAATCACGATCCTCAGATTAATGCTGTTTGTTTGGAAAATGCTCCTGCAAATTTCAAATTGACCTCACCAGATATTCAAAAGGATATCGTTAGTGCTTTCGCCTTTGAAATTAACAAGGTCATTATCAGTGAGATTGGTGATGGGTTATTTTCTATTCTAGTTGATGAATCCCGTGATATTGCAACTAAGGAGCAAATGTCAGTTGTTTTGCGATATGTGAAGAATGGGTATGTAATTGAACGTTTTATTGGCATCCAACATGTTTCAAGCACCACAGCTATCTCACTTAAGCTTGCTATTGACGACTTGTTCTCTAGATATAGCTTAAGCATGTCTAATTTGAGAGGTCAAGGTTATGATGGAGCTAGTAATATGCGGGGTGAGTATAATGGTCTGAAAACACTTATCTTGAAAGAAAACCCAAGTGCGTACTACATTCATTGTTTTGCTCATCAACTTCAACTAGCTCTTTTAGCAGTTGCGAAAAAACATGGTGATATCCAATCTTTCTTTTATTTGGCTGATAGTGTGGTGAATGTTGTTGGAGGATCTGCTAAGCGGTGTGATCTTATTCGCGAGATGCAAAGACTCAAAATTTTTGAAGCACTAAATGCCGGTGAAATATCAAGCGGTCGAGGCCTTAATCAAGAAACTAATATCAAGCGTTCTGGTGATACACGTTGGGGCTCACACTACAAATGTTTATGTAACCTGATGCTCATGTTTGCAAGTACAATTGAGGTTATTGAGATAATTGCTACTGATAATACAAATTGTGGGAAAAAGGGTGAAGCACGGGTTTTGTTGGCATCAATTCGTACATTTGAGTTTGCATTTGGCCTACATCTAATGAAAAAGATATTAGGAATTTCAAATGAGTTGTCGAAAACATTACAGAAGAAAGACCTAGATATTGGTAATGCCATGTGTTTGGTAAAAATATGCAAACAACAGCTCCAAAAGTTTAGAGATGATGACTGGGATTGTTTTTTGGTGAAGGTTAATTCCTTTTGTGAAAGTCACGACATTACCGTCCCTAACATGGATGATATGTATACACCTCTGGGTCGTTCACGATGTATCACTGTGACAAATTTGCATCACTTCCGTGTGGATTTATTTTATTCTGTCATTGATATGCAGCTTCAGGAGTTGAATAATCGGTTTTCTGAGGTGAATAGTGACTTACTTCTTTGTGTAGCTTGTTTGTGTCCAGATAATTCATTTGCAGCTTTTGACAAGAGCAAATTAATTCACATGTGTACATTTTATCCGAAAGATTTTGAAGGATCAGATGTGCTGGAACTTGATGATCAAATTGACACATACATCATTGATATGCGCACTAGTGAAGAATTTGGAGGATTAAAAGGCCTTTGTGAACTTGCACAAAAGTTGGTTGTGACAAAAAAACATGAAGTCTACCCGTTATTATACAAACTTTTGACATTGGCATTAAATCTACCAGTTGCTCTTGCTACGGTAGAGAGGGTATTTTTACGTAATGAATTATGTCAAGAATCGATTGCGCAATCGAATGAATGATAAATGGTTAAATGATAGCTTGCTTGTGTATATTGAGAAGGATGTATTCGACATGATTGATGATGATGTAGTTATACAACGTTATCAAAGTATGAAAACTCGAAAGGAACGCTTGTAATAAGGTATGATTTGTTAAATTCAAGATTGGTAGTTTCTTTTATATGTTTCTTATTTTTTTGTGAAATCTTCGTACATTAATTTATGTTCCCTTGTTTACTTTCTCCATCACAAAGTACCAACTTTTCTCATTTTAACTGATAATGTTTCAAAAAAAATTTTTCGGGGGCGCTGCCCCCGAACCCCCGTGGGCCCCCACCCCTTCAACTCCGGGACCCCCCTACTTTCAAAAGCTGGCTCCGCCCCTGTGCAAGGTGACTTTTTTTAGCCCTGGAAGCAGTGGATACTAGTTTTAGTTGTTCTACCTATGTTCCACATTACTCCAATAGCAGTCCCTTAAATTACGTCGATCACACTTGCTATTATTATACTAGTGACAGAACCTACTATAGCATCGACGACACCTCATAATGTACCACCTCTAGCTTCTACAAATACTTTTATAGTGACTCTTCTAGAGGTTATGCACAGGCACCACCATAGTTTATCATAGATACTAAGCCAACTCCCATGGCTCCAATTAAGGTACTTCCTCCTATTAGTCCTACACCTATTATTATTACATTTCCTACTACGAGGCACCCTCTGAGCATACACATGTTAGTTCTCCATCATCGGAGATACATTCAGAGGGTATTCAATCTTCATATGGTTTAGGTTCCAGGTTACAGAGTTATACAGGAACATTGTCCTAAGCCATTACTAAGGGCTTGTTGGGTGATATTGGTACTGACGAGTATGCCATAGAGCTTGTTGCTAGATCACTTCAAAAAGAGGCATCGTATGAATGTTGGTTCTATTATGAAATTTGCTATTAAAAACTCATTTTTCGACTGGTTGGTGGGAAATTTAAGTCATCATTTCCAAGCCTACTATTCCTAGTCCAACTCTATCTAAAGACAGGATCAAGGTACAAAATCAGATTCACATGGAAGGGATGGGTCTTGGTGATTACATGACCTCTCCATCAGTTGATAATAGGTTGCTTATTGAGACACAGCCATGAAAAACGAAATAGATTCTTTAATGAGTAATAAAACTTGGATTCTTGTTGATAAAACCTAATAATTAGAAAATAATTGATTGTAAATGGGTTTATAAGTTAAAGAATGTGAGTCTAATACTAAATGAGAGATATAAAGTTAGAACGGTAGAAAATAGGTTTACTCAAAAAGAGGGGATATATTATAATGAAATATTTTGACCTATTGTAAAATATACATCCATCAAAATTTGGATTCCTTTAATTTACCATTTTAACTGGAAACTAAATCAAATTAGTCTAATAGGATCTGAGTGAAACTATATTTATGAATTAGCCTAAGAGTTTTGAGTTAAAAACCAAAACTGAAAAGGTTTGGTTACGGATGTCAATCCGGTTCACCGCCTTAAGCGACCGGTGGCTCGGCTCGCGGCTCATTGGAACCAAGCCAAGGCTCAGGTCAAGCCTCATTTTCAATTGTTGGTCCTAGCCTGAGTCGACCCGTGTGGCTCCCCGTGTCTTGAATTTTGGCTGCCTTTAAAAAGGCAGCTTGCCATAGCCGTCTTTTCTAGGCCTTTAAAAATAAAGGTAGTTACGTTTTTTAAAGGTAGCCATAGTTGATTTTGAAATGGGCAGCTAATGAACCAGCTAGGCTTAGCTCGGAAAGGCCCGAGCCGAAAGTTCTAGTCGAGCCCCATTTTTTCGGTCAAGCTTTGGCGCTCGATCCGTTTTTACCTGAGCCGCAAACTTGGACTCAACTCGTTTATATCTCTAGGTTTTGTTGTTAAAAATATTTTTATATGCTTTGAAACAGGTTTCTAAACAGTGGTATATAAAATTTAACAATATATTCAGACTTACTCCTACATTATATACACATTTATATTAATTTATTTTATTGCGAAATTTTATTGAATGGTAAAGCAAAAAAATTATTCTTTATACAAAATTAATTAATCCCAACGTTAACAAAATAAAAATAATAATAAACATTTCTGACAACATATCACATTATTCAAGGAATGATGGGACCAAACGCTCTGCATTCCATTAAGGACTTTTGGGCCCCACCTTCACAAATGAACCATCTGACTGGGCACCGCAAAAAGCAGTTATTTCCCAATCGGATTGTGACAGAATCCGGTTCAAGCTCCAGTAATGGACCCGGAATGGGACCAAAGAGATAATTTCCTCCAAGTAATAACCTCTCAAACTGGGCTAACTCTGAACCCGAACCCGCTGCCAACACTTTTAATGTATACTGGGTGGGTAACATACCCGTTAACTTGTTGTTTTCCAGTGACAGAGCTGATAATTTTGGCATTAAACCCATGAACCCGGGTAAAAACCCGTGGATATTATTGTTGCTCAAATCCACTGAAATGAGTTCACTGGTCAGACCTGAATTACCGGGTACTGGCACTGAGTCGTATTGGTTGTATGAGAGAGTTAACTGCTGTAAAGAGGGGTGAGTGAATAGACTCGGAGGAACTGACCCACTGAGTTTGTTGTGACTCAGGTCTAAGACTTGCAGATATGCACAGTTGATCACGTTCGATGGAATGTTGCCCTCAATTTGATTGTTCCTCATTGAAATTTCAATGAGGGCTTCCGGGAAATTCGCTGGAATGTTGCCGGAGATGGCATTGTCACTGGCGTCAAGAAAATTCAAGTTACTGAGTTGAATCAGTTGTGGAAACTCTCCACTGAGTCTGTTTCCTTGAAGTTCGAGCCTTTTTAAATTCTTCAGACCGTTGAGGCTCAACGGAATTGTCCCCTCAAGCTTGTTGTTATCCAAGTACATCTCTTCCAAGTTGGAAAGCGTGCCTAGTGAGTCCGGCACCGATCCAGAGAGCAAATTCCTGGACAGCCCGAGTCTCTGCAGCCTAGTTAACTGCGAAAACGATCCGGGAACAGACCCATTAAAGTAATTATTCGAAACATCCAAGTTCTGTAAATAAGGGAGATTCCACGTCACGTTACTGAGCGTGCCGGAGTAATAGGCCGAGTCAAGAGCGAGTTCGGTGACCCGAGAAAAGCCCTCCACAACAACGTCGCACCGGAAGCCACAAGTAAATTTCTCTTTAAACAGATTGTCGCATGGATCAAGAGTGAAGTCCCATGAATAAATGCAGGAACCTGGAGTAACTGAGTTGGGATCGATGCAGTTCTTGAGCTGATTCAAGATTTGTATATCTTGCCAGTGCGTGGTTGAGTTCACATCCATGAGAAATTGTACCAAAATGAGTATGAATGTAATGAAAGAGAAGTTAGAAATGGGGGAGAAAAAAGGGCTATACATTTGAGAGAGAAGATGAAGGCTCATTGCTTCTGCAAGAGAGAAAAGAGTAATATGGGGCGTGGCCGCGTGGGGATTTAGAGGAACAGAGAGAAATCTTTTGATGATGAGCGGTTTTCACGTGTAAATGTTAGAGGCTTATAAAAAGCATTACTTTTTTAATTAAATTTTTAGAGCAAATTACACGTAGATTATTTAGGACTTGGGGCTTAGGAAGGCTATGTTTCTGAAAAAAAAAATTATTTTTTAAAAATATATGATTCAAAAATAAGAAAATGCATGTGAAATTGTTTTATAAGAAAAAAAATTTGAAAAAAAAATTTTGTTTTAAAAGAAAATGTAATCCGAACAAGGGGTATATAAAGGGTCCATTTGGGACAGTTAATGTGAGAAGAGCTTCTAGTAATATAGCTTTTGATAATAGGATTTTTATTAAAAGGTCTGAGATCATTTAGTTGTGAATTCAAAACGTGTTTATATTTATATACGGACTTTATATTTAGTTCATGTTTGGTACAAATTTTTTAAAATATATTTTTTCTCAAATTTATTTTCAATTTCATTCTTCTAATAAAATAATTTTATACGTATATTTATAACTTTTTCTACTTTCAAACCAAACATACTCAAAAAAAAATAATCACTTTTCATAAGCTTTATTCTTAAAAAATCTAAATCAAACACACCCTAAATTGGGTCAAAAGCTACAAAGTTTTTTAGAGATATTAATGTGTTTTTTGTTGATTTTTAAGTTTAATTAAATATAAATTATAATTTCACAAAGGCTGAGTTAGAGCTTTTTAGAGAATCTCAAATTTTGGGCTTCTCTAAAATAGTTTTTTTTTTAAATTATTTTTTGGTAAAAATGTAATTCCAACTTAACCAAATAATTAATATTTGAAACAATAGCATTTTTTTTTTTTTATCAACAGAAGGTGATAGGAGTGAGAAAAAAAAAATCGAAAAATGGATCAAACCGACCAAACCAGACCGATTTGGGTGAGCTTGGGTTGGTTTGCACCAAGAAATTGGTTGTTGTTTGGTTAATTTTAAACCAACCCATCAGTTAACCAACCAACTATCTAATAAATTTTTTTTTTTTTTAAATACATATTTTTTAACGTAAAAAAATAATAAAATCACAAATATAAATCTTTCTCAAATAATTTGTTTGCCATCTACGCTTATTCTATGAAAACTTCAAATTCCAAAAGAAAAAAAAATGCAGGCAAAAGAATTGATTGTTGTAAACTTCAAATATACTACATGTTCCTAAAATGAATACAAACTTAATTAGTGGTAATCTCTTAGGAAAATCGGACATAAAAAGTGTTTATGAGTCCGGTAAACTTGCAGTATCCATAAATGAAAAATTTGTTATCAATGGCTATTCTAGTGAATGAATCGTTAAACTTTGTATTGTAGTTGACAAAATTATAAATAAAGTTGATTTTACTTAAAATATCTTAAGTTTATTTAATGAAACATAAATATGAAACTTTTGATATATTTAAAACATATAAAATGAAGTGGAAAATCACTTAAGTAAGAAAATAAAAATTCTAAGATGTGAATCATGTGATAGAGGAGGTGAATATTTTTTTTATTGATTTTAACTTATTTTGTGAACAAAAAGACATAATTCATCAATATTCTGCACTTTGGACATCCGAACAAAATAGTTTGGCTGACAAGAAAAATAGAACTTTAGTTGAAACGATAAATATCATGTTAACTTATACTAAGTTGCCATTTAATTTATGATGTGAAGCAATGTTGAGTGCATGTAGGATATAAATTAGAATTCTTTCGAATTTTACAAAGATTTCTCTTTATGAATTGTGGGAAGGAATAAAACTTAACATTGAATACTTCAAAGTGTGGGAGTGTATAGTATATTGTAAGAACAAGAACTCTAATAGGAGCAAGTTGACTGCAAGAGGTATCAAATATGTCTTTGTTGGTTATGATGGTAATAGCAAATCATATAGATTGGCAAATTTGGAGACCAATGTAATAATTGAATCAAGTTAAGTTAAGTTCTTTGAGAAAACTATCCTCAGATAATGAATTAAGGGAAACTTTTAATGAGATCTCTAGCTCGAGTAGAACACAAGATGAAAAATTTTCTAAAGATATTCATGAATCCAATTAGGGCTGTAAGCAAAAACCGCCAAACCGGAAAACCGAACCGAAACCGCAATTTCGAAACCGGCGGTTTGGTGCCACGTGGACCCGTCAACGAAATGGTTTTGAACCAAACCAAACCGGTCAAAAACGGTTTGGTTTAGGTTTGAGAATTTTAATTATGGTTTGAAACCAAACCGGACCGGCGAAAAATATATAAAATAAAAAAATAAAAAATTGATTTTTTTTGAAAATTTATCCAAAATTTCAATTTTGTAAAATTGAATAATTTTGTCATTTTGTAGGTATTTTTGTCCATTTCTAATTTTCTATTAATTATTAAGATTTATGACCCACCCAACCTAATTATATATAAAAAAAGGCCCAAATTTGAAAGAAGTAGCACTAAACAGCTCAACCCAAGTCCATATACTCACAAGTCACAACCCTAATCTTCCAATTTCCATTTCTCTCACTCGCTGGTCACAGCCTCGCTCCCCGCGGCGCCTCCTGGCTTCCCCCAAATAGTCAACGCTCTCGAAATCTCGAACCTCCCAGTCGCCGGTAGTGTACATTCGTCAGTATTACTAGACTATTTCAGGTTCTTGCATATTTATTTGATCGTGAGTAAGGTTTAAAATTGAAATTTTGTCACTTTCTAGTTGAAATTTGTTTACATATTTATTGATCGTGAGTAAGGCTTAAAGTTGAAATTCGGGCTATCAGGTGCGCAAAAGACATTTGTTTACATATGAGAGAATATGTATAATTCCGTGTTAAATTGCAGAAGATGAAGGTGGGTATATATAGTCGAATGGGGGAGTAAAAATATTTGCAGTTTGTATTTTGGAAGCCATTATTAGATGGATCTGTGTCTTAATTCTTTTTTTTTTCCAATTTGCTAATTAAAATTTTTTTTGTGTATGACAGACAAAATTGATCATGAGTTCTGTGGCTTCTTGAGTATGTGAATGTTTCTTCTTTTTGCTAGTTCTGTGAATTCTGTGACAAAATTTGATGTTACTTGAGTTTGTGACAAAATTAATTCGTTTATTCCTTTTGCTAATTGAAAAGGGGCATTATTATTTTTTTTGGACCTTATATTTATTTTAGTGGACTTGTATTGTATCTTTATCGTAAAGTATTATCTTAAAACGACAAAATGGCGAATAAAAAACTATGCTTTAGTTTATTGTGATTTTACTTTTATTTTGTTATTATTTAAATTTATAGTAAATATATTTAGTTTGTTTTAGATTTATTTCTAGTAAGATATAAATATATATTGAATTAATGGCATAAAAGTAGATACTAGACAGGAAAAAAATATACGCGAAACCGGCGGTTTAAAACCGGTCAAAACGGTTTGGTTTAGGTTTGAGTTTTTCTCAAACCGGTCAAAACGGTTTGATTTGAAAATTTGTCAAAAACCGCAAAAACCGGACCGCTTACACCCCTAAATCCAATGAACCATGAAGAAGAAAAAGAACTCGAATTGAGAAGTCTTTACGACCAGATGAAATTGACTCTCAACTTTATTTATGTTACCTAGTAGAAGGAGATGAGAAGAATGTTGTAAGAACAATTCTTTTTCGTTCTACAAGTGTAGATCGATCCTAAAACTTAAAGAGATGCGATGGCTTCTTGTGATAGCATCTTTTCGAAAGATGCAATTAAAGATGAAATTGATTCAATTATGTTAAATATACATGGGAGCTTGTCGATTTACTACCAGGATCCAGACATATTGGATGTAAATGGGTATTTAGGAAAAAAATACAACGTTGATGGTTCTCTTAATACCCTTAAAGCTAAATTAGTAGCTAAAGGGTATTGACCAAAAGAAGGACTAGATTATTTTGCTACCTATGCACCGGTAGCTAAAATAATTTCAATTAGGATTTTATTCGCATTAGTTTCAATACATGACTTGAATATTCATCAAATAGATGTTAAGACAACATTCTTAAATGGGGATTTCGATGAGGAGGTTTATATGGAACAACCCAACGGATTTGCTATACCCGGAAATGAACATAAGGTGTGTAAGTTGGTGAAAGCATTATATGTTTTAAAGCAAACGCCTAAGAATGACATGAAAAATATGACTTAACTATTAATTCAATTGGTTTCATAAATAATAGTGTAGGTAAATATTTAAATTCTAAAGTGTGTGTAGAATATATAATTCTTATTTGCTTGTATGTTGATGACATGTTGATTATGAGTAATCACATGAATGGAATCAAATAAACGAAGATGTTTCTATCTATCACATTTATGATGAAAGATTTTGGACAAGTGAATATCATATTGAGTGTCAAAATTACAAAAACTAGTGGGGATTTTTTTTTTTTTTTGTCAATCACATTATATTGGTAATGTGATTAATAAGTTCAAATATTTGAATATAAAAGAATTTGATACCCCTCTTGATCCAAGTTTAAAATTTATAAAGAATAATGAAAGAGAACTTGCCCAATTGGAGTATGCAAATGTTATAGGAAGTCTAATGTATGCAATTCAATGCACAAGCTTGGACATAGCATTTGCAATTAATAAACCCGGTAGGTTTACTAGTAATCCGAGTAAGGAATATTTGAAGGTCATTGGAAGAGTTCTTGGCTATTTAAAAGAAACCAACATAGGTCAACAATATTTTAAATTCTCAGCTATATTAGAAGAATATACCGATGCTAGTTGGATATCTAACATGGGTGAAAGTAAGTGGACTTTGAGTTGGGTGTTTACTCTTGGAAGAGGTGTTGTTTCTTGGAAATCAAAGAAACAAACATGTATTAGACACTCAACTATGGAATCTGAATTTGTAGTGCTATCAGACATTTAGAAAGAAGTTGTGTGGCTTAAAGATCTTTATGAGATACCTTTAGGACCGATGTTATCATCAGGTTACATTAGTAAATGCATACAATGAGCTATACACTGGAAAATCTAGACATATGAAAGACATAACCACATAAAGAAATTAATCAAAAGTAGAATAATTTCCCTAAATTATGTTAATTAAATTGAGAATCTAGCGGATCCCTTAACTAAACCTCTAAATAGAGATTTAGTAATATCTACTTCTTGTAGGATGTGGTTGAAACTATTAAAATAAAAGATTCACCAATGATGGTAACCCTGCCTATCATTCCTTAATAAGTAATTCATAAGTTCAAAGGATAACAACAAGTCATTCGACATGTAAATAGTTTCAACATTATAAAATCCACGATAACTCTATCCTAATAAGATAATGTTGATTGTTAGTTGAATAAGGGTTGAGCTTTAAGCACTTAATGAAATTCAATACTAAAGTACAAATATATCTAAAAGTAACAAAGATAATGAAAGAATTTCATCCAAATGAACTTCAAGGTGGTGCCGCATCAATAGAGAGTTGGAGCTTCTCTCTTCAAAGTTCATTGAATAGGATAAGCGCAATGTCATATTAACGCTAAGGGAGAATAAGAAACTTGAGAGCACGTAATACTTATGTGTGTTTTCTTATGGGTGTTGTCACAAGAAATGATTGGCTCAAAACTTTCTTACTATCTTTAATTTCGACTTTATTTTGTTTGAATTACATTATGGTTGTATTTAAATCTAAAGATATCTAATCCTTATACATAAGTATTGTATATTTTGAATATGAATTTTCATTGAATATTGAATAAGTGGAGAATTGTTAAAATTATTGTTCAGAATTAATAAATTAGGCTTTTGAATGAAAAATGATTTGAAGGCCAAAACTTTGGCCTATGCGACTGCATAGGCCTTTGTGGCCTCCGGTCGAATAAAGACATGTAGGGCTTATATGCCCTGCAAGTGATTAACTCATGTGATTGTATATGTTTGTTCTATAGGGTCGCATAGAACTGAAAAAATAGCCGTTACGATTGATTTTTGTTTGAATTCTTAGTGTCCTTAGGTGAAAAGTTTGCAATTTTTCATGATTTTTTAACACTGTTTCATGGGTGCTGATTGAAATCTATAAATATATGATAGATTATAAAATAAAATATATAATTCAACAACTTGAGATCAAATTTTCATTTCAAATTCATATTCAAATTTGTTTCAAAGTGTTCTTAAAGTTTTGATAGAAAACAATAAGTGTTTTAAGTGTTTTTCTACTGCAAGATTTGATTAATCCTATATCTCTTTAAGTATCAAATTCAATTCAAGATGGGGCAAATATTGTTTGAGAACAACGATCTTCGTGTTTAAGCCTTCATCTTTTATTCAGGTGTTTTTTTTTTCATCCCTTTTACGTGGAAACATTTTTTCAACAGAGGTTTGTTCTTGTTTAAAAGGATTGTGGACCTTATATTAAATTAATTATTGGATATTATGTTGTGATCACTTTCTCTTCTTGTTTTGTCTCTCACCCTCTTTCGCATAAACATTAATATTGAATTTATTTTGTCTTGATCCCATGATTGAAAATGGCAGTGTTCAATCTCCACAGTACTTTTATAATAGATATTTCTTTTAAAAATAAGTTTTTGAACTAAACTTTTTTTAAGAAAGTAACCTTTAAAAATGGTCATACATATTTGATAGAAAATTTACTTTAAAGCTCCTTTTAGTGTTAGCCAAAACATGCTCAATTATGATTAGAGAACATGGCATTTTACTTTCTTTCTCTCTCTTTTTTTTTTTTTTTTCTTTTTCTGAATTTCACCATTTTCACTTCCCTGAGACTCAAACCCCATGACAATGACATGTCTTGATCAATTATCTTTTTTTATACGTGTGGGCATACTGGGACAAGATTATACAATATAATGACAACCCTGTAACATTTTGTTTTAAACACTGTTCAGGATCATTAATGGGTCCAACACTTATTGTGAAATAGCTTAACTTTCAAGAGTGAAATAACTTTATTAGTAGCATTTATAATTATTACTAGGAGTAAGCAACGTGCAATGCACGTTTGCCTAATTTATATTTAATAGTTTTGTTTAAAAATTAATTTGCTATTAATAATGATGTAATTTTTTTGGTTAATTAAATAATTAATGATGTAATGTTGATGTAATTGATAAATAATTAGATATGTGATTTTGATGTTGTGATGTAAGTTGGTGAGATCGAAGAAAATAATCAAAAGTTGACAAATTTGGAGAAATTGCTAAATTGTAAGGGAACCAAACTTCAGGGACTAAAATGTAAATACTTAAAAGTTGTGCCGAACCTCACGATGAAGATTTGAGAGTGCTCGGAGTCAATGGGATAAAGGAAGATGTCAATGGAATCAAATTTAGTTAAAAGATGATCACAAATCAATTTCCAACCGAAAAGTTATGCTCCGATATTTTAGTCTCATATTGAGACCTATTTTTGGCATAGAACGTGATCGAATTGGAGAATGATGTCTGAATCAAAGTTGTAGCCATATGAGTTAGCTTTCCAACGCATTTTGAATCGCCTCAATCGGAAATCGGAATACAAAGTTATGATAAAAATACTGAAAGAAGGTACAGCTGCCTGTTTAAAACAAGAAATTCCGTTACATAGTCCGTTAAAACAACAAATTCCGTTAGTTTTTCCGTTAAAAACAAGAAATTCCGTTACATAGCCACTTTTAATATATAGAAGATTTGATCATTATATTTTATTAAAGTCAGGTCATCTATTAAATTAAAATGTGAATAGAAAATAATGATTATGACTGAAAATTTTACTTTATTAGCCGTAGCATTTTTGGTTAGTTTTCGAAGAGTAATAAAATACCATGAAATTTTTCTTCAATTTTTTTAATACAAATCAGCATTTTGTGGGAATTAATGAGAACCTGATTGAATCAATGAGTATCAGTTCATGATATTTCTTTGAAATCATCACTTCACGTTTCATCATCTATGCTCTACCACGTTACCAAACAAATCATAAATATACAAAACATATACAATTAGAAGAAATATTTCAAGATAAATTTGAAAAAATGATGGTAGAGAAAACAGTTAGCAATGAAAAAGTAATTATATTAATAAAAGTAAAACTAAAGTATAAGTAGAGGTGTTAAGACGGACGGGAAAGTCAGACCCAGGGCCCGCGTGACCCGAGCGAGCGATTCGCGGATCAAGGAGGTGTGACTCGCGGGTTTCGCAGGTTGCACCTTCACGGGCAGCGGTTAACCCGCTAGCCCATGAAAAAAAAATTTTAAAATTTGAAAAAAATGGGGGGAGAGAGTAAGATAAAATTATTGATGATATTGTTGAAAACTTCAAAAATCTTGCAGTTCCTGAAAATTGATTGAAAAACAAATATTAAAATATATAATTTTTGAACAACTAAATTATAGTTAAGATTTAAGTAGGTGCTAATCTACTTGGGATATACTTAAATTATAAATTATAATAAAAGTAAATGCCAACCTAGTTAGGATGTACTTATACTATAAATATTTGATAATAGTAATTAGAAATGCATTTAGTTGTTATTTGTTTAAGTTAAATTTAACTTTGTAAAGTTATAAATAATTTATGTAACATTAAATTTTAATTCTATGTAAATATTTATTGGTATAAATATGAATTTATCATTTTGTTCAATTCTTAGTTTACATTTAACAAAAAAAAATATTTTTTTGCTATAAACATGAAAAATTCTATATTTTTATAATTTTATTTATACAATCGGAACAAACCTTGACCCGCGCGACTCGTGACCCGCATGGGCTCAACCCGGATGAGTCAGCGGGTGGGCTTGGGTTGTAGTCCAAAATTTGTGGATCGACCCGGAACCGGCCCGGAACCTGTAACGGGCGGGCTTTTTTTCATGCGGGCCGTTACCGGACTCATATGTATCGATCCGATCCGAACCACTCAAATTGACACCTCTAGTATGAAGTTGTAATTAATAAGTGACCATTCAAATCCTAAATAAAATTTGCAACTTTTCAATTAGCAGTGACTTGCTGGGTTAATACATTCGGGTCAGCAATCCTTTTTGAAAATCTAACTGATTTTTCAGTCTTTATCGAATCGATCACAGATTGATCTAATAAAGTGATCAGATCAAATTGATTTTTCACTTCTTGTACTATGATTCTATCTAATAAAGTGATCGGATCAAATCACTAATTCCATGCTTGTCAATTAAAAAGTGTCTAATTTTGATAACTCTTGTAAAAATGGCCAAATTTAGTACTAAATTGTCTATTATATCCTTAATGAAAAATGAAATAATTTTTTGATGAAATAGATACGAATTTCGAGATGACGTTCTCGATATTTTAAAAGTTGTTATCGATATTTTAAACATATTTATCTTGATACTTCATTTATCTAGAACAAGATTTCATTCCAAACATGAGAGTTCTCAACATTTTATACAATTCTTGATATTTGAAATGTAGTTCTCGATATTTTATACACGTGTCAATGAGAAATATAACATTTATTGCGATTTGATATGTGTACTTTTGAAATAAGTGTTGGAAATAAATCTCACATCGCCTGTGGATAATGTCTTGGGCCAGTTTATAAATAATGTGGCAAACCTCTCTTATTGAACCGATTTTGTGAGATGAGTTAGGCCCATGATTTTTTACATGGTATTAGAGCCTACCACATGATTGATGTGGACCCACACTACTTACCTCGTGACAAGGACCAGAAAAATTATTGGTCTAAATAATGTGGCAAACCTCTCTTGTTGAACAAGTTTTGTGAGATGAGTTAGATCCATAAATTTCTGCAATAAGTAGGGTAGATTATGTGTCAAAATTTTATAGGCCCACAAAATATTTAATTGTATGCACATTTTGTCTTTAGTATGGAATTATAAATTATTAAAAAGGGTATTTTGGTATAAAATATTATAAAATAGACATTGAATAAATTTTGGAATTTTTACAAATTACCATGCGAAAGTGGACATTGTAATTTCCTCAATTTTTAATTGAACTACCAGACCTATCCGAATTTTAAAACACAAACAAACTAAAGTAAGTGATGAGTTCATAATTAAAGAGGAAACGTATAGAAGAAAAAGGAAATATTGGACTTTGGAGGTTGCTTCGGAAATGTTCACGTTTTTCCATCATAATCATTCATAACTCACTTCTACTGTAATGATTTTGTGTCACTTTTTCTGTTAGAAAACATATCTTTAGAGAAATTCTATATCAAATCTTACCAAAGTAGATTGGACTGTATTCAAAAAAGAAGTTACATAAAATATTTATCATTATTCTATTCAATTGTACGAAACATTCTTTAAACAATTTAGTCCTAACATATTAGTAAGTTATGAATTTACTTTTAAACTACACAATTTTATCAAACTTAGTTTTAAAGTAACAATTTTTACCAACAAAAATTAGTTTTCTAAAACATATATCTTGAAACTTACGGTTTTATATATCTTATTTTTCCAGTTTTTATATTTTAAAACGAAATACCATTAAAGCCTCTATGAGATGTTAAGGATATGTTTGAGCTTCATTTTTTCAAGTGAAAATGAGTTTTTAAAAGTGTCTTTTTGAAAGATGTATTGATAAAAAAATAAGAAAAAAATTTGGATTTACGTGTAAAATTATTTTATTGAGAGAATGTGTGGTTGAAATACATTTGAAGAAAAATGAATTTTTAGAAAATGAGTCTTAAACAAAAACTGAGTTCTTTCCTAGACTTCTGGATGAGGGTGGGGAAGGCAGGGGCGGACCCAGCACCTGACCAGCCCCCGCAACCGCCCGTGCTGGATCCGCCGGGACCTTCCAGTAACCGTCAGCCTGCCGGTGGAATTTACAGTGGAAAAGTGGGAGGAAGATGAAAAATTGCTTTGATGTTTTAGGCCTTTTGTGGGCTTCTTATTTTTTAAATAAAATGAGGCCCGAATCTCAATTATGAACCCACAATTAGTTGACAATCCAATTGAAAAAATCAATTTCATTTACAATTGTGATTGCGAACTTAGAAAACAACCGAACACTGACTCTGTGACTGATGCTGCCACCAGCGAGTCCTGACGTTGGCCATTCCGTCTTTGCCAAACCGCCACTATCTCTAGCTCTCTGTCTCTAACTATAATGGCGGTAAGTCCGGCGGCCTTTTTTTTTTTGGTATGTTAGCTTATGATTTATTAACTTATTAGTTATTATGATTGTGACTCTGTGAGAGAAGAAAGTAGAAGATAAATGTGTTAATAATGTGTAGATCTTAGAAGAAAGGTATTAAGAGACTAAATTCGCCACTGGGGGAAGGAGTGTATTTGAGCTTTCCCAAATCTTGTATTATTGATAGAATCATAGTACAAAAAGGAAGGGAATATATCAACTTTACTTCTTGAATATAACTTACATTTTAAAGTTTCAAAATGCAAAATGCTCAGTATGTCAAGTTGTTACTCTCCTATGGTTGGCAATGGAAGGATGGGACAGCCCTTTCCCCATCCCGCATCCTGCATGACTTTATGAAAATATCTTTATTTGTTACCTAAATTCACTCATCTACTTATTTTATATATATATTGTTGAAAAAAATTGAGTTAGTGGGTGACTTTAGTATGAATTTTGAGCGAGACCCATTTGGCTATTTTGGAAGATGAAAGTTGATTTGTGTTCTCCTCCATGAGTACATCGAAATCATATACTTGTAAAAAATGATACTCAGGTGAATGAGAAATTGAAGCTCAAAGTATGCTATGTGAAAGGAGTTTATGTTGGTGGAAAAACTAAAAATAAGTTTGTCCCACATAGGAAGTGGATGGAAACTAAAACTACTTTACAAAGGATTGCACTTTAGAATTGTGTAATCATATGTAGCATAGAGGCTCTCTCCACATGCGCGCGCAAGTGGGAGTGCAAATCACAGACCGAAATAGGCATCGGACCTTGAATTTGTGTGCGAGGGCGACATGCGTACACGAATGTCGGATCGGATTGACCAAAAATTGACCCCTTAGAAGAGCCTACGTTTTGCTACATTTTATTTTATTTTTCGATTGACTTTTCATTTTCTAAACAGTTGAAACTTCTAAAACTCCTGTTGTAATTGCCATTAAGTAAGTGGGCAAGTTACAAGATCCAAAGTCTATATATACCTCGATTTTTCTAGTTTTCAGTACAACAATTCATCTGAATATTCATCTGCATGCAATTCTAGTTTTGTCTCTGTTTTCGTTTCTGTTTGAGTCTGGTGGTAATATTGTTCGGGCTCTAACTCAGTTCTTCGGAGTAGCTTCTGTGGTGCTCAGACTCTACTGGTCTTCCGTTGTATCCTAGGAAGCAGACGCTCAAATTACACCTCAAGCACGTATACACAGGCCTCGGGTTAGAAGTTCAATTTCGTATTTTATTTTTTTTCTATTTTTGTTGTAATTCTGTTTCTGAACCCAATAATTCAGATTAACAAATTCGGTGTTGCTTTGGTATTAGTTCACTAGTTATCATATTTTCCTACAAGCTTAAAACAGATTATTGCAAGAAACTAATATTTTTGTTTCATTTTAGAAATGGCAACCGATTCCAACAACATGGATTTGTCCCAAGCTGTGGCTACTCAAACTGTAGCTATTGACTCTACTATGGCTACAGGGCCTAGTTCTGTTATGGCTCAGACTATGGCTAAAGTGCCAGTCATGTTATGAGCCACATGTGGCTACTGTTCCGGTTAATCATGGTGAAAAATCGGAGAAATTCAATGGCTTGAATTTTAAGAGGTGGCAGCAAAAAATATTGTTTTAGCTGACCACCCTGAATCTTGCGAGATTCTTGACTGAAAGTGCTCCAAAACTCTATGAGGGTGAGGAAGATGTTCAAGCGATTAGTGCACTTGATGCTCGGAACCATTCAGATTTTCTATACCGAAACTACATTATGAACAGTTTAGCAGACACGCTATACAACGTGTATAGTACTATGAAAACTGTTAAAGAGTTGTGGGAGTCTTTAGACCGAAAATATAAAACTGAGGATGCTGGGGCTAAAAAGTTCATTGTCGTCAGATTTTTAGATTATAAGATGGTGGACTCCAAAACTGTAATTAGTCAAGTGCAAGAACTCCAAGTAATTCTTCATGAAATTCATGTCGAATGGATGATGTTGAGTGAAACTTTCCAAGTGGCTGTAATTATTGAAAAATTGCCCCCTGCGTGGAAAGATTTCAAGAATTATCTGAAGCACAAACGAAAGGAAATGAACGTCGAAGAACTAATTGTTAGACTTCGAATTGAAGATGACAACAAGAGTTCCGAAAAGAAGTTGTTCAATCCTGGTGTTGCTAAAGCTAATGTTGTGGAGCATGGTCAAAGCAGTAGACCTACAAAACTAAGCATGGGTCATCCGATGGTAAAGGGACCAAGCTAGGACCTAAATGTGGAATTTCTAAAAAGAAGTTTCAAGGAAAATGCTTCAATTGTGACAAAGTGGGTTACAAATCTTCGGAGTGCAGATTGTCAAAGAAGAAGAAAGAAGCAAATGTGGTTGACTACATTGCATATGATGTGTCAGAGATGAATCTCGCAGTCGTCATTTCTAAGGTGAATATGGTGGGTTCAAACCCAAAAGAGTGGTGGATTGACATTGGAGCTACGAGGCATATACGTTATGATAAAAAACTATTTACGGCTTTCGAAACAATTGAGAATGGAGAGAAGTTGTTCATGGAAAATTCAACAACTTCTGAAATCAAGGGACAAGGTAAGGTGGTTCTGAAGATGACTTTGGGAAAAGAGCTGACTCTTAACAATGTGTTATATGTGCCAAAATTCGCAAGAACCTTGTATCCGGGTCGCTTTTAAATAAGCATGGTTTCCATATTGTATTTGAGTTAGACAAAGTCATTTTGTCAAAAAGTGGAATGTTTGTCGGAAAATGATATGTTTTCGATGGTATGTTTAAACTTAATGTAATGGTTGTTAAATCAAAAATGAATAAAGTAAACTATTTTGCTTACTTGCTTGAGTCTTCTAATGTGTGGCATGGTAGATTAGGACATATTAACTATGATACTTTACGTAGACTAGTTAACTTGAATTGCATACCTGATTTCCATATTGATTCCAAACATAAGTGCGAGACTTGTGTTGAGGCAAAATTGACAAGGACATCTTTCAAATCAATTGAACGGAATACAGAATCACTTGATTTAATTCACAATGACATATGTGATTTAAAATTTGTACAAACAAGAGATAGCAACAAGTATTTCATTACTTTTGTCGACGATAGTACAAAATACTATTATGTGTACTTGCTAAAAGCAAAGATGAAGCGATAGAGAAATTTATTCTCTATAATAGTGAAGTTGAAAATCAACTTAACAAGAAAATTAAGGTGTTGAGAAGTGATAGAGGTGGTGAGTATGAAGCAACGTTTTCTAAATTCTGTGCACAACACGGAATCATACATGAAACCACCGCACCTTATTCTCTGCAATAAAATGGTGTTGTTGAAAGGAAAAACCGCACCTTAAAAGAAATGATGGTGCAATGCTAATAAGTTTTGGATTATCCCAGAACATGCAGAGAAAAGCTGTGTTGTCAGTAAATTACCTTTTAAATAAGGTACTCCGAAAGAAATTGGAAATAACGTGGGGATGTCTTGCTAAAGTGACTGTCACAACACCAAAGAAGGTGAAGATAGGTCCGAAAACTGTAGATTGTATCGTCATTGGATATGCACAAAACAGTAGTGCTTATCGATTTCTTGTGTATGAATATAAAATCTCAGATATACACAAAAACACGATATTGGAATCGAGAAATGCTTCGTTCTTTGAACATGTATTTCCATACAGGTCCAAAAACGAAGCAAGCTCTTCTAAACGGACATATGAGATTATGACTGAAATTAGTTAAGACCAAGAACTAAAAGAGGAGGTTGAGGTTGAACCAACACGTAACGAAAGGGAAATGATAGAAAAATCTTATGGTCCAGATTTTCTGACCTATATGCTAGAAAGTGAACCTCAAAGCTATCAAGAAGTTGTGAACCCCTCAGAAGGACCTCAATGGAAAGAGACCATTAAAAGTGAAATAGATTCCATTTTACAAAATCAAACATGGGAGCTAGTGGATCTTCCCCCAGGGAGTAAACCACTAGGCTACATGTGGATTTTCAAACGGAAAATGAAAATAGATGGATCTAATCTATTGAAAAGTATAAGGCCAGATTAGTAATAAAATGTTACAGACAATGAGAATGCCTTGATTACTTTGATATATATTCTCTAGTAACAAGAATAACATCTATTAGGATGATATTTACGATTGCTGCTCTGCGAAATCTTGAAGTAAATCAACTGGATGTTAAGACCGCCTTCTTGAATGGAGATTTAGATAAAGAAATCTATATGGAACAACTCGAGGGGTTTCATCTCCAGGACAAGAAAAGAAGGTATGTAAGTTGGTGAAATCATTATATGGCTTGAAACAAGCACCAAAACATTGGCACGAAAAATTTGATAGTGTCATGATGGAGAGTGAATTTAAAATCAACGAGTGTGATGAATGTGTTTGCGTTAAAGACACTGAAAATGGTTATTTCATTTTATGTCTTTACGTTGACGACATGCTTTTGTTAGAGATGGCAAAGGGGCCGAGCGGCTCGTCGGCTCGTACTATTCATGCCCACGAGCCGCTCGGGCTCGTCAAAAAACGAGCCCGAGCACGAGCTGCTCGGCGTGCGGCTCGCCGAGCAGCTCGTGGGCTCGCCCACGAGCTAGGCTCGTGGGCTCGTGTTATATATTAAAAATAAATAAATAAAAACTAAACTAAGTGACCAGAACGGTCACTGATTTTCAGTGACCGTTTGGTCACTATTTTTTTTAATTTTTTTTATATTATTTTTCTACTCCTATAAATACCTACCTATTACAACAATTTTTTCTCACCAAACTTTTACAATTTCATTCTCTAATCTCTACTATACTCTACTTTCTACTACAATTTACAAATCATTATCAACAATTTCATTCATTTATTCTATAATCTCCTCTTCTACATTTTTTTACATTATTATTTTGATTTTACAATTCAATTTCTATTATCACAAATGGATCCACGAGTATTTGTTGAAAATTTGTTCGATATGGAAGACGAAACACATGCCCAAAATCAATTTGGGAATGAATTCGCCGGTCTAAATGAATTACCAATTCCAGAAAACATTGAAGATTTCGACGTTCGTGAAGGTAGTAATCCAAATCCAATTGATTTGGATGATATTGATGTTGATTCTAGTGTTCCGATTTATTTGGAACAAGATGAACCTACATTAAATATTCCCGATGCAAGAGGGAAGAGAAAGGGGAAGAAGCAGGCAAAATGTTGGGACAATTTCAAATTGGTTCAAACTAGTCGTGTGGTTGATGAAATTTCAGAAACCAAAGCAGTATGTAAATACTGCTAATAACGACTGACATGGCAAAGAGGCATTGGAACCACCTACCTCAACCGTCACTACAAAACATGTGTGGCCGAACATGGGCTTCTTCCAGCTGGTCAAACGCAACTACAGTTTGGCACTCCAAGCGCCGGTGCTACAACTACGCCACTTTCTATGTGGATGTATTCGGAGGAGGAAGCTCGAACGGGAATGGTGAAGTTCGTTGCCGCGGCGGAGTTGCCACTAGCAATAGCTGACAACCAACATCTCGTCAACTACGTCAAACAGTATCTTCAACCGAGGTACGTTGGGGTAAGTCGAAATACTCTTCGGTCTGATACAATTGAATATTTTATGAATTCAAAAAAACTATTAATTTCAGATTTAGAAAAATATGGGGGTGTGATATCGTTAACTTCAGATATGTGGGAATGGATTAATAAGAGGGGTTATATAGCTGCAACTGCACACTATATAGACCCACTTTGGGTCATGCATAAAAAAGTTATTGCTTTTAAAATTGTTGAGTACCCGCACAACGCTCAAACAATATTTAACTCTATTATGTTCATAATTAAAGAATATAAATGTGAGAGTAAAATTCGTTCTTTTACGTTCGACAACGCTACTGCAAATAAGATTGTTATCGATAAATTGCATAGAGTACTTCAACCTGATTTTGGTGGTTATTTATTTCATATTCGATATGTGTGCCACATTTTTAATTTAATAGTAAAGGACGGGTTAAAACATGTGAAGGATGAAATTAACGGAATTAGGAATGCACTTATATATATCACGATTACACCTAGTAGCAAACAAGCATTTGAGGAATTTTGTGAGGAAGGTGGGAATACACATACTAAAACATTTATTACTGACGTATGCCATAGATGTAACTCAACTTACTTATTATTAAAATTATGTGAAGGTTATGAAGCGTTTATTACCGAATTTTATAACAATAGGCATGTTAGAGACGAAGACGATACCATCTTGAATGAATCCGATTGGAATGTAGTTTTTAAAATTAAAAATTTCTTGACAAGTTTTTATGAGTCTACAAATATATTGTCTAGTGTTTATTATCCCACTAGTTGTATGGTTCTTGAACGTCTTTATATAACTGTTAGGGCTTTTAAGAGATTTCAAAATGATCCATATTTTGAAGCGGTTATATATTCGATGGAAGTAAAATTTAGAAAATATTGGGAAGAATTGCCTATGTTATTTCCTTTAGCATGCGTCATGGACCCCCGATATAATTTATCGGTTACTAAATTTGTAATTGATCAAATTTCAAAAACTTTAACTTTTAATATGCCTATTACTTATAAGAATTTGGAACAAACGTTAACTGAAATGTATGAATTATATGCTTCACGAATGGGTACACATATTACTCGTATACCTCCAACCGTTCATCCCACTAATATAACGGATGACGATGCTGAAGTTTTAAATTTGTTCGAAAACATGAACTCATATAGATATGATTCAATTGCATATGCATGTGGTTCCTCTAGTAGTAGCAGTAGTTTGACTTCCACTGCATGTACTCAAACTTCGAGTACTAATCCATCTAATCCAAATGCGTTACCATCAGAATTAATTGATTACTTTAGTCATACTTGCCTAGTAACAAATCAGTTAGGAAAAGTTCAGAAGAGGTCATTTAATTTTGGCGAAATAACGAACGCCGATGACCAATAGTTTCTACAATGGCAAAAGATCTATTAACACCTCCGGTTAGCATTGTAGCTTCGGAGTCTGTTTTTAGTGCAGGGAAGAGGGTTCTCTCCGAGGTCAGAAATTGACTAAAAGAAGATATTTTGGAAGCGTTAATGTGCGTGAAGGATTGGGAAGACGCTAATTATCGAATTCAACATAAATATGCCGAAATTGCATGTAATCAAGTAAGTGATATTTAATTTCACCGTATTTATCACAAAATTTTATTTTCATTATTTCATACCTTTATAGTTTTTTTTAAAAAAATTGTACACGTAACAAGTTGTTCGTGTACAATTTTTAACTCCGCCTACTCGAAATTGAAGTAGCCGATCCCAAGCCCGGATAAAGGAGGAGGGTTTATTTTTTTAAAAAATTGTTTATAAAATGTGTATATTTTATGTTTAATAAAATATAAAAGGGTAAACAAAAAACAAAACTCAACAAATAAAATTTTTTATTATTTTTAAAAAAATGTAGGAGGGGATTATAGAATGTTAGGAGAGAAAAAAAAAAAAGACGAGCCACGAGCCGGCTCGGCGAGCCGTTCGTCGAGCCGCTCGCCGAGGGGCTCGCTTGGGCGAGCTCGAGCACGAGCCGAGCTCGCCCAAAATCCAAAGAGCCGAGCTTAAGCTCGGCTCGTTTGAAACGAGCCACGAGCTCGGCTCGTGCTTGCTCGTGTGGGTATAGGCCGGCTCGGCCCATTGACATCCCTAGCTTTTGTTGGTAGTGACAATAAGATGATTAAAACCACTAAAGATATGTTAAATTCGAGATTTGAAATAAATGATATGAGTTTAGTTGATGTTATACTTGGAGTCAAAATTTCAAGAACATCAAATGGGCTGATTTTAAGCCAGTCACATTATGTGGATAAAATTCTAGAAAGGTTCAGTAAGGATGATACTGAAATGACTAGAACACCGATAGATACAAGTCAACATTTTTTTCAAAAACAAAGGTGAAAGTGTATCTCAAGTAGAATACTCGAGAGTTATTGAGAGTCTGATGTACTTAATGAGTTGTACAAGAACAGACATAGCCTACACAATGAGTAAACTGAGTAGATATATGAGTAATTTAGTAGCTGATCATTGGAAAGGAATAATAAGAGTACTAAGGTACTTGAGTTATACTCTTAATTTTGGACTGCACTATACAAGATATCCAGCGGTTATTGAAGGATATAGTGATGCTAATTGGATAGCTGATATAAAAGACTCAAAGTCCACGAGTGGATTTGTGTTCACATTGGCAGATGCAGCTATATCCTGAAAATCCTCTAAACAAACAGTGATAGCCAGATCCACTATAGAATCTGAGTTTATAGCTCTAGATAAAAGTGGTGAAGAGCTTGAGTGGTTGCGCAACTTCTTAGAGGATATTCCAAGATGGTCAAAACATGTGCCAACAATTTGCATATATTGTGATAATCAATCAGCAATTGGAAGGGCACAGAGTAATATATACTATGGTAAGTCTAGACATATACGTCGTAGACACAATACCATAAGAAAACTACTTTCAACTGGAGTTATAACTATTGACTATGTAAAGTCAAAGGATAACATTGCAGATCCGCTAACCAAATGGTTAAATAGAGAGTTAGTTGAAAAATCATCGAGAGGAATGAGATTTAAGCCCTTGAATGGATAAGTTAATATAAAGGAAAACCCAACATATTTGACTGGAAATCCCAAGATCTAGATTCAAAGGGACAATCTAATTGTAAATGCTTGATAGAATCACTGTAAGGATATTACCTCATGTCCATTCCTATGATGCGACAGTGATGCCCGTAAAGATGGAGGGTAAGTAATAGGTTTTTAATGATTCTTATGCGTCGAAAATCGAGCCAAGTAATACGGGTTACTTGTAATAAGAAATCACCTATGTGAGAGAGAAGTGGGGCCACTTCTATTGGAATTGTATGGGGCAAAATTCTTGTGAATTCTCACAGAACCAGGCGTATGTTCATAGCCAAAATAAACAAAATAATGAGAACTGAAATGTGTTAGAAATAATCCTATGTGGAGTATATCATCGTTTACATAAACGGTAGAACAGTTCAAAGATATCGCGTCTGCTGGTCAGCCAGTAGAGTAAATATGATTTCACAATGGAAGGTTTGTTCGCTGAAAATCGTACCGCAAGCGCACGGGTCGCGTTCAAGTAATAAAGTGGACCTTAAGAGTCCGGATTGTCGATCCCACGAGGAATGTATACTTTGGATTACACAACTTTAATCGATTTTAATTCTAACAACAAAAGGAAACACACAGATTTAAAAATATAAGATAAAAACTAACAACCTACAAAATAAGAAAATAAAGGTGTCTTGACAAATTTCGGAGGGAAGAGTGTAGTTGGATTTACGATGTCGCTTAACCTATTGTTTCATTGATCTCGAACCAATTATGTGCCGATGCATACTATCAAAATGCGATAGTTAGACCCGATTCTCCTTTTTTAGCTAATACTCTCTTTCGAGCGAATATTAACCCTAATTAGTCAATTTATACCACATATTTCTATGTCGATACAAAGTTGACCAATTGCATGAATATCTGTGAAAATAGCTCAATGGGTCACTCAGAGTAGGTGTATATTTCTATATCACCTAAACGCGCAAAAGATATACTAATGCAAATCCGAGGTATCAATCATTTCGGTCTAATTAATGCAATCATTGTTCAACAGTCACAAATAATTACCTAATAATTTCATCTAGTTGTCAATTAGATGAATAGAACACTTTGGTCTATTAAATGCAACTATCTTACAACAATCACATTAAAATTAATTACAGTCATTTAAGCGTCACCAAAAATGATGTAAAACCTAATAATTTCATCTTGTCGTCACAAAAATGAAATCATCTTAAATATGATAATCGATACACTATGATTTTGATAACAACTGTATTTATCACTAAACATGTAGATATATCGATAATCAATGAAACAACTAGGTTAAGTTCAATTCATAAATTCCAACACAAAGTCTTAGCTCATTTTATATATATATGAAAACAAAGGAGATTCAACTTATAATACATTACAAACTTGGAAAATAATGAAAAGAGTACAAAAATGAAGATATAACCCTTTTTTGTGTAGTTTGAACTCCTTCAATAGATCTCCAAGTATTCCTCAAGGTGTGATCTCCTTGCTCTCGACTTTTGATCCCTCAAAACAAGCCAAGATCAACCAAAAGAAAAGAAAAGAAAAAGAAAAGGAAGAAGAAAACTAGAGAGAAAAAAGGAGAAAACTAAAACTAAAAAACTAAACTAATAACTAAGTTGTAAAAAAATAAAAAAAACTAATCTATCACTTATCCTCAAAAAACACGTCCAGCCCATATATATAGGTATCCAAAGATATTTTGATAACTTAACAATTAAGTTATCAAAATATCATAGGAAAAATTGCATCTAAGTCCCCAACTTTTGAAAAGTAGCAAAATGGTCCCTCAACTTTAATTTAGTACAATTTGGCCCTTGACTTTTGACGTTCATTTCAGTTAGGCCCTTTATACATTACACTTCAAGTCCTCCAACTTTTGGGCTTGTGCAATTTGGTCCCCAACTTCACCATTTTGTTCACTTTTAGTCCATTTTCATCATTTTTCGCTCCGTTCTTCTTCTTATCGGGGTTTTAGCCTACAAACATGAAAATTACATAATTATGCTTAGAAATAAACTCAATTTCATTTCCAATTAAATACAGAAAAGTGTCGAATAAGTGTGTTTTTCCACACTTATCAAGGTTCAAAGGGTAACACCTATCTATCCTATGCAGGTTTCAACCGTTGAACTATATCACCAAGTCGTCATGTGTCACATTCATTTGTCGCTCCTAATTTTTATTCACGTGGGGGATTGTTGGAAAAAAATGAGTTAGTGGGTGACTTTGGCACGAATTTTGAGCGGGACCTTTTGACTATTTTGGAAGATGAAAGTTGATTTGTGTTCTCCTCCGTGAGTACATCGAAATTATATACTTACTTGTCAAAAATGATGTTCGGGTGAATGAGAAATTGAAGTTCAAAGTATGTCATGTGAAAGGAGTTTATGTTGGTGGGAAAACTAAAAATAAGTTTGTCCCACATAGAAAGTGGATGGAAACTAAAACCACTTTATAAAGAATTGCACTTTAAAATGGTGTAATCATGTGTAGCATAAAAGCTCTCTCCACGAGGGCTCGCAAGAGGGGTGCAAATCACGAATCGAAATAGGCATCGGACCTTGAACTTGTGTGTGGGCGCGACCTGCGTACACGAATGTCGGACTGGATTGACCAAAAATTGGCCCCTTAGAAGAGCCTACGTTTTGCTACATTTTATTTTATTTTTCGAATAACTTTTCATTTTCTGAAACAGTTGAAACTCCTAAAACTCCCGTTGTAATTGCCATGAAGTAAGTTGGCAAGTTACAAAATTCAAAGTCTATATATACCTCGATTTTTCCCAGTTTTCAGTACAACAATTCATTTGAATATTCATTTGCATGCAATTGTAGTTTTGTCTCTGTATTCGTTTCTATTCAAGTCTGGTGGTGATATTGTTCGAGTTCTAATTCAGTTCGCTGGATTAGTTTCTGTGATGCTCAAACTCTACTGATCTTCCGTTGTATCCTGGGAAGCAGACGAATCTATTTTAAGAAAACTGTGTGTAACACATGTCTCGGATTAAAAGTTCAATTTCGTATTTTATATTTTTTCTGTTTTTGTTGTAATTCTGTTTCTGAACCCAATAATTCAGATTAACAAATTCGGTGTTGCTCTGGTATTAGTTCACTGGTTATCATATTTTCCTATATATATATATATATATATATATATATATATATATATATATATATATATAAAGAAAATCGGTGCGAATTCGAGAGACCATGAGTTCCTTACTCCCTTCTGATCCTTCAAGCAAGGCTATGCAAAAGCAAATTAAGATTGAAATATTTTATTATCCCTACTTGCACTTATTGATGCTCTTTTCTTGCAATGACACAAGGTTCGCATGAATTGATTGACACAAGCATTTGGTCGCACAAATAAACGTCAATTAAATAGTAGGTATGGTCCAACACTAACAAACTTGAAAATGAGGTTTCACGTAGGGCTGTAAGCAAAAACCGCTAAACCGGACCGAAACCGCAATTTCAAAACCGACGGTTTGGTGCCACGTGGACCCGTCAACGAAATGGTTTTGAACCAAACCAAACCGGTCAAAAACGGTTTGGTTTAGGTTTGAGAATTTTAATTATGGTTTGAAACCAAACCGGACCGGCGAAAAATATATAAAATAAAAAAATAAAAAATTGATTTTTTTGAAAATTTATCCAAAATTTCAATTTTATAAAATTGAATAATTTTGTCATTTTGTAAGTATTTTTGTCAATTTCTAATTTTCTATTAATTATTAAGATTTATGACCCCCCAAACCTAATTATATATAAAAAAAGGTCCAAATTTGAAAGAAATAGCACTAAACAGCTCAACCCAAGTCCATATACTCACAAGTCACAATCCTAATATTCCAATTTCCATTTCTCTCACTCGCAACTCGCTGGTTGCAGCCTCGCTCCCCACGACGCCTCCTAGTTTCCCCCAAATCGTCAACGCCCTCGAAATCTCAAATCTCCCAATCGTCGGTAGTGTACGTCCGCCGGTATTATTAGACAATTTTAGGTTCTTGCATATTTATTTGATCGTGAGTAAGGCTTAAAATTGAAATTTTGTCACTTTCTAGTTGAAATTTGTTTACATATTTATTGATCGTGAGTAAGGCTTAAAGTTGAAATTCGGGCTATCAGGTGCGCAAAAGACATTTGTTTACATATGAGAGAATATGTATAATTCCGTGTTAAATTGAAGAAGATGAAGGTGGGTATATATAGTGGAATGGGGAGAAAAAATATTTGCAACTTATCTTTTGGAAGCCATTATTAGATGGATCCGTATCTTAATTCTTTTTTTTTTTTTTCCAATTTGCTAATTAAAATTTTTTTTTGTGTATGAAGGACAAAATTGATCATGAGTTCTGTGGCTTCTTGAGTATGTGAATGTTTCTTCTTTTTGCTAGTTCTGTGACAAAATCTGATATTTATTGAGTTCTGTGACAAAATTAATTCGTTTATTCCTTTTGCTAGTTGAAAATGGACATTATTTTTTTTTGGACCTTATATTTATTTTAGTGGGCTTGTATTGTATCTTTATCGTAAAGTGTTATCATAAAACGTCAAAAGGGCGAATAAAGAACTATGCTTTAGTTTTTTGTGATTTTACTTTTATTTTGTTGGTATTTAAATTTATAGTAAATATATTTAGTTTATTTTAGATTTATTTCTAGTAAGATATAAATATATATTGAATTAATGGCATAAAAGTAGATACTAGACAAGAAAAAAATATACGCGAAACCGGCGGTTTAAAACCGGACCAAACCGTTAGGTTTAGGTTTGAGTTTTTTTCAAACCGATCAAAACGGTTTGGTTTAGGTTTGAGCTTTTCTCAAACCGGTCAAAACGGTTTGGTTTGAAAATTTGTCAAAAACCGCAAAAATCGGACTGCTTACACCCCTAGTTTTACGTCAGAAGGAAAGAGAGCTGTCATGCCTATCTTATCATATACGAATTTACGACCATCACCTTGGATTTTGATGCCTACATTTGTTGCTTGTTATTCCGAGATGAGACAACAATGGCTGTACAAATTAATGACAAAAAACCCATTTCCAAGAAATTCATTGCTTGTCACATTGTGCACCACTGTAGATCCTTTTAACATAGTGTTTTCTTTATCCCAATGCTCTCCACCCTGGCTCCTGGGAGGCACATCTTGCGATTTACCTCCTCCACAATGGCTCAGGGCAGGGTCGGTGGGGGGCCCTCAAGGTTGGGGTTCAACCTTTAAAAAGCCCAATTACTTTCTCGATTCCATAAAAGTGAGCTTACTTCAATTTTCACATAGTTTAAGGAAACATAATTGATATAGTTGAAAATATAAATTTTATTTACATTTTTTTCCTAATATACATCTTCATCAATCCCTATTTGAAAACTATTAAAATAACTTTTTTTTTTTCTCAAATACATTTTCACAAAAATATTCTACACATAAATTCAAAAAAAATTTATGGTTTTTTACCACACATTTTTCAAAAAATCACTATCCCAATACTCATTTTTCCAAAAAATAAAATAATAATAATAATAATAATAATAATAATAATAATAATAATAATAATAATAATAATAATTCTTATTTTAACGGTTGTCAAAAACGGGGCTAAATAATGGATTAAACAAGTGCAATTCATATTTATTCGTAACAACACATTATGCCCTTGTTGTCATTGTTGAGAAAAAACTGATATTTTGAATAATAATGTTTTTGAAAAATGTATACTTAAAAAGTAGAGAAACATTTTAAGTTTACGTGCAAAATTTTTATTATGTGTTCGCATGATTGAAAATGAGTATGAAAATGACAAAAAAATTATTTTAAAGAGAGACAACCAAGGCTAAATAGGGATATATTTTAAAAATTAAGAAATCAATTATACTTTCAACAAAGAAAATGATCTATAATTTGAGATATATGGAAAAGGAAAGCAAATTTATCTTTATTGAATAGAATTATGGAGGGATCATAAAAATATAGATAAACATTTTGGAATAGTCCTTCTAATTATATCTTCAATTACTCCACTCAAATTATGCAGTGTTTGATAGGTGGTGAATGATTTTTTCGTTTCTCCTATCAAAGATTCTCGAGACTAGTGGATACATAAAACTTCATTTTTGTTTGTCTTCACCATGTATGACTGCTGGTTTTGCAAACCAATTTTAGAAAAAAATAAGCGGAAGCAAGGAAAATCATATTGTAATTTTTTTTCGTATTAACTAAACAATACTCATATTAATTTAATCAACATGTCATTAAAAAAAATGAAAATAATACCGACGATCACCCAGAATGTAAATCTTGAACCCCTCCTTAAAATCGTCAATCTCCCAAAAGCTCCATAATTCTTTCTCAACATATCTCCAATTAATTACAGGAACGAGCGAGTGGGCTTTCGAATTTGAGTTTTATGCACACATTCACTTTATGGTTCATTTTGTGTTCTCAAAACATGAGACAAAAATGAGAAGAAAAGAAAGAATTCTCAAAAAAGTATTTCACGTTTTTTGTGTTCTGTTTGTTTATTTCTGAGTATCTGATAAGTCTATTTATAGTTGAAAAATGTAACTCTATTTTAATTTTTAATTAACAATTTAATTAAAAAACCAAAATCACGCCTATCACTAGGATAAGGTGACGCCATTTTACTGGGAGAGAATTCTCTTTCATATCCTCTTATCAAATAACAATTCAAAATTAATTTAAATAATTAAATTTTAATTATTTATCATTATCCATATTTGATTGAATCTAAATTGACACTCCATGTTGCAGATAATAATGGAATAATGCTACTTGTAGTCGTTCACTGTACCAGTCGCCCTATGTGTCATACACATGTCAAGTGTGTATTTGATACATTAAATGTGGTAAAAAACTACCACATTAATGTATCAAATAACTACATGCCATGTGTGTGCCACATAGAGCGACTGCTGCAGTGAGCGACTGTAAGTAGCATTACTCATAATAATGTGATCATTATCACACTGTATAATTGCCTTTTAATTATTTATCATTATCCACATTAATTGAATTTAAATAGGCATTCCATGTTGCGGATAATAATGTGATCATTATCACACAGCATAATTTCAAATTAATTTAAATAATCATATTATTTAAAATAAAATTAATCCAATTAACTAATGTGTGAAAATCAATTCAGAATTCACAACTTTAAATTAATTAGTCTAATCCAACTAAAATAATGTTCATGCAATTTTAACATAAATGATGAGAGGAACTATGGACATTATAGTTTTAAGCTCCAATAATAATGACAATTAATTAATACTTTAATTAATATGTCAAAATTATTAATCCCAAATTATTCCACTAAAAAATTGGAATTGCACTCCCAAAATTATAAAGCAAATTATATTCAAGAGATTTGAACTGTCCATTAATATAGTCATTTCATATAGAGCAATCCTCCATAAACGGTTTATAATTAAAGTTATGTATTTATCCGTAAACCTATTTAATTATATCTTTTTCCATAAGTTCCATTAATCCTCTAATGAATAATATATTTTATGATCTAATTATAAAATTGAGCGCTCTTATTATTCAAGTTCAGAATCAACACTTACGAGAACCGTTTATCTATTATTCTACAAAGGAATGGATTTCTTCTTGTATATTAATATTCCCAACTATTTATATCGCTATATTTCCAATGTACCAAGAATTTGACATTATTAATTTGCATCATTACCTAGTACATAAAAAACACAACTTAAAATATGAGCATATTAATTAATCAGAATTAAGATCGATCCATATATGACAATCATTAATCAAAATTGAATACTCTATGTGAAAATGGATTTTATTAGAGATTCATTATTATTCATGTTCCTATCCTATATAATTCGGATATATAAGGTGCTTTCATTCCAATAATCACATTATTAACAATTCGGATAAGATTATTTCATTCAAAATGTAATGAACCGCATTAGGAATCATAATTAAATATCCCTACTTTAATTTTAATCACGGACAATTTTAGATTATTCCACTTTAAATATTATCCTCATTTACATAACACTTATGTACAATATTTAAAGTTACATATAAAATAATCAAAGGATTTTTGATATTTTTAAAACATCTAATCATGCGTGCAAAAGATATTGAAATAATTTCACAAATATCATTAAATGTCATCAAATGTTTATAACTCATTTATTAATTGGGCACATATTCCAACAAGGACAACTTAACATTGAATGGTTTAATATTGATTGATCTTATTAATATTTGAATTCAATTGATAAATAATGGATATATTCAGATATGAATGGGAAATGAGCCTATCTTGAAGTTATGAAGTTATAATTTCATAAAGGCATTTCAGATGATGCTATTAAAATAGCCCTTCTACTTATAATTCAATCACTATACTCAAATTATACGGAAACTCTTGAGACTAGAGGATACAATCATGAAACTCCATTTTTTCTTGGGTTGATCATAATGGGTATCCTAGCATTGAATGGGCGAATATTGACCTTATTAATATTTCAAATCAATTAGAAGTTTGTTTGGTATCGAAATGGGAAACGAGTCTATTTCATGTCACATGGGTGTACCATTATAGATCCATTCAAAACGATCCATTCAAATGATGTTATCCTTTGTCAATGTGTGCATCATTATAGATCCTTCATCCCAAAAAATGAACTGATTTCATACAGACATTTCAGAATAAACTATAGAAGTAATTCTTCTAGTTACATTTTCGATTACTCCATCCAAGCTATATAGAATTTGATCGGTAGTGGATGCTTTTTTTCTCTCCTGGCCAAAATCATAACCGCATGGATTCACGTAAGTCAGTTTGGTTCGATTAATAACCACGACAATAAATTATTTTTTATAATTCCAAACTCCAACCGTCAAAATGAAAAAAAAATTATGAAGAAAAATCAATAAAAATAAAAATACAATACTAAGCCAATTTAGCAAACAATATCCTAAATGAAAATGAAAACAATATCCCAACTTTCAAATGCAAAATTCGAATTTAACAAACAATGTTCTCAACATAGGTCAAGACTCTTACTAGCATAGGTTAATCTTCATTCTTCCCCACAACTCTTACTGGCATAGGTCAAGACTCAAGACTCAAATTTGATTCCTATATAGTAAATAAGAAATGTAATTAGAGTAATAATACAGTCATACTAGCTAATCAAGAATGATCTTAATTGAAGATTTAAACAAAAATATATACATCTTCCTCAATATCCTCCTCACTAAACCTTGCACAAACTCCGAAGTATGATGAAGGAGCAGAATTTTCTACACACAATAGAAAAAAATTAGTAATAAAAGAAAGTGCATGAATAACAAATATAAAACAATAAATCCTACCATGAATATCAGTCCAAAGACAATCCCGAGCACACATTAAAGTTTCTAAAGTCTTCAGGTGAAGCCTATTTCTATGTGGACTCACAAATCTACCACTTGTACTAAACACTGACTTAGATGCCACAGTAGATACTGGAATGACTTATAAATCTCTAGCAACCTTCTGTAAAGTCAGATATTTTATTGAACTTGCTTTCCACCATGTCAATAAAAATTGCTTGACAGATATATGAAAAATGAAAGCAGAAATAAAAATAATAATTCTTCCCTACCGAATTGGTAAATTACCAAGCTCTCACAAATAATATAACCCAAAATATATGTTGAATTTCGGAATTTCATTAATAACATCAACAAAAAACCACAATAATTTTGTAACCAAATTAATAATTTGACTTTCTATTTCTCCTTAACATAGAGAAATTGAAGAACGCATAAACTAGCAAGGAAAACAGACTAAAAATCACAGTTTTCAGACCACGTATCATATATTTAAATAATATTATAAAGAAAATACAATCAAGTATAATGTATTTCGGCTTTGTTGAATTGTATAGTGAAGATGGGTTGAAGCCAATGGACTCAGAACAACACAGGGAATGTGTTACAAGATGGTAGACTTCGTTGTTGATTACTACAATTTAAAGTTGAGGTACAGGCAACAAAGCGTCGGAGGATCTGATTTGGTTTATTGGTTGAGTGGACGAGTGTTTTGTAAGTTTGGTTTTCAAATTTCAATTTTAACGTGTAGGGTTAGAGTTAGGTTACTGAGTTAAGGGTTTATTAGTAATGTTAATTGAGTCAGAATTTTGGGAAAATCCAATTGTCAAAATTGCCCAATTAATTTTGGGAAAGAATAAGGGAACAATACATTTTTAAGGTATTTACTTTACACCATTTCAAAAATACAAAACCAAGTTCCAAATTTCAAAAATCAGATTTTTTATTTTTTAATTTTTTATTTATGAAATAATGAATTATTAAATCAATTTATTATTAAATATTCAATTTTAATATAATATAATTACCCTACCCCACCTTCACCATCCCTACCACTCCGAAAACTATTTCGACGACCGTTCTGGTCACAACTCATCTCCAACGACCGTTTCGATGACTATTCTGATGATTGTTGTGCCGCTACTTTGTTCCGGTGACTGCTCCCATTCCAACAAGTGTTCCAACTTCGGCGAAAATTTTTAGGTCATAATTCAAAATTTTCATAGGTCATAATTTGTTTATCGGTCACAACTTAAAAATTTAAAGTCACAAATTTGTTCATCGGTCACAAATTACAAAATTTATAAGTCACAATATTTATTTACGGTCATAAACATCACATTAATTGAACATAAATTATATTCACAATTTATCAAATTATTGGTCAAAATTAATAATTTTTAGGTCACACATCATGTATTGATCACATTTTATCTAATTCATTGTTCACATATCGTTCATTGGTCGCCAACCAACCAAATTAGTGGTCACAAACAACCAAATTATTTGTGACCACCACCAAAATCATTTGTGATCACCGCTTCGCTACCGCCTCCACCAGCGGCACCATCAATATCTCAAAACCAACACCACACCCTCCCTAACACTACTATCACCACCCCAAGACCCCCATCGCCACACGCACAATCAAAGCAAACACACAAATCACACATAGAACACACAATCACCACTGCCGCTAACTTCAGATCTACACTTCGCAGCGCACAGATAACCAAATAAAAAGTCACAGGTAACCACCTTGGCACCACCACGACCACCAATCTTACCAGTACTGCCAACATCACTACAGCCTCGCCACCGCACATCACAACCACCACAACCCAACTACAAACAACTCTAGAATTTGCTAACCACCACCAAGCCGAAATTCCTAATTAATAACCCTAATACCAAACAAACCCTAAATCATTTTTCTTCAATCCTTCCATTATCTCCTTCTCCATATTCTAGTCTCTCTCACTCTCTTCCTTATCGCCGCTGCCAGAGATTAGAGCAGGGTCGTCGCGGGCCTTTCGCAGAGAGAGAAGATAGACGATGTGCCGGCGATGTGAGCGCTGTTGTGTAGTTCGAACTCTGTTGTTCACGGCAGCGTCACTACTGTACCGTCTGCCCTAGTCTCTATGAACGGTAATGTGGCGACGCTACCGTGAACAACAGCATTACCACGCTGTGCCGATTGATCGTTCTTCATCGGCTTTGCAAAGTAGTGGTAGTTCGTGCGCGGTTGTTCATCGCCGCTGCAGTGGTTGGAGCAGGTGGCGTTGTGGAGAGAGGTGAGAGAGTGGAGAGAAATGGAGGCGGTGTGAAGAGAGAGGGTAGAGGGGAAGAATTCAAATGATTTAGGGTTTGGTTGGGTCAAATTATTTTATTGTATATAGATATAAAAATAAAAATAAAAAACGTTTTTTAATTATTAATTAAAACCTGATTTTTGAAATGTTAAACGAGTGACCTTATTTGTGAAATTGAAAATCTAATTCCAGGTCTAAGTGTAATTTCCTCAAAGAATAATGGAAAACCCAATTACCCAATAATTTTTTTTTAACGGGTAATTGGTTCGGGCTGGGGAACCCTCTCCAAATACAATACCCGTCCTATCTCGAACTGGGTCATTACAATCAAAATCATAACCACCTATTGCACCATTAGTTCGATTTTTTTCACCTCATTCGGTTTGGTTAACCGTGATTTTCGATTTTAACAATTCGAATTGCCATCTCTACTCCCTTTTTGCTAGGTTTGACCATATTTGATTGTAGTAGTAATAACCTTATCAATATTTCATATCGATGATGGAGTTTGTTTGGCATTTAAATGATAAATCGAGTATATGTTAGCTAACTTAGAAGTTAATGTACAAATAAAAAAGTTTCTCTTAAAATAAATTATTTTTTATTAAAGTTGAATAGTCAAAATACTAATTTTGACAGTAATATAAGAGGTATTTTAAAGATAACTAATTTTTTTACTTTAAAATAAAAAAACTTGTCATTGAAATAATGTTTAGATATGAAAGTTGAAAGATATTTTTTATTTTTTATAACCTTCGTCTTATGTACTCTAAGAGGAGGATACTCTTAATCAACTGTCTATGTTTGAGACTAGCAACTACTGGTTTTCATTAAAATGAGTATTAATACGTTAACAATTTACAAAACCTTTTGTTTATATAAAAGGTTCGACAAAGAATAAGTGGAAATTATACAAAACACCTATTCTTAATCATAATATCGACTTTAATTAACCCTTTCACAAAATTCACTCCATTTTAATTAAATCCCGATTTTTTAAACCCCCTATTTTTCCTCATCACACCACCTAAACCTAAATACTTTTTGTACAAATATCAATCCCACTGCCAACATCCCTTGCCGTCGCCAGCACAATCGATGAAGCCACCACTGCTGCCAGAATATTCGTCTTCATTGCCACCGAGATGACACCACAAAAATTTTCATATCTAAATCCAAATATAACCTTACCCTCTCATTCTTCTCCATACGTTTCTCTTTTTCTCAACCACCACTCACCCACCGTATCACAAATTTAGATTTAGGTCTCCATTTTGTCATGAAGAATAAATTCACAAGGTTTATATTTTTGTTGAATTTTGTTGCAATTAGAAAATGCAAATCAACAATGTAGAGAATAATACGTGTCTATATTTTTCACATGTTGCATGTTCGTGATACAAAGTTGAACAAACTGTCCTACTTTGTAGCCTATACATCATATGAGTAATAAATCAAAGAGCTATTATTAATTTATTTTACAATTTCAAAAATTAATAATTAATTTGTAACAAATAATTTGATTTGTTAATGGAAATAAAGAAATAAAATATTTATATTTAGAATTGAAATTCAATTTTACCTTATCCCACATCGAATATCAATAGAAAGCTAGAAGATGATCATTCCTTTAAAAAGGAACATCATGATGGTATAAATCACTATTGGGTTTGCTGGTAAAAACAGGTGGGGCCTCAAGCTAGTTCAAACTTTTTTAAAAAACATTGATTTTTTCCTAATTTTTATTAATTTCGGATCGGATTATTGGATCGGATATCCGATAACATAGTAAATTGGATATAGATTTAATAATCAAATATCTGTTGGATTATTGGATCAGAGCGGATAATTTTCTTATCGGATCGGATATAGGCAGATCTGATCTATATCCGATCCATGTACAGCCCTACCCACCACCACTCCCCACACACTCCACCCACCCCAAACCAAAACCCAGAAAACATTTACCCAATCACCGACCTGCTATCGTCGACCACCATCTGCCACTATATCCGGCCACCACCGCAAACCAAAACCAATTTAAAAACCACAATCTTAAAAATTTGCCTGCCTCGTCTCTTATCTTAGTCGGGATTGTAACAGTTTGAACACTTTCAAGAACTAGCAATTCGTTCTAAATTCGTACTAGAGTTATTGGACCCCAAGCATATGGGGCTTTTTTATACCTGAGTGGAGGCTCTCATAGGAGTGATCGTTTTCGAGGGCTCTTGACTTGCTATTGGAGTCATTTCTGTCGCGCTTCTTATCTACACTCCCTTTTCTTCCTAAAAAACAAACTCATTTACTCTTTAAACCTATTTATTCTTCCCTCTGCTCTACCCCGTCTACAAAAGTTACAAAAACTGCTTCCCAAAAACCCCATAACTCCCAATATTCTTCTTAGCTTAATAAATGGCCTTCCACTCCTAGTCGAGCCTCGCCTTCCCCTCATCTTAAACAGGGTTCCAAGATACTTAACCCGAATTCGAATACAAGTCATCTTTGAACTACCGCCATCGAACGAATTGTACTTCGGTTGTGAAATCTTGGGGTTTGGGTCAAATTATGAAGAAGACGATGAGGACAGTGATATAAATTCAAGTTTGAATCTGGATTTTAATTATTCGGAGAGGTTGTGTTGACACACAAAATATTCAGTTCAATTCAAATGGCCCAGAGTGGTAATGGCCCAAGAAAAGAAGCCCATCTAGAGAGATCAGGGTAAAAGCCCAACCAGAAATGTCATTAAATATGACGAAAGCCCAAAAACAAAGGTACAACGTCGCCCAAGCCTGCAGAACGCCCAGATGTTGAGCGAATGAAATATCTTATAATCGCCCAGAGCGGAAGATCAATTGTCGCCCAAAAATGCTGAGTCGCCCAGAGTCCCAGCAATAACTAAAGCTTGTTGTTATCCAAAATCACGATCTAAGACGGTTTGAGCACATTATAATTACGCCCCACGATTTGAGAGAGTTGATGGCAAGCAGTTATGAAGAGGACGTGGTGATAGGAGTTGCACACGGTAGTTGTTGCCAGACAACCATGATGGAGGAAATGGGTAGTGACAAGCAGTTTCTTAACGATCAAAATTGCCCAAGCCGTATAAAAGAAAGAGGAAGACAATGAAGATAAGCCCGACAAAATTCACTCTCAAAACAGAAAACATGTAATTTACTTTTCTTAGATTAGCTTTCAATTACTTCAATTCCCTTGTACTTGTGTGCTTGTGCCCCTTGGAGGCATCTTATTCGTGTCCAAACTGTAATCTTCATATTCAATAAACACCCCTTTTTGGGACTTTGTTTCAAGAGGTTTATCCCTTACACAATCATCTGATCCCTTTTTAATTGTTAGCGAGCGAAAAACCCGCGAAACAATTTGACACGCCCGGTGGGACACTTGGTGGTTGAAGATACAAAAAGAAAACATTATGCCTCATAAAAATTCTGATAAAGCACCAGCAAGTCACGGAGTAGTCCAATCTGTGATCGAGCGATATGAGGAACAACAACATTTTCCTCAGATGGAAGGACGACTCCAAGCAGTCACAGTCGTTATGAGCCAATGACAAAGTTGAGTTCTCGAACCATGCGTGCATTGCTTGGAGAATTTACACAAGACGTCGTTGAACAGGTAAATTTACGAAACGTCCATAATATGGAAAAAATTACCCAAAGTGGAAATGTTCACTATGATAACATGGCCAAACAATTAAATGGGTTAAATGATCTCATGAGCAAATTAGTAGGCCAAGTATATCAACCAACCGTAGGGAGTCATTTCCAGACCAGGGCAATTGTGGGACATGTTTCACCACACAATCCCCCTGGTTTGAACCCAGGTCCAGGTCTAGAAACATTTTTCGGCCCTTCCACCTCAAATCAAGGGGTTAATGAAGCGCCAAATTTGAATGGTGATAATGGGACTACCAACCTGGGGGGTAATCCAAACGTAAGGGATAATGTCCTGAATGGTGGACATAATTTACCTCGTGTTAATGAGGGAGTAAATACTCAATATAATGGGTATAATGGTCTGAATAATGGTACTTTTCTTGCCAATCAAGGGCCAAATTTTAGGCCGCCTCAAGCAAACCAATAAGTGAATCAACCCATAGGAGTCCCATATGAGCCAACTGCTTTACTGAGGAATCAAATTGCCGAAATAGTACAAGACCAAATGGCTATTAGGGTACATCCTGTTATTAGGCCGACCTATACTAAACCATATCCTGATTGGGTGGCCTAGAGGGTATAAAGTGCCCGAATTCTCATTGTTCACTGGTTTAGGGGAAGTGTCCACTCTGGAACATATTGGACGATTCACATTACAGAGTGGTGAGGTGACCGATTATCATAAAATGAGACTATTCCCTAGTTCATTAACAGAAGTAGCCTTTTCGTGGTTTATCAACTTGCCAGCAAATTCCGTTCAGACATGGCAACAAATGGAACAGTTGTTCCATGCTCAGTTTTATAAAACAGAATCTGAGGTTACACGGCCGATTTGGCGAACTTACGTCAAATGCCAAATGAGTGGGCAGAAGGTTTTCTTCAAATGTTCAAAACAGCTAGGAGTAAATGCTTTGTACCCTTGCCTGAAAAGGAATTTGTCAAAATCGCTCAAAGTTGTTTGAGTTTTGATTTAAAGAAGAAGTTTCAGGATAGGGAATTCCCTGACCTGTTCCAACTTAGTGCGAATGTGATCACGTACGAACGTTTGATAAGAGAAGAAGAGTAAGTAAAAAATTCTAGCAAAGAGACTTATTACAAAGACCCACACTTTGGCGTTCATGCTATAAACAATGAATTTTACGATCAAACCGAAATATGTTTGGCCGAATTGACCAAAGGGGATGCATATACTTGTCCCATAATGGCTAAGCCTAAGGATGTAGCCAGAGATGAGCCTGTAAAAGGAGAAAACAAAAAGAGCAGAACGTTATCGTTCGACGTGACAAAAGCTGACCTTATATTCGATAAATTGTATAAGGATAAGCAGATAAAACTGAGCGATAAACATAAGTTGCCAAGCCCTGAGCAAATTAAGGGTAAAAGATATTGTAAATGGCATAATGCATGGTCACATATGACTAATTACTGCTTGGTTTTCCGTCATGTTTTACAGGACGCTATTGAATCAGGACGAATCACGTTCGAAGACAAAAAGAAGATGGCAGTGGATGAAAATCCTTTCCCACAGCCACTTGAAGTGAATATGGTAACGACCAATCTCAAAAATAAGTTGCCAAGGTTCAAGTTAGTCATCGATGATGAAGAAGACCCTGATAAACATGCCAGCGTGTTCGAACGTATTAGGGGAAAAGAACCCATGAAGAATGAAGAGGTCCTGTGTGCCAGGTGTAAAGGAGAAATGAAAGCAAGCCTTGGGAAACCGGAAGTATGGCAGAGTCATCATCCCCCTGAGTTTGTTCCAAACAGGAGGCAAGGCACATCGTTCTATAAAGGACCGCTTCTCGAAGGACAGTTCAGGCCAGCAAGGCATGAAAGATCATTCAGACCACAGCCTCGCCAGCCTAATGACCAGGACTCAGCAAAGACGATTTCAACGGAATTATGGACGAATGGTGAGGTAGCAACAAGAATTGCCATGTCCTAAAGCACCAAGAGTACTGGAGATAGTTAATCAAAATGCTCGCGAAGACAGTGAAGGAACTGGCACTGGGGAGTCAATGGGAGAAATGCCAGAAAGCTCCTCTGGGAGGTCGAAGTTTGATCGAAGCAAAAGAGATGAAGAAGATACAGAACCCCCTCTTACAATCCAGTTCGGCACTTTACCTCCCGTCATGGCTAATAATTACCTGTTGGCCAATGAATTCAAGAATAAGGAGGAAGAAGGAGGAGATGAAGAAGAAGCATGTGTGTTGGAATGTGGAGGTGGTCAGACGTCTCAAGAAATACAAGGCGAAGAGGACGATGGCATGACTGATATTGAGGAAGAAATCGATCTAGAAGAAGAAAGGAGAAAGAGAGGAGTATCGCGTAATACCTTGCTGAAACAATTGCATCGGGAAGGAGTTCGTGAAGTAGATTTGTTGGGAGAACCATCTGGGCGTTCTTTCGATTTCTACGTACTATATGGGACACCCAAGAGGAAGAAAAGGGTACCTCGTTCTGAGAAATACGGGTCTCCTCCAAGGATACTGCCTCCCCCAACATGTTGGGTAGCTGTTGGAGAAATATTGGAGAATGATTATAGTGCCCCACAGATAAATACTCAGCCCGATGTATTGCAAGTTGATTTATCACAAGGGGATAAGTCCACAGGGGACAAACATGAGGTGGAAATTGATGCAGCAGAAAAGTTTGTCTTCAAAAAGCCCACTATGAAATTGACCAAGCATTTAAGGCCACTTTATGTGAAGGCTTTGCTCAATGACATACTCGTGGTGAAAGTACTTATTTACAATGGGGCAGCCATAAATACTATCCCATTGAGGATGATGAAGAAGTTCGCGAAAACAGAGGATGACATGATCCCAACGGAAGTCATTCTTATGAGTTTCATTGGGGGAGCCACTTCGGCCAAGGGAGTAATGCCACTAGATATAACTGTGGGTATGACTACTAGGATGATTGTCTTCTTTGTCATTGATGTCCTAGTAGTTATAATATACTGCTAGGGCGAGATTGGATTCATGGAAGTCGTTGTATACCATCATCGCTCCACCAGTGCTTGGTTTTCTGGAATGACCAAGGTAAAGCAGAAGTGGTACAGGCAGATCATAGGCCTTTTGTTGCAGAAACTAACTTGGTAGAAAGGTTCATATACGAAGGAAACTACGGACCTGTCAGGATAATCCAAGATGGAGAAGAAATTCAAGTCGTCGCACAGAGTGAAGAACCATTTTCGTTAGAAGCACTCGCTGAAATGTTCAGTCAAATGAGGCCAAACATAGTGGCCCTAGAGGAGCCAGTGATTGGCAAAAGAACACTCAGAGAATACTGATGACTTGGCAACCAAAAGAGCATGTGGCCGAGATCTAGGCCTTTAAAGCCAGATTAGTGGCTTTCAATAAAGAATGTCAGGAAAAAATCAAAAAGGCGTTAGCACTGAAAATGCGGGGAGACAAATTGGCAGTATTCAAATTGGAACAAAGTATTGACCAGGAAGTCAACAAGATAGATTGCCAGAAGAAGAAGTACCTGCAAGGGACATGGACGATGAAGTGATGAGAATCCACAAACCTGGAAACCCTCAAGCACAAGACCCTTTGATCAAAGTAAACATTGGCAATGTGGGAGAAGATCGCCCAACATTTATCAGCCGATGCTTAGTCAAGAGGTTAGTACAGCATTAATCGCTTTATTAAAAGAATATAAATACTGTTTTGTTTGGGAGTATGAACATATGCCTGGTTTAGATAAAAATTTAGTGGAACATAGATTGCCAACTAAACCAAGCTTTAAGCCCCATAAACAGCCTCCTAGACGTTTTGCTCCTAACGTGTTACCTGAAATTAAGAAAGAAATTGAGCGACTATTAAAAGCAAGTTTCATCAGGACGGCTAGATATGTTGAATGGTTATCTAATATCATGCCAGTGTTACAAAAGAATGGTAAAATGAGGGAGTGCATAGACTTTAGAAATTTGACCTTAGCGACACCTAAAGATGAGTATCCAATGCCGACGGTAGATTCCTTAGTTGATTCCACTGCCGGACATGTCATGTATTCCTTTATGGATGGGTATTCAGGGTATAACCAAATATATATAGTTGAAGAAGATATACACAAAACTGTCTTTAGATGCCCAGGGGCCTTAGGATGTTACGAATGGGTAGTTATACCTTTCGGCCTAAAAAATACGGGGGCGACTTATCAAAGGGCAATGAATCTAATCTTTCATGATATGATAGGCAAGTTTGTTGAGGTATATGTAGACGATATTGTAGTAAAATCTGTTAAAGAGGAAGATCACTTCGAACAACTGAAACGCTCATTTCAGCAAATGAGACAATATAAGCTGAAATTGAATCCTTTAAAGTGTGCATTTGGTGTCCGGTAATTTCCTTGGCTTTCTAGTACACCAAAGAGGAATCGAACTCGATAAGAATAAAGCAAAGGCCATTTTAGAGGCCAAACCGCCTAGCAACAAAAAAGAATTGCAAAGATTTCTAGGTCAAGTTAATTTCTTAAGGCGATTTATCTCTAATTGTGCAGGGCGAACAAAAGCTTTTTCGCCTCTCCTAATGTTGAAAAATCAGGACGAACTCGTCTGGAAAGAAAAATATCAAAAGGCCTTTGATAGCCTAAAGACATATTTGTCAAATAAGCCAGTGTTGGTGTCACCTGTCCAAGGACGGCCAATGAAGGTGTATATATCGGCTGAACAGGAATCGATAGCTGGAATGGTCGCGTAAGAAGACCAATTTGGGGAAGAAAGGATAATATATTATTTAAGTAGACGTTTGACGAAATGCGAATGTAATTATTCTGCTATCGAAAAACTATGTCTCGCTTTATAGTTCACATGTACTAAGTTAAGGGCCTATTTACGGCATGTAACAGTTTACCTGATTTCTAAAGTTAATTTAGTGAAATACATGTTCTCTCGCCCTGTTTTACACCAAAGGATAGGCCTTTGGACTTTGGCATTGTCCGAGTTTGAAATACAATATGTACCATAGAACGCGATAAAAAATCAAGCATTGGCTAATTTTTTAGTCGATCACCCGTGCCTTGATATGCCTGAAGAAATTAAATTGGAAATAGACTCATTCGAGTTCAAACCATGGATCCTATATTTTGATGGATGGAAAACTTCCAAAGGTGTAGGGGTAGGAATAGCTTTGATAAATCCTCTAGGAATTTGTTATAAATTCGCCTTCACATTGGACAGAATGTGCACCAATAACCAGGCCGAATATGAAGCATTGATTGTCGGCCAAGAGTTATTAATTGAAATGGAAGTAAAAAACGTGATTATTAGAGGCGATTCCCAATTGGTAATTTACCAGCTCACTGGCGATTTAAAATATCAGAGCGAATCCGTCATAAGCCAGTATGAAGTCGCCCAAGAATTACTAGAAGAGTTTGACCAAGTAGAACTCCAATATGTCAATAGAATGTACAATGACATAGCAAACGAACTGGCCCAAACAGCTTCAGGTTACTTAAAAGTCTTAGATATAGAGCCCACTTGTGAATATGGAACAATTTTGCCCGTTATACAAAGGAGGGCAAATAGGATTGGAATTCATTGCATACAAGAAGGAGACGCAATGGATTGGAGGATAGAGATAAAAGAGTTCTTGAAAGAACCAAGTGAAAAGAACAATAGAAAGATAAAGCTACGATCGTTGAATTACACATTGATTGAAGGTGAATTACTTAAAAAACGCCCAGATGGGGTGTTGTTAAAGTGTGTAAGCTTACAAGAAGCTAAGGTGATTATGGCTGAAATACATGAAGGAATTTGTGGAGCCCACCAAGCTGGTCAAAGGATGAGGTGGCTAATTATTAGGAATGGATATTTTTTTGCCTAAAATGGGAGAAATGTGTGTCCAATATGCGAAAAGTTGTTTGGCATGTCAAAAGCATGGGCCAATTCAGAGAGCGCCAGCTAGAGAAATGACACCTATCATTAAGTCATGGCCATTTAGAGGTTGGGCGATAGACTTAATAGGGAAGATTTATCCACCATCGTCCAAACAACATACGTTCATTATAGTGGCAACAGATTTCTTCACCAAGTGGGTAGAGGCAATACCTCTAAAAGAGATATCTCAGAAGAGTGTTATAGAATTCATTCGCGATCATATTATCTATAGGTTTGGAATCCCACAAACCCTGATGGTAGATCATGGGATTTCCTTGAATGGGGATCAAGTGAAGGAATTTTTGAGCGAATTTGGGGTCAAATTGGTAAATTCCACGCCTTATTACGCTCAACCCAATGATCAGGCTGAATCATCTAACAAAATTCTGAAGAACATCGTAAGAAAGATGATAAATGAAAACGCCAGAGATTGGCACGAGTATTTGAATTAAGCTTTGTGGGCTTATAGAACGTCGACACACACAAGCACTAAAGTTACCCCTTTTCAGCTAACATACAGGCAAGACGCAGTGCTACCTGTGGAAATAAATGTGCATTCAATGAGAGTATGCTCACAAAACGACCTGGGCGACAACGAACGCGCAGAGTTACTCGTCCAAAATTTGTTGGAATTGGACGAATTAAGGTTGGATGTTCTGGATAGATTGCAAATCCAGAAACAGAAAATGGCTAAGTTTTACAACAAAAAAGGTCATAGCCAAGTTCTTTAGTTTGGGCGATTTAGTTTGGAAAACAATACTCCCTTTGCATAGTAAAGATCCAAAGTACGGTAAATGGTCACCAAATTGGGAAGGACCATACAAAGTGAAAAGTGTTTTGCCTAATGGAGCCTACCATTTAGAAGATTTAGATGGTACTAATCTCGTGAGGTTCATCAATGGCAAATACTTGAAGAAATATGTTCCTTCCTTATGGGAAGACGAACAAATACAAACTTAAATATGAAAGTTCTAATGAGCGATGATAACCAAGTGAAATAAAGGACGAAATACGTCTAAATAAAACTTTTTATTAAGTAAATATTGGTTACATCAACAGAATATGAAAAGTGCAAAGCCTCCTATGAGCGAGAATTTGAGATCTCCTATGAGTTACAACTGAGGATAAACAATTTGTAGGCCTTTGGCAGCAACGGTGAAAATTGTGGACTAGGACAAGCCACATCCCCAAAAGCATTGCTGCAATGACGAGCAAAAGGCCCAGAAACGTTCCTTCCCACCATCGATAGATGGGAAGAATTTTGCAGCTGGCCAAGAAACATTTCCTATATCTCCCATACCAATAGACGCGTTAAAGTGGACGACACACAGGATGGATCAACTGATCCATTTCTACGAAAAGAGAAATTAGAAAAAGTATCGAGATGTTGGAATATGGCAGCAAGATAACTCTTGAAGAGGAATTACGAATGGAATGATAAGTGTTGAAGGCACGAACGTATTTATAAGGGAACAAATATGAAGAGTCAGGATATGAAAGGCCACGTACATTGAATGGCCCAAAAATCTGAAGGGTGAGGAAACTAATACGCATGAATGTTAGTATAAAAATAATCAAGTGGTTGGGGGGTTGACGATTTAAAAAGGGAACGTCAATTAATATTCGAGCATACAAAATAAGTGTTCATTAAAGGCAAGTACTGCTGCTACAGTTGAAAAATGACTGTGATGAATAGTTCACAAATTTACAAAGAAAAGGACATCGAATGTCTCAATTACAACTCTTCCCAAGCTGATCGCATTAGTTCCCTTATCTCTTTCCCCAATCTTCACCCTGTCGAGAAGAAATGAAGTTTAATTCCGCCACCAAATCATCATCGACTTCTAGTTTTTTACACTGCTCAGCCAGAGACTTGGCATGTTCAAATTCTTGGGCAGCATTTCATTTTCTAGCCACCATCCTCGCCCTGCAGTCGTTCATTTTTGCTTGAAGCTCCTTCATTTCGGCAGCCAAATTGGTCATCAAAGAGTCCTCAATCATAATGTCAGAAGAGATTTCATTCAGTTTATTCTCGGTTTTGCCAATCTCTAAAAGTAACAACTCTTTTTCGGAGGCAGGACGAAGGTATTGAGTCCTTTTGGCCTTGAGTTCAGTATTCTTGGCTAGTAACGAAAGAACTTCGGTGTGAATAACTTTCAGTTTCACCTTAAAATCAGCAGAAATGTTGAGCGATGGAAGTGTAAGTGCTTGAGTCAAATTCGCACTTAGTTGCTCAAATTTATCCTTCTGTTTGGCAGCATTGGCCCGGCTAATATCCATGTCCATGAAGGACACATACTCGAACAATGCCTGCTTAAGAGCTTTCATGTTTTCTTCCGAAAAAGCAGAAGAACGACTGTTGGGAGCAGGGTGAGTTGGTTTTAATTGCTCTAAAGAAGCAAACCAATCCCGAATGGAGCGTAGAATGTTGTCAGCACCCTACAAAGAGAGATGCCGACTCTTGGGACTTTCATAACAGCACATGGAGTGAAAAGACGAAGAACAAGGTGAAAGATTACCTCATCAGAAATTTTGGGAAGCCTAGGTGCACCACCAGCCAGGTCAACCACCTGTGGAGACGTTCCTTCGTCTGGGCGAGAAGACTCTACCACAATGGATGGATCCATGGGAACTTCTGCATAAATCAAGGAGCAAGGAGTTAAAGGTCAACGGCATGAGCAGAGCTAAACAATCAAAACGTGTATCACCTTCTGATTCGATATTTGGAGGGTTAGCGCCCTGGGAAGAAAATGGCTCCTTGGCTGGAGGTGATGAAGTCGCTGGTGCTGAAGGCACTTCTTCAAGCATAGCCCCTTTTTCAGCCGATCGGGATGAAGCAGTTATAGCAGGGGACGATGAAACGGGAGGTGCCGAAACTAAAACCCTCGAAGGAGAAGCCGATCTTTTCTGAAATTCAAGTAAATCATTAATACAATGGGAAGTGTGACTATGGGTAAACGAATCTTATTACCTTTCTCCAAAAGATGAGAGGAGCATCATCATCTTCATCGACATCGTCTGGCAGGATGGGAGATACCAAAGTTGGCCGTTTACGAATTGATGCACCTGTGGCTGCAGCAGCTTTGACAGGTTGAGAAACTGAAGGAAGGGTAGAACGTTTAGCGTGAGGAGGAGAAGAAGGATTCCCAATTGACATAGGAGTTGCCAAAAGAGGGGAAGTAGAAGAGGCACCAGACCGATCCAGCAAATGAAGGCCACTATTAGCGTCAGTTGCAAATAGCCTACGCTGTACTAACGGCCAAAGCTGCTCAAATAGAGGATGGATGGCAGAACTAGAGTTGAAAGGGACCAACGAAAATTTGCCGGTCAAAAGGAGGTTGCGAGCATCTATAGCTTGAGCCTCAGCTTTAGTATGGAAACGATCTACCAGATTTTTGGAGTAACAAGAAGGAACATGCCAAGTTTGGCCAAAACCAAGTTGGCGGGCAAAGAATTGAGGGGCATATATTTTTACCCCGGCTTTAGCATTGGTTCCAGTTACTATGTCGTGGAATAATTCCCTCCTGATCAAAAACTGAGCCCAAATAAACAGAAAGGCGCCTGCACTATCTAGAGAGGATGGGGGATGTACATAATCTGGAGTTAAATGGATAGGAAAAGGAAAGAAGGAAGGAATAGAAGTCAGAGTATAAAAGAATGAAAAAATATCCCTGCTGGACATACATACAGAGCCCAATGAGTTGATAGCCAGGCCATAGCAGTTAGCAGAAGGAGGAGAAATATGGAGAGCGCCCAATGATGGAAAATATGCTCTCAGCCACAACTGAGCAAGCCAAAGTGGACCACTACTAGTGGGAGATGCACCGTTCTTTAGCTGGAATTGAAGAGAAGCCATGCCTCTATAAAGGGCGGCTAAAACAAGGGAACATAAATTTAAAGATCTACCACGAGCCAGCTCATGTGCTATTGGCAGATAACTCATGGAAGGTTTCAGGCTAGAATGTATTTACAAAGCCAGACTTGGAGAAAGACTACTCGTTCAGCATGATTAGGCTCAGCAACGGAAGTGGTATAGGAGCCTTGCAGACTAGAGTAAGACTCAGAGATCTTTTTGTCAAATTGTGGGGCAGCGCTAGAAATTAATATGCCAGGGAAGATGGTATCGCCCAAAGGGGGAAGATTCACTAAAGCCCCTACATCCCTCAAAGTAATGGACATGGGACCAAGTGGGAAGACAAAGGCATTATATTCGGAAGACCAGAAACTTAAAGCGACTGGGAATAACACAGGGTCACAGATTGGGGGTTGGAGAGCGATTTCCAATAAGTCCAAAATTCTTGCACGATCAAAAAGGGTCTTGGTAGGACCATATTTTACAAGACGTGCATGCCATCTACGAAAATTATTATCAGCTTTGGGCCAAGTACAAATACCTTTTTCGCGAATCGGCTTTAATGGCAACGAATTCAAAAATGGAGGGCCCTGAGTGCAAGGGAAAAGCTGGCCCGCCGCCATTTGTTCAATAGCTTCAGCATTGTTGAATGACGGCCCCAAATAGAATTCATCAGGGCCAAGGTTGGTTTGTGTAAGAAAGCTGGGGTTTACATACGGTTTGGCAAGAAGGTTTTGAAAATCCTCGAAACTGAAAGGAGCGTCAGATTGGGTTTGTGGAGTGGCCATTAGATTGCAAGACTGTTGAAGTTTGCCGGTGAAGCGTAGTAGGAGAAGCAAAGATGATGAACAGTAAAATAGTGGGGAAAAGAGGTGAAGTATGGAGACGTGGTTTAGTGGTGCAACGAAGTGGCACGATTTTTGGGTTTAGAAGGGTTGTAATGTCACACCATTCCAGACAATTAGAAGAAAGTGATGATTGAAAAACATTTGAAATTTCTAACATTGCTGGAAGACACGAAGATGAATATGGCGAAAATTAAAATTAATTCCGCCTTATTGGGGGGTAATTGTTGACACACAAAATATTCAGTTCAATTCAAATGGCCCAAGAGTAGTAATGGCCCAAGAAAAGAAGCCCATCTAGAGAGATCAGGGTAAAAGCCCAACCAGAAATGTCATTAAATATGACGAAAGTCCAAAAACAAAGTACAACGTCGCCCAAGCCTGCAGAACGCCCAGATGTTGAGCGAATGAAACATCTTATAATCGCCCAGAGCGGAAGATCAATTGTCGCCCAAAAATGCTGAGTCGCCCAGAGTCCCAGCAATAACTAAAGCTTGTTGTTATCCAAAGGCACAATCTAAGACGGTTTGAGCACATCATAATTACGCCACACGATTTGAGAGAGTTGATGGCAAGCAGTTATGAAGAGGACGTGGTGATAGGAGTTGCAACGGTAGTTGTTGGCCAGACAACAATGATGGAGGAAATGGGTAGTTACAAGCAGTTTCTTAATGATCAAAATTGCCCAAACCGTATAAAAGAAAGAGGAAGACAATGAAGATAAGTCCGACAAAATTCACTCTCAAAACAGAGAACACGTAATTTACTTTTCTTAGATTAACTTTCAATTACTTCAATTCCCTTGTACTTGTGTGCTTGCGCCCCTTGGAGGTATTTTGTTCGTGTCCAAACTGTAATCTTCATATTCAATAAACACCCCTTTTTGGGACTTTGTTCCAAGAGGTTTGTCCCTTACACAATCGTCTGATCCCTTTTTAATTGTTAGCGAGCGAAAAACCCGCAAAATAGGTTGTTAGATGGTTATGTTGGGGGATTTGTTGAAGATAGATGGGGGGAGATTCTTTGTGTTGTTGTTTGAGATGTTGATTTTGGTATACGATGGTGGCCAGCAATAACAGGTCGAAGGGTGGGTAAATGTTTTCTAGGATTTGGGGATAGGGAGAGTGGGAGGTAGGTGAGATGTGGAAGAAAATGATTTTTTATTTTTAGTTCTTCTCTTTTCTCTTTTTTTTTTAAATAGTTTTTAGTTTAATTTGTTTTTTAAAGTTTTAATATGTTGACATAAATGTCCCCACCAAATTTGGTCAAAACCAAATTTTTTGATTAACTAACGGTCAACTGGAAGGTTTTCATCCATTTGAACTCCAAATTCATATTTCTGAAAGGTTACGGACCTTTGTTGGCACAAATTGAGGGTTAGGGTAAAGTTTGCAAAAATTGAAAAAGTTAGGGACCATTGCTACAATTTTCCCATTAAACTATTACCTAGTGCTATACCTTTTCTTTCTTTTTTTTTTGTTTTTTTCTATATACCAAAATCTAGAAAAAGTTCAATGCAAAAATAAAATAAAATTCAAAAATGTTCCCTAAATTTTTTTTGCTAAGCTTATAAAGTTTCTTTAAAATTTATAAATTAATTTTTATGAAATTTAAAAATAAATTATTTATTTTAAAGTGTTCATTTCATTTATCAATTTATCGTCTAGGGCCTCATAAATCTGAGGACCGACCCAGTTTATTGTCATGTGCTTTTGTTGTTGCATTTAGTGTTTTGTATATATTTGGCCAATAAATGTCTGTATTGAGTGACTTGTGCAATTATTGAAAGATTGTTGTGCATTTTAGACCAATATAATAAATGCTCTAGGTTTTTGTAAGGGATACGGATATACCCATGATCCTAGATGACCTATTGAACTATTTTTTTAAAAAAAAATAATTGGTGCAGTTGTTTTGGTTTTAATCGACATAGAGATATAGTATGTTAAACCAACCAATTATAGTTAATTTCATTCAAGAGAGGTAATTATCTAAAATTTAAAAATCAAGTCTAGCATGATTAATGAATAATTTATTAATTTACATTTTGAAAAATTAATTAAGCGATGGTAAATTGGAATCATGAATTCCAACTATTTAATCCTTAAAATCTTCCGAAAATTATAATGTGGTGCATTTTGAATTGAATTTCAAATTATTTTTCTTTTATTTTCAAAATTTAAATTCATATTCTGTCTTTTTTAATTATTAGAATTAAAATGATTAGAGTAGTGTACTTAAAAGTAAACATTTCTCGAGGGATTGATTCAGACTCTTAGTCCAATTTATTACTTGAATGTGACCCATGAACTTGTGGAGCGTAATTTCAGAAGACAATCGATAATCAAGATTGACATATTTTCATATCTCACAATTGATCGATTATATTGACAAAGGGATTATAGTTTCACGGTAAACAAATAAGTTTGATTTTGTGACAACTCCCATTGCATGTATTGGCACATTTTTAGATATCAATGTGGGACAACAAATGTGAATTAATTAATTTAGGTGAATTAATAATAAGTTAAAGTGATATTTTAATTTATCTTATTTTGATTAGATCAACATAATAATTTATGTAGTTAGATATCGTGATTGAGAACGTAATATATCACACAAAATAAGGAGAATTGAAGAATGATGTTAGTAATTAAATTAATTGACAAGTGTTGGACATTTGTAGAATTAATTAATGAGGTTGCTTATTGATGGACCTAAATTAATTAACTAGATTAATTAATTTATGGATGAAGTTTAATTAATTAAATTATTAAACATTGGACTAGGTCATGTTCAATGGGCAGGCCAAACCCACTTAAAATTCTATTAATAAGCTGTTAGGGTTTGAGATATCATAATATCTAACGACATGAATTATTGGAGGATTACTATTAAAGTGATATTTTAATTTATCTTGTTTCTTTGTGTGGATTACTATTGGAGGCTGACAATTAGATTGTTATTGTGTGCAAATCGTGATTGTATGTTCTCTATGATTTCAAAGAATTTCGCAGAATTGACTAAAGTTATAATTCTTATCATAATTTTTATTTAAATACAAAGACGATTTTCGGTGGGAATCGAAATTATTTTAAAATTCGTTGTACATGTAAAAGTAAATTCTTAACAAGGTAAGCATATGATAGGGCTGAGTTTTGGCATTAGTCAAATCCAGTATTAAAGAGAATTTTGAGTCCCGAGTGTCATATCTATGGGGACTAAGTATTTACTATTAATTTTATCCTACTCTACTTTCAATCTTGTAACTGATAATCTAATAATCTAAGTCAAGAGTTTATGTTTTTAATTAAGTTATACTAAATTAATCTGATCTATGACATCTTAACTAGTTGGAAATTAACTTTTAGGGTTAAGAAGTTGGAAATTTCGATTTCATTTAGGTTATTTAATATTCATCTAATCAAAATTCATTGATCCATTTTTCATATGTATTAACTATTGAATTAATCAATTTTAGATAGTAATCTCTTTCGAGCAAAAATTAATCGTATTCACATGCCCCGAATTTACTATATTTCTATGTAAATTAGAATACATGTAAAATCATTCAATTTTAATAATTTAATTATGATTGCATAAGCTTTACGAGTATTTTTCAACATCTTATCAAAATTTATGTTATTGCACGAACTTGTGTACTGCTTATCACTGTTTTGGTTGTTGCCCAAGAGAAATTAGGTTGGCAATGCTAAACCTGGATTGTATGTATTGTATATGGGTTATTCTGTTGAAGCTGAAAGTTCTGTGTACGGTTCACTTTCTCTGTTATATTCTGACATTCCTCATTGTTATGAGCTCTTTCATAAATTACACAAACCAAGATTTTGGTTTGCATTAAATTTGTTGAATTTTAATGGACAAATGATCCATCACCTTCTTTTTCGGAGAAGATATTTGTGCTTATAGTTTGGATATGATGGCCATTTCATGTATATCTAATGGCCTTTTATCTGTCGTTCTTTTGAAAGGCCACGAGGTTTTGTTGACTGCCATGATCTCATATAATTCCTCAGTTTCATTGAGTAACTTCAATGTGATAGACCCATTTGAAGCTGCTTCCACTAATGTATGACATGATGGGTATAATCGTATGTAGAAGTAATGAATGTTCAAGAACTTTTCAATACCATGATTAAGATACTTTCTGGCGTGTCTTTGAATATTTCCTATTCTTCATGAAAACTCTTTAAATCGGCCTACTAAAATGTGAAGATCTCGTATCTTTATTTAGTTACCTTCGACAATGAAAAGTACTTTGTGACAAACTTATGTACAAGAATATCATCCTAAGTCCTAATCTTTTTCCTAGTAGAGAATCCAACAATTCTCTTGATCTCTCACGAAGTATATGCAGGAAGAGTCTCAATTTAATTCTTCGTTAGACAAACCATTACAATTGTAATTTTGGTAGATGTCCAAGAAGCATGTGACATATTTATGTGGATTCTCATGCGACTTACCATAAGATATAACCCGTTTCGAAATAGGAAAATGATATCCATTTGTAGCTTAAAGTTTGGTTGCCCTAGTGCTGAATACATAATACTTGGTTGATTTGGAAAAACATGTGGTGTGATAAATTGTCCGAGTGGCAAATTATCTTTATCAATTTTGGTCGGCTTCTCAATACGTGTCGAATGTACAGCTATTTTGTGTTCTATAATTAGGTTCTCGTGTTGTTTCTTAAGCCCCTACCTGAAGGTTTGTTCGATTTTCAGATTAATTGATAAGAGATTACTGACTTTGCATGCAAGGAACCTGAAAAAGAAACAAGAACTAAATCGAGGCTAGAATTAATAACAAAAACTAAAGAAATTAAATTAGTCCCAACAGTGACACTAAAAACTTGATTGTGTGATTCTGAAGTGTATGGATTATGACAAAAAATAAAGTGAATTTTGAATTCAAGTATCATACCCACATGGATTAAGTGTTTACTGCTAAGTTTATCTACTCTAGATTGAATCTATATTAATTTAGTAACTGATTATGTAAGTCAATGGATTATGTTTCTAGAAGGGTAATTGGCGTAAAACGTCCCTACTTTTGCGTGTTCGTGTGCAAAACGTCCCTACCTTTACATTTTTGACGCAGAACGTCCCTACCTTTACATTTTCTTGCGCAAAACGTCATTTTCGTCTCTTTTTGACCATTTTACCCTTCTATTAAAATAAAACAAACACAAAAGAAAGGAAAAATAAAGAATAAATTGCAATCTTACTCCTAAACTTTTTAAAAAGTTCAAATGAGTCCAAATATATTATTAAAATATTTACAAAAAAAACTCTCTCTTCTCTTCTTCTCCTCCCCTCCTCCACCTGATTTTCACCACCTTCCGGCCACCATGGCCATTGGACCATAGTACCAACTTGAAGCCCGTCCTGCCATCTACACAACCCACCCAACAATTGGCCCTAACTCCAGGTGAATTGGTCGGAATTTCTGTCCAAAATCTGTCGGTCACACAAATCAAAACTGCCGGCAACTACCTTTCCGGCGACTCTCAACCTAAGCCCAACATATTGGTAGACTCCCCTCATCATGATGCATCAAACCATGGTCCCCAAACACTTACTCAACCACCCAATCAATATCTGCAGCCAAACATTTCGAAAGGAGTCATTACGTAGGTTTCAGGCGAAAATTCTGGCGACTGTGGTGGACATCGTGATCACAAACCACCATATTCAGCATCCTCTCATTGTGGTGAAGCTATTACAAGTATGGGTCTTCAACAATTTTGCACGAATCGCGCAATTGATTATGGGACAGTTCGAATGCATACGGGTTTTAGGTCTCCTTTCAATTGAGTAGTATTTGTATCAAATTTCTGTCATAACACAAGTGTTTGAGCGTTGATGGTAGCAGTTTATAGTGTGAGCTGATCTCAGGTGGTTTTGGCGACGATCGTGGTGGTGGTGGAGGAGGCGGAGGGAGAGGGGGAGGAGGAAAATGCAAAAAAAAAAAAAAAAACGTTGGTAATTTGTACCTTTTTAAAAGTTTGAACCAATAATTGCAATTTATTCTTTATTTTTTTTTTTCTTTTGTGTTTGTTTTATTTTAATAGAAGGGTAAAATGGTAAAAAAGAGACGAAAATGACGTTTTGCTTAAGAAAATGTAAAGGTAAGAACATTCTGCACCAAAAATGTAAAGGTAATGACGTTTTGCACACGAACGCGCAAAGGTAGGGACGTTTTGCGGCAATTACCCTTTCTAGAATAAGTCTTAATGTACACTCTTGTGTATATTAAGACTTACACTCCTCTCACAATGGAGTGTGTGGTCTGCGATTTTTTAAATTGCCGGCCCCACACCATTGTGAGAGGAGTGTAATGCATGATGTACACCTAAGTGTGTACATCAAGCATCTCTCATGTTTCTAACTAAATTATACTAAACTAGTCTACTCTATGAAAGGTTAATTAGTTTGTGAAGACATTTTGGGATTAAGTAGTTAGGAATTATGATTCACTTAAGTTATTTAACATTTATCTATCCAAATTCATTCATCCAATTTTTCATTATGTATTAATAATCGAATTAATTAATTTTAGTTAGTTAATCTTCAGCAAAACTAACCATGTTCACATGCTCTGATTTTCTCTGTAAATTCATACATATGTAAAAGCATTCAAATTTAATAATTCAATTATGATTTTATAAACTATAAAAGTATCTCTCGATCTCTTATCAAAACTTATGTTACTTAATTCACAAACTAAACAAATGTATGTCCCTTGGATCTCACTATTGTCCTTAAGCCATGCGATTGGTGATCAAATAATTGAATATCAATTAAGCATATAATAAGCAATTAACATATAATCAAATTGACTATTGAATTAAACAAATATTTGCTTAAACTACATCATTCATCCTTAAAAAAAAAAAAAGAAAAAAAGAAAGAAAGAAAGAAATAAAGAAAGAAATTTAGCATATCTTAATACTAAAAAATAAATATCAAAAGGATAAAAAATCACTGGGTCCAATACAATAATAAAGGAATTAATCCAATCAACGGTTCTTTAGCACCCAAATTCCAACAAAGGTCTTAAATTCTTCATCGATTGGTTGTATATCTCACAGTCAATTGATTGGTTGTACATCTTGAGGAATTTATGTTTCTGGATGTTTAATTTAACCTCAAGAATGTATCACTGGTCTCCACCCTTTGTTTTCCACCAATAGTCGTATTTATAAATCTTAATGTAGGTCTAATTTCGTGACCAGAAGCGAAAGGAATTGGCGTCTGATCAGAATTAGGAGTTTAAAAAACTGCACGTCGGGCCCCTACACTTTTAAGTGTGCGATTGCACAGGTATTGGGCTGCGATTGCATTGATCTGAAGATTTGTGACTGTTGCTGCAAATATCAAATTTCTTTTAATTGCTCAGTCCATGTCCTCCTCTATTTGCTCTGCAAGTACTTCAACGTCCAAAATTCATATCTTGGTCCCTAATTTCAGATTAAATCCAATTTTAATCATTTTTTTTAATTCTAGTTCCTTCCGTCCTTTCTCGTCGGAATATAAATTTTCTCATAAAATAATAATTAACAAGTATAATTAAGTATCAACTTCACCATAAATAGGGATAAATATTTGAACTGTTAAAATCGAAAATCGCAGTTAACCGAACTGATGGTATAATGGGGTGGTTATGGTTTTGATTGTAATGAACCGATTCGGGATGTGGTGGGTGTGGTATTTAGCGATGATACCCTGAACCGATTACCCATTAAAAAAAATTAATTAGGCAATTGGACTTTCCATTATTCTTTCACAAAATTAATTGGACAATTTTGACAATTGAACTTCCCCAAAATTCAGGCCCAATTAACATTACTAGTAAACCCTTAACTCAATAACTTAACTCTAACCCTACATGTTAAAATTGAAGATTGAAAACTAAACTTAAAAAACACTCGTCCATTCAACCAATGAACCAAATCAGATCCGCCGACGGTCTGCTACATGTACCTCAACTTCAAATTGTAGTAATCAGAAACGAAGTCTACCATCTTGTAAGCACGTTCCCTGAATTGTTTTGCTTTCATTGGTTCAAACCATCTTCTCTATACAATTCAATAAAGCTGAAATACATTGTACTTGATTGCATTTTCTTTATAATATTATTTAAATATATGATGCGTGGCCCGAAAAATGAGATTTTTAATATGTTTTGTTTGCTAGTTTATGCATTCTTCAGTTTCTCTATGTTCATAAGAAATAGAAAATCGAATTATTAATTTGGTTACAGAATTAATGTGGCTTTTTGCTGATATTATTAATAAAATTTCAGAATTCAACATATATTTTGGGTTATATTGTTTGCGAGAGTTTGGTAATTTACCAACCAGCAGGGAATAATTATTTTTTTATTTCTTCTTTCATTTTTTATATACCTGTCAAGCAATTTTTATTGACATGATGGAAAGAAAGTTCAATAAAATATCTGACTTTACAGAAGGTTGCTAGAGATTTATTAGTCATTCCAGTATCTACTGTGGTATCTGAATCAGCGTTTAGTACAAGAAGTAGATTTGTGAGTCTATATAGAAATAGGCTTCACCCGAAGACTTTAGAAGCTTTAATGCGTGCTCAAGATTGGGTTTGGACTGATGTTGATGGTATGATTTATTATTTTATATTTGTTATTCATGCATTCTTTTATTACTATTTTTTTCTCTATCATGTGTAGAAAATTCTGATTCTTCATCATATTCCGGAGTTTGTGTAAGGTTTAGTGAGGAGGATATTGATGAAAATATATATATTATTGTTTAAATTTTCAGTTAAGATCATTCTTGATTAGGTAGTATGGTTATATTATTAGTCTAATTACATTTCTAATTTACTATATAGGAATCAATTTTGAGTCTTGAGTCTTGACCTATGCTAGAAAGAGTTGTGGAGAAGAATGAAGATTGACTTATGTTAGCAAGAGTCTTGACCTATGTTGATAATATTATTTGTTAAATTCGAATTTTGCATTTGAAAGTTGGGATATTGTTTGCATTTTCATTTGGGATATTTTTTGATAAATTGACTTAGTATTGTATTTTTGTTTTTGTTGACTTTTCTTCATAATTTTTTTTTTCAATTTGACAGATGAAATTTGGACTTATAAAAAATAATTTATTTTCGTAGTTATTAATCGAATCGAACTGAATTGAACCAAATCGAATCGACTTACGTGGTTATGGTGCGGTTATGGTTTTGACTAAACCAGCCCAAATCAAACCGTTGCCATCCGTAACCATAAACAGTCCCAAAGATTATTTTTGATGGTCAAGATAAGTACAATAGTGTAATCTTTATACTTATTATACTTAACCTCCACTTAGTAAAATTTATAAATAATTTTTATTCTCACACACCGACTCGTTTGTAGACCGTTGGACAAGTCACAACATTATCTGTCATACAACTTATATCACTTCTAGCCAATCTTATTCCACGAACAATTGACCATGGCATGGTTAAGGATAGCCATGGTTAAGGATAAAGACCAAGCTGCCCCATCTTTGGTGAATAAATATATTCTTCATTGATGTCATTCAATTTGATTGGAGCAGAATTAGTGACCGGCTGAATTGAACTGCAGTCATGTGGACATTCTCTTCACGAGGATTTTTCATGTGAAAATTCATTTTTATTTTTGCTACATTTTTCTGTTCTATTAATTTTTTTTATATTATTTCGATCTTTTTGACTTATTTACTTACACAAGCTTGATACGAAAGTATATGGCAATTCATTATTATTTTAAATTAAGTAACTGAGAATATTGCTAAATAATATATACATTTTTTCTTGCTGGATTGAATTAATAAAAATGAGTTATTATTGTAATAAGCATTTTGACTTGAAAATGTAATGAAGTTTGACATAGATAGTATTACTACTTTATCTAAATTCATTCATTTAAATATTATTTTGACACGATCTTTACGTACAAGTCAAATTAATTAATTAATTTTACTCAAATATTTCAAGCGTACATAATTTTTTATAAATGGATGATAATAAGGCTAGAATCTAAATTTTTTCATGATATCACGTTGAATCACTTTATACAAAAACGTAAATTTTTACATAGTGACCAAATTTAAACAGTTAAATAGTATCTTCAACAAAAGTAATCATTTTTCTTTTACAATATTAATATATAATCCATGTAACGTGTTAAAATTCCAAAGAAATAAAGAAAAGGAAGAGTAGCTTAGGGTTTCATTAATTCTGCATAATGCAATTGAAAACAAAAAGATGATTTAACCTGAAAACAAAGAGACTATATATAGGCTAAACAAAGGAAATTGAAAAAGAATATTCCACTCTTAATAAATAATAAAATAAAATAATCCTATATTTCTTTACATCTCCCCTCAAACTCACGATGCGGCAGCTACAAGTATCGAGGGTTTACCAACTAGAAAACGAAAACGGAAAATAGAATGGGACTTGGTAATGAAATTTACAAGTTGCAAAGAAGAAGAAATAAATGGCAAAGTAATTGTGCCATACTTGAAATAATGATGAGTAAGGTGACAATCGATCTCAATATACTTTGTTCGTTCGTGAAAAATCGAGTTGTGAGCAATCTGAATAAAACTCTGGTTATTACAATACATAAGAGTGAGATGAGAATGAAAAACACTCATATCTGCAAGTAACCAACGTAACCAAACATTCTCTTTGGTAGTAAATGTCATAGCATGATATTCTACTTCGGTTGAAGAATGAGAAACAATAAATTGTTTCTTACTCTTTTAAGAAATAGGAGAATCACCCAAAAAGATACAGAAACCAGTAATAGACTTGCGAAATGTAGGATCACTGCCATGATCAACATCAGAGTATACATGCAGCTCCAAGAAAGATGTGGATGAAATTAAAAGACTCTGAAATACTATACCCTGAAGATACCACAAAAAACGAAGAACAGCTGCCTAATGAACTGTAGTAGGAAAAGCAACAAGCTGACTAACAACATGAACAACATATGTAATATCTGGACGAGTAATAGTGAGATATACTAAGCTCCCAATAATAGTACGATATAAAGTAGGATATGATAAAAGTAAACCATTAGAAGAAGAATAATTTGTGTTATCAACAGTCTTATTATCAGTAAGTCAAGCCCGCTCAAGAATATCCGCAACATATTTCGATTGAGAAAGAAGATAATCTCTGGGTAAGCAGGCTACCTCAATACCCAAGAAATATCGTAAAGAACCCAAATCCTTCATTTCAAACCGTATAGCTAACTTTATCTTCAAAACTGAAATACCATCAATATCATCACCGGTAACAATCATGTCATTAACATATAAAGATAGAATGATACGACCTGCATCAGTGTACTTAACAAAAAAGAGCAGAAACATGGCTACTAGAAACAAATCCAAGGAAAGAGATCACAACAGAAAATTTCTCAAACCAAGCACGAGGTGCTTGTTTGAGGTCATATAACACTTTCTTGAGCTTGCAAACGTACCCAAAATCATGTAGACACCAGGAGGTGGAGCCATATAAACTTCTTGTTGTAAATCTACATTCAAGAAGCCGTTTTTAACATCAAGTTGAGGGATACGCCACTGACGAACCGAAGCTACTACAATAAGAGTACGAATAGTAATTATTTTTGCAATATGAGCAAATGTCTCCTCATAATCCTTACCATATTGTTGAGAGTACCCTTTTGCAACCAACCTAGTTTTGTGTCACTCAATTGATCCATCAGAATTATACACCCAATGAAAACCAGCATCACTCTTACCAGAAGATAGAGGAAACAAATCCTAAATACCAGTCTTATGCAAAGTAGAAAGTTCCTCATCCATATGTTCCTGTCAAAGAGGATCAATAATTGTCTATTTATAGGAAGATGGTTCAGAGAGACATTGAATAGAAGCTAAAAAGGAAGTAAAAGATGAAGAATAACAAGAATAAGCAAAATTTGGTATTGTAGACTTACGAATGCCTATGGATTGACGTAGAGGTGGATCCACAGTCTCAAACGGAACTTGAGGGACCGTAGGAGAAGAGAGAGCTTGAGGTGTACCTGAGAGTAAAGTGTCAGTACATGCAGAATGATCAGTACAAATTGGTTGTAAAGATAACGGGGTAAGAACACGTGAAGGGGTATTTGAAGTGCTAGGGAGATGACAACTAGCAGAATCGTCGGAAAAGGATCTATACGAATAAGATCAGATCTAGTCAAACTATGAGTAGTTGATAGAATAGAAAAAAAGGTATATGCTCGAGAAAGATAACATGACGAGACACATAAAGTTTCTGAGTTATTGGATCAAAACAACGATACCCCTTTTTACCTTCACCATAACCAAGAAATACACAAATAGCAGATCGAGATGACAACTTGCTGCATTCTACATGAAGACAAAGAACAAAACAAGTACAACAAAAAACTCTAAAGAAAGAATAATTAGGGGCATACTCATACAACCTTTCGAAAAGAGAAAAACATGAAATATGAGAAGGTGGAATTGTATTAATCAAACTTTCAGTAGTAAGAACAGTTTCACCCCAAAACACACTAGGAACAGAAGCATACAACAAGAGAGAGAGAGAGCGGACAGTTTCAACACTGTGCCTATGTTTTTTTTAAGCAAAACCATTTTGCTTAGAAGTATATGTACACGAAGTTTGGTGAATAGTTCCATCTAAGGTAAGCAGTTCACAAAATTTATTAGAAGTGTATTCCCCACCCAAATCATACCTAAAACATTTGATAACAGTAGAATGTTGAGTTTTGACAAGAGCACGAAATGCTGTTTATATTTCAAAGAATTCAGAATGATGTTTCATTAAATAAACCCAACAATAACGAGTATGATCATGAATAAAAGAAACATAATATTTAGACCCTCCTTTTGTGGTAACAGGAGAAGGCTCCCATACATCATAATGAATCAAATCAAATGGAGAGGAAGAAACAGAAATACTTTAATTAAAACGTAAAGTTGAAAATTTTTCCAGTTTACATCCACTACAATCATAAATATCACAATGTTGCAAATTTCCTAATGCCCCTATAAAAGTCAAAAATTTCAAACGAGAAGACGAAGAAGGACTAGGTGAGAATGTCATAAATAAAAACTAGAAGAAGAAGGATTTAAACGAAAAGAAGACAAATCAACACTAGTAGCAGCAGCAGCAACTGATACTTTTAACTCATCCAAAATATGTAGTCCCCCATTCCTACAGCCCGTCTCAATCAGCTTCTAAGACTGCAGATCCTGCACATAACAAGAAGAAGAGGAAAATGTGACTAAATTACCAGAATTACATAACTAACCAACAAAAGCAAGATTTAATGTGAGTTTTGGAATATGATAAACATTAGGGAAAGACAAGTGAGGTGTGACAACAGAATCAACACCGCTAAAGGCATATGAGTGCCATCAACAATCATGATATGAATAGAAGACGAATGAGACACAGAAGCAAAAGACGAAGAATCTGGAGACATATGATGTGAAGCACCAGAATTCAAGACCTACATAGAATGTGACATACCTGAAGAACTATGAGGCAACTGACCAACGGAGGAAGAAGTAGACATAGCTCGTGGCTGTAAGGAGAGAAACTTTTGAAGTTGCTCAGCAAGAGTACTAGGATCAGTGAAAGGACCTAATGAAGCTACCGCTACAGTATTAGACTATTGTGGTTTATAACCCTGAGGTGGTTTACGAGCATTCGATTGTGACTGATTACCAGGCTTCCAAGCTTGAGATTGTTGCACGGTTCGATTCTGTTGTCTCAACTTAGGACACTGAGCTTTCCAATGACCTTTCTGCTTACAGACATGCACTTGTCGAGGGTAGCACTTGCGTAAAACATATTCTGATTATTAGAGAGTGAATAAGAAGGCACTGCTAACACAAAATGATTAGAAGTAGAAAGAATTTCATTTTCAGAATAAGACTTAAGGCGTATTTCTTCAGCCAATAACTCACTGACAACTAAGTCTATAGAGTGAAGTGAAGAACGATGCAAAATTGAACCTCTAAGTCCTTCAAAATCACTGCGAAGTTTCTTTAAAAACTGTATCAACCGTTGCTGCTCTGTACGAGCAATATAGGTACCACGCCTTTAATTTTGCCAATTCTATAAGAGCCAAATAATCCCAAAAATCTATCATAGAAGAATAAAACTCCCGAACACTCATATTCTTCAGCTAAAGAGCTCGTATGTCATTCTCCAATTGATACTGCTTTGCAAAATTAATTTGAGTGAATAACCTTTGCAGATGATCCCAAACATCCTTTACTGTCTCATTCTTTGTCAACTCTCTACCTATGGAACGCTTAACAGAATTGTTAATCCAAGTAATGATTTTTGCATTGTTTGTTTCCCAAGCATCTATCAAAGTAGCATAATCCTCATTAGTATCTCTAGGTTTAACAGAAGTTCCACTAAAATATCCCAACATCTTTTTACCCTTAAGAAAATTTCTCATCACGTATTTCCAATACGAATAATTCTTTCCATCCAACCTCACAGTCACAGATTGAAGTAAATTGTCTTTTTCAGTAGCCATAATAAAAAAAAAAAAGAGAAAAACCAGATCGCAGAAGAAAGGAAAACGAAATACCCGTTGGATCCGCGAAAGCTGTGGTTGAGATTAAGTCTCGTCCCATTAAATTTGGCCCCGATATCATATTAAACAATCCAAAAAAATAAAGAAAAGGAAGATGAGGCTAGGGTTTCATTAATTTTATATAATGCAATTGAATACAAAAAGATGATTTAACTTAGAAACAAAAAGACTATATATAGGTTAAACATATGAAATTGAAAATACTATTCTACCCTTAATAAACAATAAAATAAAATTTCTTAACTACATGAACTTACCTTCTACAAATTTAATATATTATCGTAGTCGTAAGACTATATATGAAGGTGGATGCATGGACAATGCCAGATAAAATGAAATTATCATAGTAAGGATCTTTCATTAAACTAATTTCTCCTGCAGAGTTCACGTACGTTACTTCTAAAACTGTGGAAGGTAGAGTGCCGATATATAGTATATTCACTTAAGATGTCTAGATGACATCCTTAATAATCACTAATCATAAAATTAATGTTCTCTTGAGCCGGAAGGAACATAAGCTTATTTATCATCATTACGATCCTTAACTCATTCATGATCTAAAATACTAAATTGAATATAAATGTAGAAAAAAATTTCAACTTTGTGTGAACTCGAGCTATATTTTAAGCCTTACCATAAGTCAAATAATTGGTCATGGCCCGACTATATGAGCTGATCCAACCTACAATATGAGAATTCTACTAGAAAAGTAATGGTGGAAAACGTTATTTTTGAGAGTACTAGTCAAAGCCCGTGCAATGCACGGGTTAAGGTATTTTTGAAGGTTATGTTAGTGTTGGATATTAATGGGAAGTTAAAATATTCTGAAAGTTTTGTAAATAAATCAAAAACACATTCCTACAAAGATTAAAAAAAAAAAAAAAAAAATCAAGAACACATTCCTCAAACTCATACAAGAATAATAAAATCATTGTCCCTACTGGCACTCCAAAATATCTCAATTTCCCGTATTTCCTACGAAAAGAAAATATACAATTCACAAAATATAGAGAAAGTAAACCTGATCAGGCTGACCTACATCAGAATAAATGTCAACTATGCGAATAAGCATTCTATATTTTGCTAGATGTCTTGCATTTTCAATGATGGGAATAACACCCGTCCTCTTCTTCTCCATGTTGAGCAAGTCCCTATCACTTATGTGAGAAAGTTACACTGCATACACCAACTCCAGTATGTCAATAACGTAATTACAAACAAGTTTTCATAAGCAACACTCCATGAAATACATAGAGAAATGATATAACAAAATATTGATCTAATATCTGTAGAACAACTTTAGACTTGACTTGAATTACTTTTCGAAAGCATTTTGTTCCAAAATGGCAGTTAGAACAAACAAAGACAAGCTAGAACAATTTAGGAATTTATTTCTCTATTAAAAATACATTCACTTCTTATTTAAATCTATTTTCTACTTCTCCATCAGACTATTTAAAAGTAGAAGACGAAATTCGATCACCTATGAAGAACTAACAAGCTTTTGGTGATAAATAGATATGTTTCCAGAAAGGTAGATAACTAGAAAAACATTTGTACTCGTCTATCAGAAAGGATCTATCCCACACAACATATGATTCACTTTCAGGCTAAATAGTAAGCTAGCTTTTTTCCCTAGCCCAAGTTTATACTTATTCCAAACCAACCCCAAAAACTAAAAACAGAAACAGAAAAACCCAAATTTGTCTCTCAAAGATCAAGTTCCCTAGTTAGTTCTCTCAACAAAAATAATTACTTAAAACAAAACTGCACTATAACAGAGGAAAAATCATTTTCCACATGCAACAGTAGTGGGAGAAACAAGATGAAGAGAACTCTACCTTAAGGGTGTCGGACATAAAAGGCTCCCTTGCTTGGTGATCTTCCCAACACGGATAGAAACAAGAGGCATGCACAAACACCTAGCCAGCATACCCACTTCTGATGGCTCAAAGTGCTGTTTCATTATCACAGTAGGTAGAAGTCAGTTGAGTACAGAGCCTTCTCCATATGTAATTGAAGTATCTCTATTAGAAAAGACTAATAATATATCTTTCCTTGACAACCAGCTTGAGAAATGTAACAAACCAAATACGTTTGGGGAAATTAATTATTCATGGAACTTCAATTTCTTTCAGAGTAAGTAAACATCTTCAAATCTCGAGAATATGTGAATCACAATACAAGTAAAGTCGGCTTGGGCTAGGAAATTGAATCAGAAAATCTCTGTCCAAAATTGCATAGATATTTCACCGATTCCATTTCCAAACAATAAATTCTACCCCTCCATACAGAACTTATTAAAACCAGTACATACAAGAAACCAGGTTTTCTTTTGATTACTTATACCTGATTAAGGTAGGCCACCAAACAATCCTCAGCTGCGCCGGTGGATAAATTGAGTTTCAGCAAAGGCTTCAACCTTTCGTCCGCGCGACAGGCCCCCAAAACCTGCATATCTAGAGCCTGAAGCCACTGCAAAAATCCATCGCTCTTCTGTAGCAGCAGATCGCCAGCACCATCCTCCACAAGAATCTCCTCTAACCTCTGCGTAATCAAAGATTTCTCTGCGGATGAGATATCCGTACCATCCGATGAATCGTTGATCGAATCCTCACCGACTCCATGCTCTTCATCATCACCTTCCTCCTTTTCACTCCTGTAATTGGGGTTATCGCTCAATCCATTGGTTTCGAGATCTGAGACGCTTTCGAAATCTAGGAGAGAGTTAGGGTTTCGTTTGGTGTTCGAGAGCGAGGAGAGCATGTTTTACTTTGCCCTTGATACAATAGGAATGAAATAATCCAAAAATTTACTGTAGAAGAACCAGTTCCGGAACCAGCTAAGGAGCAGTGTATGAAAAGGACTGTGACATAAATGAACACTAACTTCCAAAGAGAATCTTATAAGAGAGAGTAGGATATGTTGGGTTTTGTGACCCAAATTCCGACTAGGGTTTGTGTAGTTTGAATTATTGGGCTTGAAGATGTCAAAATAGGATTCAATGAGGAAAAACGGAGTTGACGATATCCGCCCAATGCTGGAGCTGCATGATGGATTTTTCTTTAGGGTGTTGACGCTCCTCTAACGTCTGCTTGGCGATCGAGCGCCGCAACATTCCGAAATTTTACTTATATTGTTTTTATACTCGTGTTTTGACCTAATTTTCATCTTTAGGGGTTATTTTTAGGGTTTGACATGTACTCCTACAAATAATAGACCATTCTTTATAAGTTTTATATTACTCAAAAGTTATAATCATTATGTAGGAGCACAATTATTGAATTTTCTCTCTATTATAATTGTTAAATAAAATCTTCAATTTCTCTACCAAATCAAATTCTAGCTTTTGTGTTCATCTTGTTATTGTAATTAATACTTCATATCATACCATATCATCTCGTCTCGTTTCTAACAGTATATTTTGTAAAAAAAAAAAGAAAAAAGAAAAAAAAAATAATTATTATTGAGATCGTGTAATTTAAAATTAGGACAAATTTTGATTTTAATACCAAATTATTTTATTGAAAAATATGTGATTGAAAATGAGTTTGGAAGAAAAATAAGCTCTACATAATAGAATCCAAACATGGGGTACATCGTAGCACATATTTGGAGTTGGGTTGTGGAACCGAATTCTTTGAATTGTGATTGAGTAGATAATTGATGTGCCTTAAAATGCAGACTTGCAGGCGAAAAAGTATTAGTAAGTTGGGAATGCTTCTTTTCTAGAATGTAATTATTAAGTTTGAATATGAATTATATTACGAATGAGTATTTCGACAGTTCAATGGGCACTCGTGCCATTTGAAGATTCGTCGAAGCCATGTCATTTAAAATACAGTATAAATCGAATCATGAGTAATTCTAAATGGACAGACAGAGTAACGTTCAAACTAAGCTTATCCTTAATTATCAGCTTTTGTACACCTCACATGACTACAATTATGAATTCTTCTCATAGTTTTTTGTTATTTCAGTCTGATTATGATTTTAATTTTTTCCCTTTTTAAGTAGACTTTCACTCCTTCCTGAAGATAATGATTTTAAAATAATCAACATAGGTTAGGATTTTTATTCTGGTATTTTAAAATAACCTAAAATAAATAAGCGAAAATTTGAGTATTCTCAGATCTCGATATATTGCCCATGTTTGATATTCATTATTTTCAAAATATATTTTTTCCTCTTATTTTCAAGAAAATAATATTACATGCAAACTCAAAACTTTTCTCTAATTTGTAACCAAACATTCTCCAACAAAATATTAGTCCCTCAAACCGATGCTAATTTTTAATTGCGAAAAACTGAGTGTTCTCAAAAGTCTTCCTTGAGGCATTTATTTTCCAGGACTTTTTTCACCAACCTATTTATATCAAATCACAAGAATCCAGCATCAAAATGGCACGACAATCACCAAAATCAATTAATAAGGTGGCTCAGTTTTATTTATTTTTTCTTTTTCCTTTTTCTTAAAAAGAAAATTAACAAGTCATTGTGATCCAAGTCATTTCCCACTTACTACTAATAAATAATATGACTTAGAAGCTCTAAAGTAGTCCATTTAGAATGATGAAAAATGATTAAAGATACACCCCCTCATCTAAAATAGAATTTCAACGATGAAAAGAAGGCATGTCGCAAAATTTACCAATTCTTCGTAATAAATGTTTAGAATTGCAAAGCATTTGATATTCATTTGAAACTCCAAATAGGGGTGCACAATTTTGTCCAGTTACATCCGAACTGAACCAAAACCAGACCTAACTTGTTGGTTCAGTTCGATTCTAGTCTAGTTAAAATTGGCAATCTTAAAATTGGAAACCGTATAGTTCCGGTTCAACTTGGCTCTAGCTATAAAATGAATTTTAATTTAGTTATGAAATTTATATTATTTACCATATCTCAATTAGATTATAATTAATACAAAATTACATGATTTAATATATATTCAGAATAATTATCAGCTTTCTTGCTGGAAACAACAAGCATGAAAGTAAAACAAGAAATTTACTCGACATTTTTCACAATTTATTGTTGAAGAATAAAAGAACTAGATCGACATTTGTGGTTCGGTCTAGATTTTCTTTTTCGGTTACATTATCAATAGTTACATTTTTTCCAATTTTTAACAAAAAATGGCTCGATGTGGACTCAATCTTCTTAAGAAACTCGAACTGAACGACGTGGCGTCCACTATTTAGTGTAGGGATTGCACTTGCAATTTTATGTGCTTAGAGAATATTGAATGAGAGCAAATATATGTGACAAATTAACATTTATGCGAGCACTCTTTAAAATTATTCCTCAAGACAAAAAGACTCTAAATGCATGACAAAACTGTAAACCTACTTTCTGACATAACATTCCACATCTCCAAGCTTAAGTTTTAGTCCATCAATTCAGCGTCTTCATTCACTCCAATGGAGAATTCCAATCTCAGAAACATACTTCTGCTCATCTTTCACCTATTCTTCTTCGTCAATTCTGCGTCGAAATCGAAGGCCTGCCATGCCGTCGACAAAGAAGCCTTACTAGATTTCAAACACCAAATCACTTCAGATCCCTCAAAACTGCTGAATACATGGACACCTCAAACAGATTGTTGCCAGTCCTGGGATGGCATTTCTTGCGATAACTCAGGCCGAGTCGTTAACTTTTCTCGGCCAGGCCTATTTTCAGATACCGATTACCCCGTCGACACCTCAATGTCTGGAACTCTTTCTCCTTTTCTTGGAAACCTGTCTTTTCTTGAGTTTCTTGATCTCAGTGATCTCAAGGACATAAAGGGTCGAATTCCATTTGTCTCGATTGACTTATCTTTTTCTTGATTCAAACAGTCTCACTGGATCAATCCCTGTCACGTTCAGGTATCTTTATCAGTTGAAAAAGCTCTATCTCAGTAACAACTATATAACTGGCTCTGTCCCTCCTACTCTTTTTGAACGTTTTACGTCGTTATCTGAACTAGGCCTTTCGGGAAATCAATTGTCCGGTTGGGTACCATTTTCCACTGGGAAGATGGTTTCACTAGTTAAACTTGATTTCCACGGAAACAACTTCTCTGGTAGCATTCCAGGAACCATTGGAAAACTCAAGAATCTCGTGTACCTCGACTTATCAGAAAATCAATTGTCTGGAACCTTACCAAGATCATTAGGTGGTCTTACAAAATTAGTCGACTTGTACCTTAATGGTAACCAACTGACTGGAAGTATACCTTCGTCTATAACTGGGCTCAGTTCATTACAATTTGTTCGTCTGTCAGAAAACGAACTTACAGGCAGTATTCCACCCGGGATTGGCAATCTTCCACTGATTCGACGTCTTGTTTTTGAAAACAACAAGTTCACAGGAAAGCTACCAGCGACTATTGGACATCTCACCGCTCTTACCGATATATACTTCTCCAATAATCAGTTTACTGGAAAGATTCCACCAAGTTTCGGCAATCTAAACAATTTGCAGACACTGGATTTATCAAGAAACCAGCTTTCTGGTCAAATTCCTTCCCATCTTTCTAAATTACAGAATCTACAGAATCTAGACCTTTCGCTAAATCCTTTAGGACTGGAGAGCATACCAGATTGGTTTCAGAAATTAAACCTTTTCCGCCTGTCTCTGGGAAAGACCGGGATCAAAGGGCAACTTCCAAACTGGTTGGCATCGACATCAATATCAACTCTTGATCTATCAAACAATGCATTGACAGGGAAACTTCCTTCTTGGATAGGCAACATGACTGAACTTTCTTCTCTAAATCTATCGAACAATGGCTTCCATTCGTCCATTCCAGATGAATTCAGGAATCTTTCACTTCTGATGGATTTGGATCTTCACTCCAACAACTTTACGGGAAATTTGAAACCAATATTCTCTAAAACTTTCCAATTTCCTCTTGGCTACTACAACTCAATTGATCTTTCATACAACATGTTCTCGGGGCCTATAGATGATGACATTGGAAATGAACCCGTTATGGCTTCTGTCATATCACTAATTCTTTCTTACAATCCCTTGAGAGGATATATAGTAAAATCTCTTGGAAATTTAAGTAGTTTGGAGGTAATAAAACTTGTCGGAAATGGTCTATCCGGGAAAATACCGTTGGAGATCGGCAATGCCAAGTTATTGACAACCATTATCCTGTCACACAACAATTTGAGTGGCACAATTCCAAGACAGGTATTGAATCTCAAATCTCTTGAAAATTTTGATGTTTCTAGGAATAAATTAAGTGGGAAAATTCCCCCACACAAGGCTACTATTCCTGTATCTGCTTTTGTGGGCAATCCTGATTTATGTGGAGCTCCACTTCCACAGTGTAAACATTTCTAAGACCTCGTGATCTAGACATGATCTTTGGAAAAACACATGATAAAATGTTTTTTGTTTTATTTTATTGTTCCTGAAAATACAATGTAGTTCAACCAATTTATCTATTCATGAACACGATACATTTACTTTTAATTTATTTTTTGCGGTGCAAATTGTTCAATCCATGTCCATTTTGCTCATAGTCAAATTTTTGTGTTGTCGATAGATGCCATAGAATCAATTGTTATTGACAAGTTAAGTCATGCTGAACTTGTAATTTGTAAAACACACCTAGCTATTAAGAAAAATTAATATTTGCACTTCTTCAAAATCTATTGGTTCTGGTCATCTGACAGCAAAAATTTCATATTATTTTCACACTTCTCCTTACCTCGAAAATCACTCAAACACATAATCTTTCAATGTAGCAAATCTTCATCTGTTCATCGTATGAACTTGATGTTAGAGTTGTGAATGCATACATTACTTGGTCAAGTTTTTTTTATTCAAACTAATATATTCTCTATTTCAAGAGGTAACGGAGTAATGATCTTCAGTTGTGGCATTTCATTTTCATGTTTCCTCTACGTAAAATACCACCTCTCGATTAATCGTGGTCTTATTCCTATTGGGATTTGTTGAGAATTACTTTATCATTAATAACGAGTTCAAACAATTTCAATTTCCATCGAGGATATTCTTTGTGTTTAGATAGAAATAGTAATAAGAATGGTACTTTTAATTAATTCTAGAAAATTATTTGATAATCTTGAAACACGTACAATCACGATCTATATACCACAGCTACTTAATTGTTCAACCTCCAATAATAATCCACATAAGCAAACAAGAATTAGAGAATTAGAATTTCTCTTTTCTTTATTTGATAATCTTGTAACACGTACATTCACGATCTACATACCACAGATGTTTAATTGTTCAACCTCCAATAATCCACATAAGCAAACAAGAATTAGAGAATTAAAATTTCTTTTTTCTTGTGCTAGCAAGATAATTAATGTGTATTATGATTCCTCGAGCCGTAATAACTTATTAATAGAAGTTTAAGTGAGCTTAGCCCGTCTCTTAAATTTAACACAGTTTTGTCTATGAATTAATTAATCTAATCAATTAACCTGGAATCATTAATAAGCAACTACTTAATTAATTCTACAAATGTGTAACACTTCTCAATTAATTAATTAGTAATATCATTCTTCTAATTCTCTTTATTGTGTGTGACACATTAGGTTCCCGATCACAATACCTGATGACATGAATTATTATTTTAATTTAATTAAAATCGATAAATTAAAACACACTTTTAATTGATCATCAATCCACATCCGTTGTTCCATATTGAAAACTAGTAATGTGACATGGCAATACATAAGAAGAGAAATGTCACGTGATATGACAAAATCAAACTTGTTCGTTTACTGTAAAACTATTATTCCTTCATCAATACTTATGAGCATGCATTGGCCAAGGATTTCATTATCAATTTAATTGAATGAAATGTAGATTATAATATCTTACTATCTAAAATTGACGAATCATCTATTGATCATTCACAACCTTCATATGATTCTTATTATGCCCGAACGATGTTCTATTAGCAACTCTTGGTATAGCAATATCCAATATCACCAACGTATAACTGTTCCTATATAAGATACTATGCGACTTCAAGTCAAAGGACATTTCATTACCAAACGTTAGACATTAATTACCGACGCTCAAATAGTTAGAGATGTGGAATCTTTATAGTAAGTCTCCAATATTTTGTTTTTATAATAAAACATTCACGCATCCATTTAAATATCACTACATTTTAACTTGTGAGATCAACTACTCACTTCACAAGTGAGAAACACATGTGTGTGTCTATTCGTAATAACGATATATGTATCTCATTAGTACTTACAATCATGAATAATTTAAAATTCAATCACTTATAATTTATTTCTCACCATCACAACTCCTTGTAATTAACAAGTTACTAGGACTTAAATATACAAACTCTATTAATATAAGAATAATAATTCAATTAAATAATAGATATTGCCATAAATAAAGTGCATTAATCACATTAAAAATATTTACAACCTAAATCCATTAGACTTGGAACATAACAGTTACAAACTCCCACTTGTACTAGATTCAATCACTCATGTATCTTATATTATAAAAGTTATATGATGATCATGTTTATACTGCGACAACTCTTTGTCATTTGTTCTGCAATATTATCAATTGTTGGAACCCGATCTTTCTTTATTTCATTTTTTTTTGTATTATCTTTCTAATGAGATGATACCGCCTAATATTAAGAATATGACATTATTCTCACTTGTCTTCTTGTAAACACATTGTTCATCTTCATTCTTGATAAAATCAAATCTTTTGATTGTCTTATCGAAGCTAAGATTTCAGCTCCAAGAGGCTTGCTTCAATCCATATTTAGATATTTCTAGCTTGAATACCTTGTAGCATCTTTGAATTCAAAACCTTTGGGTCGTATCACGTACACTTCTTGTAAATTCCCATTAAGGAGAGCAGATTTTGACATCCATTTGTCATATTTCATTGTCATGATATGTAGCTATTGCAAGCAAAATTCGAATGAACTTTAGCATGGCTATAGGTGAAAATGTTTCATCAAAGTCAACTTTTTGTCTTTGTTTGTAACCTTTAGTAGTAGCCTTATTTTGTATGTATGGCTATTTCCACCCATGTTGACATTTTTCTTGTAATCTCATTTACAACCTATGAGTTTTATCCTATCAGGGGGGGGTCAACTAATGACCCCAAAATGATTTTGGTAGGTATGCATGGCGTATCATTGATTGCACCATATCTAATAATGTGCAATTCTTCCACTTACATATACCATTATGTAGTGTTATATGTAGCGGAGTTCACTGCAAGAGAATCTCATTCTCTTTTAGATAATCTAAAAATTCTCCTTTTAAATATTCTTCACCTCGATTAGATCTTACTGTGAAAATACTTTTACTTATTTGTTTCTCTACTTCTAGCTGTATATCTTGAACTCTTCAATGGTTGAGTTTCATCAAGTATACGTAATCATATATTGAATGGTTATTGGTAAATGTTATGAAGTAAGAGAAACCACCTCTAGCGGTGATTGACATAGGTCTACATATACCAGTATGTGTTAGATCCATTAATTGTGCAACTCTTTCTCGTTTTCTAGTAAACGAAAATTTGGTCATCTTATGCAGTAGGTATAATTCACATTTGTTAAATGATTCAAAGTCATTTAACCCCAAATATCAATCTCTATGTAATTTGAGAATGTCTTTTTCATTTATATAAGAAAGTCTACAATTTCTGGTTATCAAATTTTTTCTTTTTGATTTCTAAACTTATTATGGAATACTCAGTATTTAGAATTATTTTGCAATTTACCATAGGTATTAAGATCTTATGACGATAAAATGAATAACAATTGTCCTTAGTATTAAAATAATTCCTGTCTGAATGTGAAATTTAAATAATGTTCATGGTAATGGTTGGAACATAATAATATTTCTCTAATTCTAATATTAAGCATAAAAGCAATGACAAGAAGTATACTCTTACAGACAATGCAACAACATTTATTCATTTCCAACGTGTACGTTAACTTCTTCCTTCTACAATGATCTGCTCCTATTTAGTTTATATATATTTATATAAATATGAGATCCATATCTGGTATCTAATACTCGAGAAGCCAATGAAGTAGACATATTAACTTCCAGAATAAAGATGTCTGAATTGGAAGCTTCAAAAGATTTCTTTCCATTCAAGCTCGCGAATTAAGCCTTGCAGTTCTTCTTTGCTTGGGCTCAACGGTTTTTTAAGCACGTTCAGCAACTCAGAGAGTGTACACTCAATCTTATTCATGTTGAAATTCATAATAAACTGTGAATAGCTCTCTAATAGAGATATCATAATCAAGTCCACACTTAGTTCTTGGTCCAGCACTACAAACCAATTGAGTGAAACTCTTAATAAAGTCAATCATCTTCAGTATATAACACTGATTGGAGATCCTTCTACCATTCTGCACTAATATCAGTGTTCTAAAATGCGTAATGTGTTGCGATGCGTCGAGGTCGAGAATCAAGAATCACAAGTTTAAGCGTGTCAATGCGGAGAATATGCGTCATAATGCGTTTCGTACTTTTAATATTATTTTAATATAATAAATAGACTTTTATATTAAAAAAATAATTTTTTATATTATATCCGAAAAAACAAAAAAAAGTGTAGGCGACTCAATGCGCGCCTAGGCGCGCATAGGCTTGCCTGATGCGCGACTATGCACGCATTAGCGCACATTGCCTAGGCGGTCAACAAAAACTGTTGGCCGCATTTTTACGCGCATAACACAAAAGCGACTCGTTTTTGTCGTGCGCCGTGCCTAGGCGCGCCTAGACGCCGCATTTTGAAGAATTTTAGAACACTGACTAATATAGCTTCTTGGAAGTTTTATATCTTCCCGCACATGATTGTTCATCATACAACTCATTGAGATGAAAAATCAGTGTGTAAGCATCCATGCTCTGGTGTTGCTTTTGCAATGATATAGCTGCAAGAATCACACATGTTGCAGTATTATCTTCATAACTGTGTTTATTAAAAGTAGCAACATCTTCCCCAGCCGAGTCCTCAGTGTAAGTGTCTCTGGAAAGTGTTACACAAGGACATAATCAAATTTTTTCATGCCTGAGAACAATTCTTAGATTGCGGTGCTAATCGAGAAAATTTATTTCGGTAAGCTTGTTGGCATCCAGTATGCCTCTCAAATTCATATTGCTACTCATGATTCAAAAACTTTAAATGATGAAAAGTAAAGAATTAATATGTATCAACATGCATTGAACAATTTAATATAGACTTGAGTAGCATGGTGCTACTCAAATTCATATTGCTAGTCATTATATGTGTCAAGTATATTCCTAATTGACTAGCCTTGAGTATACTCAATAAGTTGAAATCGATTTAGGACTCTTGTTTCTCACTATAATGATGGAAGGCGGATAATAATTCTTACTCAATATTTTAACGAGATGCTTCATCATGGAAATTTAATATAGAGTTTGATTAAATTAAATATAGACTTTCATATTGCTACTCATGATTCAAAAACTGTAAATGACAAAAAGTAAAGAATTAATATGTATCAAAAGGCATTGCATAATTTAATATAGACTTTGATTAGATTAAATATACTCCCAATATTTAAAATAAACTTAAGATCCTCTCATATATATTTATGGAATCCATATTTGATTCCCAATGGACAAGAATCCCATTGTAGTATTAAGATCTTAAGTGTATTCAACAAACCTTAACAAAAAATAAATTTTAGTTAAGTGAAACACATCATTTAGAAATATCTAATATTTCATAGTGTCAAGCATATCCATAATTGATCAACCTTGAGTATAGTCAACAAGTTGAAATCGATTTAGGACTCTTGTTTTTCACTATAATGATGGAAGGCGAATAATAATTCTTACACAATATTTTAACGAGATGCTTTATACTATGTAGCCTTCGTGAGCCATAGAGAAGATTAGTTGGTCAATTCATAGGGGACATAGCATTTAATTATATAATGCTCCATCGATGTGGTCTCCACCTTTTCTGCATCTTCAGTTAGTTCAACAACTTATATCCTATATTAGTTGGCACTCATGCTTAAAATATTTAGACATGCGGGTCCATAATAATAATAATAACGAACTCACATGTTCAAAATTAATAAAGAGTTCATAGGCACTTTTGAAAATCAAATTTAAAATATTTTTCAAAATTTATATTCAAAACTCTTTTGAAAATTGCAATCTAACTCCTAGTTTTAAATTATTGACTGGCCTTCCCAATTTCTAAAATTGCAAGTCGGCCCTTACTTTAAAAATTATAGTTTTATCCCCATATCTTATTGTAGAGGGGATCGCAATTTTCCGAATTTCATGAAGAGTCACTTTCCCAAAATTCAAAACCCTAAAATGAAATAGGGATGACTTCCAGCGTAAGATGGCATGTCTCTTTTGTAGCGTCGCTCACCTTTGCAACTCGTAGCGATGGCGAGATCCACGACAGCAGTGCTGCTAGTCGCCACTAGCATATGCTACCTTTTGAGCCACAACGCGCTGTTGTACATTTCCATGAGCAGGTGATGCCTGTCGTTGCCATGCTATCAATCTCTTGATCTGATTTTTGATCAAAAAATAACTTCATTTTTTTCAAAATAGATCTTTGAATATAAAAATCACTTTTCTTAAAAACTAGAAACGAGAAATCATAACAACCAACCGTTGATTGTTCCCAAGATTCAAAAACAAACAAACACAAAGTAGGTTATGATACCACTGTTTGGAATTTACTTAATCATGCGTAGCGTAGTTTAAATAATTTTAATTCTCATCGGATTGTCTTTGTATTTAGATAGAAACTGTGATAAAAATTATAATTTTAGTTAATTTTGCAAAGTTCTTTGACAATCTTGGAACACGTACAATCATGTTCTGCACACCACAATCAATTATCTAGCCTTTATTGGTAATCTACACAAGGGAGCAAGAATGAGAGGATTAGAGTTTTTCTTTTCTTGTTCTAGTAAGATAATGAATGTATGTAATGATTTCTCAAATTCTAACAGCTTATTAATAAAAGTTTAAGTGGGCTTGGATTGTCCCTTCAACTTAACCTGATCAAATATTTATTTATTCTAATTAAATAAACTTAGTCCATAAATTAATTAATCTAATTAATTAACTTGGACCCATTAATAAGAAATCCAATTAATTAATTCTACAAATGTCTAACACTGTTAATTAATTAATTATTAATATAATTCTTCTAATTCTTCCTATTGTGTGTGACCCATTAGATTTCTTATCACGATGCCTAACGATACAAATTATTATTTTGATATAATCAAAATTTATAGATTAAAGGGCCATTTTTATTTATTATTAATTCATATCTGTTGTCCCAAATTAACATCTAGTAATGTGTCATGGCAATATACGTGACGAGAAATTTCAAAACCCTCATATGATTCTTGATGTACCCAAGCGATTCTGTATTATCGACTCTTTGTAGAGCATCATCCAACATCATCATATAAGACACTATGATGACTTGGAGTCGAAAGACCAATTCTACTACTGAACGTTAGAGATTAACCATGGATACTCAAATAGTTATCCATGTAGAATCTCCCAACGAGTCTCCAATATTTTATTCTTATAACAAAACATTCACGTGCCATTTAAATGTCACTACATTATAGCTTATGAGTGCAGCTACTCACTTCACAAGTGACAAATGTCACACGTGATGGTTTGTTTGTAATAACGATATCCATATCTCATTATTACTTATGGCAACGGATAATTTAAGATTCGATCATATTTAATTTGTTTCTCACTAACAACCCCATGTGATTAACAAATTATTAGGACTTGAATCTAGGACTCTATTAATATAATTTATCAGAATAATAATTCAATTAAATAATAGATCTTGTCAAAAATAAAATACATTAATCAGATTAAAAATGTTTACAACCAAAATCCATTGAATTTAGGACATAACACTTACATGATTGTACAAACTAAAAGTTTCCTACGTAGTCTTGCCAAACATGACGTTGTAAGATTCTAGAATTTTCAATTCATAATATGATAAAAATAAAAATTTCTAACGTGAAAAGAATAAACAGACATAACAGGGATTGGGAACAAAACATGAAAGAAAATTAGTGGTGAACAAAAAAATATCAACCTGTCAAATTGAATTGAAATCTTGGATTCTAAACCTCAGTTTTTGATCCACGTGATTTAGGTTTTCATTGTTTCAAAATCGAACCAAACTTGAAACGGTTCGATTTACGTTTCAATAGTTAAAAATTGCTTGAAATAAAAACGAATGTTTCTCTCACTTTTTTCAAAATATATTACTTGTTTAGATACATTATTTATTACATCGATTTATAATTCTACAAAATGTACTAATTATTTGTCTTCACTGTGCAAATTATCCCCATTGTTTTACTTTTGGCATTCGGACCCTAAGATCGACCTTTCTTTGCACAAATCACCCCCAACCATCTCATTCCGTTCGTTTTCTCCATCAAATGGTCGCGTGCAGTCCACTTGTGTGATTTGTCCAATGACATTTTGATCAAAACACTAATTGGCCATATTTTCCCTCTTAATTGCAATCATTCTAAAATAGTAAAATTATATGTTTAAATACAAAATAAATCTAGCTCCTAGTTCGATAGTTCGCTCTGTACCTTAAGCAAAAGAGTTTTGGCATACTATATTATGATTGAAAGGACGAGAGAACAAGTATGATTAGTCTAACAACCAAGAAACCTAAACATTCAGACCATAAACAGAAACATAAAAGTGCAAGAATAAAGAAATCAACACAAGGATTTTTTCGGCCGTAGCCCCAGAGGTTCGGCGACCGCTTCTAACGCCTAATCCCCTGTTGAGCATCCATTATAAATGGATAAAGCTCTTGTTACACTATAAAGCCAAAACCGGCAGCCAAGATACAAAATATTGTTCAAGAAATTACAAGAACCATATCACAGATACTTATCTTCGTGAGAATCACACAGATTCACCGATTATCTGCCAGATCTCACCCAAACCACTCCAATCAGACACACAGTCTACAGCTTTCTCAGAATCACGTAGATTCTTACACATGGACACTCAGTTCAACACAATAAGCATTCGATCTAGGCTATTACAGATTTCACTCACTACTTTTCAGTATGACTAACCCTAGAATCACGAAGAAGAAGAAAGGGTTTCAAGAGTAAAAGAGAGAGAGCGTTTTTCAGAAGTCAGGCAGTCCATCAACTGAGAGATCAATCGTCCAGCCAAGTGTGATATTTAGGTTAGAAGCTTCTAGCACTTCATCCAACGACCATCCAAGTGCCACGTGTTGCAATCCAGTTTAAAACCATCTTTTAAGAAAGTTGTCAAAACATAAAACACGACTTTTCCTTCTAATTTGAAAGCACACTTTAAACCAGGTCCAAGGTTCGAAACTCAACAATCTCCACCTTGCTTTCAAAGAAGGCCAATAGTGCAACTAGAAACTTTATCAGCAGTTTATAATTTCATTTACTCCATGTACCTGTACAATCAAAGCAGAGAGTCAACAGATAATGACTTTAAACAGTTTAGGAATTTGTTTAAAGGTATTACTTTTGTTCCCATATCAGCAGGATTGTTTAATGTGGCTATTTTTCCAATCTTAAGTAAACCTTTAGAAATAACATCCCTTATAAAATGATATTTAACATCAATGTGTTTCGTTCTATCATGAAACATAGGATTCTTACTTAAGTGAATAGCACTCTGACTATCAGAAAATAAGATAGGATTAGAGTCAACAAAACCAAGTTCATTTAAAAGGCCATTCAGCCAGATGCCTTCTTTAATGGCATCAGTGTGACTATATATTCTCGCACTCGGAGGACGTGAGCAACAATCTTTTGCAATTGAGATTTTCGGCTTATCACGCACACAAAGTAAAGAAATAAGATGAAGTAGATCTTCTATTGTCTATCTCCTATAAAATCGTGAGTACGTATATCCTCTTAAGACTACTCCCTCCTTATTCATTTTAAACATTAAGCCTAGACTAGATGATCCCTTTAAATATTTCATAAGCCATTTTAAAGCTTCCCAAAGGACTTTCACCAGGATTTCCCATAAATGCTTTCGAACACTAATACCATAAGCTAGATCAGGTCTGGTGCAGATCATCAAGTACATAACAGATCCAATGGCATTAGCATAGGGAATTTTAGACATTCTATCAAATTCATCTTCAGTTTTAGGGTAGAAATCAGATGAGAGTTTAAAATGATTTGCAAGAGGCAAAGATACAGGCTTGCAGTCAAACAGATGAATTTTTTTCAAAATCTTGTTAACATAATTATTTTGATTTAAGAAAAGATATCCATTTTCTACATTTCTGATAATATGCATACCAAGAATTTTCTTGGCAGGGCCAAGATCTTTCATATCAAATTTAGATTTCAATTTGCATTTGATATCATCTATTTCAGACTTATTAACACTAGCAAGGAGCATGTCATCAACATAAAGGACCAAGTACAGAGAATTTTTTCCTCCATCACCTTTACTATATAAGCAAGTATCATAATTGCTTCTGTTAAAACCAAGCTTCAAGACAAAAGAGTCAAATCTTTTATACCATTGTCTTGGAGCTTGTTTTAACCCATACAAAGACTTTATTAACAAGCACACAGTTTTATCAGGATCACCTTTAACATAACCTAAAGGTTGTTTCATGTAAATCAGTTCATCCAATTCACCATAAAGGAATGCAGTTTTCACATCAAGTTGATCAAGTTCCCATTTAAATTGGGCAACAAGGGCAAGAATGCATCTAATAGTAGTATATTTAACTACAGGGGAAAAAATTTCATCATAATCAACACCTTCTTTTTGTGTAAACCCTTTGGCAACAAGTCTAGCTTTGTATCTAACTTTATTTTGGCCACCTTCCCATTTCTTTAGTTTATAGATCCATTTACAATCAACTAATTTTTGATCCTTAGGTTTACTGACCAATTCCCAAGTTTTATTTTTGTACAATGAAGCCATCTCTTCTTCCATAGCTTCTAACCACATTTTAGAGTCTTTAGCCTTTAAGGCTTCATAATAGGAATATGGTTCAGAACCTATTTCTTCCTAGAAAGTGAATAGGGACACAAAGTCGTCACTGGTAAATCAGGCAGGGGGTCTGATATGTCTTCTCTCCCTATCTCTAGTTAGTTGATATTCATCAGGATGAACATCGGAGGTGTCAGGTTGGTCATACTGGTTTTCATTTGTTTGTGTTGTAATTTCAGTTTTTGGTTCACCAGTATGGTCAACTTCTACAGGTTCAATACCAGTATTTTCCAGGTGATCAGGCTCCACCTCAATTTGAACATCATTTTTGGTCACATTTTCAGTTCTTCCCTCCAGACATGGCATACTCCATTCATTAAAGACAACATCCCTTCTAATGATGACTTTGTATCCCTTTTCCCCTTTCACCACAGCCTGAAACCTTTTACATTTTCAGCATAACCTAAGAACACACACTTAAGTGATCTAGGTTCCAGTTTTCCTATATTCTGATGAGCATACAAAGACGGCCAAATATTTTCGGATAGGAATAATCAAGGACTTTGAGTCCAAATAGATTCAGACATTAAAATTTAAGGAACTATAAGGAATCCTATTAACAAGATATGCAGCTTTAACGGCTTCTCCCTGCACAATTTGGGCAAACCAGAGCTTAAAAGCATGCATCTCACTTTATTCAATAAGGTCCTATTCATTCTTTCAGCAATACCATTTTGTTGAGGAGTGTAAGTCACAGTTTTATGTCTCAAAATGCCATGCAGTTTACAGAAATCATTAAACTCACAGTTGCAGAATTCCAGACCATTGTCAGTTCTTAAGGTTTTAATTTTTAAATCAATTTGGTTTTCTATCTGGGTTTTCCAGTCCTTAAAGACAGTGAAAGTTTCATCTTTTGTTTTTAAAAGAAATACCCAGATTTTTCTAGAGAAATCATCAACTATCAGTAGATAGTATTTAAAACCTGACAATGTAGATGTAGCTGCAGGACCCCAAAGATTTGCATGCAAGTATTCTAGAATTTGCTTAGTTTTGTGAGTACCAGTGGGAAAAGGCAATTTAACTTGTTTACCAATCAAGCATTGTTCACAGTTTGAGAATTCACCAATGTTATGTTTCCCAAAAACCCCTTTATCTTGTAAAGACTTTAGACCTTTCTGACCAATGTGACCAAGTCTATCATGCCATAATTTGGCAAGATTAAACTTATCATCTAAAGTCACACGACGATTAAGCCCATTAAAGGTTTAGCATTTAGAAAATATAAACCATGTCTCTTTGGGATAGAAGTGATTTCATCACTACCCCTAAAGATTTTTATATGTCCTTGACCCAGTTTAATGTCAAACTCCATGTCATCTAGCATACTTAGAGACACAAGATTTCTCTCAAGTTCAGGAACAAATCTGGTGCCCTTTAAAAGTAAAACTCTGCCATTTTCCAAAAGTAGTTTAATAGTTCAAATGACTTTAACTTTAAAGGTCATGTAGTTACCCATGATAACATGCCCTCCTTCGAGTTTTGAAAATTCAGAAAGTAATTTTTGTTAGGGCACATATGGAATGAGCAACCTGAATCAAGAATCCATTCTTGATTCAGATTCTTTTCCATATTAACAAGAACCAAACCATTATCATCTTGAAATTTATCATAGGTCATTACAACATTGCTTTCACTTGGTTTCTTTTCTTTCAAATCATTTTGTTTCTTGAAGCAGTCCTTTGAAAAATGGCCTATTTTACCACAGTAATAGCACTTTTTTCCCTTAGCCTTATTCTTGGATTTATATTTATCACTGCCTCTCTTTCTGAAATCATTTGGGGGTTTTGAATGACATTTGGGTCAGCTTCCTTTTGGTATGACAATTGGATTGGACCTCACAGTTTAGCCGACGGTGGTTTTGCTATTGCCGACCGGCATTTACAGATTAAAGATCTTTTCACTATGCATGGGCAATGGAATGGTAGTAGACTTAGAGAACTAGTGGGGAAAAATCAAGCTCGTGCTATTGAGTGTGTGCATATAAAATCAGGTGGGGAACGTGATTAATGTGTTTGGAAGCCTAGCAAGGATGGTATTTTCTCTACCAAGTCTGCATGGGAATTGATTCGACAAAAGGGGGTGCGCTGCAATTGGAAGCAGTGGTTGTGGTATAACAAAATTCCTAGTAGAATTTCATTTGTGTCATGGAGGGCTAAATTAAATTGCTTGCCAGTTGACGATGTGGTTCAAGCTATTGGAGTCCCTTTAGTGTCCAAATGTAATTGTTGTGAGAAGCACACTGATCAATCTGGATCATGTCACGTGTACTGGGGAGGTGGCCAAACAGGTGTGGTGATATTTTGCTATCCATTTGAATTTATCCCTACCCCGGGTGTCAACATGGAGAGGGCTAATGAACTTCTGGTGGAGATAGACTTCTTGTTCCTCACAGGTGGGCATTTTTAGGGGCATTACCCCACTTATGATTACATGGCCACTGTGGAAATTCCGGTGTGGGGCAAGGATGGAAGGCTCCCCTTTCACATGGCAGAAGACAATTTAGACGGTTAAATCTTTTTTATCCCAGATGACATGCATGTTTACCAATACCAGGAGAATTTCTGCTAGGGACATTCAGAGTTTGCAGTTGCTCAACTGCCCTCTAATAGCTGTTGGGCAGCCAAAATTGCAATGGATAAGCTGGACTAAGCCTCCGGAACAGCAGTTTAAGTTAAAAATGTTGATGGAGCGTCTAAAGGTAATCCGAGGTTAGCCGGCGGAGGAGGAGTCTTACGGGACTGGAAAGGAAAACTTCGGGCTGATTTCTCTCTTCATTACGGGACTTGCACGAATATGGTGGCTGAAACCCGTGCTTTTCTTGATGGATTGCGTATGTGTAGAGACCTTGGAATTGATAATATTATTGTGGAAACAGACTCAAAGGTGTTGACACAATGGGTGAGGAACGACTCTTGTTCGTTATGGTGGCTATGGGATTATTGGGATGAAATTATGGATTTGATTGGTTTGCTTAATGCCCGGGTTCAACATATTTTTCGTGAGGCCAATATGGCGGCTGATTTTCTGGCAAAAAGGGGGAGTGATGGTACTTCTAATCATCTGTTTTTTGGCAATGCGACTCCAACGCTTCTCAATGGAATTTTGCGTACGGATCGTATGGAACTACCTTACCTTAGACATTGATTTTGTTATTGTTTTGCATATCATTTTATGTAATTACGGTTTTCCTCTGCGATAAGTTAGGTTTTCAATAAATATTTTTAATTTAAAAAAAAAAAATCAATCAAAGTTTTTTAATGAGAAGATGAAGAAGAAATAAATTCAATATAAGTTCAAAAATCTTCTCAAAACCCCTTTAATGAATAATTGTAATAAATTAAGTACCAAAAAAAAAAAAAAAAAGATGAGAAACTTTGATGAATATGATGATTTTACAAGTTTGATTCAATCAATCAAAGTTTTCAATGTGAAGTAGTAGAAGAAATTTATGTAATGTAAGTTCAAAGATTTTCTTTAAAATACGCCTCTCTTTTATGAGAAATAGAAATAAGTTAAGTACAAAAAGAGATGAAATTCTTTGATTAAAATCATGATTAAAGAGTTTGAATCAATCAAAGTTTTTTATATGAAAAAATAAATGAAATGAATGCAAATGTAAGCATAAAGAAATATCTTAAAAAATATCTCACTTTGATGCTCTTGAAAAATGTTATATTGAATGCAAGAAGTAAATGTATTTATAGAGTTCAAAACTTCAAAAAAAATTTAGGAGTTCGGATGACTCGTCCAATCGACCGTCTCTTGTACGGATGACCAATATAGTCATTTGATAGTAAAAATCAGATGTCAGAACGATAAAATTTTGGACCGTTGGAAACTTCCAGTCGATCACCTCTTTTGGCCGGTCGACCTCCATCCGGTCAACCGCCTCTTCTAGTCGGTTGATCGCCCAGTATTTTTTTTGTTTTTCATACGTTTTGGCCCCGTTTGTTCTGATTCGAAGGTTTTGAAAGGTAAAGACTTTTGGAAAGATATTTTCAAGTTCAAATATCATTTTTAAAAGTCATTTTTATATTTGATTAAATCATTGCATTAGAATTATTTTTAATGCATACAAGGATCTTGAGCTTATGCATTCATTGCCAACTATCAAAGTGTTAGTACATTTACATTTTATCTAAGAAGTCAAGTCTTTGATCTTGGTCCGAAGTCTGGCTCTTAAGTTCTTGAATGTATGACTTTGATTTTACCTTCCTTCATGAGTTCGATTTGAGATAATAGCTTTTGATCTTTTGACGACCATCGATCAATTTTCCATTACATGCTTTGAAAAACTATAATCACTTGAATTCAACTTGTTAGTAAATAAGATTAACTTGTTTGTTATCAAAACTTTAGGGTTACAATCAACCATAGGTCAACACACATAAGACACAACTACCATATTTTTTTATCATTTTGCAGGATTGTTTTATGAACATGACCATAAGATTATCATCACAGAGTTGGCCTACACTAATTAGGTTTGCTTTCAAGTCAGAAACAAATAAGACATCATTTAATATAGAGAGTTCGTCAATCACAATGGTACCAACACCTATAATTTTACTTTTAGCCCATCCCCAAAAGTAACTAGTCACCTACATGACTTTTATAGTTAGTTAGCGTGGAACGAATACCAATCATCTGTCTAGAACAACCACTACCAAGATTTATATGCTATATTAGCAACAGAACAACTAAGTTTACCTTTTCTTACCCAAACTAGTGTTATTTTAGTATTAGGATTCTGTTTAAAGCACTAGATAGCAAGTTAACTCTTTCGTCACGTTTTGTTTCTTGTGAGATAAACAATGATGTGAAACATGTATATGGTGACTGTTGGGAATTTACTTAATAATGCACAGCGAAAATAAAATAATTTTCAATTCCCAAACGAGGATCTGTAATGTGTTTAGATAGAAATTGTGATGAGAATTATACCTTTGATGAATTCTGTAAAACCTTTTGCTGATTCACGAACTCCGATGATCACGATCTGCATTCCAAGATGTCCAATTGTTCAGCCTCCAATGGTGATCCACACAGAGAACAAGAATGGTGGCTTGGGTTTCTTTTCTTGTGCTAGCAAGAATAATAAAAATTATCTGCAGTTTTCAAACCCTAGTAGTCTATTAATATAAGTCCAGATGGGCTCGACCCATCTATTAAACTTAACCCGATCCAATATTTAATTAATCAAATTAATTAAATTTGGTCCATGAATTAATTAATCCAATTAATTAATTCGAGCCTATTAATAAACAACTCAATTAATTAATTATCCAACACTTGTCAATCAATTAATTGGTAAATCTCATTCTTCTGATTCTCTTTTGTGTGTGACCCATTAGGTTCCCGATCACGATGCCGAACGACGTGAATTATTATTTTGATCTAATCAAAATCGATAAATTAAAACGCCCCTTTTAATTTATCACTAATTCACTTTCGTTGTCCCAGATTGACATCTAGCAATGTATCAGGGCAATACATGTGACGGGAAATATCACGTAGCATGACAAAACTAAGCTTGTTCATTTACCGTGAAACTATAATCCTTTCGTCAATATGATCCGATCAATTATGAGATATGGATATGTGTCAATCTCAATTATCGATCATATCTTTTATCCCACTGTTAAGTCAATGTACGTCGAAAACTCTTTTCCGACTTATGAGTTCACCTTGGCCAAGGATTTCATTATTAACTTAACTGGATAAAATGTAGATCATAATCTCTTACTATCTAAGAGTGACGAATCCTCTATTGATCATTCACAACCTTCATATGATTCTTGATATACCCGAACAATGCTGTATTAGCGACCCTTGATAGAGCAACATCCAACACCACCAAAGTATGTCTGCCTTCATATAAGGTACTATGATGACCTTAAGTCAAAGGACCAGTTCAACTACCGAACGTTAGAAATTAACCACTAACACTTAGATAGTTATCCATGTGGAATCTCTCAGCGGGTCTCCAATGTTTTGTTCTATAACAAAACATCCACGTGTTCATTCAAGTGTCACCACACTTTAGCTTGTGAGATCAGCTACTTACTTCACAAGTAAGAATGCCACACGCGATAGTCTATCCGTAATAACGATATCCGTATCTCGTTATTACCTCGACCACGGACGATTTAAGATTCAGTCATATGTAATTTGTATCTCACAATCACAACTCCTTGTGATTAACAAATCACCAAGACTTGAATCACGGATTCTATTATTTAATTTATTAGAATATTAATTCAATTAAATAATAGATATTGCCATATATATGCATTGATTATATATATTCAAAGTGTTTATGTCCAAAGTTGATTGGACCTAGGGCATAACACTTACAAACTCCCACTTGCACTAGATCCAATCACTTATGTATCTTATATCATAAGAGTCTACATGACGATCATGTTTATGCTGCGACAACTCTTTGTCAGTGGATCTGCAATTTAATAACTTGTGAGAATTCGTTCTTTATTTACGTCATTTCATTGTATTATCTTTCCAATGAGATAACACTGCCTTAACATATGTTTGGATCATTGATGAGACCTTAGTTCCTTCGCTTGCACGATGGCTCCATTGTTATCACAATGCATAAGCGTGTGATCAACAATGTTAGGAACTACTCTAAATTCAGTAATAAACTTCCTGATCCAGACCACAACTTTTGTTGCTTTGTAAAACAATGATGTATAAGGCTTCCATTATTGAATCAACGGTTATTTGGAACATTTCCAACACACCGCTTAAGAGTAAACCAATATTCTATTTGAGATGTGCTATTATTCTAGTCTGCCTAGAAGTTAGTATCATTCTATCCATGAACTCTCAGTTCATTTTCTCCATATAAAATCTTCTCGAGATTTTATCTGTATAGATTGGGATAAGTTAAGCAATCTTCTAGATCTATCTCTATAGATCAACTTTCTTCTCCCACATCCATCACGGAGAAATTATTTGACAACCATAATTTCAACAATTGAAATATAAAGACGTCGTTTCCTATAATATGTCTCATACATATAATATCAGGAATGCGACAATGCTCCCACTATCTTCTCGTAAACGCACAATTCATCTTCGTTTTTAATAAAATCAAACATTTTGATTTTTGCATCAAATCGAAGACTCCAGCTCCAAGAGGCTTGTTTCAATCCATATTGACATTTTCTTGTAAACTCATTTACAACCTATGGGTTCTAATTCATTAAGCAAGTCGACCAAGGTCAAACCTTGGTTACATACAACAAGTCCATCTCTTTAAGTCAACACTTGACTTTATTTCTATGTAATTAGTAGGTTTATTATCCTTGACTAGTAATCATGGATTCGTACCTTCTAGGAGGTCAATTGATCCTACAAGATTTACACGGAGCTAACGTGTCCTCAGAAGTCTCCACTTCCTGATTAAGAGTATGTCCCTCAGCTGGTGTGGGATAAGACTCAGGTTCATCTATTCTGTCAATTATATCCGTGGACTCTTGAACTCTTTCAAGATTTATTCTACTCCCACTGTCTCTCTTAGAGTAAACACTTTTTCTAAGAGTACGACATGTCTTGAGATGAACATCTTCTTCTCAACGAGATTATAGAATTGATATCCAATTATCTCTGGATATCCACAAATATATAATTATCGGATTTAGTCTCAAACTTATCCGATTCAGTGTGCTTCACATAAGTGTCACAACCCAAACGTTCATATGAGATATGTTGGGCCATTCCATAACTCGTATGGAGTTTTCGTCAACCGATTTAGATGGGGCACGATTTAGTGTGCAGCACGTGGCAATCAGTGCATGATCTCAAAACGATTTTTGAATGTTTGCATGGCTTGTTCTCAATTGCACTATATCTAATAGTGTACTATTCCTCATTTCAGATGCATCATTATGTTGCAATGTATGTGGAGGAATCCACTGCATGAGAATCTAATTCTCTTTTAGATAATCTAAAATTCTCCATTTTAGATATTCTTTACCTCGAACAAGTCTTAGTGTAAGAATATATTTACCTATTTGTTTATCAACTTTTAGTTTGAATCCCTTGAACATTTCAAGAGATTCATGCTTGAATTTCATCAAATATACATGATCATTTCTGAAATGATCATTAGTAAATGTGATGAGATAAGATAAACTTCACCTGACATTAATTGATATGGATCTACATACATCACTATGTATTAGACCTAATAATTGTGCAAATCATTTTTCTTTTCAAGTAAAAGGAGATTTGGTCACTATGTCTTACAGACATGATTCGCATTTGTCAAATGATTCAAAATTATTTGACCCAAATATACATCTCCATGTAAGTTTGGAATTACATTCTCATTTATGTGACCAAATCTGCAATGCCAGATATAGGTGTTATTCAGATTATCATTTTTATGCCTTTCAATTTCTATACTCATTATAGAACACTCAACATTTAGAATATAAATGTCATTTTGTAATTTACTATAACCATTAAGATCTTATCATGATAAAAATGAACAACAATTGTCCTTAACATTAGAATAATTCATGTCAAAACATGAAATTTATTTAATGCTCTTGGTAATGGTGAAAACAAAATTAACATTTCTCTAATTCTAATATCAAACATAAAGGCAATGGCAAGAAATATGCTTCTACAGGCAATGCAACAACTTTTGCTCATTTTCAACGTGTAGGTCAACTTCTCCCTTTTGCAGCGATCTACTTTTATTTAGTTTCTACATATTTATACAAATATGAGATTCATATCTAGTATCTAATACCCATGAAACTAAGGAAGTAGATATAAGCCTTGCAATTTCATTTGCAATGATCTACCATTCCAAAATGATAATAAGGATCATCAAATTTGGTATTATTCTTATTTGCTTTAACCGTCTTAGTCATCTTGGTTGCTTTCCTAAAGCATCCTTTAGACTTCCATATAAGAATTTATGACTAAGATTTGTCCACTACAAACACAGATGTTGGACTTAACAGTTTTAAGCATGTTCAGCATCTCAATGAGCGTGCTTCGAGTTTATTCATGTTAAATTCATAATTAGTTATGAATAAATCTCTGACAGAGATTGTAGAACCAAGTCTATACTTAGTTCATTGTTCATGACTGAACGCAATCAAGACAACTTCTCAAAGTAGTCTGCATCTTCAGTACACAAGCACCGACTGAAGATTCTTCTGTCATTAAGCACTGGTATAGTTGCTGGGAAATATCATATATTTCCTCGTATGATTGTTCATCATTCAACATATTGAGATGAAAAATCATGTGTTAGCATCTATACTCTTATGTTGCTTTGTAACTCAGGTGACACAGTCACAAACATCACATATGTTGTAGTACTATCGTCATCACTGTATTTATTATAGCAACCACCTCTTCTTTTATCGAGTCATCAACATGTGTCTCTAGAAAGGGCTACTCAAGGACACAACCAGTTTTTCATGCCTAAGAACAATTCTCAGATTGCGGCGTCAATCAAGAAAATTTGCTTTGGTTGTTGGCATACAATATGCCTCTTAAATACATATGATTACTCATGATTCAATAAATGTAAACGACGAAAAGTAAAGAAATAATATATATAATGCATGAATTAATTTAACATGGCCTTTTATTAAATTAATTTCGCTCCCACTGTTTAACTCAAATTTATGACCCTCTCACATAAATTTATGGAATCCATACTTGATTCCCAGTGGGCTGGAATCCCATTTGTTATATTAAAACCTTGAGTGTACTCAACAAGCCCTAATAAAACATTTGGGTAGATACTATTATCAATTGTATCTCCATACAACTCCCAGATCATTAAGCTGACAACTCTTTGTCTTCACACATCTTATGTGTTAGCTTAACATGCCTCTAAGATTCATCTCCTTGAGTGTACTCAACAAGAGATAAATATTAGTTAAGTCAAACCCATCATTCAGAAATATCTAATATTTCATAGTGTCAAACATATCCCTAATAGACCAGCCTTGAGTGTACTCAACAAGTTAAGATCGATTTAGAACTCTCGTTTTTCACTATAATGGTGGAAGGCGAATATAAATATGACTTAATATTTTAACATGCCTCTAAAATTTATCTTCTTGAGTGTACTCAACAAAAGATAAATATTAGTTAAGTCAAACCCATCATTCAGAAATATCTAATATTTCATAGTGTCAAACATATCCCTAATGGACCAGTCCTGAGTGTACTCAACAAGTTAAGATCGATTTAGGACTCTCGTTTTTCACTATAATGATGGAAGGCCAATAACAAATTGACTTAATATTTTTAACGAGGGATTTTCATGCAAAAGGTCTCATCGTAATAATTATATATATTTTATTATACATCTAACATGCAAATAAACATACATATAATAGTGTGGACGATTATGGACTTATACTATCTAGTCTTCCCGAGCCATAAGGAAGACTAGTCGGTCAGTTCCTAGGGGGTATAGCATTGATTCATACAATGCTCCATCTCTATGGTCTCCTCCTCTTCTTGTATCTCCAATTAGTCCAGCTGCAACTTGCATCCTATACTAGTTGGCACGTAGGCCTAAATAATATTGGACACGCAGACCCATAATAATAATAACGGACTCGCAGGTCCAAAATAAATAAGAGCTCGCAGGCCCATAAAACAACAAGAATAAAACTAACCATTCAACACATCCACATGGTCGAGTCCATAATCATCCACTAATTAAACATTCATCAAATAAATGATTTCCTATATAATATCTAATATTACATGTAAATATGTTTCAAGTTTCTAACAATTAAAGTCGTCTAAACTAATTTAGACAAATGGATCGGAACAATTAAATAATTAATTAATCAAATTAATTAATTAATTTAATTAGCGGACTTATTTAATTAAAATCAAATTTTAATTAAATATCAAATTAGAGTCCAACTCTAATTCTACAATTATAGGGCGGGACTATTTAATTAAAATCAAATTTTAATTAAATATCAAATTAGAGTCCAACTCTAATTCCAATAAAATTTTAGGGCAAGACAATTTAATTAAAATCAAATTTTAATTAAATGTCAAATTAAAGTTCAACTCTAATTATAATCAAATTAATACGGTTGAATTTAATTAAAATTAAATTTTAATTAAATACAAAATAAGTGTCAAACTCTAATTCCAAGATATTAGGGTGAACTTATTTAATTAAAATCAAATTTTAATTAAATATTAAATTAGAGTCCAACTCTAATTTCAATGAGAATCTAGGGCAAGACAATTTAATTAAAATCAAATTTCAATTGAACGTCAAATTAGAGTCCAACTCTAATTAAGAATATATTAGGGTGGATAATTTAATTAAAATCAAATTTTAATTAAATATTATATTAGAGTCCAACTCTAAGTTAATTGAATTAATATTTTAATTTAGGATAAAACTCCTAAATAAAATAAAATTCAATTTAGGGTCAAAATTTAATATTTAAGTTAAAATCCAATTTTAATGAAAATATAAAAGTCGTCAATTTTTAAATAAAATTTTAAACGGGTCAAAATTGAATTTTAAGGTCAAACTATTTAAAAATTAAATTCAAAACCATTTTAATATTTAAAATCAAAACCATTTTCAAAATTGCAATTTGACCCAAGTTTAAAATTAAAAGGAAGCCCTTCAATTTCGAAAATTGCACGATAGAACATTCAACAATAATTTGCAAACAGACCGCACAATCATAATTGCAGGCGGGGGCCTACAATTTCATAAATTGCACTTGGGGCCCCCGCCTCCACCACCCAAATTCGCTGAAAAACCCTAGAATAATCGCCCTAATTTTGCGGCGCCGGCGATGACCAACGCCTCATAAATCTGCAGCGGAAGCCGTATACTCCGGAGGCGAATTCTCGCCGCCAGCAGCAGCGAGAAAACGCTGCTGTAAGGCCCCAGCAGCAGCGCGAGAACGCTGCTGTGAACAGCAGCGTTTTCACGCTGCTGCGTCAACGGCGAAGCTGCTGCTTCGCTGCGGCGGCGACCCTCGCCGCGTGCAGCGAAGCAGCAGCTTCGCAAGGGCGAGCTGCTGCCGCTGCGGCGGCGACCCTCGCCGCGTGCAGCGAAGCAGCAGCTCGCTTTGCCGCCTTCGCCGGTGGCGTTAGTTGCTGCCGGCGATTTTCAGATCCCAAATTTTTTTTTTTGACGAAAAATTATTTTCTTTTTCAAAACAGATTTTTGAAGATGAAAAATAATTTATTTTTTTTTAAATTGCTAGATTCAAGAAACAAAAATAAACAATTAACTTTTAATTGTTCAATCATGCAAAACAATTTCTAACAAACACAAAGTAGGCTCTGATACCACTGTTGGGAATTTACTTAATAATGTACAGCGGAAATAAAACAATTTTCAATTCCCAAACGAGGATCTGCAATGTGTTTAGATAGAAACTGTGATGAGAATTATACCTTTGATGAATTCTGTAAAACCCTTTACTGATTCACGAACTCCGATGATCACGATCTGCATTCCAAGCTGTCCAATTGTTCAGCCTCCAATGGTGATCCACACAGAGAACAAGAATGGTGGCTTGGGTTTCTTTTCTTGTGCTAGCAAGAATAATAAAAATTATCTGCAGTTTTCAAACCCTAGTAGTCTATTAATATAAGTCCAGATGGGCTCGACCTATCTATTAAACTTAACCCGATCCAATATTTAATTAATCAAATTAATTAAATTTGGTCCATGAATTAATTAATCCAATTAATTAATTCGAGCCTATTAATAAACAACTCAATTAATTAATTATCCAACACTTGTCAATCAATTAATTGGTAAATCTCATTCTTCTGATTCTCTTTTGTGTGTGACCCATTAGGTTCCCGATCACGATGCCGAACGACGTGAATTATTATTTTGATCTAATCAAAATCGATAAATTAAAACGCCCCTTTTAATTTATCACTAATTCACTTTCGTTGTCCCAGATTGACATCTAGCAATGTATCAGGGCAATACATGTGACGGGAAATATCACGTAGCATGACAAAACTAAGCTTGTTCATTTACCGTGAAACTATAATCCTTTCGTCAATATGATTCGATCAATTATGAGATATGGATATGTGTCAATCTCAATTATCGATCATATCTTTTATCCCACTGTTAAGTCAATGTACGTCGAAAACTCTTTTCCGACTTATGAGTTCACCTTGGCCAAGGATTTCATTATTAACTTAACTGGATAAAATGTAGATCATAATCTCTTACTATCTAAGAGTGACGAATCCTCTATTGATCATTCACAACCTTCATATGATTCTTGATATACCCGAACAATGCTGTATTAGCGACCCTTGATAAAGCAACATCCAACACCACCAAAGTATGTCTGCCTTCATATAAGGTACTATAATGACCTTAAGTCAAAGGACCAGTTCAACTACCGAACGTTAGAAATTAACCACTAACACTTAGATAGTTATCCATGTGGAATCTCTCAGCGGGTCTCCAATGTTTTGTTCTATAACAAAACATCCACGTGTTCATTCAAGTGTCACCACACTTTAGCTTGTGAGATCAGCTACTTACTTCACAAGTAAGAATGCCACACGCGATAGTCTATCCGTAAAAACGATATCCGTATCTCGTTATTACCTCGACCACGGACGATTTAAGATTCAGTCATATGTAATTTGTATCTCACAATCACAACTCCTTGTGATTAACAAATCACCAAGACTTGAATCACGGATTCTATTATTTAATTTATTAGAATATTAATTCAATTAAATAATAGATATTGCCATATATATGCATTGATTATATATATTCAAAGTGTTTATGTCCAAAGTTGATTGGACCTAGGGCATAACACTTACAGTGACAACAAAAGTTACATCTAACTGTGTGCTATGTTTTACCTTTTTCTGATTTTGAAAGTGATATCGCACTCGTTGTGATGCCTTGATCTGAATCAAGTTTTTCGATTCAGTGAGAACATGCTGGTATGCGTCGAATATTTTTACAGACCTGTTATCTGGAATTCTGGTTCCTTAACTACAATTTCAGAGGTCTGACCTGCAATATATCAGGTTTTGTTTCTTTGACAAATTTCAACTGATCACATTTTTCTCCTTCCCTTTTCTTTCATAACCTAAACCCTCTTTGATGCTTGAGGTTCTTCCATAGCTAAAGACTTCACTTAGGCGGGCGGATCCAATGGTAAGTTGTATCCCTTTCTCTTTGGTGTGGTCCAATTCAACCACGTGCTCCAAGATTTGATTTCATTTTCTTTCAGAACTTTGGATATAGCTTCTTTGTCAGTTGAAACAACACCCCCCCTTTTTCCTTCAATATATTTCATCATTGCCAGTAGTGTGACATTTTTCTCCAAGTTCAATTTTTTTATTCCTTTTTAGTATCATACATTCTCAACATACGTGACTCAATTGGGTTGTCTCCACTAAGTAAGTTTGTACCTACACACAGGGGCGGACGCAGAGATTTAAAGTTGGGGCACAATCGAGCTTGCAAAGAAATTGAGAGAAATTTTACAATCGAAAATTTACGTCCAAAAAAATCATACCCTGTTTAATTTTCCATCCAAAAATTTACGTGGGATATAACTTTTTCGGATGTAAAATTTCGAAAATTTTTGATGTTATAATTCCATATAAAATTTCCTAATAAAATGATGAAAATTATATTGAGAAATTTGTATCTCAAAAATAATAAATGTTAATGAAATAATTAATTTTTTTTAAAAAAAGTGAGTTAAGACGTTTTTCTTTAAGATTCACGTTTAACGTATTTTTAACTATTTTCGATATATGTTTAAACTATTCGATCTGCTCATAATATAGTTCTCGAAATAAGTTTTGATATAATATAAGCAATTTGTAGATTCGATTAGTGTACGATCGTCGGAAAATTTTTAAAATTAGCATGTTATCGAAATTCAAATTTATTGTGTTTTTATTCCTGTTTGGTGGAGATTAAAATCAATTTTTTAGTAAATTTTGATAAAAGTTAAACAGTTATGGATTTCATGAAATATGTTATTAAAATTAATTGTTAACTTTGATTTAGATTAAAATTAATTTAGATTTTAATCGATACCGAACATGACTTTAAAAACAAAAAAGAAAATTTCAAAAGTTGGGGGGCACGTGCCCCCCTAGGACCCCCTGGTTCCGCCAGTGCCTGCACAGAACAGTTATAACAAGTCTGTATCGGACTAAAGGTTAACAATGAATGAGGTTACCTAGTTATTGTCCGTTCTATTCTCCTCATCTAAGTTTGACTATTTGTCCTCATCTTCGCTCCATGTTATGTTCATTGGCTTCTTACCCCAATACTTTTTTAACGTGTTCACACATTTAGCAGCTATCTGACACACATTCATGACATTGAATACGATTCTGAGTTCTTTCCACATATGAGGTAGGGTTTTGTCTTAAGTTGTTAAAAAACTTCTTCTTTTATGGTTGTTAAGGTCTTGAGCTTCTTCATTCCTGATTACTCTGTAGGAATTTCTTAAAACTTTTAGTAAGCATGGCCATATGCTCATCGCAAACACTTTCATTTTCTTCATCTTCTACCTCAACTTGCTTAACTTTAAATGCAATTTCCGATCCTTTTTCCTCATTTCTCCTATGAAGATGCAACTCATAGGTCATTAAAGACCCCCACCAATTCTTTTACCCCCAAGCTCTCTATATCTTTACTCTTCTCGATTGTAGTTACCTTGGAATGGAATCTGTCAAGCAGTGATCGAAGAATCTTTTTCACTATTTTACTTTCTGAATACTTCTTTCTCAAGGTGTAGGTCGAGTTAGTAATGTCACTTAGCTTGGCATATAAATCTTTGAAGTGATTATCATTCCTCATTGTTAATTGCTCAAATTAAAGTGTAATCATTTGGAGTTTAGAAGACTTCACAATGGAGGTTCCTTCATGAGCAACTTGCAATATGTCCAACACCTCCTTAGCCACCTTGAATGTAGAAATCAATTGAAATCAATTAGATTCTACAAATGAGAAAATAACATTTTAGAATTCCAACTAGCACTATTAGAATCAGTAGTCACCTGCTCATCTATTCTTTTTCTACATATTTTTCTATCACGGTGAGAATTTTATAGTCATATACGATTGAATGTTGTGCTTTCTCATCTAAGGATTGGACATAAACCTGCATCCTAATTTTCTAATAGGAGTAATTAGTCATGTCTAGAATAGGAGGTCTAAAAGGTTCACCGTCCATTACTAAGTTTTTCTTGGATCAAACTTCTTAAGAGTGAACCCTCTATGATACCAATTGTAAATACTTAAACCTAGTTAATTAAAAAATTTGTTTTAATTATCCAGTTCAGCATGCCTGGCATAGAATATCCTATAAACAGTTATTAAAGTAGTTTTGACTGTAACACGTAGAAAGATTCTAGTGTTCAAAGTGATTTACCCTGAAATTAACAAGTATAAACATCAGATATAACGTAGTAAACCCTTAAGGAAACATTCACGGGCTCCATGCCAATCAATTCACTAAATCAAAAGATAAAAATGCAACCGTCTCAATTTTGTAATTTCGCAAAATTAACAAATAATAATCAGAGCTCTTAATCATCTTCATGATTTCTTCCTTTACTGATGTAAAGCAATAAACAAGATTCCAATTAAAATTTACCTAAAAATCAAACAATGAAACATGGTAAGTATATAATCATATCACATATGATTTATTTGATGTGGTAATAAATAGACTTAAGGAAATTCTAATATTCAATGAATCTTTCCTTAAAGCAATAACCAAGATTAGATTAAATCCTACCTAAAATTATATACAATAAAACCAGTAAGAATATAATCATATCATACAAGATTTATTTGATATGGTAAAAAATAAACTTAGGGAAAGTTTAGTAATAAATCAATATTTCCTTAACTTTAATTATTTAACATATCAAAAAGTATCTAGGATAGTAGGTAAATATTAGCTGCAACACGGAAAGTGAAAATTGCGTCTCGTTTTGGGTGTTAAAACCTTAAATCCTCAGCCACAGACCAGTCAGTTAGTACTAGCTGACTATTTGGACAGCATCCCTTTTTCCACCTTTTTAGCCCTTGTCATTGACATTTAAAAATCAATCTATATTAAGTAAGCCAACTAAAATAATGTGTCAAAATATAACAAAAATATTTATTTCCAACATAACCTTTTCTCAAAATGATCAATCTATTCAAGTCAATTGATGGTTGCGAGAGGTAGTGGGATGGAGTGAGAAGAATAGTGACTGAAATGAGTTAATTATATGATTTGCGACATATTTATCATGTGATTTGTGACTTAATATGTGATTGTGACCTATAGTTTGTGTAATATGTAATTGTGATTTTGTGTGCTTTGTAACTTGGTATGTGACTATGACTCATAAATTGTCTGTTGCCTCGTGAACACGGGAAAGACTAAAGGTAAGGAAACGGTAGCTTTAGCATCTTTTGAGTTAAAAAGGTCTTTACAGAGCTAAGGGAAAGGTTTAAAACCTAGTAGCAAAATGGAATTGAAATAACAAAAGATCAGCCGGAAACAGAAAAGAATACATGTCCTGTCTTTGTTGGCTGGCCAATCAACAAAGATCGGAAGAATGACGACTTTTTTAGCCTACGAGGAAAGCGTCGTCAGCTGCGGGCTCTGGTAAAGAAGAAAAGTAAGGAAGTAACGCTTGTTTTCAAAAAAGTAATGTAATCAAAAAGCATTCTATGAAGGAAAGCCTCCAGGTTATCACAAAAAGAACTTTAAAAAAATAGAAAAAGAAGAAACAGGTCTTATCGGTTCAGTCATTGCCTACTCCTTCTAATCCTATCGGTCCTTGTCATTGATATTTAAAAATCAATCTATATTAAGTAAACCAACTAAAATATTCCCCAAATATCATTGTTGCTTCTTCTCCAGGAAAAGAAGTTCACGACCTGTGGGCCTTTTACCTTCACGCGGCATTGCTCCATCAATCGTATGGAATCTCCGGGAAAAAAAGTAATCAATCGTATGACCTGAAAAGAGTAATAATTTTTTCAATTATGGTCTTGGTTGTTTCGTTTCGCAAAGTTTCATTCTATATATAGGGAAAATTAGTCAAGCCCAATTCTAGCAAGGGAAGATTCTTTATCCACTTGAACAATATGAGTCAGTCCTGACTGACCAAATGGAATGGGGTTTTCAATATAATTATGTGGCTGTGGATTTTAGGGTTTTAACACCAAAAACGGGATGCAATTTTTAGTTTTCATATTGCAACTAATGCAGATTTATTTATCTTCCATCCTAAATATTATTTTATAGGTTAAATAATTAAACTTAAGGAAATATCGGTTTATTATTACACTTTCCTTGAGTTTATTTACTGCTATATCAAATAAATCTTGTATGATGTGATTATATTCTCACCGATTTTATTGTCTATAATTTTAGGTAAGATTTAATATTATCTTGGCTTCTGCTCTAAGGAAAGATTAATTTAATATTAAACTTCTCTTAAATCTATTTATTACCATATTATATAAATCATATGTGATATGATAATATACTTTACAGCATACGTGTTTTAATGTTTTAATTTTAGGTAAGTTCAATTCGTGCCTTGTAAATTACTATACATAAGTAGAGCAAGAAATCAAGGAACGAATAACAACTTCGAGAACATTTACAAGCATTCGGTGGACCAGCACCTTTTCTACCATTCTCCAACAAGTTCAACCAGCGATATGCTTTATTGATTAATCTCATAGCAAAACTGCTTTTGAGAAATCTGTATATGTAGCCGATGAACCTCCATGGTGACGAGTTCTGCCATAGTTTAGCAAGTTCATTTGGAGACATGCATTATTGAATAATCTAATAGAAAACCGTGTTCTTCAACTATACTTGAAGAAAACACACAGTGTTAATGGCGTAACTTAAGAATTGTGATTCTTAATCTAAGTTACTACCGAGTACAATAGTGAAGTGGCGATAAAGTCAAGACCGGAGGGTTTGATTTCACTTCTTCACCAAGTCAAAAGAAAGAGAAAACTAGGGAGTTGTTATTAGTTTTCTTTTTATTTATTTATTTTTTTTTTTTGTTAATGTTGCAAAATTACAAAATCGCGACTATTGTATTTTGATCTATTGATTTAGTATATTGATTTACCTGTGGCATGAGGGCCCGTGGACATTTCCCGTAAGGGTTTACCATGTTATTTCTAGTGTTGATATTTGTTAATTTCTGTAATTAAGTAAATAACATAGAATGCTATAATCTGTTTACACATTGCAGTCAATTCTGCTCTAATAACTGCTTATAGGATATTCTGACTACCTAGCGTATACTGTCTGAATTAGGTAATTAAGACAGAATTTTTAATTAACTATGTTTAAGTATTCACAATTGTTATCAAAGCGGGTTTACTTTTAAAAAGTCAGACTAAGGAAAAACCAAGATATGGACGGAGTACCATTTAGACCTCCAATCCTAGACGAGACTAATTACTCATATTGGAAAATTAGGATTCAGGTTTATGTTCAATCCCTTGATGAAAAGCTTGGCACTCTATTGTCTATGGATATAAAGTACCCACGATGACTGAAAATGAAATAGAAAGAGAGAAAAAGGCGGAAGAGTGGATTACTACATATTTGAGCAATGCTAGTTGGAATTCAAAAGCTTTAAGTGCAATTTTTTCTTTTGTGGATTCTAACCAATTTCGTTTAATCTCTACATGCAAAGTGGCCAAGGAAGCTTAGGATATACTACAAGTTGCTCATGAAGGAACTTCCATTGTGAAGTCATCTAAGCTTCAAATGCTCACCCTTGAGTTTGAACACTTGACAATTATGAAAGTAAAATAGTGAAAAAAATTCTTAGATCATTGACTGACGGATTCCATTCCAAGCTAACAGCTGTCGATGAGAGTAAAGACATAGAGAGCATGAAGGTAGAAGAATTGGTAGGGTTTTAATGACCTATGAGTTGCATCTCCCTAGGTGAAAGAAGGAAAAAGGATCGGGAATTGCATTTAAATTCAAGCGGGTTGAGGTAGAAGAGGAGAAAAATAAAAGTGACAGTGATGAGCATATGGCTGCTCACTAAAAAATTTAAGAAATTCATAAAGAGCAATCAGGAGAGAGGAAGCTCTAAACCTCAACAATCAGAAAGGAAGAGTTTTTCTAACTTAAGGCAAAACCCTACCTCATCTGTGGAAAGAACTCATAATTGTATTAAATGCCATGAATACGTAGGATTTGGTTACATAGCTGTTGAATGTACCAACACATTAAAGAACTTTTGGGGTAAGAAGGGATGGACGCAGCGTTGGAGTTCAGTCCGGGCGGACGTTGACCGGTCAACGTCGACGACGGGAACAGAATACTAAGTCCTTCACTGTCAAAATGCGATCACTATCACAAATTCATTCACATTAACCCTCTAGAATACTAATTTCTGTTCTGTTTTTCCTTTTTTTGTTTTAACTTTATGTTTGCTCCGTCTTTAAAAAACAGTGTACACATGGTTTCATTGAGCCCAACATCTTCCCTATTATTTTTTTCACTTATCCCTAATTTCCTAAAAATCTGAATTCTCACAAAGTCAAACGTTATTATTATTATTTTTTTTACTTGTCTGAAGCAATGTCCTCAAATCTGTCCCCCACAAACGCCGCTCCTATAATCACTGCTCAAAAGTTTCACCTTCACACCATACTTAACCAATACTTTTAAAGGCATATAATCCATACTTAATTACATTCCAATTAGACAGATTTTTTCATGACATGACACTAATCACAAAAAATGACAAAATCTAACCCTTACTCCACTACGCCAAAAAAGGCCTTTTGCAGCGGCCAAAAAACGCTGCAAAAGGCCTTTTGCAACGTTTTAGCGTATGTTGCGGGGGCCAGTGTTGCCGTTGAGGGAATGGTCTACGGCAACGTTTTTTACGCGTTGCGAAAGGGTCTACGGCAACGTTTATTAAGCGTTGCGGTAGACCCTTTCGCAACGTTTTTACGCGTTGCGGTAGACCCTTTCGCAACGCTTAAAAACGTTGCGAAAGGGTCTACGGCAACGTTTTTTACGCGTTGCGGTAGACCCTTTCGCACCGTTTTTTACGCGTTGCGAAAGGGTCTACCGCAACGCGTAAAAAACGTTGCGAAAGGGTCTACCGCAACGTTTTTTACGCGTTGCGGTAGACCCTTTCGCAACGTTTTTTACGCGTTGCGAAAGGGTCTACCGCAACGCTTAATAAACGTTGCCGTAGACCCTTTCGCAACGCGTAAAAAACGTTGCGAAAGGGTCTACCGCAACGCGTAAAAAACGCCGTCATTGGTCTTTTTAATATTTTTTAAAATTAATTCGTTTTTTCATATATACCTGCTTTCTTATACTACCGGAATAAATATCCAATATCATTGACACTGACACACCAAAAATAAATATAACAAATCAAGACTAAAATGGTAAAACAAATTACATCAAAATTAAACCATACTAAATAAATTGTACAATATTCATTCATCACATCATTGTGTAGACTTTAGACATGGGAGGGAATGTCAACCATACTGAGTAGCTGCATAAACACACTAGAGAAGAAATCAATCTTAACTACCATGAAAGCAATTCAATCTTCCCTAACTCATCAATCTGGTGCCCTCAGCATAAATGCCAGTATCGCCTATCCATTGTCAACCAACTTCAGCAAAATATAGTAATCACTTATCCATAGAACAAACCTACATAGACAAAACATATTATTCTAACAAAGTATCTATCCAAATCACATAATTGTCTAACAACCCCTGTAGGAGGCAAAAATTATTTAAACATACCTGACTCAAAATAGCCTAATACTGCTCTTTGGCCAAGCAACAGTACTTCCCATGGCTTCACGTAGAGTTCGGAATTCATCTGTAGGTCTGTATAAAGTCAAATTGTCCATATACACTTCGTCAACCCAAACCTTCCAACAGTCTCGACCGAGTGGCAAGTGATGCACCTTTGCACTTGGGTCTGTTGCTGCAATCTTCCCTTCTGCTACGACCTCTTCGTCTTCAAACATATACCAATGCAACAGTTGACATCTTGCATTTATCATAGGTGTGGTACTTGCTTGGTGCGACTACATTTTGGTAGAAGACAAAACATATTTTTTAAAAATTAGAACGCTACATAATGAATATATGATGAATAAACATTTAAGAATGCAAGATACAAAAACCTGAGGAGTAATGACATTTGAATTCCTGTCGTCTACACTCTGTAAATGATAAAAAAATTCGATGAGTTATTCTACATGTAATTAGATACGAACCTATATTATTATAGTATATATAAAATGTAACTACGTACAACCTGCTGAGATAACTTGAGAAGTGCTTCCACTTTTTCTTCTAGTGCTCCCATCCTTTGTGCTTGAGTCTGTAATTGGGTTTCAAGTTCTCTAACTCTCCCACTACTTTGTATTTGTCCATCCACCTTTGATGGTACAACTCCAAATCCGAGTCCCTAACTCTCCCATGACGTTCGGGGCCTAAAATTCGAGCGACAAAGATCATCGCGAATGGAATCTTCGGCGGGTGTATCAGAAATTGATGCGGAACATTCTTCAATCCTTCTCTGCACTTATGGTACTCAAATTTTATACTAGCAAGTGATACAACTAGTAAATCAAATTGTAGAGGTTAAACGTCGCCATAGTACACATACCAAAGTATCGGCAACTGCTTCATTTATTGGTTTTCCATCTTTCCTAAGATGTCCACAAGTCCATACTCTTGTTCTTAACCCTTTTAAATCTGGATTCTTCTTTCTCTGCAGTATAAATGTAGTTATTAGATTTTTTAGAATTGGACAAGTCCTGTGAGGCAAGATAAGTTCCAAAAAACATACCATTTCATGAGCCATGCGTGGATAACCCTTTCGACCCATGGTATGGAGAAGCTTCTGATTAGTTCTCATCTTGCTAAACTTGGAACTTTTTTCCTATTACAAAAGCAATAAACATCAATACAACAATAATTATAAAGCTTTAAGATTCAAAAAGTCCGTTTATACTTACAGTAAAATGAGCCGAAAGAGTATCCTCGACAAATTTTACCCAAACTCCTTCGGACTCGACGTTCTTTGGTCTAAGAAGCTTCATAGTACGTGTTCTATTCACAGATGATTCAACTTGAGCTTTAATTTCTTTCCTCAGTCTAGATTTGAATGTCCTCCAATACTTTCCCATATATTGAAAGGTCATTCTTTGATGACAATCACTGACTTTGAACCTTTCTTTGTATTTGTGTATAAACATAAATTTCAGAAAACTGTGTTAGCCTCATTTCAAAGGATAATATCATTCAACTAAGAAACAGAATTGATCTGAATAGTACCTGTATGAAAGCCCAAAGCTCCATTTTCATCTTTCCATCCACTGAATGCCAATCTTTAATTACAACAGGCACATGTTCGCGAACTAGGGCCCCAACCATGCTCGCAAATTTATCAGAGTTCAGGCCAACCACTTGGCCGTATTCATTGAATTCGAGATCCATCTTCTGATAATTATGTTCCGGAATCATCTTCACTTGTGTTGGACCTCTTTTCTTCTTCGGAGCATTTGTAGTTTTCTGCAACGTGGTTTGTTCGTCATTAGTTGGACTAGTTACACTCTCTCTCCTGGTTCACTAGAACTTCTTATTCTCTTACTCGTCTCTCGAATTGCATTAGCAATTGCAGCTCTTCTTCTTTTTGAACTCTTCAAAGATTGTTTACTTGACTAAAAGAATACAACATGAAAACAAAATGTAAGAGCAATTATTTTCAGAACTTAGCATATATCTCTCATGTATTACAAGAAAATATAATTACCTGAGCCTTGTCCATCATACAAACTACACTTCTCGCTGCAAAGAATCTCTAGATCTAGAACAAAAACCTGGGATGTAAAAATAAATTATAGTTAGAGATCTTAATAAATTCGAAGCATTCGACATATCATTAAAATATGTAAATTACAGTACAACAAAATTGATCATTATGTAAACAGTACATAGTCTAAAAAGAAGTAAGTTACCAATCTACACTATGTATCACAAAATACGCCTTCAACATCTATCCTTGCATAATTCTCATCATCATCATGGTTGTCTGTAATTGGCTGTGATACATCTAGTGGAATAGTTGCCTCATAATTAGAATCTTCTGCCATGTGTGATGCATCAAAGTCTCTTTGTGGCGCTTGCAAAACAACATACCAACTAGATGTTTCATTTTCCCTAGAATAAAAGACTTGTTTCGCTTGTGTTGCCAAGATGAAAGGATCATTTTCAAATTGTCTATGTCCCTCGTGAAGGTTAACCAAAGTGAATCCATCTTCGTATTTTATTCCGTTCACGATATTTACCCAATCACACTTGAATATTGGAACATGAAACGTATTATAATCAAGCACTATCACGTCATGCAAAACTCCATAATAAAGAACTTGCCCAACCATTTGGGCATTATCTTTTGCACTAGATCTACATATGGTCGTTGCTTCAACTAAAACGCCACTGTTTTGGCGAGATTTTTCTACATCCTTAGTGTGAAATCGAAGACCATTTATAACAAATTTAGAATATGACATGGATTGATATCTAGGACCACGTGCAAGCCACTTCAAATTGTTTGATACTTTGTCCGGCAATAGCTCACCTTTAATGCTATTATTTAAAAATGTTAGAAAACAAAAAATAAATAGCACATTTATATATTTATTTTTTTCACGCGTGTATTCAACCTTATCATTCAACCTGTGCAAAGAAAAGCATCAATATGCTTTTTACGCAATAAATTCTCATTTTTTTCCAATCGTCTATCAACACTCTTCAATTCATCCATATGCATCCTAGGAAAAATACAATAGATTAAAAAGTAAGCAACGTTGAAGTATTAAAATTTTTTGGAATTCGATATTTAATAAACGTACTCTATGTATGGTTGAACTTCTGCACTATTCAGTAACACGTAGCGATGAGCAACTTTCAACATCTCATTAGATAGCACAAGTGCCTTCCCCTTAGAAATTGTACGCCCTGCAACTAGGAAATCAGTCTCATATTCTTCATTGTGTACATGCTTAGAGCCTATTTCAGATGCTTGTTTTAAGTACTTGCTACAAAACTTCGCATTTTCTTCGACAACATATCGCTCAGCTATGCACCCTTCAGGCCGCGTACGATTCATAACATACCCTTTCAACACTTTCATATATCTCTCAAATGGGTACATCCAACGATATTGTACAGGCCCACATAGACGAACTTCTCTCCCAATATGGATTGTCAAATGAACCATTATATCAAAAAATGAAGGCGGGAAATACCTTTCTAACATGCATAAAGTTTCAAAAATGTCCTCCTCTAATTGTTCAACCTTATTTCTATGTACAATTCCTTGACATATTTCCTTGAAAAATGAACTCAATTTAAAAATGGAGTTCCTTGGCCCTTTAGGTAGAAGTCCTCTAAGTGCAACTGATAACAATTGTTGCATTAAAATGTGACAATCATGCGACTTCAGTCCAACTATCTTACATTCTTCCACTGATATGCAATTTCCAATATTAGATCCATAGCCATCGGGTAATCTCAAGTTAGCAAGCCGTCTGAGAAATATTTGTTTTTCTGCTTTAGATAACGTGTGAGGAGCAATGGTAGGTAGAATTTATTTCCTATACTATGAGGATGTAAATCATGCCTAATGTTCATTTCTTCCATGTCTTTACGAGAGTTAAAGCCATCTTTAGATTTTCCTTTGACATCCAAAAGTGTACTTATGATGCTATCACAAATATTCTTCTCCACGTGCATCACATCTAAATTATGACGTACAAGTAAAGTCTGCAAATCATACATTTATGGAGTCATGAAAAACTACATACAATTGCAAGTATGAAATAAAAATGAAGGAACTATTACAAAAATTACCTTCCAATATGGTAGATCGAAAAATATTGACTTTTTTTTCCACGTTACAGTAGATGGAGTTGTATTCTTCTTTCTCTTTCGTTTACCACTTTTTCCCCAATCATTTGTAATTTTATCAACTTCAATAGAATCCTCTTCACCATTTTTTATCTTCGGCCTAATACCATGTTCAACATATCCATTAAACCAGCTCTTTTTCATGCGAAACGGATGATCAAAGGCGAGAAATCTTCTATGTCCCATGTATGCAAACTTCCTACCATGCTTCAACCATATAGAACATGTATTTTCACGACAGATAGGGCATGCAATTTTTCCTTTAACGGGCCACCCAGATATATTTCCATATGCAGGGAAATCATGTATTGTCCACATCAAAATACATTTTAAGTTGAACTTAGACTTTGTAACTGCGTCATACATATCAACCCCATCACTCCATAACAACAATAAGTCGTCGACAAGCGGTGCCAAATAAACATCTATGTCATTACCTGGTTGTTTCGGACCAGGGATCAATAAACTCAACATCAAACTTTCCTTTGACATGCAAATTGATGGAGGCAAGTTATATATAGTTAAGATTACTGGCCAACAACTGTATCTCGAGCTAAGATCGTTGAAAGGATTAAATCCATCAGTAGCAAGACCTAATCTAATATTTCGAGGATCGGATGCAAAATGAGGCCACCTTCTGTTAATCATTTCCCAACTCAATGAATCAACCGGATGCCTAATCTTACCATCTGAACTTTTATTACTTGAGTGCCATCTAAGTTGTGTTGACATCTCATATATTCCAAACATCCTCTTAAGTCTTGGTATTATAGGAAAATAACGCAACACTTTTGCTGGGATATTTTTTTGAATTTTTTTAGTTCGTTGGTTGATTTTCCATCTCGAGCAACCACATTTTGGACATAATTCAACATGCTCAAGCTCCTTTCTATATAGACAACAATCGTTGAGGCAAGCATGTATCTTTTCATAGCCAAGATCAAATGTATTGACAAGTTTTTTCATCTCATAAAATGAGTTTGGAAGGGTATTATTCTCTGGCAGCATGTCTCGAACAAGATTTATAAGTTCATCAAAACCATTGTCTGATAACCCATGTGAAGCTTTATGTTTAAACATAGCAACCGAAGCTGACATCTTTGTAAACGTCTTGCAACCAGGATATAAAGGAGTTTCAGCATCATTAACTAAACTTTCAATCTCTTCGTCTCTTCCATAAGGATGATTTTCAGGATTTACATCGTGTTGTGCATAGAAATCCTTAAACATCCTACTCGACTCGTATTTCAAGTTTCAAATTTGATTCACTTGGTTGCTCTCCATGAAATACCCAAACTGTATATGTAGGATCCATGCCGTTAATAACCAAATGTTCATAGACTGTATCATGATGATGATGTTTTAGATTCCTACAATTAACACAAGGGCATGCTATCATTCCTGAATTGCGATTCTCACGAGCTCGGTCAACAAAATTCTGTGCTCCATCTCTATATTGTTCTGAAAATCTACAAATTAAACATTATGATCATTATATGTTATTTGTTTATTGGTTAGCTAGACTTATAAGATTAGTTTCAATTATAACCTTGATAAGTGCAACCACTCTTTGTCCATCATAAGCAGTGGCGGACCCAGAAATTTAAATGAGTCAGGGCAATCGTTGATCGTTGTCCTTCAATTATAATTGCACATGTTAGCTGATTTGATTGATATAAAATCAAATGTTTGGTCTCATTTATATATCGGAAATTACAGAGAAAACAGGGGATTCAAATGAATGAAACCTTAAAAGTGACAAAATGAACATTTCTTCAATTTTAAGGTTCTTTTAACAAAAATTTGTACCTAAAATATTAAGATTGACTGAACTATAAGACATTGGAAAGGTTTTTCGCCCAAAAATCTAGAATATAATATTCCATTCCATCCACTAGAACCGAACATGAGAACGAAAAAGCGCATAAAAACCAGAATTGGGCAAAAGAAGGTACAAAAAGGGGAAGAACAAAAATTGAAAGAAGTGAGACGTATGGCTTGCATAGGCATCCATACCTCGGGCCGTAGATGTTTGTCGCCGCTTAATTGATTTAACTCACTAGCTGCCCTTGAAGGTGGTCGCTCCTCCACATCTGTCCTTTCATTTCTTAAAAATCTGCTTCTAAGTAGAACCAGAATACCTGTAAACAACGTTATTCGAGCTCATTAAAACAATTTAAAATTTCACATAAAGCATACTAAATAATTAAGATATATAGATATAAACAGACAGAGAAAGAGACTTTTATCAAACAGCAAATACACAAATCCTCAAAAAAGAACAAAATAATATCCAAGAAACAGTGGGTCATTTACTATCTGGGAAAGGTAAATATCTCCAGTCATTGATACAAACCAATAATATCCAAGAAACAGTGGATAATTTGCATATTATGCATATCAAGTTCAAAACAATGCTCTCCAAATAAGAGAGGAACTCTGTCTGACCAACTATATAATGCTTTATCTTAATCTTAATATTTCCAGAGTAATCAAGTTGTCCTGGTCTAAGATAACTCAACCTTTTACTAATATAATGTCAGAATTTTCTTTGTTGGCTATGAAACACTTTAAATGTTTGTTGTGAGAGTTCCCTGATTTTGAGGTGCAAAAGAAGGAAACTAGATTCTAGCTAAATAAGATGAATTAGCGAGCCTGATACTAATCCTAATCTCCAGGCTTAATAATAGTGAGTATTTTCTGAAATTCCTCTGTTGATTGATGAAATAATGAGGAAGAAACTACAAAGCAACAAGCTGGCTGAAATTTGCAACTTCTTTAATCTTATAACTTCTTTCATAGAAGTCAAAGGAGCTGGTGATTCATCATCCAATTAGTTGGCAATTTATTTTGGGGTATGGATCACTTATAGCTTTTTCCTTCCCTTCTTTCCTTTTTTTGATGATAATTTTATTCATGTTTCTATTATCATTATCTTTTGCAATCTTAAGGATTGGAGCTGGGTGCCAAACCTTCTTAAAATTTTGTTATTTTAGTCTCAAAGTGAATGTGATAATTGTTTAGTCGTTCTTTGTTATTATCCATACTGTGTTGGATAAATATTTAGATTGTCTTGTCCATAAAGTTCAGCTAACTGAAATAGAGAAACTGCTGCTCACATCAAACTGAAAACTGAAAACTGGAACTTATCGAGTTACAGAAACATTTTATATAGAAAGAAATCTTAACAATCGAGTTCACATCAAACTGAAAACTGGAACTTATCTACAGGTATGATTCTCATCCATTTACTCCATGAATCAGAGCTCAGAATTGTGTTAGAGAAATCCTTAAATTAGATATGACCACCAATCCTAAATACTACTATTGTTTTGCTTTGTTACGTTACTCGCCCGAGTTTGAATTAAGTGCAAGTTAGGGAGGCTGTTTAAGCAAACCTTGTATCCCATTGATTTAGAAGGACAACATCTTTGAATTTTCTTGCTGGACTACTAGCTCTTAGTATTATTTTTCTCAAAGGAATGTTGAAGCAATAAAATTTGAGCAGCCTTTTTGAAGGAATAATAGTCTAAACCTTGCCTTGTGAACAAAAATGGAAAAATATAAATAGGAGAAAAGTGACAAATTGCTTGAAATAATCCAGATCAATTATAAGCATCGAACACCCAAATGATGAAAATTTTCATTGTGCTTATCAAGATACACCAAACACGATATGGTCCTATGGATACACTAAAACACACAGTATGATTTTTATTGGTCATTCTCTATAAAGCCAAGTTCCCACTGTTTGATTCGGAATGATTTACTACACTGCTCTACAATTGTTTTCTAGTGTTCTTCCCTACAGATTAGTACTGGGCCACCATGAAGTCATCAACATAATGGACCTTAAGGACCTTGTTCATCTTTATTCAAGCTTTCATGTGGCATACTGCCAAGATAGTGGACACGTAGGTTATGTTTTTCAAATTACAATGTTTTTGCAGAGATACTATATTACTTGTTATCTTCATTTCTCCTGCAGGGATACTATATTACTTGTTATCTTCAACCACCATTAGCCTATTTTGAATTTTTGATGAAACTTCCAAACTATAACTCACAAATCACAAATAACAAATATATTTCCAAATTCCAAATAATGCGATAGAGTAACAACCAATGGAAGCAAAGGCCAAAGCAAAACTGATTGATCGGAGGTCCGGACGAGAAACAACAAAGCAAAACTTTTACTGACCTTTGGGCTAGGGTTTGAACTTTGAAGAATGAAGGGGTAGCAGACTGGTGGTGGAGCCTTGAAGGACTGGCGATGGTGGACCGGCAACAACGGGAGCAGTCACAAGGACCAGCAACAACGGGAGCAGTCACAATAGGCTTCTAATTGGAAACTCAAAATTGGGAAAAGTGTTAGCATTGACGGAGTAGGAGTAAGATTCGCGTGCTTCTGCATCTAATTGAGACGTCGCATTTGGGAACATGCACCAATTTGTCGGAGTGTTGGTCGGAGTCGAAGTCGGTTGAAGGAGATGAAGGCGCTCAAATTGGAAATGAATTGGGACTAATGAATTGGGTTCCCTCCAGCCGGTTTACTCCATTAGGTTGGATTCTTCCAGGCCTTTCGTTATTGGGCCTTTTTTTTTACTCAATAATCAGCCCAAGATCCAGCCCAACCCGCCTAATCCTCCGTTCATTTTGCAACGTTTAATAAACGTTGCAAAAGATTTGGCCTTTTGCAACGTTTATTAGACGTTGCAAAATGAACCTTTTGCAACGTTTAATAAACGTTGCAAAAGGCCAAATCTTTTGCAACGTTTATTAAACGTTGCAAAAGGTTTATTCTTTTGCAACGTCTAATAAACGTTGCAAAAGGATAAATTTTTTGCAACTTCTATTAAACGTTGCGAAAGGTGACATTAGCAACATTTTCTTATCAAATGTTGCCAAAAGTCAATTATATTAACCCAATAGCAACATTCACTTATTAAAATGTTGCAGTTGACCCCTTTAACAACACTTATCTAACGAATGTTGCCGTTCATGTGTTGCAAAATGTCATTTTTGGCGTAGTGCTCCCACGTGGCTCTATTTTGGCACACTACTCAAGCGAGCAGATCTACTAGTTTCTTCTTGCTCTTTACTCTGCAATGGGAAAAATATGGGATTCCTTCTTGCTATTTTCTTCTCATTCTTTAATTCTTCGATTCTTGCTAGAACTCTTCCAGTTAGCTAAAAAACAGCGGTTATTGATGTCTTTGCTGCATTATAAAAAACGCAAGAGCTATTTTTGCTGAACTCCCAAAGTGTACTACCATCGAAGTGGAGTGTACACGACTAGGAACCCTTTGTGTCTTATGGTTCTTTACTCAGTTTTCAGATCCATTCTCACTCAGCAATCCATGAAACTGTTGGAAAATTCGAAATTGGTTGTGACCAATTTAAGTGATTGTTTAAGTGAAATTTTTTGTTTGGTGAGTGAAAAATTAGGCCAAACTTAAAATGCTTGAAATTGTTGGAAATTGTATAGAATATTGTGGAATATTCTAGACAATGAGTAGATAAAAAGATGAGTCTTCTCATATGGAAGATCATGACTTTTGGAGATCATGACTTTTGGTGTGAGTAATTCCAATAATTATAATTCTTAATTTCAAGAGATGTGTCTCTTAGTGTGATTTCCAACTACTATATATATAGATCCCCATATGTTTTGATTTTATGAAAAAACAACAAACAATTCAATTGATCATATCATTCCATTACATGTTTACAATTTAGTTTTGCATAAAACACTTTGTAGAAGTGATTATTTCTTACATCAAAATCATGGTTATGGTAGAGAGGGAACTCCGTTCGAGTTCGTTGGTCTAAGTCATTTGGAGTGCTCCTATAACTTGACGTGGTCTTTGTATCTTGGGAGATGATTGTCGAGAAACCGTTAGCACCGATGCGGGGCAAATTCATTTTAAGGACAAAGTGTCAAACACTTGCCTCGACCGATCGCATCATTTGCATCTCATTTTTCTTTTTCGATTTCATTCTAATTTAGTTTTTTGATTTCGGAAAGCAACTAATATTCTTTTGATTTCATGCAAGGTTTGAATTAAAAAATGACACGCGTTCAAGATTGGAAAGTGATGAATCCGTATTCACATATTGGAAGTCGGTAATTCATTATTTTATCTTCTCAAATCAGATTTCGGTAAATCGAATGATATTTGGATTTCAAGGTATGTTCTTGATGAATATAATATGCACATTATCGGTGTACAATCTCCTACAATCTTAAGATGAATTTGCTGTTGTGCTTTATATTCTAAAGTTATTTTTGAATTACTGAAATTTTTAAGCCAACAAACATTTCTATAATTATATATTTGGTTGACAAATAATTTGCATGGTGTATGGAAAGATGTATCTCTCTAGATTAAAATTCTATTTGTCGAATCATTGTTGGATATTTGTGTGGTTAATTCATGCCGCAAATGGAGAAACATCAAACTTCATTATACACCGAATCTGATATTGATATGTGTTGATGAATATTAATTTATATGATGTACGTTATATGATCAAATCATATGAAACTGTGCTACATATTGTATAGAATATTGTGGAATATTCTACACAATGAGTAGATGAAAAGATGAGTTTTTTCATATGGAAGATCATGACTTTTGGAGATCATGACTTTTTGTGTGAGTAACTTCTAATAATTATGATTCTTAATTTCAAGAGATGTGTCTCTTGGTGTGGTTTCCAACTACTGTATATATAGATCTCCACGTGTTTGGATTTTATGAAAAACAACAAACAATTCAATTGATAGTTTCATATCATTCCATTCCATGTTTACAATTTAGTTTTGCATAAAACACTTTGTAGAAGTGATTATTTCTTGCATCAAAATCATGGTTATGGTAGAGAGGAAACTCTGTTCTAGTTCGTTGGTCTAAGTCATTTGGAGTGCTCCTATGGCTTGACGTGGTCGTTGTATCTTGGGAGATGATTGTCGAGAAACCGTTAGCACCAATGCGGGACAAATTCATCTTAAAGACAAAGTGTCAAACACTTGCCTCGACGGATCGCATCATTTGCATCTCATTTTTCTTTTCCGATTTCATTCTAATTTAGCATTTTGATTTCGGAAAGTAACTAATATTCTTTTGATTTCATGCAAGATTTGAATTAAAGAATGACACGCGTTAAAAATTGGAAAGTGATGAATTCATATTCATATATTGGAAGTCGGTAATTCATTATTTTATCTTCTCAAATCAGATTTCGGTAAATCGAATGATATTTCGATTTCAAAGTATGTTCTTGATGAATATAATATGCACATTATCGGTGTAAAATCTCCTACAATCTTAAGATGAATTTTATGTTGTGCTTTATATTCTAAAGTTATTTTTGAATTACTGAAATTTTTAAGCCAACAAACATTTCTATAATTATATATTTGGTTGACAAATAATTTGCATGGTGTATGGAAAGATGTATCTCTCTAGATTAAAATTCTGTTTGTCGAATCATGGTTGGATATTTGTGTGGTTAATTCACCGAATCTGATATTGATATGTGTTGATGAATATTAATTTATATGATGTACGTTATATGATCAAATCATATGAAACTGTGCTACATATATATGTGTATATATATACTTGCACGTGGATACAATTGCTTGGATTTAAGGATAATGACTGGTTTTGTCATCTTGCATGTTCATGTGATTTCGTTTGCCAAAATTTATAGTACATTGGCATGTTGTGATAATAAATGTTTTACATGGATCTGGATCTACTAACATGAAATATATTGGAAGGAAAATTTGTATTCCTTCTTTTGGAGAAATTGAGGTCAATGATGATATCTCTAAATATTGATATTCCTAGTCATAACATGTGTTGACTAAAATGGAATAAACTTATACAATGAATGTATAAATGTTTGGAACATAAGTTGCTATTTCGTCACCTTGATCGTGATGAATTAAATATTGTTGAGACCAATACAATTCAGGCAACGATATTGGAGAAATAAGAATTTACTTCTATCTATTGGATTGTATATATGTTGGAAGAATGCCAACTATTTATTTGAAAGCACATGAACTTCCATGACTATTTCTTATATTGAAATATGAGATGATATGGTTAGAGTTTCATGGAAATTATACCAATTTTATTTGATGGTGATAGCCTCGATTAATTCTATGAATTAAGTTAAATGACTTATGGAAGTTATATTTGGATAAAAATATGACAACATGCGATTTGTTGTAATTGTATTAAGTGGAAATCATTATTTGATAATGAGATTTAAGCCACTTAATTACTTGAAATTGGTAGAATATTATAAAATATTCTAGAATCGATTTAGATGGAAAGATCTGTCTTTTTATATGAAAAATCATGATCTTGGTATGATTAATTTTCAATTGGTGTACCTCTTCATAGAGATTTATTCGAAGATGTGTGTCCCCTCGTTGGGTTGTATCTTTTGAGAACACAACTATCGAGCCGATGGATGATTCATTCATTCAATTTGAATGTGGTGAATAAGTATTATTTAACATGAAATAATGATATCTTGTGAAATGTCACAAATGTGATATGTTGCATATGTTGGGAGAAGTTGCCATTCTTGTGAATCAAGATACTTAGTCTTCTTCATTGTTGAATTCGATTTCAATTGTGGAACCAATTAAATTGGTAAATGTTTGAGAGCATTGTTGGTCTATCTGATGACCTTAATTTAATTTAGATTAAAAGAAAGTTGGATTGAAGTATAATTTATAAATTGTGGGTTGACGGCCACTATTTTGAAAGTACTTAAACTTTCACGAAACATTCGATATGGACATTATCTATTTGATAAATGAGTTAAACTACGAAAGAGTTGATAAACTCTAAGTTTAAATGTAACCCAAAAACGTGGGGGTTAACATCAATGCTTGCGAACTTATATGAAAAGTTCAAAATTTGTGGATGCAACATTATTAGTTGCACATGCATTCCTAATTGAGGAATTGTGGGGGTAACTTATGTTTAAAAGTTACAATTTTCTATACCTTATAATCATAGAAATATATCTATGAAGGTGAAAAGGTAGAAAATCCTTATATTAATTATAAGGATGATATACACTAAGTCTAAAGTGGATGAAATGGGATAAAAGACGATTACGACGTTTGTTTGGATATGCAAGATCAATTGAAATATTTGAAGAATATTCATAAAATTGAAATGCATTATAATATTTCAATAATGGTATTGAATACCCATGTTTCTGAAATCCACTAGTGAAAAGTGATTGACTAGTGTAGTGCGTGATAGAAATCCTCTAACATTGTTGTTTGGAATTTATAAAGTTTTAGATAAAGCTAATTAGAAGCATGTAGCTTCATGAGAGGATTTCTTGGTAGTGACATGTTGTATCGATTAAATCAATTGATTGTTGGCTAGCTATATTTGATGAGATACTAAGTCACATGTAATGGTAAGTCTAGACGTATAAGTCGTATACATAATACCGTTAAGCAGTCGATCTCAATGATGTAAACTCGTGGTACCTTTAAAAGATTTACCGAGAGATCAAGAATACTGCATATCGAGGGGAATGAGATTAAAGCCTACTACGTAAGAGTCTTTGTAATGGTAACCCTACCTTGTTGACTGGAGATCCCAAGATCTTGGTTGAAAGGGATAACTAAGTTATGAAGATTGAATAAAGCACTCTAGGGAAATACTTCCCAACTCATTCCTATGATAATTACAGTACTTTCTGCAAAGTGTGAGGTTAAGCTATGCTTTTAATGATTCCTATATCTTGATTAAGTCAAGTAGAGTAAGAGAGAATACTCTTAATAGAAGATCACCTATGTAAGTGTGAAGTGGGGCCGCTTCAATGAGAATTGTTTTTAGGCTAAAATTCTCTAAATACTTATGAAACCAAGAGTGGTCCAGGGCCAAAATGGACACAATCATGAGAACCATGAACAGTTTAGGAAAGACATTGTGTGAGTACTATTGTCTTGGCTTACACCAATGGCTGAATGGTTCAAGACATCACGTTCACCAATTAGCCAGTAAGTCCGATAGTATTTCACTATGGGAGGTTCAAAGCCAAAGGCTACCTTCTCTAATGCAGTGTTTTCTGCCCTATCTCTACTAGTGTCTGCATAGTCATTTGCATTAATTTTCATTCATGTGGGGGATTGTTGGAAAATTTGAAATTGATTGTGACCAATTTAAGTGATTGTTTAAGTGGAATTTTTTGTTTGGTGAATGAGAAATTAAGCCAAATTTAAAATGCTTGAAATTGTTGGAAATTGTATACAATATTTTGGAATATTCTAGACAATGAGTAGATGAAAAGATGAGTCTTTTCATATGGAAGATCATGACTTTTGGTGTGAGTAACTTCCAATAATTATGATTCTTAATTTCAAGAGACGTGTCACTTGGTGTGGTTTCCAACTACCATATATATATATATCTATATATATATATATATATATATATATATATATATATATATATATATATATATATATATATATATAGATCCCCACGTGTTTGGATTTTATGAAAAACAACAAACAATTCAATTGATAGTTTCATATCATTCCATTCCATGTTTACAATTTAGTTTTGCATAAAACACTTTGTAGAAGTGATTATTTCTTGCATCAAAATCATGGTTATGGTAGAGAGGGAACTCTGTTCGAGTTCGTTGGTTTAAGTCATTTGGAGTGCTCCTATAGCTTGACGTAGTCGTTGTATCTTGGGAGATGATTGCCGAGAAACCGTTAGCACCGATGCGGGACAAATTCATTTTAAGGACAAAGTGTCAAACACTTGCCTCGACCGATCGCATCATTTGCATCTCATTTTTCTTTTCCGATTTCATTCTAATTTAGTATTTTGATTTCGGAAAGTAACTAATATTCTTTTGATTTCATGCAAGGTTTGAATTAAAGAATGACACGCGTTCAAGATTGGAAAGTGATGAATCCGTATTCATATATTGGAAGTCGGTAATTCATTATTTTATCTTCTCAAATCAGATTTCAGTAAATCGAATGATATTTCAATTTCAAGGTATGTTCTTGATGAATATAATATACACATTATCGGTATAAAATCTCCTATAGAAACTTCATACAATAATTACAAGGAACTAACATTAGATAGACTCAATCGCGACTCTATCCGTGTTAAGGCACTTCAGATTTGGGTAGATTTGGTGTAGTTTCTACTATTATTCTGTCGGTTGGGCCTTATTTAAAAAAATCATTATCTTCTTCATTCATTTCCTCTTTTTCCCGACGGATGGCGATTTTACACTTACCTGAAGAAGCTCCGTCGGACTCAGCACGGGCGGCCGTGGGGGCTGGCCAGGTGCTGGGTCTGTCCCTGGGGGTAAGAAGGCAATGGACATAACAAGGAGTGAAGATAAAGACAAAGAGTCAAACTTAGATAAGGAGGACAAACAATAACCAGGTAACCTCATTCACTTTTAACCTTCAGTCTAATGTTGACATGTTACAACTATTGCCTACAAGTACAAACTCACTAACTAGAGACATAATAGGATCAAGTCACATATGTTCAAAATGTATGATACTGAAAAGGAATTTTAAAACTAAACAAAAGAAAAATGTCACACTTCTAGGAATGATGAAATATATTGAAGAAGAAAGGGGTGTTGTTGCAACTAACAAAGAAGTTTTATTCAAAAAATCAAATCTTGGAGCTCTTGACTGAAATGGACCACACCAATGAAAGAGTTTGATAGTTGACCATTAGATCCGTCCACCTAAATGAAGTTCTCAGCTATGGAAAAACCTTTAACATCAAACAAAGCCTATGTTATGAAGGGAAATGACAAGAGAAAGAATCTACCTAGTTGAAGTTTGTCAAAGCTGTTGGATATGATAAATCGCTAGGTCAAACTCCCAAAACTACATTCAAAGTACCAGCTCGAACCTCTGACAATAGAATGGTATCAATGGTTGACTCTCCACTTTAGGTCTGACTACCTCTGAAAACTTGATTCAGATCATGCCATCAGGTAATTAGGTAACGCTTTACTCTCATGATCAGATAGGAAAGTCACAACACACTCTCAGATGTACTTTTGTGGTCTACATGGAATGATTCGCTTCACTATTTATCACATAAAAACCAACATCACACAAAAAGAGTTAAATTGCTAGCTGGCACTTTAAAGCAAACTCTTAATGCTAGAATAAAGCAAGTTTTGGGTAAGAAAAAATGATATTAGTTGCTATGTTGTTAATATAGCTTATAAATCTATTGTGCCCAAATCTTGGTATTTTGACAATTGTTGCTTTAGACACATGACTGGTAATCATTACATGTTAACTAACAATAAAAGTCATGTAGGTTGTCTAGTTACTTTTGGAGATGGGGTTAAAAGTAAAATTGAAGGTGTTAGTACCATTATGATTGATGGCATCCCTATATTAAGGGATGCCTTATTTGTTGCTGACTTGAAAGCAAACCCAATTAGTATAGGCAAACTCTGTAATGATAACTTTATGGTCATATCCACAAAAAATTCTTGCAAAGTGCTAAAAAATGATAGTAGTCTTGTCCTACATGATGCTAGGTCTAGTGATAAATGCTATCTTCTTGAATCTGATTTTTTACTTGTTATGTTTCAAAAGTTGACTCTATCTATCTGTGGCACAAATGGATGGGACACATGAACTATGCAGATCTAGTCAGACTTACCAAGCTAAATGCAGCAAGAGGAGTTGTGAAGCTCACAGAAAAATCTAAAGATGTGTGGTTCATGCCAGATAGGTAAACAAACTAGAGTTGCGCACAAACAAGATCAGTTTCTTGCTACCTCTCACAGCCTTGAGTTCCTAAATATGGACTTGATGGGGGCCAATTCAGATTGAAAGCCTCAGTGGTAATAGGTATATTTATGTGGTCGTTGATGATTTCTCTAAGTACACTTGGGTAGACTTTTTAAGAAAAAAAAACCTGATTTTTTAAAAGATTTACACTTTTATATCAAAAATTTACTAGAGAAAAACACTTTGAGGGGACTAAATTTATAAGAATTAGAAGTGATTATGGTAAAGAATTTACAAATGCTAGCTCTTCAAGATTCAATGAAGAAGAGAATGGTATTTCTCACGAGTTTTTTGCTCCTAAAATCCATCAGCAAAATGGTGTAGTGGAAAGGAAAAATAGTGATGAGTGTGTTTTACTGACGGATTTTATATTATTTTAACTTGATTAGTGGCTAAATCTTATGAGTATTGGACATTTTCAATATGTTTGTTAGTGTTGTTTTTTAGTCTTGGTGAGGTGGTGTTAATTAACGCAAAAGTTGGAGAATAAATGGCTTGGAATAATCGAAGAGAAAAAACAAGAAAAATGGCAAAAGAGTCCATTTCCTACATCAAAAGAAGAAAGAGAAACCTGACCAAAGATGTGGCGACGGCACCACCAGAAGCCATGAGAAGTCAGAATATGTGGCATCCCGACGTCGTACCTTGGGTGCCCAACGCCACACTTAATCTTTCAACCGCGGTGCCACCTATGATCTCTTCGCGGCGCTGCAATGCCACTATGTGATTTTACCTAATGCCATCATAAAAGTGTTTTCTTAGCCCATTTAAAGCCCATAAAGACTCTAGATCCAAGGAAAAAATGAAGGGAAGTATAAATACAAGAGGAGATGCACTTGAGAAGGGTTACACACATTGAGAAACAAGCGATACAAATTAAGAATTAGGAGAGCAAATTGAAGGAGAAAAAATTAACAAGAAATCAAGGATTTGAAAATGTATTGGGACAAGAAAATCATCTTAGTGCAAGATTCAACCGTTTATCTACATCTTTATTCAAAATCCGGTGATGTACTCAATGAATATTTATTCTTTTTCATCGTAGATTATGAATAGCCAAATCCTTTATTGGGACGAACAATATAATCTATTTGAGACCATTTATTTCTTTTATTCAAGAATCTAGTTCTTTAAAAAGCACATGTGTTGATTTTATAAATGAGTTTAATACTTTGAATGCAATGATTTTGTGAATCTATTAAAAATTGAGAGGCGAGTTTTAGATTTAGACCATATAGTAAAATCTGAAAATTTATTATAAAACATAGAGATACCTAATGCTAGTTATTGCGGTCGTTACATGAATTTGGTCGTTACATGGAGATATGAAATTGATTTAGTTAAATAGACTCAATGAGAATTCGAGAGAGATAAATTGAATACAATAGAAAAATTCGTTCGAGCATTACATTATATTTATGAATCTTGATTTAAGAATTAAAGGTAATCAATAGATGAAATTGTAAGCCCTAATATCTCTTCTATATTTGAAACCCTTATTCAAATTTTGTTGCATTTAGATACATTTTAGCTAATAGTAATTAGATCAAACAATCATAAAAATCATACTTGTTTTCATTTCTCAAATAGGAGTTGAATAGTATACAAGGAATAAAGTATAGTTCTCGTGGAAACGATAATCATGACTCAAAGGTCCATTATATTACTTGTTACGATACTGCACATTTGCGATAGAAAAAACACAAGTCTTTGACGTCGTTGTTGAGACTATTTATATTTATTCTTAGTTTATTTTATTTTTGACGGTTATTTGATTAATTTATTTTTTCTTATTTATAGATACAATGTATTCATTGTACGCCCCGTTCTCAAGGCGATGATCATGAACCGTTTGATTCAAATATAGAACGTACCTATAGACGAAGACACAAAAAATTCAAACGAAAAATAAAAACATCATATGGCTAAAGATCAAAACATTCCTATATATACAATTGGGTAAGGAACAGCTAGAATAACGATACTACAAAATCAACAGAATGAGCAATGGAGATAGATGAAGGAAACTTGTCAGTCTTAATGTTCTTGATGCTTAGCAACACTCTCCAATTGTACGGGTTAGCTCATGAAAACCCGAACACACATCTCCGAATTCCTCAGAAATTGTTAGAATTTTCATGCGCCAGAAGTTAATGAAGATTCTATTAAGTTGCATTTATTTCCTTATACATTTAGTGATGTAGATTTAGAGTGGTTAGATGCTAAGTCTCATAGAAGCATTATTACATGAGACAAACTGACTAGAAATTTTTGCAACTATTTTTTCCCACTGGTAGAAGTGTCAAAAATTCGACTGGTAATTCAAACATCCCAACAACAAGATAGAGAGAATTATCATGAAGCATGGAATAGATTTAAGGAGATGATGAGAAAGTGCAAATCATGGAACCAACGGAGGTAATCAGGTGCAATACTTCTACACCAAACTTTTACTAGCACTTGATCTCCCTCCCTAAAAACTTGATGTTCATTGTTTTTGGCATGCCATTGCTTTGTCCTTTCTATACAGATGGATGAACTTTCATATGCCTCTCTTCTGAATTCTTCCAATTCATGAAGTTGTAAGATTCTAGTTTCCCAACATTTTCTAAGTCCATATTCACTGCTTCAATGCTTAGTATGTTTTGTGCTCAAACTCCACTGGTAAGCGGCACACTTGCCCAAACACCATCGGATGTGGTGACAATTCAATCATTATCTTATAAGAGGAACGATAAGCCCATGAAGTATCGTCTATTTTTTTATACCAATCTTTTAGAGATGCATCCACCACGAGTTCCAAAAACCTTTTCAGTTGTTTGTTGGAAGTTTTAACATGTCCACTTATCTGAGGGTGATAAGGTATGGAAATTCAATGTTGTACCCTATATTTGTGCTGTACCACCTTGAATAACCAATTGCAAAAGTGAATCCCACTATTACTTATCATGGCTCTAGGTGATCCATACTGGTTGAATATATGTTTCTTTATTAAACTCACCACCACCTTTGCATTATTGGTAGGCAAGGCCTTAACTTATGCCCATAAAACTCAGCACCACCACTATCGCTAAGATGTATCAATTGTTATAGGACAATGGAAAATGCCCCATAAAATCAATACCCCATACATCAAAGATTTTTACCTCCAAAATATTATTTAGTGGTATCTCATGACGATCTGATATGTTACATGTTCGTTGGCACTTATCACATGATCTACAAAACATGTGATAATCTTTAAATAATGTTGGCCAAAAGAAGTCGCATTAAAGGAAATTTGCTGCTGTTTTTGTAGGGCCAAAGTGTCTTCTATAAGCTGAAGCATGAACTCATGACAAGATTGGTTTCATCTCATCTTTTGGTATCTACCTTCCGATTATTTGATCTGGTCCTCTTCGATACAAGTTTGGATCATCCCAATAATAGAATTTAGCTTCATGAAGAATAATTTTCTTCTATTGGTAAGTAAAGTCTGGATCCACATAGCCATTAGCAAAATAATTGACAATGTCTACATACTACTTCTCCACCTACAATAATTGCTCATCTAGAAATATTTCATTGATATCCACCTCATTTGATTCTTTTACCTATTCTAACCTCGATAAGTGATCTTCTACCTGATCTTCTGTTCCCTTTTTATCTTGAATATCGATGTCAAACACTTGTAGTAACAGAACACATTGAATCAACCTGGGTTTAACATCCTTATTTTCGAACAAGTACTTCAAAGTTATATGATCTGTATAGACTATCACCTTTAATCCAAACAGATATAAGCGAAATTTGTCAAAGTCAAATACTACTACTAGCATCTCCTTTTTAGTTGTTGCATAATTGATCTAAGTATCTATCAAAGTTTTGCTGGTAATATTTTTCCCTTGCATTTTCCTAGCACTGTCCTACTACATAATCGCTTAAATCACACATGAGCTCGATGGATAACTCCCAATCTAGTGCAACTATAACAGGTGCAAAAGTTAACTTTTCTTTCAAAGTACTTAAAGATATTTAGACACTCATAGGAAAATTTAAATGACACATCTTTCTCTAGTAGGTTGTAAAAGGGTTTTGTTATCTTTGTAAAGTCCTAAAATGAATCTTCATAGAACCATGCATGTCCGAAAAAGCTCCTGATCCCCTTAACAAAATTTTGTGGCTGTAATTTTTCAATCATCAATATCTTAGCTTTGTCAACCTCAATACCCTGTGAAGAGATCTGATGTCTCATTACTCTAAGTTCTTTCACCATAAAATGATATTTATCCTAGTTAAGTGCCAAATTTCTTTTCTTGCACTGTTGTAACATTAAAGATAGCTGTAGCGCCCCGAGTTCTGTTAACCCGGATTGCCACGTCATCGTCTTTTGCCCTAAATCAACTAAAAATTTTCGCGAAAAATCTAAATTTTAAACATCACATTTATAATTGTAAAACTCTAACGGCAATAAAATTCATTTGAATAAATTAAGAAAATTTGATTAAACTTCAAATCTCGAGTTTTGGAAATACGGAAATAACAAGTACGTTAATAGCGTTCAAATACAAAATTCTTTCTAAATGTAAACAACTGAATTCATTAAATCGTTGCCACATTACCCATCAGTCACGATCGCCTCTGAAGTCTGCAAATATTGTTAAAATAATAGGGTGAGTATTTCGAAGAATTACTCAGTAGACTCATCGCCAATAATTAATTTACAGAATAATTGAATACACACTTATGCAATATACAACGTGATATCATCATCATATTTGCTTCATTTTCTTGAAAATCATAGGTTCTTTAAAATCATAAGCTGTGGGTAGTATTTCTAGTGCATTTAAAGCACAAAAGTTATGCATAACATTCTCATCTTATCTCGTAAGAGATTTTCTTCTTTCTCATCAAATAAGCATATAAGTTATGGCAAACATAACAATATCATATATCTCATATGAAATATTCTCTTCACATGCATTAAAGCATATAATTCACGTAAATTCATATAAGACATGCAATTATAATTTAAACTAATTAATGATGGCAAGTCTACCTCAAATATTTCGAGTTGCGTAAAAAGTGGAGCGGGAAAATAATTTCAAGCTCTTAATCGTCTGTACGTTTCGTCTAGCCAAAAATAGAAATTAGGTTTGAATTAGTATTTTGAAGTTTTAAAGTCTTAAAGTGATAAATTAAAGTTTAGGGAACTAATTGGATATTTATTACAACTGAAATTGACAAATCCAAGGGTTGAAAATATTATTTTCAAAGTATTGGGCCTAATGTGAAAAATAGAAACTCTAGGGACTTAATTGAAAACTAATGAAACTGAAAATAAAAGTTTAAGGGCTGAAATTGAACTTTTAGAAGTTAGGGACTAAACTGTAAAACTGAAAATAAAATTTAAGGACTGAAATAAACTTTTGCAGAAACTAGGGGCTAAATTGAGATTCTTTAAAACTAAATAAAGAATTTAGAACTGAAATAAAACAACTACTAAAACTTGGGCTTAAAGGGTAATTTTCTAAAATCAAAATCAAAATTAAAATTTCATTTATCTCATTTCTCTCTCTCTCTCTCTCTCTCTCTCTCTCTCTCTCTCTCTCTCTCTCTCTCTATAGAGAGAGAGAGAGGGCGACGGGAGGAGGGAAACAACCCTCTTCCTCCGATTCCCACCACCGACCGGAGCAGCGCCACCACTGTGGTGGCGCCGGAACACGGGGCAGATGGGTGGGGCTTCTATTTTGGGCGAAATGGGTCGAAGCGAATGGGTTCAGTTTCGAGATAAGTTTATCGGCTTTGCATTTTCTTGATTTTGTGGTTGATTTGAGGTGGTTGGGTGTCTCGGTTTTGGAGCTGTTGGCGGTGGGTTTGGTGGTTCGAAAATTGGGTTTCGGGGTTGAGGTCGGCAGTGTAGTGAGGTAGTGTTTCGAATGGTTGCAGCTTGGGTGGATTCTGCTGGACCATTCGAAATGGCTACAGCGTACGTGCGTGCTTGCAGCTGGGTTTGGGCAGCTTGGGAGTTTGGCTACAGTTTGGAGTGGTGTTGGTGAGGTGAGCTTGGTTGAGCTCGATTCTTTGGTGACCATGGAGGTGGTGTTGAGAAATGAATTGGTTTGAGTTTCTTGAGGTTGCAGCTCGTGTGTGTGCTTGCAGCTGGGGAGTTCACAGTTGATGCTGGAAATGAATGTTCTAGCATCATTGGTAACTCATAGTGAAATGGAATGGTGATAGGAAGATGGTGTTGATGCTAGAAATTGATGTTCTAACATCAACATTAATCTCCAACACTTGAGGAAAAAGAGAGAAAGCTTACCAAAAACTGGCTGCTAGAATGCTACAGTAGTGATGTTGGAGGGAAATGAGGGTGATATAAAATAGTGAATTGTTAGGGCACAAATCCCAAGATAGTCAATTGGGCCAAATAGTTGGGCTAAGCATTTGGATTGTAGTGGTTTAGGTGAAATGGACATAAATAATCAAGAATTGGGCTAAATAAATATAATTTAAATATTTGGACTTAGGTAATTGGACTAAAAATATTTGCGCCCTAAATATTGGATTTGAAATTATTAAAATTGGATCCAAATAAATTAAATCGGAATTGACACTAAAATAATTATTCGATATTTAAACTTGATCGAAAGATTTAAATTTGTTTTTGTAACGTCAAGACGAATGCGCTTTCTCGTTAAAATTAGGGTTAAAGTTTAGTAACACGTTTTTTGAGAAATAATTTTATATTATTTAAAAGTTTTCGGTCGCTACAACCTTACATCCTTAAAATAATTTCGTCCTCGAAATTTAAATTTACTTGATCTAAAATATCTGGATACTTAGCCAAAATTTCTTCCTCTTTCTCCCAGGTAGCTTCATCGCTATCCTGTCTACCCCATTGGACTTTAACTAAAGGAATCTCTTTATTTCTTAAGACATGAACTTTTCTTTCCACAATGCACATAGGTGTCTCCTCATAAGACAGATTCTTCTGAATCGAAATAGTCTGAAAATTTACCACATGACTCGGGTCATGGATATGTTTCCTCAATAAGGAAACGTGGAAAATGTTGTGTACGGCCGATAACTCGGGTGGTAACGCCAAACGATAAGCCACGTTACCTATTTTCTCTAAGATCTCGAATGGTCCGATAAAACGAGGTCTTGACTTCCCTCTCTTGTTGAAGCGAATAGTTCCTTTCATAGGAGCTACTTTCAAAAATACTTTCTCTCCAATTTCAAACTCTAAGTCTTTTCTCCTTTGATCGGCATAGCTTTTCTGCCTATCTTGGGCGGCTTTGATCCGTAGTCTGATCTTGTCAATAGCTTCAATTGTTTTCTCAATCAATTCTGGACCTAAAATTCTTCTCTCGCCTACTTCATCCCAATAGACTGGTGATCGACATCTTCGTCCATAAAGTGCCTCATATGGTGCCATACCAATAGTAGCCTGAAAACTATTATTGTAGGCAAACTCCACTAATGGAAGATGATTCTCCCAATTACCACTCAAGTCTAGTACACAAGCTCTAAGCATATCTTCCAGGGTCTGAATAGTGCGTTCAGACTATCCATCTGTCTGGGGACGGTAAGTTGTACTAAAATTTAATTTAGTACCCATAGCAACATGTAGCCTCTTCCAAAATCTCGAAGTAAATCTCAGATCTCTATCGGAGACAATGGAAGTTGGTACTCCATGAAGTCGAACAATCTCTTTAACATACAATTGGACCAATTGATCCATATTGAGAGTCATTCTGATTGGTAGGAAATGAGCTGACTTGGTAAGTCGGTCTATAATAACCCAAATAGCGTGGAAATTTTCTCCCATTTACTGATTTTGGTAACCCTGTCACAAAATCCGTAGAAATTTTCACCCATTTCCATTCTGGTATGTCCAAGAGATTTAACAACCCTGATGGTCTCTAATGTTCAGCTTTGACCTGCTGACACGTCATACATAGAGAGAGACAAACTTTGAAATGCAACCCTTCATGTTCTTCCACCAAAAGGTGTTGTGCAAATCACGATACATCTTTGTCCCTCCTGGGTGGTATGCATATGGTGCTGAATGAGTTTCTGTCAAAATCTCATTCTGGATATGTTCATCCTTCGGCACACAGAGACGTCCTCTGAATATAAGTGCCTTATTAGAGGCAATCTCGAAACCTATTCTCTTGCCAGTTCCAATTTCGGATCTGATCTTTTCTAAGAATTTATCTCCAGCTTGAGTTGTTATAATCCGACCTCTCAAGTCTGGTTTAATGCTCAAATTTGCCAATCTAGAAGATCCTTGGACTGATGGGGTTCGTACTTCGATTCTTAGATTCCTCAAATCTCGAATCAACTGATCTTGTGTCGTTCCCAAAGCTGATAACTGTCCAGCGTTCTTTCTGCTCAAAGCGTCTGCAACCTTATTTGCATTACCCGGGTAGTAAAGAATGGTGCAGTCATAGTCCTTTACCAACTCTAGCCATCGTCGTTGTCTCATGTTTAGTTCCTTCTGAGTGAAGAAATACTTGAGACTCTTGTGATCGGTGTAAATCTCACATTTACTCCCATACAGATAGTGTCGCCAAATCTTAAGAGCGTGCACGACAGCTGCGAGCTCTAAATCATGTGTCGGGTAATTCTTTTCATGTGGTTTCAACTGTCTTGAGGCATATGCTATCACCTTACCATTCTGCATCAAAACACAACCTAAACCATGTTTGGATGCATCGCTGTAAATAACGAAACCATCAAACCCATCAAGTATACTCAGCACTGGTGTTGAGACGAGTCTGTTCTTAAGTTTCTGAAAGCTTTGTTCACATGTTTCTGTCCACTGAAACTTAACTCCTTTCCTGGTCAACTGCGTCATAGGACCTGCTATTTTAGAGAAACCCTCTATGAATCGCCGATAATATCCAGCTAATCCAAGAAAGCTTCTCACATCTCCAACATTTGCAGGTATTGGCCAATTCGTTACAGTTTCAACTTTAGAAGGATCAACCTCGATGCCTTTAGCTGTAACAATATGACCCAAGAAACCTACTCTCTCAAGCCAAAATTCACATTTCTTGAATTTGGCGTACAACTTTTCTGCTCTCAGCCTTTCCAACATAATGCTCAAATGTTCTTCATGTTGTGCGGAATTTATGGAGTAGATCAGTATATCATCGATAAAAAAAATAACGAATTTATCAAGATACTGATGGAAAACTCGGTTCATCAAGTCCATAAACGTTGCAGGTACGTTCGTGAGACCGAACGGCATCACTATGAACTCATAATGTCCATATCGTGTCCTGAACGCTGTCTTTGGTACGTCAGTTGGCGAAACCTTTAGCTGATGGTACCCAGATGTCAAATCAATCTTCGAGAAGATTGCAGTACCTTTCAACTGATCGAATAAGTTTTCGATCCTGGGTAGGGGATACTTATTTCTTATCGTCAACTTGTTAAGTTCTCGATAGTCGATGCACATCCTCATGCTTTCGTCCTTCTTCTTTACAAACAGCACAGGTGCTCCCCATGGAGATACACTTGGCCTGATGAAACCCTTCTCTAGCAATTCTTCTAATTGCACCTTCAGTTCTTGCAACTCTTTCGGTGCCATGCGGTATGGAGCTTTAGAAACAGGGGCAGCTCCTGGTACCAAATCGATGGAAAATTCCACTTGCCTATCCGGCGGAGTGCTGGGTAGATTGTCTGGAAAAACATCACCGTATTCGTATACTACTGGCACTGAATCCAGAGTAATCTCCTCTACGGGTTTGTTTTGAAGACTAACCAAATAGCCATGACAACTATCCTTGGCTAATAGCTTCTCCGCTTGTAATGCTGAGATCAGGCGATGAAGTGCCTTAATCCTCATCCCATAAAACCTGAATACTTCTTTACCATCTTTACGAAAAATAATCTCCTTCTTGTGGCACATAATTGCGGCACGATTGGTGCTGAGCCAATCCATACCTAGAATAATATCGAAATCTTTCATTCAGATACTATTCAGGTCTGCCTCCAAAACTTGACCATCAAAATCTATTTGTACTGTCTTGACTATCTTATTAGTATTGATAGTTTCTCCTAACGGCAAACTAACTTCAAGGGTACTACCAGTTTCGATGCCTATTAAGTTCAGTCTATCTGAGCATGCATCGGATATAAACGAGTGTATGGCTCCCGAGTTTATAAGAACATATACGGGTATCCTGGAAATAGATAGTATACCTGATATCATATTAACATGCTTAAGATGGGAAGGAAAATATAGTCGGAATGCGGTTAAGACATGTATAAGAATACCAATTTAACAAGTATACCTGCGATCACGTCGGAATCCTCTGCGGCATCCATAGCGAATACTCTGGCCATCCCTTTCCGGTTCTGGACTGGGTTCGTCCTCTGATTGTAACCCTGGGCAGACGCAGGACGACAGTCTGATGCAAAGTGACCCGATTGGGCACACTTATAGCAGACACCCTTTCCAAACAGGCATTCTCCTTTATGCATTAGTATTCACGATGAATACTAAAAGTGTAACAGAATCTCCCAAATAAGAATAATGTAGATGTGTTGGAAAAGGCTTTAACTCAAGAGCCGGGACCTTTTCCATTGATGGTACTAATGGTAATTGATTGGCACCAAGAAACTCATATTGGCAATGTCTCTTTCCCACGGGTTGTTCAGCCAGCTGTACAGTACATTCCTTTATTGCTGAATTATTTAATTCTGACTATGTAATATCTGCCTCATATGGATTTGTTGGGTGTTATGCTGCAAATATATCAACTGCAAGCTTATCATGGATATCTATCTGGCAACAAGTATCAGAATTCAATGGATGTTTCATCACCTTGAATACGTTGAAAATAACGTGCTCATTATCTACTCAAAGGATCATCTTTTCATCATATACATCAATTAACGCTCTTACAGTGGCCAAGAAGGGTCTTTCAAAAATTAGAGAAATGTTTGAATCCTTTTCCATGTCTAAGATATTGAAATCCGTCGGGAAGATGAATTTGTTTAACTTGATTAGAACATCTCCAATGATTCTCTTTGGTCTTTTAATGGACATGTCAACCAATTGCAAAGATATTGTTGTTGGTTTTGCTTTTTCTAATCCAAGAGACCAGTAAATAGAGAATGACATTAAATTTACAATGGCACCTAAATCACATAATGAATGCTCAAAGTAATTAGAACCAATAGTGCAAGGTATAGTAAAAATCCCGGGTTCCATAAATTTAAGAGGTAACTTTTTCAGAAGAATTGCATTGCATTCCTTGGTTAGGCAAACTATCTCATGTTTTTCCAGCTTTCTTTTGTTAGATAGAATTTTCTTTAGAAATCTGGCATAGCTGGGCATTTGTGCTAATGCATCTGCGAAAGGGATGTTTATTACAACTTGTTGAAAATCACTACAAACTTGGCAAACTACTTGTCTAGCTTCTTTTTCTACGACCATTGAGGCAAATGAATTGGTGGTACATAAGCATTGATTGGACTTGGTGCTCTTACTGTTGATGTTTCTTTTCTCTCTTTCCTTATTCACTATGATTGTTGCAGATTTTTCTTCCTTATTAGCATCTTCAACTTCTACTTCATTGTCTTTTCTTTCTGGCCACTTTACATTTATCTCTAATAGTTGTACTCCACTTCAAGTTGTGATAGCCTGCACTTACTCTTTTGAATTGATCATTGTATTGCTTGGCAATGTTCCTTGCGGACTTCTAAAAGCTATTGAAGTATACTTGTAGCTTAGGAAAATCCATAGACAAGCAATTTTCTATGAAAAGATTTGCTCCACAATTTTCATATAATGGACTAGTCATCATTTCATGTGCTCCATGTGTTTGTGATTTTACAATTAACTCATCTTGTTTTGTCAAAGTAGAAATTTATGCATTGATGGATGTCGTACTATCTAATTCATGAATTCCATCTACCTTCTCTGGTACCACTCTTTGATGAGAACATTGAATGTGTAGTGGCAATTAGTTCGAACAAGTCTAGGCATTGTTAAACTGATTTACTAATGATTGATTCATTTGTAGAAAAATCCACCTGAGATTTAGACAATGATGAAAGTTCGGTATAGAAATATTGCACTGGATTACCTCTACTATTCTATGATTTGGGCACTTTCTTATCATCTCTTTAAATCTAATCCATGCATCATGATAACTTTTCCCATCTATTGCTGAAGCGTTTGAATTTCCAGTGGATTTTTACTACTTTTGTCGTGAAAGAATTTGTTGCATAATCTTCTAGTCAGTTCCTCACATGTAGTAATGCTTCCATGAGGCTCAACATCTAACCACTCCAAAGCGGCATCCCTCAATGAATAAGGAAATAAATGCAACTTGATAGCATCTTCATTAAATCATGGAACATGAAATTTCTAACAATTTCTGAGGAATTTGGAGACATGTGTATTAAGGTTTTCATGAGCTAACCTGTTGAATTTGAGAGTGTTGCTAGTCAATTGATACAATCCGTCCTTATCTGAATGTTATTCACTTTGAAATCTGGATATACAATATTGGAATGCTCGGGTACCGCTATAAACATCAAGAACATTGAGACGACAAGTCTCCTTCATCTATATCTACTTGTTCATGCTACTGGTTTTGCAATGCCGTTATCCTAGCGGCTTCTTGTCCAATTGGCTATATGGAATGTTTTGATCGTCAGCCATTTGATGTTTCTATTTTTGTTTGTGTTCCTTATGTCTTCAATTGTAGGTACGTTCTCTCCAAATCAAACAGTTCAAAATCGTCGCCTTGAGAGCGAGGCATATAATGAACACTTTTTACTATAAATAAGCAAAGTAAACTAATCAAATAACATTCAAAAATAAAATAAACTAAAACTAAATGTAAATATTCATCGACAACGACGCCAAAAATTTGTGAAGTTTTTTCTATCGCAAGTACACGATATTGTAACAAGTAATATAATGGACATTTGAGTTCGAATTATCGTTCCCATGAGAACTATACTTTATTCCTAATATACTATTTCAACTCTTATTTGACGAATGAAAACAAGTATGATTTTTGTGATTGTTTGATCTAATTATTAATAATAACTAAAATGTATCTAAATGCAACAAAACTTGAATTAGGGTTTCAAGACAGAAATGAATATTAGGACTCACAATTTCATTTATTGATTACTTTTAATTCTTAAATCAAGATTCACAAGTCTAATGTAGTGCTCTTTCAAATTCTTTTATCGTATTCAATTTATCCCTGTCGAGCTCTCGTTGAGTCTATTTAACTAATTCAATTCCATATCTCTATGTGAATCAATCTTAGTTAAATGCAATTATGTTCTAAGAATTCATGTAACTACCGCAATAATTAGTAAAAGTATCTTTACATTTTATACTAAATTATCGAATTTTACTATGTGACCTAAATCTAAAACTCACATCTCGATTCGTAATGGATTCACAAAATCATTGAATTATTGGCCAAGTAATGCAAAGCATTAACTTATGAATAACATCAACAAATATACTTTGAACGAACTAGAATCTCGAATAAAAAAAATAAAGGGTCTCAAATACATTACATTGTTCGTCATAATAAAGGATTTAGCTACTCATAATGTAAGAAGAAAAACAATAGATATTCATTGGGTACATAGTCGGATTTTGAATAAAGATGAAGATAAGCGGATGAATCTTGCACCAAGATGCTCTTCTTGCCCCCAATCAACTTTCGAAACCTTGATTTGTTGATTTTTTTTCTCCTTTGATTTGCTCTCCTAATTCTCAAGTTGTATTGCTTGTTTCTCAAAAGTGTGGAACCCTTCTCAAGTGTCTCTCTTATATTTATACTTCCCTTCATGTTTTTCTCGAATTTGGAGTCTTTATGGACTTTAAACGAACCAAAAATACGCTTCCACGATGGTATCAGACGGCGCTTAGGCACCCTGTAGTAGCACTGCAAAGAGAGGCGCAACCTTACGGTTGAAAATTCAGCTTGTACGGCGTGGATGCCCAAGGTGTAAAGCTGATGCGCCAGTATTCTGACTTTTCATGGCTTTTGGTAGCACTAGGTCACCACCTCTCAGGTCAGATTTCTCATTTTTCTTTTTTTGATGTAGAAAATTAACTCTTTTGCCCTTTTCTTCTCCTTTCTCTTTCATTTATTCTAAGCCACTTGTTCTCCAAAATTTGCATTAATTAGTACCATGATAAGTGTAGCTTTTATACTTATTCGTGGTGCTAAATCATGATATTTTATTATCTTTTTAATTAAACACTACCTAATTTATGTTAATTGTATTTTGTAGGTACAACTTTATGTTTGATGAAGAATTGAAGAAAAAAATGCAAAATAGCGGAAAATGGCAAAAATTCAAAGTATGTTGGACTTGGAAGTGAGCAATTGATTGGGCCTCAATTTGGACTTTTAATTGGATACAAAATTTGGTGATTTGAAATTAAATATATAGACAAAGATAACATTGGGCTGGAATTTAAAAAAGAGGCCAGTTTGCTTGGATATTACACACATACACACACACCCCTAAGAACAGGAGGAGGGCCGGAGTTTTGGAAAGAAGATATATTTACACACAAATTGGAGGCAGCCGGCGGTAGGATATATATTATATATACACACAAAAGTCAAGGGATGAAAGGACAAAAAAATTATAGAAGCAGAAAGGCAAATTCTGGGGAAAGAAAAAGAAAGTGGCAGGATGAATATACACGTACACATGAGCAAAAGCTGGAAGAGAAAGGAAAGTTGATGATTAAAATACAGACATTCACACAGCAACACGGCGGCTTTTTTGGGAAAGAAAAAGGAGGCGGCTTCAATTTTAGTCAGAAATGTTCACGTTCCATCAATCTTTGGTGATTTTTTTCCACTTTTCCATGTTTAAAATCAACATTATGAGTGGCTAAATATTTTTATATAAGGATTGATGATGTAGCTTAGGTTTTTATTATATGTTTAATTTCAAGATTTTCATGCCATTTTAATACTTGTTAATTAATTATTGTGTGTTAAATGCTTTAATTTTATGCGCAACAATTAATTGATTTAGGGATAATACTGAGACCAAGAGGTGATGTATAATTCCAGCTCGTGCAATAATTAACATAGACATTATAAGAGATCAAGATATAATTATAAGTTATGCGATTTTTGTTGAATTCCTATAGATTAATGAGTTCATATGTATGTGAATTTATATAGAGATATAGTAAGTTTGAGCATATGAATAGGGTTAGTGTGGCTCGAGAGAGATCACTAAATACAATAGGTTAATTCGATCGTTGGCATGTATGAAAAATGGTTGAATAATTTGGAATTAAATGTATGATAAATAACCTAATGAAATCAGAAATCCTAATTATCCAATCACAAAATCTTATTTACAATTTTAATTTGAGTTCGTTATTTTATTAAATAGTTCGTTATTTTATTTATTACAATTACGCTTAGAAAACAAAATTTGATTTGATTATTAGTTACTATTTAAATTTAAATTGAAACTAGATTAATTTAAAACTTTATAGCAGATAATAGTCTATGTGGGACGATATTCGGACTCAATAAATCCATTTTATTATTTGTCACAGTCCGTACACTTGTAAAATTTCACGAACACACCACCTCACCAAACCTATTAAACAACACTAACAAACACTTTAAAGAACACACTAACAAGTTAAAATATTAGAAAACTCGTAAGTAAAACCCATTCACCAAACACCCCAAACTTAATAGTTTGCTAGTCCTTGAATAAATACAAAGAAATAGAAATTAACTAAGGAAAGACAAACAAAACTTAGTTTTTGGCCCAATATTGAGAACATTATATCACATTTATGAACGACTTCAAAATCACAATGCAAGAGCCAAATTTCTACTTATTCAATGCAAAAATGGGTGCGTGTGTGTATATATGTGAAGAATCAAGTTTAACACCATAGATTCACAAGTTGGTTCAATACACAACCCTCAATGATCAATTATTTCCTTTTTTCGTTCGTGAGATTCACACACTCCAAGGTCTAATTCTAAAGTTTAGTTTCAAGTATCAATTCCTTACACCATTCTAATTTAGTTAGTCTAGCCGACACATCAACAATTTATTCATGTGATGATTCTCTCAAATTATGAGTGCTCCAACAATGAAGTTTACGCCAAGTGATTCAAACCCACTAGTTATCTAAACTCCCAACAATTAGCTCTTACTTGCGCACTTGCATATAGTTTTTTTTTCTTATTTTGATTTTTTTTTTTTAGCTCAATATTAACCTCACCCTTTTTCTTTTCTTGACCTTTCTAACAAGTTTTTAGTCGGTAAATCCCTGATTTTCAAATACCAAAGGGTATCAAGTTTCGAGATACCCCTAAAAACATACTAACTCGAGTAAAAAAAGTACCGACGTGAGGCATATACTAAATAAGTGCAATGTTTATTTTCTATAAAAGAAAAAAAATTAACAAGGGTTAGATCCCTAGCATTTCGTCATTACCTAGTTTATACTAGATAGTTAAAGTCACTCCACACCAATCTTTTTCAACATGGACGAAATCATCACAGACCTAAATCATTTCTTTTACCGGCTTGAGCACCCCCAAATTATTATATATACAGTTAAAGGACGTTATAAATCGTAGGTTACGAGATTGAGCATCTAAGTTCTTTGTTTCAACCTATGAGTATGAATATTCTTGTTTCTATACAACACTATTTGTTTTTGTACAACACTACACTCAATTATCGTGCATAAATATTGTTACATTTCACGTGGATATGCAAAAAACTCAATTGAGGTACATAACTCATTCATAATCCATTAACTAATATATGCTCTCAAGTATATTCATCCTAGCCGACAATGATATCTAACTCACACAAGGCTATCTATGATAGAGCCCATAGAGTCTACAACATGAGGACTCAAACCATCGTCGAGTCCATTAATATCAAAGTTGATGACACTTATGATTTCTCTTCTTATTCGCAGGAATATGAGATTCATAATTTGTTCTTCCAGATCAAAACATTCAGGAAAATTGTGCTGTAAATTCAAAGAGTTACAGTGACACAGAACTGCAAGTACCAAGTTCTGAAGATCATGCACCCGCTACTGGAAGTGTTGACCCACCAGAGGAAGACAATGAACTGCAAAACAAAAAAGAGCCTTGGATTCAAAAGGCTCATCCACTAGAGAACATTCTTTTAAACCTTGGAGATGGAATAATGATTACAAGGAGACTTGCTACAGAACTCGAGAAATGTGTGCTACACGTCATATATTGAACCCAAAAATGTGATTGAATTACTTGGTGATGAATCTTCGGTACCAGCAATGCATGAAGAATTGACTCAATTTGAGATGTATGGGAGCTAGTATCTAGGCCAACTGATACAGACATGATGGGAACAAAAGAGATCTTCATCCTACAAGCTAAGATATTCAAATGCTGACTATGTAGGAAACATGGATAATAGAAAAAGCACATATGGAGGTTGCGTCTATATGGATTAATCTTATATCTTGGCTAAGTAAGAAAAAAAACTCTATATCCTTGTCTACCATAGAAGTTGAGTACATTTCTATTAGTAGTTGATGTACACAGCTACTCTGGATGAAGTAGGTGATCAATAACTATGGTATGGATCAAGACTCTATTAACACGTTCTGTGATAATAATAGTGATATAAATATCTCTAAGAATAATGTTCAACATTCTAGGACTAAGCACATTGATATTCGACATTATTTCATTAAAGACTTAGTTGAAAGAAACATAATTGTTCTAGATCACATTCACACTGAAGGAAAATTGGCTGAATTTCTGATTGGCATACAGTCTAATTAGTGTGGTGTTCTCACTTTAACTTGTGGTAAATTATTGTCAGATAAGTACTCCAATAAGACATTGTGACTACTTCAATTGTGGCCATTTACTCACTAGGTTGTCATCTTAAGGTGACAAGTGTTTGAGTGTAGACCTATGGTCGGTATCTATGTTTCTTTGTACTGCAGTATGATGTTGAGTAAACAAGCATGTTAATTAGAGAAGAGGCCTACCACCATGGGCACGTGAATCTGTCCTTGATAATGAACATGAATCATGAGAAAAGGATTATCCTACTGCTCTGTGAAAGTCAACTCCCAGAATTTGTAAGATTTGGAATTAAAAGAAAATTGAAAGAGTTAACATATGAGCATTCAAAAGAATGTTAAAAAGAAAAAATATATACATGCTCAAGCCTGACACATACATATTTTTATTTACAGAGATAATTTCAGATAATGGTTGGCTCGAAATACATTTGTGCATCTAGTCACTATAAATGTCAATTTTGATCAGGACATGATTTATGATTGATTAGTTTAGATGGTCCTACTACACAGTCTCATCCTAGTCTAAGAAATTAATTGAACTAATTGTGAGCAAACTTCTGAATGAAAATTTCATGTTTATTATGAGAACTGTAAGTTGATTATGAAATTTATCTGATTGTGAAAATTGTCCAAAAATATTGTGATTGATTCAAATTTTAGTAAATTTTCATATTTTTGTGTGATTTTCATGTGTAGGCTTTTTTGAGATTTTTGATCATTTGTCTAAACTTGGCTTAAACTCTAGTATCTATTGCAAGAAGAAAAATTGAGCAAAAATGTTTAGAAACAAAATCTAGGTCGAATATGAGGGGGTGATTTCAGCTTTATTTTGTGTTACAAATTAAGTGTTCATTGCATTTGATCTAAAAATTTTGTAGTTTCAAGCTATTTTGAAGATTATAGATGACAAGTGTACGTAAGGAAAGATTGTTTCTATGTAGAACTAGTCAGTTCCACTCCTACAGTGCCAAATGTACAAGGTTCTGACCTCCTATCACATTAGGCTAAAGCAACTACTGCTGCTGCTAATGCTCTTGCTAAAGAGAGAGTTAGGCCGCACCTATTTGAGGAAGACAAGAAAGATATTGAGACCCCAACTCTAGACAGAAAATCCAAATCAACCTTCAACGTGCCAAGAAGTCCACTATTTGGCTTGTTCTATCATTTTAACTCAAACTCTCTAATCTAACTATTTGTTTCCTCACTTTATATGGTGTGCTTTTAATTTCAAAAATGGGATAGCAGTAGATTTTGATTTTGTTTCACATGAACAAAAACATGAGTGTTAGGATACTTGAGTTAGGAGGAGCGTGATGTTTGATGAGAACTGACTAAGGGGGAGTAGTTCATTTGCATAATTTGATTAACACTTAACAGACGCTCACAAACATGACATTAAAAATCCAAGTTTGATTTTTGAAATTTTGAAAAAATGTATTTTATATATCTTTCCATATTATTTTAGTTGGTTTACTTAGTATAGATTGATTTTTAAATGTCTTGAAAAGGGCTAAAAAGGTGAAAACATGATGCGTCCAAGCAGACAGTTAATTCTAATTGATTGAGTGGTATGGGTTGACAACAAAATTATGTGTATGTGAATTTTAGGGTTTTAACACCCAAAACGGGTTGCAATTTTCATTTTCCATTTTGCAACTAATACACATTTATTTATCTACCATCTTAAATATTATTGGATATGTTAAATAATTAAAGTTAAGGAAAGATTGGTTTATTATTACTCTTTCCTTAAGTTTATTTATTACCATATCAAATAAATCTTGTATAATATGATTATATTCTTACTGATTTTATTTTATATAATTTTGGGTAAGATTTAATCTAATAATGGCTATTGCATTAAGGATAGATTGATTTAATAATAAACTTTCCTTAAATATGTTTATTACCATATCAAAGAAATCATATGTGATATGATTATATACTTACCATATTTTAATGCTTTAATTTAGGTAAGTTCAATCCGTGTCTTGTAAATTACTTTACATAAGTAAAGCAAGAAACCAATGAATGAATAACAGCTTTGAGAAAGCATACATGCAGTCGCTAGACCAACAACTACACATCTTGACATTCTCTGGCAATTCTAACCGATGACATGCTTTATTGATTAATCTCATAGCTAAACTGCTTTGAAAAATTTGTTCACACAGCCAGTGAACCTACAGCAATAAGTTCTGCCATAGTTCAGGAAGTTCATTTGGCGACATGCATTACTAAATAATTTCATAGTAAAATCGTGTCTTTCAACCGTACTTGAAGATCACCAAATCATGAATGTTCAATCCCATACAAAGATCAAGCTGCTTGGCATAAGTTAAGATTGTGATTCTTAATCCAAGTGGTAGTTATGGTCGAATATAATGGTAAAGTGGCGATAAAATCATGATCCGAGGTTTTGATTCCACTTCTACAACAAATCAAAAGGAGAAGAAAACTAGGGATTTGTTCTTAGATTTCTTTTGATTGTTTTTTGTTAATTTTACAAAATTACAAAATCGAGACTATTATATTTTTGATTGTTTGATTTAGTGGATTGATTTACTCGTGGCATGGGAGTTTGTGGATATTTCTCTTAGAGGTTTACCACGCTATATTTGGTGTTCATACTTGTTAATTTCTGCAATTGAGTAAATTTCATAGAACACTATAGTCTGTCTACACGTTGTAGTCAGAACTGCTTGTAGGATATTCTAATTGCCTGGCATGTACCATCTGAACTAAGTAATTAAGACAAAAATTTTAATTAACTAAGTTTAAGTATTCACAGAGATTGCCAAGAAGATGAAGAAATTCAAGGAACTAAATTCCTGTTTGGGCTCCATTTTTTTTTCTACCCTACATTTTCCAATAAAATAATATTATATATAAATCGAAAATCTGTCATTATTTTTTAACCCCACATTCTCCAAAAAATCACTATTCATAAATACATTTTCTCCAAACTCTAATTTTAATGAAGCATTTCTACAATATTCAAACACGTATTTTTGTAACTTTACGATGCTCCGCTAAATTTCTAGCCAATAGGATGAAGGTGAACCATTTATTATGATATATATTTTTTTTTATCAATTTCAAGACTTTGACGTTATATGCTTTCAAAGGCTAGGATCGAGGCATGATACCCAAATGCGTATGGTAGTGCATCGCCTTTGAAGACAAAAGAAAAATGCTTCAGCCAACATGTGCCTTGAAATACGCATCATCTTAGCTGACTCTCTGTTTCTCAACATGTACAAATGAAACTTTCTTTCTCTATTATTTCTCTCTATAATTCTTCAATTTTTCAACAGATTGCAGAAGCACAAAAACCATCTCTCTAGAATATTGTTCTCTCTCTAAACCCATCACATATTTCTTCACATGGTTGTGCAAGTTAGGGTTTGTATATTATGCACAATCCACTTTTTATGTTAATCTCTCTCTTTAAATCCCTCGCATATTTTGGGATCGACTGTTAATAGATTTAAAATATGGAGCTTGATGTGGGATAGGATGTTTGTCAATGAATTTCAAATATGGACGACTGTGTGGTAGTGCGTTTATCGTGTACAGACAATATGGGTGGTGATGCCATGGTGGTTGTACGGGGTAGTTGTGTGGTAATGGTGTGAGTGTGAGTGAATGTATAGATTCGCGTGGTGGTTGTTGACCTATGGTTCATCTTATATTTTGATTATAACAAATAAAGTAGTTTTATCTTTAATATTTGTATTCGAGTCTTCATTGTTACATGTTGATCAAATTGGAGACAAAACGATTGCTATCAAAAGACTTGCAGTTGACAATCAAGAAAATTCAAGATGGATTCGAGCATTTACAATCGGAGACAAATCGAACACTTACGTCAATTGAAAATCAAGCACTCGTCCCAAATCAATCGAAGATATTATAACTAGATGTTTGAGCTCATTTGTGAAGGTAAAATACTTTAATCCTTAGCAATGACTCATTAGAAGCTCAAGTAACGAATATTTATGCACGAGAAAAATTTACGTTGTAAAAAAGTTTGCACAAAACTTATTTTTCGAAGGTAAGAATTTCAATTTAATTTTCAAACCTACTAGCATCACTTACCTTAAAAAATCAACTGAAAACATTATTTATAAGTCTACATTGTTTCAAACAAACAAACAAGAGGAGCCGAAAAAATTCAACCCATCCAGACGTCCCGTTCATTCGGAACGGTCAATTTTTCGACCGTTATGACTTCTGACAAGCAACGGCTAATTAATTGTCTGGAACAATACCGGATGTCCAGATGATCGTCCAGTTCAGCAGAGTTTTTGACATTTTTCAACTACTATAAATATTAACTTGTCATTCATTACACAATTAAAGAGCATTCAAGTGAGATACTTTGAGCAAAATTATATTGATTTCTCATCTCATTCATTATTATCAAATCAATTTAGTTTTGAAAAACTTTTGATCAAATTAACTTTTGAAAATCACTTTATACATTAAAGTTTTTCATACCTAACACTTGAGCTTCATTCATTACTATCTATTAAAGTGTTAGCTTATTTCTCTCTTGGTACTTAATTGTGATCATATCATTCATTAAGAGAGAAGTTTCATTTGTAAACCCAATTTTCTTTAAAATATGTGGGTCGTATTGAGGTCTCATAAAGCTCAACGTTGTATAAGGATCGGTACTCCTTGTTTGTAAGTCACCGAAAGCATTACAAAGAGTTGGATTGCACCACAAGTCAATCAATATAGTGAAATTGGTCTTGCTCGTGTCGGAGAGTTTGGTAACGGAGGACGTAGATTAATTTTTCGAAAAAGTTTTAAAAACCAATTCACCCCCCCCCCCCCTCCCTAGCTGCTCTTGGGCTATCAATTGGTATCAGAGGAAGATGCTCATTTTTAAATTAAAATTCTACGATCTCAAGCAATGGCTAAGTTCAACAATCTTCAAAATCTCGATGGGCATTCCACAAATCAGCCTCCCTTCTTTGATGGCACACATTATAATTATTGAAAAACTAGAATAATGATTTATATTCAATCAATAGATTATAATATTTGGAAAGTCATTGAATATGGTCCTTATGTGCCTACCAAGATTATTAAAATTGATGGAAAACCCGATCAATCTATTCCAAAACCTAGATAGGAATGCGATGAAGATGATAAAAGAAAATTATTCTTGAATGCTAGAGCAAAAAACTTACTTTATTGTGTCTTAGATAGAAATGAGTTAAATCGTATTAGCAAATGTGATTCCACATATGATATATGGTATGCTTTAGAAGACACTCATACTGGTACTCGTAAGGTAAAAGAAACCAAGATTAATCTTTTGGTCAAAGAATTTGAAAATTTATTCATGAAACAAGATGAACCTATTGTTGACATGATTGTTCGCTTCACCGTTGTTGTTAATGGTCTCAAGGACTTTGATCGTAAATTTACTAACGGTGAGCTTGTAAGCAAAATGCTTAGGTCACTATCAGAAGATTGGAGCTCATTAAGAATGTTGATGGAAAATACAAAAGATATCAACTCTTATCCTTTGGAGAAACACTATGGAACCTTGATGACATACGAGCTCAACAACGTCGAAACTAAGGAGAAGACAAGGAAAAGTAAAGAAGAATGAAAAGAGCCTCCTAGGCGTCAAATTGTTCCCAAATTGGCAATTGAAGAGGGAACTACAAGTGAACGCATGAGTATGAAGAGCTTGATGATCTTGTGGTTCTTGTCAAAAAATGGAAAGGTTTTCGAAACAATCAGAAATTTCAAAAGAAAGAGGAAAAGAGCGAAGAAAGAAGCAAGAAAATCATTTATTATGATTGCGACAAAGCCGGTCATAAGAGAACTAATTATCCAAACAAAAAGAAAAATGTCAAGAAAAATGCACTCCAAGCAACATGAGATGAAAACAATGATAACAATCGCGACGAAAATGAAAGTCAAGAAGAGATTCCCAACATGTGCTTCATGGCAATCGACGATGAGGTAAATTCCTCCTATGATGAGATTTTGGAAGAATTTGAAAAACTTACTCTTAGTCATTCTATTCTTGAAAAGAAACATAAATTATTAAAAAGTGAAATGGAGAAAATTTTAGAAACTAAAAAGAAAAATATTGATTATGATTTATTGTATAAAGAAAATTGTTCTTTAAAAGAAAAGGTTGAATGCTTAAAAAAAATTATTTATAAATTCACTCAAAGGAAGAAGAATTTTGATTTAATGCTCGGTGATCAAAAATGTGTTTTTGATAAAAAGAGGCATTGGATATAAATCATTTTTGAAACAAAAATTTCTTAAAAATTTATTTGTCAAAGCCTCAAATACAAATCCCTCAAAAAATACTTGTAGCCTTTGCAATAATGATGGACATATTACCTACAATTGTCTAACCAAAAAGTATTTACACTTTGAAAGTAAAAATGAGTGGAATCAAGGATACACTAAAACTAACTACCGAGGACTCAATCTTTTGTGGGTACCAAAGGTCAAAATTTGAATTATTATTGTAGGTACCGAAGAATATAACGAGCAAATAGTTCTTGGATGACGGGTGCTCAAAGCACATGACCGGAGATAGAACTTTACTATTGAATTGCAAAAAGGATAGAAGTCATGTGACATGTGGAGACAATGCAAAGGGAAAAATCATCGGAATTGGAAACATTGGTAATCATGTCTCTCCTTCCATTGAAAATGTACTATTGGTAGATGGTTCAAACATAATTTACTTAGTATTAGTCAATTATATGATAAATGATATCATATTAAATTCGATTTCTCAATGTCTCATTAAGGATACTACATCTAAAGAAGTATTGTTTATAGGAATCCGAAACAAAGACATTTATATCATAAATATCTATTTTGAAAATAATGAAAAATGTTTGGTGAGTTTGAAAGAAGATACTTGGTTATGACATATGAGATTAGGTCATGTTAGCATGGACTTCTTTCAAAAATCTCCAAAAATTGTTTTGTCAAAGGTTTACCAAATTTGAAGTTCAAAACAAACAAAATTTGTGATGCATGTCAATTTGGTAAATATGTAAAAAGATCATTTCAACCCAAATTACACTCATCAACTACAAAACCACTTCAATTACTTCACATTGATCTTTTTGGACCATCGAGGACCACTAGTTTAAGTGGAAAACACTATGCTTTTGTCATTATTGATGATTTCTCTAGATTCACTTAGGTTATTTTCCTAAATCTTAAACACGAAGCTCTAAAAACCTTCAAGCATTTTTGCAAAAATGTTCAAAATGAAAAATGATACTCCATTTCAACCATTAGAAGTGATCATGGTGGAGAATTTGATAATCTTACATTTGATGAGTTTTGCAATGAAAGTGGATATGAACATAACTTCTCGACTCCTATCACTCCTCAACAAAATGGTGTAGTAGAAAAGAAGAATCGCATATTGCTAGAAATTGCTAGGACCATGCCAAATGAAAATAGCATGCCAAAATATTTTTGGGTTGAACCCGTTAACACCGATTGCTATATTATTAATAGAGTTTTAATTAGTTGAAAGAAATCCAAAACTCCATATGAACTTTGAAAAAATAGAATTCTCAATATCGGTTATTTCAAAGTCTTTGGATGCAAATACTTTATCTTGAACACAAAAGAAAACTTGGGAAAATTTGATTCAAAATCCGACATTGAAATTTTTCTAGGTTATTCATCGACTAGTAAAGGTTAGAGAGTCTTCAACAAAAGAATTCTAATCGTTGAAGAATCCATGCATGACACTTTCGATGAAATTAACTCTCTTGATCGTGAGAAAGGTATTTATAACGATGAAGGGTTGGAAACTCCATTCGAACAAATGAATATTGAAATCAAAACAAGGAAGATCCATGAGATAAACATAAAGAGGAAGAACATGTTCAACGAAGTAAAGAAGAGCCAACCGAAGTCCAAAATGATTCATCTCTACCAAAAGAATGGAGGTTCGTTCCTTCTCATCCTAAAGAACTAATCATTGGTGATCCCTCCAAAGTATCTACTTGAGCCTCTACTAAAAATATTTAAGTAGTTGTACTTTCATTTCACAAATTGAACCGAAAAACTTCAAAGAGACCAAATTTGATGAATTTTGGATTCTAACTTTGCAAGAAAAACTAAATCAATTTGAACGAAACCATATTTAGGATTTAGTCTCTAGACCAAATTATCAAACCATCATCGGCACTAAATGGGTCTTTAGAAATAAACATGATGAAAATGAAATAATTGTACGTAACAGGCTAGATTAGTAGCCCAATGTTACAATCAAGAAAAAATCATCGATTTTGAAGAAACATTTGCATTGGTGGTTATATTAGAATCCATTCGCATATTTCTTGCATTTGCTTGTCATAAAAGATTCATTTTTTATCAAATGGATGTCAAAAGTGCTTTTCTTAACGGTTTTATTCAAGAAGAAGTGTTTGTTGAACAATCACCCGGTTTTAAAAGTCAAACATTCGGACTATGTTTTCAAACTTCAAAAAGCTCTTTATGGTCTAAAACAAGCTCCTATGGCTTGATACTAACGTTTGACCAAATTTCTAATTTCAAATGGTTTTTCAATTGGAAAAGTGGATACTACTCTTTTTGTCAAAACTCAAAAGAACGATATGATCATTGTTCAAATTTATGTTGATGATATCATATTTGGTGCAACTAACACATACCTTTGTGAAGAGTTTTCTAAATGCATGAGCATAGAATTTGAAATGAGTATGATGGAAGAGCTTAAATTCTTCCTCAGTCTCCAAATTAAGCAAACTTGTGATGGAATTATCATCAATCAAAGTAAGTATAGATTGGACATGCTCAAGAGGTTCGACATGGTTGACTTGAAGCCAATGAACACTCCTATAAGCACATCCATAAAATTGGACAAGGATGACTAAGGTGCTTCTGTTGATATAACAAAATATTGAGGTATGATCGGATCTCTTTTTTACTTAACCGCAGGTAGACCCGATATTATGTTTAGTGTATGCCTTGTGCTAGATTCCAATCGAATCCTAAAGAATCACATCTTAAGGCCGTAAAAAGAACTTTTAGATATCTTAGTAACACTAGAACTTTAGGGTTTTGGTATCCCTAAGGGCACTTACATTGATCTGCTTAGCTATTCGGGTGCTGATTGGGCCAATTGCACCATCGATCATAAAAGAACTAGCAAAACGTATCATTTTCTAAGCTTTGCACTTGTATCATGGTTTAGCAAGAAAAAGTTTTATGTTGCATTGTCTATTGTCGTCGGCTGCTAGTTGTTGTACATAAGTATTATGGATAAAGCAAACTCTTAGAGATTATCACTTGTTCTTTGATCATATAACCATCATGTGTGATAACACTAGTGCCATAAACTTGTCAAAGAATCCTATTTTTCACTCTAGGGCGAAGCACATTGAAATTAGACCTCACTTTCTAAGAGACCATGCTCAAAAGGGTGATATCATGTTAGAGTTTGTGAACACAGAAAATCAATTAGTCGATATCTTTGCTAAACCTCTAGCTCTTGATTGGTTCTCACATATTGGAAGAGGTTTGGACATTATTGATGAATTTGAAGTGCATGACTAAGTTAAATTCTTACTATATATTTTATTTTCATTATTTCATGTGCACCATATTTATGTGATCTAATATGTTTTATTTAAAAAAGGAGGGGCATCTGGACGATAAAATTGGATGTCGACAATGAACCGGACCGTCCGGACAACTTGTCCTGTTTGGCAGAACCTTCAAAGGTTATGCCAATCCGGATGTCTGGATAGGAGAAACGGACGTCTGATTCTACGAAAATCAAATCTTAAATCCCGAACCAAACCTTTTTTTCACTTTTTCTCCATTTTTCTCTCTAAACCCACTCTAAATCCTTCAATGCTTCACTCCACTCTTCAATTTCCTATCAATTTGATTAAACCCATTACTTCTACATCATCCATCTCCAAAATTTTCAAATTTTCATCCACCAAATCTCACTTTTCCCAAAATCCAAACCCATCCATTTCTTCCCTTCCTCATCAAATTTCTACAATGTCAAGGTCTAGAAGAGCGGACAAAAAACTCAAGAGCACGATAAGGCGATCTCCTCCATCTTCATCCGACAAAGAATTCTATTTAGAACCCGAAGTGCCGGCCATTCAAAAAATCCCCAATCTTCATAGGTAAAAATGTTGATTTTGCGGATTTTACTATTGAAGCTCCTACATTCCATATAGAAGAATTTTTTGAAAATATGGGTTGGATTTCAATTGCCACCTTAGAAGAACATACATACCCACGGCTCATTGTCATCAACAAAGCTCTTATTCTTCACATTTTAGAACTTGAGGTGTGGGAAACACAATTTTTTCTTCACAAGGCACATCCCACTTTAGATGGCTATAATCCTACTGAGGCTTGTTGTCGAGTCACCAAGAAAAATTTTGAAAATATCACGAAAGTTAGTGCACATCAATTGACTCTTCCATGCAAAGTTTTACAAAATATCATTGGAAATGTTGTCCTACCACGAAAGGGTCCTTGAGATTAAGTGAGCTCTTTTGATCTCTTTTCTTGTCAATGGGAAACTTGATTTCCCACCATTGCATTAGGCCTCATAAAGCTTGTCCATTCCTCACGTCACGTTAAAACTTTACCATATGACATGCTTCTCACAAAATTTTTTAAACACTTCAACGTTTCTTTGGATGATGAGACATTTGTCCAACTTCAACCTACCGACACTATAAACATTCAAACAATTAAACATATGAAAATTACTGAAGAATATGGTCAGTAGGTGGCACATACTAAGGGGTTCGACCCTACCTCAGGTCCTTCGACTCTACCCTTTGAGGGAGATAACGATGACGTACCGAAAGCTCCTATTCCTCCTCACGACATTTCGAGCTCCAATATCCATCGATCTTCGAGCTGTGGCTTCACGTTTACCGATGATCACTACAATCTTCTCAATAGTCGGCATCGATTCTTTTACATCATCAGTCGATGGCCTTAATGGAATGCTTCGAGAGTTACAAGTTCAGCAGGCCGCTATACAAGCTCAACAAGATGCCATTCAAGCACAACATGCGGCAATGCAGGCTCAGTAGAATGCCTTCTACGCCCATTTCTATGCCCACTCTCCTCCTCAGGAGCCGTAGTCATAGATTTCGATGGATATTGTTTATCTTACGATAAATAATTCCTTATGCTTTGGATATTATGCGATTTTGGATTTTTTGGATATTATACTTTGAATGTTTTTAGATATTATGAGTTTTCGTTTGGTTATCTCATGCTATCATTTATGCCTATGGTTGATTTCAATACATGAATTCGTTACTTCATATTCTTTTTTCTTATGCCAAAAGGAAACATATAGATAACGATGATATGCATGCTTGGACTGTATAAGAAAGGGGGAACAATATCAAATGAATGCTTGATCTATATTTTGTTTATCATAATCAAAAAGGGGAAATTGTTGACATATGGTTGATCTTATATTTTAATTATAACAAACAAAGTAGTTTTATCTCTAACATTTGTATTGAGTTATTATTGTTGCATGTCGATCAAATTGGAGATAAAAAAATTGTTATCAAAAGACTTGCAGCTAACGATCAAGAAATTTAAGATGGATTCGAGCATTTACAATCGGAGACAAATCGAGCACTCGTGTCAATTGAAAATAGAGCAACAAATCAAGCACTCGCACCAAATCAATTGAAGATAGTAGAACTAGATGTTTGAACTCATTTGTAAAGGTAAAATACTTTAATCATTAGCAATGACTCATTAGAAGCTCAAATAATTAATTTTTATGCACGAGAAAAATTTACTTCGTAAAAAGTTTGCACAAAATTCATTTTTCAAATGTAAGAATTTTAATTTAATTTTCAAACCTACTAGCATCACTTACCTTGTAAAAATCAAATAAAAAATATCATTTATAAGCCTACATTGTTTCAAACAAACAAACAAAAGGAGCCGAAAAAATTCGATCCATCCGAACGTCCTGTTCATTCATCCGGAACAGTGCCGAACATCGGGATATAGTCCGGTTGGCAGAGTTTTTGACATTTTTCAACTGCTATAGACATCAAATCACTTGTCATTCATTACACAATTAAAGAGCATTCAAGTGAGATATTTTTAGGAAAATTATATTGATTTCTCATCTCATTCATTATTATCAAATTATTTTAGCTTTAAAAATTTTTTGATCAAATTAACTTTTGAAAATCATTTTACGCATTAAAGTTTTTCATACCTAACACTTGAGTTTCATTCATTGCTATCTATTAAAGTGTTAGCCTATTTCTCTCTTGGTACTTAATTGTGATCATATCATTTATTAAGAGAGAAATTTCATTTGTAAAATCAATTTCTTTAAAACTTGTGGGTCGTGTTGAAGTCCCGTAAAGCTCAACGTTGTATAAGAATCGATGTTCCTTGTTTGTAAGTCACTGGAAGCATTGTAAAGGGTTAGATTGCACTACAAGTCAATCAACATAGTGAAATTGGCATTGCTCGTGTCGGAGAGCTTGGTAACGGAGGATGTGGATTAATTTTTAAAAAAAGTTTTAAAAACCAATTTTTTCACTCCCTCTTAGTTTGCTACTCTTTAGCTTTCAGTGGTGTGGTGGTGGTATATATCTGTGTAGTGGTAGTAGCAAAGTGTCATTAGCATTTTGGGTACAAATCTGCATTATGGTGGTGGTGGTGGTGATGAGGTGACATCAATATTACTTGGTGGTAGTGATGAGGTGATATCAATATTTGTTGGTGGTACCAGTGGTTATGGGGTGGAATGGATGGGATGAAGATTACGATCAATTATTGAGTCATTGTGATCAATAAAACGAATAATTTATGACTAATAAATAATAAGTGACATAAAAATATGTGACTTGTGACTAAATTTGTAATTGTAACATAAAATTTGTGACTTTGTGAACGATAAATAAATTGTGAAAAATTAGTTTGATAATTTATGATCATGAAATAAGTTGTGACCAATTAATTCGATAATTTGTTACCATACAATGAGTTGTAACTTATAAATAATATGTGATCTATTAAAATGTGTAATTTGCAACAAAATTTATATTTATGACCTATAAATTGTATCTCATGTGATTTGTGATTCTAATTAATAATTGTTTCGTGCATTTAATATATTTTTTAATAATACGGATGATGTTTGTTACATTAATGTGGATGGCACACTGTTTTTTGTGATTGCTATATAATATAGGTTAATATGTTTTCGAGTAAAATTTGTGATAATATATTTATGATAACAAGTCATAATTAGACAGCATGTCCCATTCAACACATTATTGGTCGCAATATGTCACAATTAGGACTGTAAATGGATCGGATTTGCCTATAACCGATCCAATCTGATAATCCAATGAATATTTGATTATTAAATTCATATCCGATCCACTATATTATCGGATATCCGATCCAATAATTCGATCCAAAATTAATAAAATTTACGAAAAAAAATCAACGTTCTTTAAAAAAATTTGAATTAACTTGAGGTCCATCTGTTTTTATTAGCAAGCCCAATAGTGACTTCTATCATCATAATATTCCTTTTTAAATGAGAGATTATCTTCTAGTTTTCTATTGACATTCGATGTGGGATAAGATAAAATTGAATTTCAATTCTAAATATTTTATAATTAATATAAATATTTTATTAAAACCTGAGATTTTATGAAATACAAAAACCTGTTCAAAAATGATTATTCACGAAATACAAAAACCTGTTCAACATAAAAATACACCAAATTACAAGATTTTTCATCTAAAAAAACTTTTAATGATCAGATTATACACTACCACGGACCACCACCTTCATAAAATCTACCACCGCAAGCATCACCATATTATATGCCACCGAACATCAACATACTTCATAATTGAAGATGGAGAAATCAAATAACAATTTTTTTCCTAGTTCAGGTGTTCCAATTTCGAAAATGGGTTCGCAATCGATTTCAGTGAACCATTGACCTGTTGAATAAGAAATACAAACAAATATATGAATCCACATATACATGCAACATAAAGTGTATCTATTTTTTTCAATGATTTTGTACTTACAGAAGTCTATGCATCTTCTAGACTCTCTTGCATTGAAGAGGAAAACATATAAAATTTTTATGGCGAATGCTACCTTTTACCCGACATTACCTATATTTGGTTATTTTGTCAGAAAGTTTATCTTATGAATGTTTGTATGAACTTTGGAAATCGTCGGTGATAGTAGCTTGCTTTACCGGAGACCACCGTAACGAGGTTAAATATCGATCCACAACAATCCTCGTTGGCCGATCTACAATGGACTGTGAAAGGGGGAAGGCGGTGGTGGCTTCCGGTGTTGGTGGCCGGATGGGTCTATAGGTTAGAGATTGAAGAGAGGTGTAGGAGTGAGAGATTGGAGAGATGGGGTCAATTGATTAGAGAAGAAAAGACGGATTCTTAGGTGGAGAGAATAGATAGAGAGAGGAAATGTGTGGAGTTCCGGTGGAATTGGGTTTTCTAAAATTATTGATAATTATATATGGAGAAATACTACACTTACAATATTTTTACACATAAATTTTGACAACCCTCTCACATGGGGTGAGCTCCACACCCATGTGAGAGGACTGTCAAACTTAATGTGTAAAAATGCTGTACATTCAACATTTTTCTTATAAATATTTGTAATATATTATTGTTATTTATCACCTGATTTTTTAAACATGTTTTTAAGTTTGTTAATAGTGAATTTGTATACTAAAAATATTGTAAATATGTATTTTTTTTTTCCCAATACAAATGCATTGTTTCCATGTGACTATAAAAGCAGTAAATCAAAACACACACTACCAGTCCCATCCTGTCCTGTCCACTTTAGAATCTTTTTCTTTTCAATGGTTAACAGTTTTTCTGTGTTTTCTTCTCATTGATTTTCCTGGTAACAAGTACCAGAATTAGAATCGAAATAGCGTGTAAGGAATTTGATGTGAAAATAAAGGCAAAAGGAAGTTACAGAGTATTTTAATCTTGAATTTCTCTTGTAAAGTGTTATTACATGTAAAAGCTCTAGTAATAATGTGAATATGCCAAAACCTCTACAGGAGAAGATGGTCAATACAAGGTAAGAAGGAATTTGAAGCAAGCTCCAGAACAACAAACTTTAGCAACTGTTAGCCTATGATCGTCTCAGTTCTTATAGGCTTTTTCCTCGAGGAAACTTCAAAAGTATACAGGAACAATCTGATTCATTTACTGGGATCTCTGTAGCAGGTGCTGATCTTAAAGACTCAAAACTAACGGTTTTTAGAATTGGGTTGTAGATGTCCGAGGCTTTCCTTTGCTAGAGTGCAAGTACTGGGAGACAAATAGCACTGCCATCACAATTATAAGGCAACCAACTAGTGTGCTAAAGAAGAGAGCGCCAGGTTGCCTTGTCTGAACGAAGCCATACACTCCATTTGAAGTCACAAGAATAACATCTGTCAGCCCGTCGTTTGAGAAGTCATCGCACACTAATGCATGTGTAGGAGGAGCAGGAAGATCAAAACTTGTCAACAAACTTCCACCAGGAGATAACACTACAGCTTCTTGGTCTCCAGCAGCGAGGATCAATTCTTGACTATCATGTACGCGTAATGGGAATGCCTTTAGTGTGGGGACCACAGTACCAGCCTCCATCATCCCTGACGGTGATGAAGGGTTTGACCATGTAGCACCAGTCAAAAGCTGCCAATTCCATTCAGCATCATGTCCATGCAAGCCGGGAGAGTATGATGTTACCTGAAACAGATTTAGTACTTTCTTAGCTATACAATTGTTCATTGATAATCAGCCACTTCGCATAATTATGAGTAAACAACTCTATAGCAGGGTTAAAATTGAAATTTTTACTAGATAAAAGGAAATATTTTGGAACACCCGAAAAGATATGCTTCTTGACTTTATACTTGAAATTATCTCAAATAATACATGTCAGAGTAAGGGAGCCTTCCATCAGTTTTAATGCTCATTAGCAAGGGCAGAAATGTGAGAAAAAGGAGAACCTAAAGGAGTTCCAGACAGCATACCTCGCCTCGACTCGTTAAAAAGACAACATCACCGTGGCTTCCCTTACGATGCCTATGACCATCATTTCTTGTGACGAGAATGGGTGTTGCAACTTCTAATGAATTAACATCCAGATTTTGACTAAAGCTTCTAGAAAATTCTCCATGCTGGAACAAGTTAAAAGGGGAATAATGACATATAGAAGCATTAAAAAGCTGTTCTCGAACTGGCACGCCAGATGTAGCAACAGCCCAACAGCGATGGAGCACTTCCATGGATCCACTCACTGTATCAGCACCATTTCTACCAACAACCTATAAAGGAAGGTGTAGACTGTAATTTCATTAACAATATAAAAATTAATAATCAATTAACAAATTTGTTCTCTCTTCTTAGCAATTCTATGCACTGTTTCTACGAATTTTACTTTCACTGAACTTTCTTTATCTTTTAAATATCCTCATGAAAATGTGTTTGCCAGGTGCTCATGTTCAACCACCATTGATCTTAGGCCAAAAGCATAAAGGAGAAAAACATAAGAGCCATAAATTTCCAACACTACTTAATTAAATTTATGCCAAGTTAACGTTAAGTTATTAAACTAAAAATGAGAAAGTAAGACTTCGGAAGACAAAAACTTAGTTTGAACCTCTACAAGGGCTTAACCTCCAACAGCATATAAATTTGGTAAAAAATGATTTTGCATATCTGAAATGAAATATTAAGATTGTTTGTAAAGAAGGGGAACATTTTGATTGAAAGAAATCCTAATATGCTTCCTTGAGTCTAAAATGTAACAAGTTGATATCAAACTGCCACGATTTACATATTACAACATAAACAAAGTTAAAAATGGGGAAAAGCTTCACCTGGACATGATCTAGGACACCATCTCCATTAATATCAGCATGAAGACCACCTTCTTGAAGATGAAGCTGCCAAGTATGTGTCAAATATCTTGTTAGTTATTGCTGAAAAATATGGCAAGAGTACTAATCAAGCACAAAGCTTTCAGAAAATACTTGATACTAACACATATTTCAGAGAATTTAGTGTACGTTTGGGAAGTGATAAAACTCTAAGTTGGTCAAACATAAGTTTTATCTACACATTTCTTAGAACTCACAACTACTACACACTTATTATCCGCACATTCAGTAGGACCCACAGCTAATAATCACTTAAGTTTTAAACATGCATGACTGAAATACACTCAAGTTGCTCCAATATATCAGGAGACGGTAAACCTGCATGGAATCCATGCTTAGAACAATTATTGTTATCATAACAGATTTCCTTAAATGTTCAGCATGGCATTGACCAAGATTCATCTAGGCTGCAGCATCCTTAATGCATAGACTAATATCGAAGAGTAAACCTTTCAGACCTTCACAGAAGACTCATTGAGCTTTATACTATCAGTTTAACTAATATGAAACCACAGTAAAGAGTCTCATGCACAAAAGATCATCTCAATGGCTTCTATAATTTTGTCCTGTCACATTATATTACAGCAAACTGAAGTATAGCATACATTAGAGTTCTGAGGTTCACCTTACACACAGTACGGCCAGAAGCCAAATGAACTGCTTCAATCCCCTCTTTTTGATGAGCAACAACGACATTTGGAACCCACCAGAGCTGAGTGTGATTTGTTATGGTAGGTATATAAGGCAAAGGCTGTAAACCACAAAAAGAAGATGATAAGGTTGTAACAAATGTCTACATTAGAAAATGAGAGCATAAGAATTATTAAAAGTTCAAATTCAATCAACAAGATATCATTGTAGCAGTACAAGAAAATTTCAATATGTGGCAGATTAATACCCAGCATTTGGGATTGGCATTCAACCCAAGACTAAATTGATCTTACTACATTTAGTAAAAAAGCTTAAAAGTCCCAAATTAACTTCCATGTCTGGACAGGACTACATTTTCTTCCATCATTAAGCTTTTTAACATTGCATGAACGCGCTAAAAAGTAAATGGGTTCACGAAATTAGAGACTATAAGCTTCGGTTAAGCATGGTAACAAATCAAACTGAAGATTAGTGCTGCTGAAAATCTGTTTTAACTTTTTCCAGTGCTGGGATTAACATGCAGCTTGCACATGAATATTCTATTTTGCAGCCAATACATCCTACTTCCAGCGGACTTGTAAACAAATGGAAAGAATCAAAAGAGGTTTATCTAAAATCTTTTGTTTCAAACATAAGTCAAGGAGCAGCTCAGAATATAAAAACTCCTGAAAAACAACTCCTAAGAGATGTCGGGAATCTCACTTTCTTGGTCTTTGCAGATTTAGCAATATTAACAGCCTTCTCAATCACATTTGAAACTTTTTTTGTTCCATCCTTTCCAGGAGTATGCTTTTCCTCGGGCTTGTGGAAAGGGAAGTTGGCAGTCTTGCCAGGTAGTTTCTTTAGTGATTTCCTTTTGTGCCGCCTGAAGTGTGCCAGCTTTAACAAAGTGTCTTCACGATGATCCTGATAAAAATAATGATTACAGATCAAATCAAGATCACCACCAGTAACTATCTAATGTTTGACACTGAGATATGAAGGGATCAATGGCACCATACTTACCCAATGGTGAGGCATGACACCTAGAATTGATTCTCTAAATTCCCTGCATTCAAACTATGGTTGAAATCATTTCAGCGAACTCATTTGAGAATAATGTAAACAGAGGAGCAATAACAAAATATAGAACACATCCCCAATATTAGGATGTTAAGAAGTGTATAGAGAAGGAAAAAACAAATAAAGGAGAAGAACCATATATAGAAGCAATAAAAAATACTTGAAATTCAAAAAGAAAGAGAGGAAAATATTGAATTTTAGAAATAGATATGTAAGAATTTCATAGAAATGTGCCTAGATAACATTTCTTTTGGTATTGCAGTCTCTATTTGAATACATCAATCAACAAAAATCCATTATGGCATGTTTGATGCACAGTATTAAATAGACTCTATAATACAATAAAAAAAGGTTTTTAACTTATTTTCTAGTTTAATATTGCCCAATACTACATTTACCATATAAAATATGCCATTAATAAATAATGGTTGTGCAAACTGGAGCACTTCGGCAAAATGGAGAAAATAAGAAGTATCAAGTGACTTTCAAGTTGCACGTTACATGATTCCAGATTTCAACTATAACCGCAACTGCTTTCTACTGAGAATTCTCGCTGGTTCAAAATATCATAATTCAATATCTAGCTCAGATTCGTCTCGTGATGAAATACCCGAGTCAGTGGCACAAATAATGGACAGCAGAAGGGCAGCTAGCCTTTTAAGAAGAGGAATAGGACTAGAAAGAGGCTCATGTTGCCAGTGTGATCTATCTGTAACAAATAATGAAAGTATAATTTGACGCTAGATTTTCTCAATGCTAGGACAATGAAATTATTTTCTATCCATCTCTTCTAGCCTTGGGCTTCGATACTCCCTGCAATCAAACCTTCGAATCCTTTTCTTTTACCTAGAAACAAATCACACTACAACTCTACCCTTGATGACCTCAATCCTAGCAACCTGAACCCCCAATGAGACTCAAAAAGTTACCAATTGTTCGAAGCCCCAAATTAATATCCCTTCTTTCATTATCCCATTTAGATAAGCCAACGTCTTCATTACAAGCTTGACACCAAAATTTTATTCTTCTTTTTCTTGAAAGAGGACAAACTGTTTAGCACATAACTAACACAAAATTAAGTTATCCACACAATTTAGGAATAAAATATCAGAAAAAACATTATCTGTTCATGGCTTGTACTAAGTAACACAATCCCTTTCTTTTGAAATACATTTTAATCCATTTTAATCAAGTCGTAGACCAAAATGAAGTCAAAATACCAAGAATAGTTTCATCTGAAAATTCAGTAAATTCCAAAAGAATAAAGTTACATAAAACAGCTTTGGGCTTACTTCTCCAGGATGGCGACTGTTCAATGCATGAACATCAAGCTTGTAATTGTGCTGTGGTATTAATTGTGATGCATCTGATGACTGAGATTCAGTATTCTGCAAGATCAGAAGGTTCAAACCAGCACAGAAAGACAAACACGTTCAAAAACCGAAAGAAAAGTCTATAAATAAAATAAGGGAAAAAAGTCTGTTTTATTTTTATATATGATCTTAGATTAGATGTGAAACAGCAACGGCTAGTACCCAACCATATTTCCATCCAACACAAGTGGACCTGTGTATAACCACTTACCGTACGGAAAAATGTGGATTAGATTGACAAGTAAAATGGAAAGAGAGAAATTTAATACGCTTTTGTGCATTCAAAAACCAAGTTTATACAGTGAAGACGGGAACATTTTTCTATGTAATGGATGCAGTTTTGAAAAACATAAAAGAGTTTTCTATAAAAATATAAGTAAAATAATAAATGTTAAAAGTAGGTTTGGAAATCATCCCAATCTAGAAGTTAGTGCATAAAACAACATAAAGAAAGGAATCCATTCTTTCTGGGAAAAAAGATTCATTACTGGGAGAAAGTAATCTTACAAAGACATATCTAAACTAACCTCATTCTTTCTGCTCCAACGAAGTTCGCCAGTTTTACCCGCAAAAGCATAAAAAGTGAAATGGCGTAAATCTATAGTTCCTGCATTTTCAGACCCCTTGAAGAAAGGCATATAACATATGTGAGTATTTCCATGCAAAATGGTGATGATGCTACATAGTATTTAGATTTTTAGATCAACAAAATCTCAACAAACGAAGAACATTCTCCTTAAGAATTTTACTTTTTCCTTTGATTCAACTCAACTGAACTTCTCACTGTGTGTTTCAGGGTCATTATCTTGAGTTCTGATCTGCAATCCGCTCAACATCATCTCACTTATTGTGGCATTCACAAGTCTATAAACCAAGTTAACAATGAATCCAGTCATTTACTTCCTATAGGTTCTATGTTAATTTCAAATGCATGTTCGTTAAGGGAACTAAGGAAGCTTGAAGCTTCATCAGGTGCTAGAAAGATTCTAACTTCCAACTCCCTTGCTAGAAAAATTTCTACGTCCAACTCCACCATTTTCGAAATAGTTTCCTGAGATTTTGCTTCTGGTATATATAGGGCGTGTTCGGTAGATATTAAAATCGGATTAAAATTGAAAAACTAGACGTTATTGTTAACTTTTATTAGACGAGTGGGACCCAATAACGGCTATATTTTCAATTTTAATTGGATTTTAAGCTTAATCAAACATGCTCATAAACCTTATTTCTTATTATATATCCTAATGAGGTAGTAAGCATTTACTTTCACTTCAGATCTCTAAACCTGAAACTTGGTGTTTGTAATATTGATGAAATTCAAACGAACAAGTATTTTATAATAAGGATAAAATAAAAACTAAAAAGGGAACTGTGAAGTCATAAAAGACGGTTTAGAAAAGGACATAATTTGGGTTCTTGTTTAGCTTCGTAATTAGCAACACAATTGACAAACTGTAAAAAAAGGATCATTATTTCTTTGAATTTGTGAGTCAGAACAAAGTAAAACCAATACTAAAAGAAACAATTAAGAAGAAAGGAAGAAGAAAACCAACATCAAGGGGAAATTCTGGGAAGAGGGGAGAAGCAGAGATACATCAACAACTAATTTTGGATAAGAGTAACTGAGAGCAATAAAACAGGAGAAAAAAAATAAAATCCAGAGAAGCATTACCATAGTAGAGTAAAAACTAAAGAATTATGAACTATAACATCAACAAGATGATAAATATGTGTGCTTACTTCCTTCTCAGTAGCACTTCTTCTATGCTCCTCAGCACTTTTCTCAGCAATCTCAATCTCCTCAAAAGGATCTATATGCATCTGAAAAATACAAATTAACTCTTTAAGACTATCCAGTTGTGATAAATTATGTTTAAACAAAGTAATTTGTAACACATTACATCATCTCTGCAGAAGAAAAAAAATGAAGTAATGAGAAATCAGCAAGCCACTTCAATGTGATAAAATAAACCAACAAAAGAATGTAAAACGACGTGCACGGTCATAACATCAATAACATCAGCATAACAAGAGAAATGTTGGGAAAATATAAGAATACTCGAAAAGAAACAGAGACTAATTATAATCATGTCAGCCAAATAGAAAAGAAGAAACGACGTGCATCGTCAGAACATCAATAACATCAGCATAACAAGAGAAATGTTGGGAAAATATAAGAATACTCGAAAAGAAACAGAGACTAATAATAATCATGTCAGCCAAATAGAAAAGAAAAAAGATTACTTCAACAAAGTTCATGAGATGTTAAAGTATCAATACACAATGACAAAAAATGACCAGAGCAAAAATACTAGATCTTAACATACCAAATGACTTGTCAGTTTCTCTGGAGAATCCAAACATGAAACTCAGTTGGCAAGCTTCGGACTCCGATAAATGTACACTTATTTATTGACATAAATCTTACTGGTGGAATAAAAAATCCCATTCTATCTAAGACAATTCCTCCAGAAAAACACTTAGCCTCCATTTGGGAAGAATTTACAAATGATTTAATTTATAAATAGGCCCCTGTTTGACTCAAATTATTTTTTTCATTCTCATTCTTCTACTTATTTTTAACCACACATTCTTTAATAAAATAATATTTTCCATCATATCAATAACTTTTCCTTCATTTTTAACCACATATTCCCCATCACATCACTTCAAAAAATACATTCTCTCATTTTAATGTGCACCAAACGGGCTCTAGATAAAGATTAGTGATGGATAGGTACATAATACTTATTGGTCCATTGAAATGTGTGGGTGAAAATGAAGTTAAGGTGCGTTTGATTGCAATGGTGGAAAATAGGTGGAAAGAAAATGTTTTACAGGGAAAAGATTTGCCTCAAAAATGTTTTGCAGGGAAAATGATTTCAAATGTGTTTGATTGGTATAATTTTCCACCGAAAAAATTTTTAAATTTTCTATTCGTTTGGCTTTGTTTTACATGAAAATTGTCCAGTAAAATTATATTTTTTTTCCACAATTTGTTATAAAATTTGTTTCCATTGCCAAAAAGTAAAAAAAAAAAAAGGAAAAAAAAAATTGTTTCCTAAAAAATCATTTTTTTAATCAAAGTTAGCGTCCGTTTGGCTTCGTTTTATATAAAAATTGTCCATGAAAGTGAAATTTTTTTTTTTTACAATTGTTTATGAAATTTGTTTCAATTGCCAAAAAGTTAAAAAAAATACAACAAAAACAAAAAAAAATTTACGTGCAGCAATGGAAAAAGCTTTTCCCACCAAAAAGTTGGGAAAAGCTTTTCCCAAATTATGGGGAAACAGGCGCGTGAGTGCTGCCCCTAGAAAAAATTTCTTGTCAAAAAAAACCCTATCAAACACTACTAAAAGTGGAAAATGGAAACTTTTCCCTCGAAAAACTCACCAATCAAACATGCCCTTAGACCATTTATAAATTTTGCCAAATGGAGGCTTAATATTATTCAAAAAATTTGGCTACGGAATACATCAATTTATTCGAATAGCTCCTCAACTCGAGAAGCACAAACACGACACTTGACATGGACACAACATAACAAGGACACTTTGACAAGTGATTTCAAAAAATTCAAACAGACGTGTCAAGAACGCATTGATTTGAATTATATAAATGAATTTATTTTTTTTAAAGAAAAATTATTCATCTTAACGTAGAATACTATATAAGAAAGGGACGCAAATAAAAAAAATAGTCATCAGAAATGCCAACCCCAAAAAAAATAAAAAAAAATCAGTTGCTAATAAAGGATGTGTTTGACACCCATTTTGGAGAAAAAATAAATTCTAGAATAGTGATGGATGGAAGAATGTGTGGTTAAAAAGTAATAAGAATTTTTGAGTTTATGTGTAATATTATTTTATTGATAAAATGTGTGGTTGAAATGAAGAAATAGAAAAAAAATGAGAATGAGAAGAAAATAGGTGTCAAACAGGGGCAAAATGTTGCTTTGTAATTTAAAAAATGTAATCTTTCGTTTCTAGTGTTAAACGTGTTTCAATTGTATAAGGATCTACTTTATGCTTTTCAGATTTTATTCTTCCCATTGGCCAGCTTTGTCTCCCCTTCCAAGCCAGCCCCTTCTCCTCTTCCACTCTTCTATAGTCATGAAGCAAGCGTAGACATTATGTGGTCAGAATCTTCAACTCTCCATCATCTCCTCTCAAACAGTGCTTTAGGAATCGCGATTCAGGTTAGCTTATATTTTTAATCTTTTCTATTTCAGTCGTTTGGATTTTCCATGGTGATTTTCTGTTGCTGGCATGTTAGCAACGTGTCCAGTTTTGAAAAAAAATGAAATGCCACGTGGCATGTACACTTCGACATGTGCTGAACACCAACACTCTGGCTTTGACGCCATGTTGGCACTTCTAGTCCTCAACCCACTAGAAAAAATGTGAGTATGCTTCAAGTAGCCATAAGATAAACAGGAAATACAGAAACAAAATTTCAGGAAACCATTTCGAAAATGGTAGAGTTGGACGTTGAAATTTTTCTTACAAGGGAGTTGGAAGTCAGAATCTTTCTAGCACATAAACAACGGAAAAAATTAAAATTCAACCCAGTTGCAAAGCCTCTCAGAGAGTTTCAAGAACTCTGATAGGTTCTATTTCTGAAGATTGTCTAAGCCAAAAATGGAGATCAAAACAGAAATGCAATTGATTAATAATTCTTGGAATTGGGATTACAAGATACTGAAATGAAAATGACTCAGCCGTCTGAGAGGACTATGCTCTCTACTCACAACACTTCACTCAAATGATGCCCAAGCTGTCCCTCAATACAGACCCTCTTATTCTATTTAAATGCTCTCGTAACAGATTTTGGTTATCCTTCCCCACTTCTAACTGAATTTGTTAATCCTTCACCTCTCCCCTGTTATTCCTGTTTCTTCTAGAATACGTATATTTAATTGGGGGCCTATCAATTACCCCGCCCAATTCAGCAACCTTGTCCTCAAGGTTGAAGGTAGGAAATTGTTGTATAATGATACTAAATGGCTCCCAGGTAGCTTCTAACGGTGACAATCCCTTCCACTGAATTAGTGCTTCCAAACAATCTATTGTCTTCAGCGAATTAGTCCTTACCCCCAGCACAGTTTCTGGCTCAACCAGTAGCTCTCCATCGGCTTTCAGATGGCTAGGCAATTCAACAGGAAACTGATGTTCACCTACCGCCTTGCGCAGTTGCGATACATGGAAAACAGGATGAATTTGAGTTCCTTGTGGCAACTCCAAGCGATAAGCAACCTTTCCCACCTTAGCTAGCACTTTAAATGGTCCATAGTACCGAGGAGCAAGCTTTTCGTTGGTGCGATGTATCAAGGATTTGCGACGATAAGGACGCATCTTTAAATAGACCATGTCGCCTATTATGTATTCAACCTCCCTTCTGTGCTTATCGGCTGAAGCTTTCATTTGCTGTTGGGCTCGGGTTAGATGTACCTTGAGTTCATCCAACAGCTTGTCCCTTTCTGTTAATTGCTGATCCAAAGAGGATATCGATGTAGCTCCTTTTTCGAAACGCAGCAGAGGGGGTGGATCCCGTCCATAGACTGTCCGGAAAGGAGTTAATTGTGCAAATACATGAAAGGAAGTGTTATATGAGAGTTCGGCCCAGGGAAGGAAGCGGAACCACTCCTTCGGTCGAGCTGAAGTAAAACAGTGCAAGTAGGTTTCTAACCCTCGATTAACCACTTTCGTTTAGCCATCGGTCTGGGGATGATAGGCTGAGCTATACTTCAGTTTAGTTCCCTGCAAACGAAACAGCTCGCTCCAGAATTTACTCATGAAGACTCTGTCTCTGTCCGTTACGATAGATTTTGGCGTCCCGTGCAAACGAACTATTTCTTTGATGAATACTGCAGCTACTGTTGGCGCCGTGAAGGGATGTTTCAAGCCTATGAAATGGCCATATTTACTCAAGCGGTTGACCACTACCAAAAATAGAGTCAGCCCCCTCTGACTTGGGCAAGCCTTCTATGAAGTCCATGGAGAGATCTTCCCATATCTTCCCCGGTATAGGTAATGGTTGTAGCAGCCCTGCCGGTACCAAGGTGGAATATTTATGCTGTTGACATACTTCGCATGCGGCTACATATTCTCTGATATCCTTCTTCATGCCTACCCAATGGAAAGTCTCTGCCACTCTCTTGTAAGTTCTGAGAAAACCCCCATGACCTCCCAACTTACTGTCGTGACCCTCCTGAAGTGCTAGCAAAACAGATGGAGAGTCTTTAGGCAGGGCAATCCGGTCTCTGTACAGTAAAACTCCCCCAACTATAGCATAACCCGGGTGCGATGAAGGTTCCTCTTTTATGGCGGAAATGATCTGACTCAGTGTCGGGTCGCTTTCCACTGCCTTTATCACCTCCTCCAACTGCAATGTTCCCGAGATACTGAGTGCCATTAATGTGGCTGTAGTTCCTCTCCGGGATAGTGCGTCGGCAGCTTTATTCTCTAACCCTGGTTTGTATTCGATGTCTAAATCGAACCCCAATAACTTCGTCAGCCATTTTTGATATTCCACACTCACCAAGCGCTGCTCAAGGAGAAACTTGAGGCTTTTTTGGTCTGTCCTAACCACAAAACACCTCCCTAGCAAATAGTGCCTCCACTTTTGTACTGCCAACACAATAGCCATGAGCTCTCTCTCATATATTGATTTACTCTGGCTCCTGAGTGGAAGAACCTGACTGTAATAGGCAATTGGCTTCTGATTCTGCATTAAGACAGCCCCCAAGCCATGCCCCGAAGCATCAGTCTCAATCACAAAAGCTTGTGAAAAATCTGGAAGAGCCAACACCGTTACTGTTGTCATCGCTTCTTTCAGTTTGGTGAAGGCAGCTTCCGCGGCGTCGTTCCATACATAGCCATCCTTCTTCAGTAGTTGAGTCAGCGGCCAGGCCATTTTTCCATATGACTCCACAAACCGTCGATAGTATCCGGTCAGCCCCAGAAACCCTCTTAATTCTCGGAGCATCTGGGGTCGTGGCCAATTCTTCATAGCAGACAGCTTGGATTCATCCGCCGCCACCCCGTTGCTTGATATGATGTGTCCCAGATACTCTATCTCTGTTTGCCCAAATAAGCATTTCTTCCTATTTGCGAAGAGCTGATTGTCTGCTAAAATCTGCAGGACCCTCCGCAGGTGGTCTCGATGCTCCCCCTCGGTTTGGCTATATACCAGGATGTCGTCAAAGAAAACCAACACAAATTTCCGGAGTTGCTCTCGAAAAATAGAGTTCATCAGAGATTGAAAAGTAGCTGGAGCGTTAGTCAAGCCGAAGGGCATGACCATAAACTCATAATGGCCTTCGTGAGTTCTGAAAGCGGTTTTTGGAACATCTTCTGCCTTTACCCGAATCTGGTGGTACCCGGATTTAAGATCTAATTTCGAAAACACCGCTGTTCCATTTAACTCATCAAGTAATTCATCAATGACTGGAATCGGAAACTTGTCTGGAACCGTGCCTTTGTTCAACGCCCGGTAATCTACGCAGAATCGCCAACTTCCATCTTTCTTTCTTACCAGAAGTACCGGGCTAGAAAAGGGACTGGTGCTGTGCTGGATGATGCCTGCAGCCATCATCTCTCTTACTAACTACTCAATTTCGTTCTTCTGGAAATGCGGGTAACGGTACGATCTCACGCTAACCGGTTCTGCCCCTGCTTTCAAGATGATAGCATGATCCTGAACTCTCTCAGGTGGCAACTGTTTGGGGTCCTCAAAGACTGATTTGAACTCTTCCAAAATCTTTGCAACCGCATTTGAGTGTTCGGGTAGGACGGAGTCGCGACTAACTGTGACATTCCCAAATTCTAATAAGACTCCCTCACCTTGCTCCTTAAAGGCCTTCCACATCGATTTTAATGACACTGGTATTTTGCTGAGACTGGGATCCCCTTGTAAAGTCACCTTAGTCCCTCCGACGTCGAATGACATGGTTAAGGTGTTCCAGTCCACCTGCATTTTTCCTAGTGATCGTAACCATTGCATTCCCAGTATGATGTCTAAACTGCCCAACTCCAGTGGTAAGAAATCCTCTTCAACCAACAAACCCGATAACCTCAAAGGCACTCGTCGACATATACCGTCCCCTTTTACCGTTAGCCATGTGCCCATCATTACTCCATAGCTAGCGGTGCCTGTCAATGTGAACCCCAACTGTTGGACCAGCCCAGCTGAAATAAAGTTGTGAGAAGCACCGCTGTCGACCAATACTACTACCTCTGTTTGACCGATCGCCCCTTTTAATTTCATCGTACCTGGGGTCGTTAACCCAACCACCGAGTTTATTGAGAGTTCGACCGGGTGTTCCAAACCTTGCGTGTTCCCCTCGACGTGATGGAGCTCGCCGGCTGTCACTTCGCCTTCACCCCCTCTTGTCGGGTCTAGGGAATCCACGTCTACCTCCATTTCACGAATCACCAGCACTTGTAGCTCTTTGTTCTTGCACCTGTGGCCAATCGTTTACCGTTCATCACATTGGTAACATAGACCCTTCTCCTTCGTAACTTGGATTTCGGCATCAGTAAGCTTTTTATAGGGGATGGAAGATTTTGGGAAGAAACTTGGGCGATTTGAGGGGAGATGCAGGGGTACAGTGTGGCGATTTAGGTGTATTTGGGGATTGTTTACGGGAGGAGGGTTATAGGGGAAAGAATGGGGTGGGTTTGGGTTATGAAAGGGGATGCTCTTTAGTTTAGCTGGGCTGACACTCCATTAGGCCTGTTTAGACACCACATTTCGGTCCTCAACCCGTTGGGCCACATTCATAATTTGTTCCAGGCCCGAAGGTTTTAGTAGGAGCACCTCAGCCCTAATATCTGGATTTAGCCCATTCAGGAAATTGCATTCCATTACCTCCTCCGATACATCCGTCAATGGCGAGGCCAAGGTTTCTAAACGCTGAAAGTAGTCGCAGACAGTGGAGCTTTGCCGCAGGGACAGAAATTGTGAACATAGGGACCCATCTTGCGAGGGTCGAAATCGGCGTAACAGGTGAACTTTCACCTCTTCCCAGTTCCTCATGGATCCTCTCCTCTCTTCCCATTTGAACCGAGCGAGGGCTTCGCCGTCGAAGCATACTGCCCTCGATCTTTTCCTCCTCCGATAAGCGATTAAGGGCAAAGTATCTTTCCACGAGAAAAACCCAACCATCTGGATCAGCCCCTTCGAATACGGGCATCTCCAACCGTCGCATCTGTGGTTCCCCCCTCCAATCACTGCCTGAACCTCCACTAATGTGCGAGCTAAAGCTTGGCCTAAGTTGACTTAACCCTGATTCTGTAGAGGTCGTTGGAGATTTTTCAGGGGCTATGTCTTTCTGTTTCTGCTCCTGAGTGTTCCGGTTGCTCATCAGTAGTTCGAATTTTTCCATTACTCCGATATGCAACTCCTTGAGCTCTGACCTTAGTGTATCCATACCAGTTTGCATCTCTTGATGATGGAGGTCTACCTTTTGCTCCAATTCCCCAACTCGATCTGCAAGTGTCATGGTGTTTGGGTGATAATTTTGGGTGCTCTGATACCACGTTGATAGGTTCTATTTCTGAAGATTGTCTAAGCCAAAAATGGAGATCAAAACAGAAATGCAATTGATTAATAATTCTTGGAATTGGGATTACAAGTTACTGAAATGAAAATGACTCAGCCGTCTGAGAGGACTATGCTCTCTACTCACAACACTTCACTCAAATGATGCCCAAGCTGTCCCTCAATACAGACCCTCTTATTCTATTTAAATGCTCTCGTAACAGATTTTGGTTATCCTTCCCCACTTCTAACTGAATTTGTTACTCCTTCACCTCTCCCCTGTTATTCATGTTTCTTCTAGAATACGTATATTTAATTGGGGGCCTATCAAACTCTAAATCAGGTAACATAATTAAATGTTCAACATGGTTTATAGTCATTTATGGTATTTATTCTGCTGCCATTTTGTGATATCCTACAGATCACCACATCCTTGAAGGCAACAAAGGAGTGAGAAATGTTAATACACTTACTGAAAACATATTTTTTGTGTTTGATAAAGTATGGTGAGGAAGGATAAGTTACATACATGTGGCTGCATCTCCATTCTCCCACCAACAATCACCAAACCAGTATCTCCATGCTTTACTGTATAATTACTAATGGAGATAGCAATTTCCCTGTGATGAGCGTTGTGAGGAAAATCCTTCTGTTAAAGAGCAAAAGGGATGAGTAAAAAAACACTAGCCAGAAGCTTCGTATCAGAAGTATTAACCCACACACACCAGTAAATTTATGTAGAAAAAAAGATTCTTAATAAAATACCAATCCACACACACCTGTAAATTTACATCCCACAGTTTCTTTAGGTTGTGATCAAAACACATGACAGACCAGCCTGATGTAACCACAACTAACACCTGTTTTCGTGGTTCCCTTTTATTGTAATTGCGGTCAATAACACCAGTGGCCATTGCAACAGCACGTCTCCCTGTTGCTATACGGAGTTTGTCAGGCAAGAGTGACACTTCTGCCAGAACCCGTGCATCACTGAACCCTTCATCCACACGCCTCATGTGAGGATTCAAAACCTAATATTATTACAAATATGCAATCAGAACTTTAGAAAGGAAAGCTGATAGTTGTACTAAAAGAACAAGTGAGATTACTGTATAAAGGCTGAATTGAACTTTCCCACTCTTCTACCATAATACAGCATGATTTCAGTCTAGATATTAAGAAAGTGTTTTACAAACCAGAGAGGTGGTTAATTCTAAAACTTGCAAGTTCTTTTAAAATTCATAACTTCTCCATCTTTAGAGAGGCTCCCAAAGCATTTCTTTTTTACATCAAATTGAGATATTCCGTTAGCCATACAAATGCTTTAATTAAGGAAAACAAATGCAATGATACTTGTTTTGCTGTTCATTCTATATTATTGACTAAATGAAAAAGAACAAATTATGAATGGATCTTGCTACTTGTACATAAAAAATGTACATAATGAATTACATAATATGACGTGGGAAAAGATTGGATAAAAAAGTTGATTGTGTTTTGAACTGACAAATGATATACTGCCACATGATGTTATATAAATCTTGATATACAAGTAGCAAGGTCCAATATAAATTGCCCTCTAATACCTGCCTCTTTCCAAACAAACAGCAAAAATTGAAAAAAATAAAATAAACAATTAAAGAAGAAATTAGTAGCAAGTCTTAAAATGAGGATAATACTGGACTAGTAGTCCCATACTAATATTTCAAGTTACCTGGATTTTTGCATCATTGGTAGCCACAAGAACCTCATTTTTCCCGTCGCCATTGAGATCGGCCACAATTGGAGGCGGGAGACGCTCGGCCTCATATTTTATTGGATACTCATCAGTGAGATGTAACCATGCCTCTTTGAACGAAAAATCACCCTCGTGCTGGATTTCATCAATTGGCAATTGTTTACCCACGTACAAATACATTCACAGAAATAGAATGAAAATCACCCAATGCATAAATAAATAAATATTAATAAAGATAGAAAGTTAACTAGTAGTTTTTATGGGTATTCTGCAAATGAGTAACCATGTAGATTCGGAACGAAAAATCACCATCATTGCTGAATTTTCAATTACCAATTATTTACCCTCAATACAACTATATACAGAAAATGACAACGAAATCACCCAATTACCCATCAAACTAAAGACCCAAAAAAATGGAAATTTAACTAGTAGGGTTTAGGGGTATTTTGCATATGGTTTGAGAATTCATGTAAATACCTGAAGGGAGAAGAAAATGGCGAAAGCGGAGAGAATCAGAATCGCTAAATCTCGTTTCCTCATCTTACTATTTTCAACTTTTTTGAGCTCTTCTTCTTTACTGATTGCAATCAATTAAAATATTTGAAGAATCACTTGTACAATCTTCAATCTTCGACTTGAATTCAGCTTCCGAAAGGGAAATTGCTCTGGAGAATTGAACTAATCATCTGATTTAGAATAATGCCTTTCAATTTTCAAATTATAGCCCCGTTTCACACCCATTATTTTGAAGAATGATTTTTTGAATAGTGATTGATGTAAAGAATGTGTGGTTAAAAAGTAAGAAGAATTTTTGAGTTTATGTGTAATATTATTTTATTTGAAGAATGTGTGGTTAGAAATGAATACTGTAGAAAAATGAGAATGAGAATGAGATAAAAAATGGGTGTCAAACAGGGGCTATATTTTACTCACTCATCACGTATCTCAATAAAATAATGGAAAAATTGCAGCATTGTACCAAACCTTCCAAAGCTTTCATTTGTGTCTTCCACGTTATCAAACCTTTAAAAACCCGCACTTAGAGTTCAAATTGATGGAAAGTATTAGTTTGACGATTAGTTGATCGAAGAATTAACCTTAACCATAATTTTGACTAATTTTAAAAGGATAAAATTGTAAATTTACATTTTAAACAACAAAATAATTAAAAAAATTCACCCCACCCCACCCCACCCCACCCCAAACCAAACCAAACCAAACCAAAAACCGCCTTAACATTTCCCACTTCCTATTTTCCTAGCAGAAAATCACGGTAATTGTGTAGCATCTCTCCATTCAGCCATGTTTGAGACCCATTTTAATTTCATTCTCATTCTCATTTTTTCTCTTTTTTCATTTCAACCACACATTTTTCAAATAAAATAATATTACACACAAATTTAAAATTTTCATCACTTTTCCATCACACATTCTCTCATCAATCACTATTCCAAAAATTCTATTCTCAATTTAAGAACTCTTTTCTTAATGGCTACTGTGACCCCATGAACATCGCTTTGGCTTTCATTCTCTCCCCAGCAATCACCGGTATTTCAAGAACAGCATCAAAAAAAGGAAACATAAGCCCACTGTTGGCACATACACATTCAAATCTTAAAACCCACAAAAAAATGGATTTAAGAGAAAACTCATATTCAGACAGTCATATTCAACGTATTCTCCACTGTGTTTTTTCACAGTAAGATCTTTTGTTTTGTGATCTAGTTTTTCACTTTTCTTTGTCTTGTATCACATACAATTCCCTTTAATTCTTCAGCTTTCCGACCTTTTTATGTTGTTTAAAGATTTTCCAATTCTGCTAAGTTATCCAAGATTTTCATAAATTGCCGATGCCCATAAAAATAGAGAACCGGGTTCCATTTCCTGATGATGTTATGTTGTTGGTTGCTGGTGGAAGGAAATATGGGTTTATAAATAAGGGTGTTATTACTGAATTAGAATGTGTTTATTATCGTAAAAATGTACTGGATAATGCTATTGTTGATAAGGCCCCCGTTTATTTCTCATTTTTCATCCATGAAAATGAAAAATATTACCGTATCGCATCAAGCCATCAATTTTGAATTTCTATCTCTTGTGTGGGACCCAATAACGATTATATTTTTCATTTCATTCTACAATAATGAGAATCAAACGGGCTCAAGGAGATTGTGATGTCTGTAGATGAATATGATGAATTTAGGTCAATTGAAAGATGCACAATCCCTAAGTGAATTATTCAACAGTGATAAATTTACGGTGGTGGTATAAAAATGAAAATTTGATTTGAGGGTTCTGGTTTTTGGTTTTAGGTTTGGGTGGGAGGGTTTTTTTAAGTTATTTTATTATTAAAAATGTAAAGTTACAATTTTATCATTTTAAAATTAGTCAAAATTATAGTCAAAATAAATTATCTAATCAACTAACAGTTTCCATCCATTTGGATTTTGGGTGTGAGTTTTTAAAAAGTTTGATACTGTGGGTGACACAAATAAAAGGTTTAATCAAAATCTGCTATTAAATTAAAGAATTGGTATTATGGCTTCAATTTTCCCTAAAATAATATTACAAACAAACTCAAATATTTTCCTTATTTTTAACCATACATTCTTTCATCAATCTATTATTCTAAAATCTATTCTTAGCAAAGAATGAGATCGAACATGTTTATGAATTAATTTCTATGGTGTTTTAATTCTTTTAGTTAACTGTGAAAGGGAGCTTGTATTTATTTGGTCACGTTATTTTTAAAATACATTTTTTTTATTTTCTATTTTCAATCACACGTTATTAAATAAAATAATATTACAAGTAAATCCAAATATTTTCCTTATTTTTTAACCAAATATTCTCCGACAAAATAATATTCCAAAATGTATTTTCATCAAAAAAAATAATCAAACGAGCTCTATATTTTTAATTTTATGTAAATTTACTTAAATAGGCATATATAAAGTTAAATAAAAATAAACCGCAGTAAATTTTTTCTCTAATATTTATTTTCAAAATTCTCTTAAGGTGCATTGATTGCGACTATTGAATTTCTCTTTTTATTTAGTTACTTTTTGTGACTTATATGACTATGAATATGGAAATTTTAAAGTTGATGATTACCCTATGTGATATAAGATGGTGTTAACAATTCTCCAAGATGATCGGCTACTTAATATGCACCCCCTATCAAGCACCACAATATAGGCCGTCTACCACTATGTGGACGTCGACCCCTATGAGGCCCCCTACATTCACATAGACCATCTACCACTACAAAGTCGTCGACCCCCACTATATTTAGCCAAATAAATGGCCATGAGATAGACGAAACCCACCCAACATCAAACGTGGGCATAACCAGTCGCGACGAGTGGGGGTCGCAATTATTGAACGCGGGGGAGTTAGAAGTCATACGTGGGACGCGTGGCACAATTAATCATGGAATAGAGGAGTGTCATCAAGTGCCTATAAATACCCTAATGTGAGAAAATGTATTCTTCTTGAAACTCAAACTATTTGAATTACATTATATTCTCTAAAAAAGGAAGACTAATTCTCACGGCGGAGATACAACGGGGGAGAAAGCCCCGACCTCATTTTGCAGGTAGCGAACAATGATCGGACCAGTCGGAACACCATTCACGTCAGGGAGAACACGAAATTTACCTCAATACTATTTCATTAGCGTCGTCTGTGGGAAACCACTGAACAAAAAAGCTATGTTAAAAAGACGAACACGGAATGAAATACGCATGGTCGGAAACACGGCGGATACGAAGTCGGAGTTTGTTGCAAGGGGTCATGACCCACCACCGCCACCGTAGTACGTCATGCAAGGCCAATTTAGTACCTTGGAGACACAGTTGGCAGCCATGATGACCCTCCTCCAAAGTCAAACGCAGAAAATCGCAGCCCTACCGCAAAACTCATCGGAAGCAGTACATGAGCAACAGCCCCAGGTTGCACAAATGGTTACCTCACCTGTTACTCAACCAAAAACAAGAGACTCGCGGGCTACAGGGTATGTGGTTCCACAAATTCCCCAACCTATGACAGATTTGGAAAGAAAGATAGAAGAGATGATAGCCCAGAAGGTAGACGACGCATGAACCAAGATGAAGGATACGCATAGGCAAATGGTTCTGGAGGAAGATCCATAGCACCCAAAATCATGGCTGTTCCATTACCGAAGGGCTTCAAATAGCTAATGACAGAAGCATATGATGGAGTCACAGATCTGCTTGACCATTTTTAGACCTTTGTAGATTTGAAAAGGCTCTATGCAGCTCCGGACGCAGTTATGTATCGATCTTCCCCCCCATACTTAGAAGGGAGGCTAGAGACTGGGTGGCCACCTTGACCCCCAGGTCTATAAAGACCTTTGACGAGCTTTCCAAGAGTTTTGTGGCATACTTCATGAGTAGCAAGAGGAAACAGAAGACGGGTATTGGGTTGATGCAAGTTGTGCAAGAGAAAGATGAATCTTTGCAAGAATACTTAGCTATGTTCAGCCGGGCGACACTTGGCATAAGGGACATTCAGATGTCTACAGTGGTAACAGCGTTAATGAATGGGATGCGGAATCGAGCTTTTAAGATGTCGTTCACTAAAAACCCCCCAGAGTCAATGCACGACCTGCTGAAGAAAGGGGACAAGTATGTAGATGCAGAAGAAGCTGAGAGAGTCACGAAAAATTTGAAAGAAGGATGGGAGACAGATGGTGACAAGCGAAAGTCAGGTGACGAATGAAAACTTACTGATAAAGGCAAATCAAGGAATAAGCGCATGGGCAAGGGATATGTTCTGAATCGGTCCATCAAACAAAGGCGAGAGGAGGTCAAGGCTTTTGCCTCCCTGAATACACATCAGGCCAAGATATTGATGGAGATCAGGGATACGAAAGAGCTTGACTGGCTGAGACCGATGGCAGCATTCGCCAACAAGAGGGATAAGAACAAGTATTGTCGTTTCCATAAGGACCATGGGCACGATACGGAAGAATGCATACATTTGAAGGAGGAATTCGAACACTTATTGAAGTGGGGTTTTTTTACTAAATACACGAGAAATGATCGAAGCAAGCAGAAAGTTGATGATCGACCACCGCCTAGTTTCGATGTCATAAATGTGATTATTGGAGGGATCGCATCAGGGTGAGATTCAAATTCGGCTAGAAAGAGCTACGCATGCACAGTTGAGGTCTGCTCTATTCAGAAAAAGGCTAAGTTTAATCAAAGTATCACTTTTGATGAGGAAGATTTAGTAGGAGTGGCGGCCCCACATGATGATGCATTAGTGATGGTCGACGACATAGCAAACTATGGTGTCAAAAGGGTGCTAGTTGATGGTGGTATTGTCGTGAACGTTCTCACTTGGTAAGCTTTTGTGGGGTTAAAAATCCCTTTAGAAAAGTTGAAAGCAGCGTCTACCCCCCTCTTGAGATTTGGAGGGTCGAAAGGAGTTGTGGAATTACCGTAACATTGGGTACCTATTCTGCAAGGGTGGTGATCTTGACAAACTTCTTGGTTGTCAAAACCCCCATGGCGTATAATGCAATCTACGGTTGAACCCTTCTGAATGCTGCTGCTGCAATTCCATCCACGTACCACCAAGTGATGAAATTCCCAACCAGTCGTGGTGTGGGGAGTGTGAAAGGTGATCAACAGTCTTCGAGAAAGTGTTATGTTGACAGTATACGGACGAAAGAATCACCACCAATGACGATGATGGATCTTGAGCCTCCAAGGGGGCAGATTAGCCCCTCAATACTACAGAAAAAATTTTAGTAGCTGGAAGGCGTGAATTTAGCATAGGGGCAGACCTAAGGCCAAAGGAAAAAGAAGAATTGGTAAAATGTCTGTTTAGCAACTTAGATGTTTTTGCATGGTGCCCGAGCGGAGGGATTGATCCTTTTGTTGCACAACATCGCCTCGGTGTTTTACCGGGCGCTAAGCCAATAAAATAGAAAAAAGAAACCTTGCACCAGAGCGACAAGCTGCGGTGAAAGACGAGGTCGATAAGCTACTACGGCGGGGTTCATTAGAGAGGTACAATATCTCGAATGGTTAGCAAACGTTGTCCTAGTGAGGAAGTCGAATAGAAAATGGCACATATGTGTAGATTATACTGAACTAAACAAGGTATGTCCGAAAGACTCGTACCCCTACCCAAAATAGATCACTTGGTGGATGCCACATCAGGTCATGAGCGACTGAGTTTTCTGGATGCATTTTCTGGGTACCATCAGATCTCCATGGTAGAGTCGGACCAGGAGAAGACCTCATTCATAATCGATGATGGGACGTACTGCTATACACCAATTTCGTTTGGCTTGAAAAATGTTGGAGCTACTTACCAAAGAATGGTGAATAAGGTCTTCGGTGACCTGCTTGGGAGTGTCATAGAAGCGTACGTGGATGACATGGTCGCCAAGAGTATGAAGGCCAGTGTCCATGTAGATGACTTACAGAAGGTGTTCAACATTGTTCGACAAAACAGACTGAAGTTCAATCTGGATAAGTGTGTTTTTGGAACAGCGGGTGGCAAGTTCCTAGCTTTATGATCACACTGAGAGGTATCGAGGTAAATTCGGACAAAATCTAAGCCATTCTAGAGATGAAGAGCCCAGAAAATAGGAAGGACGTCCAGAGGCTGACGGGTCGGGTAGCGGCGCTGAATCGATTCATAAGCCGCGCAATGGATAAGTGCTACCATTTCTTCAAGGTGATTGGGGGCTCTACGAACTTTAAATGGACAAAGGAGTGTGAGGAATTGCTTGAATCCTTGAAGCAATCATTACAGCAGCCACCAATCTTGACTAGGTCATGCCTATAGGATGTGCTGAGCTTATACTTAGCAATGTCGAAGCATATGGTTAGTGCAGTACTGGTGAAAGAGTTTCCAAAGATGCAGAAGCCGGTTTACTACGTTAGCTAAGTGTTGAGAGGCACAGAAACTCGATATAGCCTCGCAGAGTAGTTGGTGTTCGCGTTAATTGTAGTAGTCAGAAAATTAAGGCCGTACTTCTGATCCCATACTGTACAGGTCATGACCGATCAACCTGTCAAGCAAATTTTGCATCGCCTTGAGACCTCGGGTAGGATGTTGAAATGGGCAATCGAGCTGAGTGAGTTCGACATTGAGTTTAGGTCAAGAACGACCATCAAGGCGCAAGCGTTGGTAGACTTTATTGCAGAGCTAACAAATCCACTTAACCACCCCCCCACAAGCAAAAGCAGTTTGGAAAATCTTTGTGGATGGATCCTCGCATGGCGAGAGGTCCGGAGTATGCATCATTATGATGGGACCAGAATCTGAAAAGTTGGAATATTCGTTACGCTTTGAGTTCCCAGCAACTAATAATGATGCGAGTATGAGGCAGTCATTACAAGCTTGAATTTGGCAGCCCGACTTGGAATTACATCAGTTGAAATCTGCAGTGAGTCCGGCTAATCGTCGGACAGGTAACAGGTGAATTCGAGGCAAGGGATGGGAAGATGGCATCCTATATGATGAAGGTTAGGGACTTACAAAGGGGATTTACGAGTTGCAAGATAACCAAGGTCCCTCGCAGAGACAATGAGCGGGTAGGCGCCTTGTCTAAACTGGAATCGACGAATTCGAGAAATCTACCTAACAAGGCGACTATACAAGTCTTACGTCAGCCTAGCATATTGTTCATAGAGGGCACTGCAAATCCAGAACATGAAAAAAGATGGTTAGACCCATTGGTAGACTACTTAACGGAGAATAAATTGCTAAATGATGCACAGGAAGCTGGAAATACGGGCAACGTCATTCACCATAATCGACGGGCAGCTATACAAATGAAGATTTACCATGCCATACCTGAAGTGCTTGCTTCCAAATGAAGCTCAAGAAATATTGTTGGAGATATACTCGGGAATTTGTGGCAATCAGCCATGGCAACTACCCTTGCTTTCAAAGCTCTCCGGTAGGGGTAATATTGGCCCATGGTGAAGGAGAACGCCAAGGAGTTGGTAAGGATGTGTGATTCAGTCAGCGTTATGGAAATTTGATTCATGTCCCCGCATAGCAACAATCGGCCATTTTCGGGGTAAACCCTTTCTTTCAGTGGGGGATGGATATTCTAGGCCATTGCCTATGGCCAGGGGACAGCGTAAGTTTTTGTTGGTGGCTATTAACTATTTTACGAAATGGGTCGAAGTGGAGCCTTTGGCCACCATTACAATAACGAAGGTACAAAGCTTCATTTGGAAGAACATAATATGCAGATTCGGCATACCGGGAATCCTCGTCACCAACAATGGCAGGCAGTTTGACAACCATGGTTTCAAGGCTTTCTGTTCAAGCTATCACAGACTCACTTCAGTAGCTCATCCCCAATCTAACGGGTAAGCGGAAGTCACAAACCGAACAATCCTGTGGGATCTCAAAATGAGATTGGAGAAGGAAAAATGGCTTTGGACAGACGAACTACCCAATATGTTATGGGTGTACCACATGACCCCATGAGATCCCACAGGAGAAACGCCTTTCAAGCTATCATTTGGGATGGAAGTTGTTGTCCCGGTGGAGGTCTTAAATGAGTCCGACAGGATGAAAGTCAACCAGCTTGATGTTTTGACTATCCATGCAAAGCTTGACTTACTAAATGGGGTGAGGGAAAGAGCGGCTATGAGAATGACGACTTATAAGCAGATGGCCGCTGGATAATTCAATCGTAAGGTAAAACCAAGAGCTTTCCAATCAGGAGATCTCATACTTAGGGAAGCAGCAGCAGCGGGACACCGTCCCTCCATCTAAGCTTGGACTGAATTGGGAAGGACCGTATGAGGTAATCCAAAACCTTGGAAAGGGAGCTTACAGCCTGAAAGACTTGAAAGGCAAACCACTAGGCAGGCCATGAAACGCTATGCACCTCAAGAGGTATTACCAGTAGACAAACGAGCAGGAAATTTCTAGCAGCATGATGTCTACCTATAAATATAGTCGCTAGAGGAGTTTTTATTTCTTCTTCTGATGTAATAATCACGTGTAAATATTGTAGCTAGGATTTTCATGATGTAACATCTGCTATAGGCACACTTGATTGAAATTGTTTTAATGAAAAGCCTAAGTGGCGGCAGATGATGAAGGCGCTAAGGAAAGGCCAGCCTAGCTGGGGTGTCCCGGTGCGCCTAATGAGTCCCCAAATCTTGGCAAGTTTATTTCTACTATGAAATCTCAGTCCATGATTGATTGAAAGCGAAGACTGCAAACCTATCTTATCGACCCTAACATAGCTCGAAGCATAGCGGTAAACAAAGTAGTCACGAAATTGACTAGATCAAAATCGCTAAAGGCTGGTAGTAAGTTTTCTAAACCGAAAACGGTTAAAGCTTAAAATCACCTGACCCTGCCGACATAGCCCAACGCATAGCGGTAAGTAAAGTAGTCATGAAATTGACTAGGTCAAAATCAATAAGGGTTGGTGGTGAATTTTCAAAACCAAAAACGGTTAAATCTCAAAATCACCTGACCCTGCCGACATAGCTTAACGCATAGCAGTGTGCAAAATAGTCAACAAATTGGCTATTTCAAAATCGCTAGAAGCTGGTGATGAGTTTTCAAAACCGAAAATGGTAAAGGCTCAAAATCATTAGACTCGGCATCCAACACCGTTCGACGTATAGAGGGTAGTAAAAGAAAAAGGGGAAAGGAAGCAAAATAAAATGATGTTCAAAAAGTAAGCACTCATACTCAAAATATAATAAGGATGTCTGTCCACATTCTAGACCAGGAGAAAGTACTAAACAACTCGACGATAAAAATAAAATAATAATAGAAAGTGCTAAGAGGCCTTACAACAATAGGTCGGTCAAATCGAATGCAAAGTCCCATTACTCTCGCCTCGGGATGTATGCCTAGATGTCTTGGACTGAGGGGCTCTACCTTCCTTGTCTTTGCGCTGAGCTAGAAACCTATCAAAGCCTGATGGATCAATTGTAGGATACTCAGCCGATATCCACTCTTTGCCGCCATCGGCATCCCCCCCATAAGAATGTAAAGCCTTAGCAAAATCAGAAGATAACTTGTACCGCTCCACAGATGTCTCTAGGTCCTTAGCGTACTCCGCGGAGGCCCTATATTTCTCCACCACCTCCTCGGGAGCACGAGCCAAAATAGAGCACAGATTGTTTATCTCAGTCTTCTGATCCATAGCGCGGGCCTCCGAGTCTTCGAGGGACTTCCTCAAGGAGGAAATTTTCTTCTTATATTGGTGAGACTCTTTCTTTTTCTCATCTACGAGAGTCCTCTTTTCCTGTTCAAGGGCCTTCTTCTCTCGCTCCAGGGTCTTCAACTCTGACGTTAAGCAATAGCTTAACTCGACAAGCCCAGCTTGAAGAGCCACCACCTGAAAAAGACGAAAGATCAAGCAATTATATAGCATGTATTAAAAAAAACTTACCCTCTGAGTATGGACCACCGAACCCTCTCGATGTCATCAGCACTCCGATAAGAAATCGACTGGACACGCTAAGGCGGAACCAAAGTTTTGACTGCCCTCATCTCTAAATAGCCCTGAGAAGGGAGAATCTGAAATCTAGAAAAAGAGAACCCTCACACTCGGGCACGACACTACTCGGACTGCCCTAGCACCCTCGGAGGGAGGAATAACCTCGACGGGATCATCCAAAAGTTGAGGGACCTCCTCGATGGCATGGCGCAGCGTCCCCCCATCGTTGGTCTACTTCCTCTTTAGTGGAACGGAAAGAAGATCATCGTCGCTCTCGTCGCCGCACTCCGCCAAAGAGTCCATCGCCCCCAATAAGTTGAAATTCATCCATGTACATACAAGATCGAGTCTATCAAGCTTAAAAAACTAACGAGTCAAGAAGTATCCAAAAGTAAAATGAAAGTAAACCATACCAGAACTTACCGTCAATAGGGACAAATCAATCATCGCTCCCCAGCTCGGGAAGGGACTTCAAAACCTCGTCCAAGTTAAAGTCCATATCTGTGTGCAAATGGTCAAGTTAATCATGTTCAATAGATAAAAAACAAGCAAGAGATACTCACAAGCATAAAAAATACAAGCAGGGCATAAAAACTACCAGTAGGAAAACCAATCCCGACTAACAATATATTCTTCAATGTCAGAATTGACCCTACGTCGGCTGCAAGGGGTGGAATTTCGATCAATTTTTGGATGTGTTTCCTCAGACGTGGGGTGACCACAACCTCACTATTGAAAAGATGGATTAAGGGATATCTCTAGTTGGTGTTAAAAGAAAATTGGTCATCATGGTGGCGAGCAATGAAAAATCGGGATTTCCACCCGCTGTTGGAGTTCCTAAATTTAGGAAAACGAAACGAGACCCTAGTGGTGAAATAGACGAAAGCATTACACTGGGCTAACTCGTGCATTTCGAAGACGTATCTGAAGAGGTCCATTGAGAGATAAATCTTCCTACTATGGCGGACGTATAAGAAATAAAGCGCTTTCCTCCACGCATTATGATTAATTTGACTTGGGGTGAGGTGAAACTCGTTGAGCAGTAAGACGAAGAAAGGATGAATGGGAAATCGAAAACCACCGTCTATTAGGTCTTTATAAACGGTGATCTCTCAGAGGTCGGTTCCAGGAAGCGTTTGGTATTGCCTAGGGCTTCTATAGACATAGCGATCCACCCGCTTATATTTCTTGAGTGAGTTTTCCAATTTGGATGGGGAGTTTTATAAGCCATAACATTGTGGAATGTCAAGAATCACCTCATTGCCCGCCGCATCACGATCTATCTCGATATTTTGGCTTTAGGATCTAGTAGATTCAATATTTCATTTTGGGGAAATTGAGTGAAAAACTTGAAATTCGGCCGAACGGGTTAAAATATTTAACTCGGAAAAGACTTGGCCAACCTCGTGAGGAAAATTTTCGACGGAAATCGTCCATTGGCCAGCCCTTTCGGCTAGCCATGAAAGTTGACGAGCTACGTTGCTGGTCGACATGGGTTAACCAGCAATGTTGGTCGACCATCTACGAGCGTTGCTGGTCGAGGCCGGATTTTCGTCGACCGGCTCATCCAACAATGGGTCGGTGACCCTCTCGCCTCTTCGCTTTCGCTTTCATCGAAGGAGGAAATGAATGTTTTATACATGATAAAAATACGAGATGAATGAAGAGTGGAAGAGGAGATTACCTTGAAAGAGGACGAATGAGTTCGAGATTTTGACAAAGTAGAAAATAGAGTAGATGGGAGCCACCACAACTCTTTAAATAGTGGTGAAAATTTTGAATTTTTTTGGGGAAAATTCCCCCCAAATAGTGAAAACCAAATTGTGGAGTGCCAGAAATGAAAACCAAGAATTTGGCCAAAAATTGGCTAAAAGAGTTGTTTCGAAGAAACGGGTATAACTTTTTGCACCAGTGTTAGATTTTCTATTATAATATTTTTTCGAAAACGTGATACCAGGCAGTCGAAGTTTTAACATTATTTTTGGTTTTTTCGTTTTTAGTTGCTATGATTTAGTGGACGTATATTTTGGTCATTTGTTTAAATTAGGGTTTACGTTTGTAAACCGAGAACTTCCGTTCTTCGTCAAAAAAAGCTACCTCTCATCGATAAATATCGACAAGAGGCTGAGGGGCTAGTCATATAAGATGGTGTTAACAATTCTCCATGATGGCCGGCTACTTAATATGCACCCCCTGTCAAGCACCACAACATAGGCCGTCAACCACTACGAGGCCGTCGACCCCCACTATACTTAGCCAAATAAATGGACATGAGATAGACGAAAACCACCCAACATCAAACGTGGGCATAACCAACCGCCAGAAGAGTGGGGGTCGCAGTTGTAGAACGTGGGGGAGTTGGAAGGCATACGTGGGACGCGTGGCACAATTAATCATGAAACAGGGGTGTGTCATCAGGTGCCTATAAATACTCCAATGTGAGAAAATGTATTCTTCTTGAAACCCAAACTATTTGAATTCCACTATATTCTCTAAAAATCGAAGACTAATTCTCACGCCGAAGGTACAATGGGGGAGAAAGCCCCGACCTCATTTTGCAGGTAGCGAACATTGATCGGAGCAGTCAGAACACCATTCACGTCAGGTAGAACACGAAATTTACCTAAATACTATTTCACTATGTTTCAATGTTGCAATCAGGTAAGATATCATTCTTCTCTCGTGAGTTGAGATATGTTGCCCCCATTTTGCCTCAAATAGTAGACTAATAGACAATTTGAGGTTTGATAAAGCTATTGGGTATTAAAAAGCAGCTTATGCGTTCCTGGTTACAAATTTCAAAATTTTAACAAGATTAATATTATTTTAAGAGTTGGAAGTTCCTTGAGTACTTGTAATATTCTCAATAATGTGCAGTGTACATGTTTCTAATGAACTTGGAGTTAATCATCCTAAAACTGCAAATTTCCTCGTTGTAGTGGTCGTGGTCACATCAACATTATTTGGAATTTTCTTTAGGGTCTGTTTGATAGGTAAAGGTGGAAAGGAATTTCATTTCATGTTAGTTGGAAAATAAAAACTTACCAAACTCATAGGAATTCGTTTTCCATGAAAACAAAGAAAATGCAGCTTAAAGTGGTTGTACTTTGAAATTCGGTTTCCATTTCCAAGTTGCAATTAAACAGTCAAAGTGAAATTCATTTTCTTCTGATGTGACATTTTCCATGGAATTCGTTGCAATCAAACAGGGCCTTACAGCAATAATTGCAACGGGAAGCTATTTTCCCAAAATATTTTGTGACAAACTAGAGGTCATAAAAAAGACATCCCACTTGGGTTATTACTTGGCACAACCATCTTCCTCAACAGCATTCAACCTTTACTCCATGGTAAATCGTATTACATTTTTAATTGTGCCCAAAGTATTTCAAAACATTTAGTTAGGTACTTTTATGTTCTTGTGTGTGTACACGAGCACATTATAGGGAAACATAGTCACAGAGTATTGGTATGTTTGTTATGAAGCTTGATTTGACTTACAATCGCTAAATAATTTGGGCAATTATTCTTGGCTTTGAGCCGGGCCCTGGCTTTGAGCCGGGCCCAATAGTACGGTTCAAATAATTTTCCTAAATCATATATGCTACCTCAAGTTCAAGAGCGTGTCAAAACATATGCTACCTCTCCTTTACCACAAAACTAGGGCTCAATAATTGAATAATCACATAAAAATTGGAAGGAACATATGAATGTGTTGCCATTTATATCAACAAAAGATGAAACATCCAACATCGCTGTTTTGGTGCAGATTTCAGACTTCAGCAAAATCTCAATGGATATTTCAAATGTTAGGATGAAAATTAATATCAATAAATTTATACTTCACAAATTTGCTCCTAGAAAGGAGGGGATAATCTTGAATTTCGGAGAGTTACTAGCCGGAGAAAAATACTGGAGTTTTAAATATTTAGAACCGCTATACATGGTCATCAGTTTTCTAATTATGTTCTCGATCTTCTTCGCTTTGTTGTATTGAACTGAAGGTACTCGTTAATTGCCTAAATAATTAATTTTTTTTCTTCCAGAAAATCTTGTGGATAGATGGATGCTTGGATTAAGAATATTCAACTACATGATTTTTTAGGGTATGAGTGCTATATTTCTCATAAATTTCTCAATAAAATCTTTACCCATATCACCTTGTTCTTCTCTTCATTTTCTTTTATGCACATATTTTCACAATATGAGTGTTATATTGTCATTGCAGCCTCGAAATAAAAAAAAAATATTGAGAAATTCAGTAAAAGATTAGTTAAAATATACTTATCAATTTCTTTTCAATAACTTCCTTACAGTTAACAATGAAAGCATGTAAAGAAGCCAATTCATTAGCAAGTATCTCATATTCTGTCTAGGGGATCCATAAAAAGGTGTCATCACTTGTCCTTTGATGTTCATCATGACTCATTCTTTCACATACGAATCAGAGTTATCAATTTATATTATTATAGAGGATTATGATTATTCCCCTTATGTATATTACATCTACAGTATTTGAGGTACGTTTGTTAATTGTGTTATTTTAAGGTTATTCTGTGAAACGGAAACTAAATTCAAATGGTCAGGAGGACACAATGCAAACCCTACATAATTAAGATACGCATTACTGTTACGTGGTGTTCTTTTTTCTGACTTTCAGTTCACTATCAAGTAATTTTTGCTCTTTTAGAAGAATTTGTCAACTTTGAGGAAGCCTAGAATGGAAATGATAGACAACATTGTGGCTAGAATAAAGGATTCAATATGGAAAGTATTACAGATAAGCAATCTCTAACTTCTTGACAATTGAATATGTTTTCTTAAGAGGTTGGTCCACTTGTTAGACTATATGATTGAAAATGACATAAAAATAACAATCTAAGTTCTCATTCTTACAACTTGAAACTAATATACTTAGGTTTCTAACACGAACAACTTTAATCTAAACAGAAAACTAGCCAAAATGTGTCGTGCAATGAGTAATTATATTTTCATTTAGCTCCTAGAACATTTACAACCTAATATAAAATAAAATCATTACATCATTTAGTTAAGAAAAATAACCAAAAAGATTAACATATACCATATAATCATGAATTTATATAAATGGTATGTACAAACTAAGCTAATGAAGACGCAAGAAATGCAAAACTCGTGCAATGCACGTGATAACGATTAGTGTTTAATTATAATCATAATAGCCCAACGAAATTTCTTGGTTTTGCCCAAGTGTCTCCTGCCGGATACTGAGCATGTTTGATCTCCATTTTGTTTTTGATAAAATTGCATTTTGGAATAATATTTTAATATAGAATGTGTGGTTAAAAAATAAGGAATCTGATATGGGTTAATCAATTGTTTCCCTTTTTATGGAATAAATGCTACAAGTCTTTTCAAATTATTATATTCAATTCCAATAAAATAATAGAGTCCGTGTCATATTGAGGATGGCGATGATTATAGGAGTTTATGCTTCATGGAATTCCATCCTATAATTTTTATCTATAGAATTAATTATTGAATTATAAGAAGGTTGATATTATATACAATGAAGATGAGTATAGTATTTTTCCAAAAAAAATTTAAAAATTGTATTATGGATGAATTTAGAGTGGGATGAATATAAATTTTTTTTGCGGATCTATAGTATTTAAATGAATGAATTTTAATAAGAACAATATTGGAACGTGACGTGGATGAGAATAGTGATTTTTTTAAAATTTTAGAAATTTACTAAGGATAAATGATGGATATATAGCAATCGTGGATGTAAACATAGGATTCCTTCAGAAATTTAAGATTAAAATTTGGATAACTATTGGCGAATGTGTGTAAAATTAAATTTTTTTAGTTAAAAATTGAGCCATGTTTGACAACCATTATTTAAAAATTCTTTTTTTTTACATATTCATTTACATTCATATATTCACACAATAAAATATTTGACATGTAAATCTAAAATCTTTTCTTATTTTTTAACCATACATTCTCCTAAAAATTATTATTTGCGATTCCATCAATTGAGCATGTTAAAAGAACATACGGATTGCACACGATCTAATTCCCCCGGGGCACAAAATATACCAACCATCCATTTACTAAGTACTATTATTGAAGATTCTTCAATAGAATTCAATAGAGATTTCAAGTCTAGAACCTCAAATATAAATCAAGTTCAATACGGAAGTTCTCATCAAGAGTTTTTTAGCGGGAGAAAAAACTTTATCAAGAAATTTAGAAATTTCCTTGTAATTTGTAAATTTCTTTCTAAATCTAGTGACATCAGTGTTTCAATATTTTATTTATTTCAATATTTTCCAATAAATTTTTATATATTTTCATCAAAAGTGTAGTTTGATTTTCATATTCAAGTTCTATTTCCTCCTCCACTTTGGTATCAAAGCCACAAGGGATTAAAGTGAGGTTATAGTGATCGTATTATTTTAGGTACATTATCAAGGGAGAAACTGGTTGTCATGGAGCCTGTTGGAGCGTTGGTCAGCCCATTAAGCCCAGAGAGAGCATAAAAGTGGTCCCGTTGTAGGTTGGGTTGGATTCAATCTATCATGTAACATTGTGCCTACAGTGATACACTACAACAAAAATAGCTTTTTACGGCATACGTTTACGGCGTGCAATTGAGGCATGCCGTAAAAAGTCTCTTTTTACGGCGTGCAAAAAATGCATGCCGTAAAAGATCAATTGCATAAAGTATTTACGGCATACGTTTTTTGCACGCCGTAAAAAGAGACATTTTAAGGCTTGCATTTTCCGCACGCCGTAAAAAATATTTTACGGCGTTCGTTTGTGCATGCCGTAAAAAAGACTTCACGCCCCCTATAAAGTATTTACGGCGTGCATGTGTGCACGCCGTAAAAAAAATCCGGATGCAGTATTTACGGCGTGCCAATGCATGCCGTAAAAAAATATGGCTATTTACGGCATGCTTGTGCACGCCGTGAAAAATATGCCTACTTACGCGTGAATTGAAAAGCCCCTCATCCACAGGCCCATATCCGATTAATTCCACTACAACCCGTAACAAAAACCAAGCGCGAGAATTGAAACGCCCCTGCATCCACAGTTCCGAACGACGCACGCCCCCGACCCTTGCATCCACCGTCCACGCACGTCCCCCGTTGATGCTAGTGGTGGATTGGTGTGAAGTTTGAACAATAGTCCATAGAACCGGGCCTAGCGGCGAACGTTCATCGGTGACGGCTACGAAGTTCGCAAGTCGATAGGTGAGTTTTTCTAATTTCTATTGCCTATTGGTATTCAATATTCATCTTGCTAATGGTTGTCTTGCTTGTAGTGTATACGTATATGCAATGGGTAATGTCCGTATGACTTGTAAGTTTGAGATTTGGAGAAAATTTCGATTTTGGCAAAATTTGGGTTTTTGTTTTTATCCCTAATTTGTGTGATTTCTTTTATTTCTTATGTGTGGTTCCTCTTTTATTTTCTTATTATGTGGTAATTCTGGTAATTCATAATCTGTTGCTCACTCTGTTGCTGAGAACCTTAGGAGGAACGTGCCCTTACTGAGGACCTTAGCTTACCTTACAGAGGACCTTAGGAGCATATCTCTAGCATAGTTGGCTGCTGCTCCACGCCCAGTTGTAGGAATAAATGTGACTCAATATGAAGCTTAAGTTTTCTGATCACAGTGTTTGATTTGGAATCACTCTGTAGGACTGATCAGCCTTAATATATCAGTGTACAATTTTCTTGTTTTTATCCTGAATTGTTTCTGCACATCTTTTTTTTATCCTGAATTGTTTCTGCACATCTTAATATATCAGTGTACATTGTTTCTTGTTTTTTTTTCAATGAATCAGAATTTCTCATTTTGTGAAAGACAGTGTCAAATATTATTTCCAATTTTTATCTGGATTAGGCTCATATAACAGTTTATCCATTCAATTAACTAATAATTTCCTATAATTAGTGCTGACATTTCATTGAGAGAGTAGATGTACTTGGCAGACAATCTAACTCACAAATTAGAAAATTGAATATCAACCTTTTCCCATTAGGTTAGCTGTCATGTATCAGCATTATATTTCATTGATGGTTTCCTATTCGAGAGGACTAACTACGCCAAAGATGCTAAAGATCGGGATCTGAAGGTGCAATTTTTCTATATTTTGCCCTTGTTTAAAAAATTGTCGAGCACCTAATTGAAAGTCGTACTAATGTTCTCCCCCATCTCCCCATTTTTGCAGAGAACATAAAGATACCAAAAAAAGAGATTATAGCTACAAATTTTCTGAATAAATTGCTTTAATATTAAGTTTGGTACGGTTCACCTAATAGATAAATTCTCCAGTTATCTTCAGTAAAATACATTTATCTAACACCAGAAGAAATATTTCTTGCCAAAAGAATATGTAAAAACGATAGTATGATATGTTGATTATTATTTTCATATTAAAAATAAGGACAAGAACAACGACAAGCTATAGATATTGTATGTGTTTAAACGACAATTTATATTATAATGAAATGAATAATGCAATAAGAATGAGTTGAGCGACGGACCTTACTAGGAACTCTCCTGCCATAAAAAGCTGAACCTTGAGGAATTCGATTCATTGAAAGCTGATCGGGAATGCACATATATTGAGTATAGCTCTTCATTTCCTTTGAAGAATAACTCCCACAGAGGGGCTAACAAAATCGGTCCTCTAATCAAGAACATGAATGCAATCTTGGGACGTCGTTTGAACGGAAATTCTTGTATTCTTGGAGTCATCGAGGCTCTCCACAGCAATTCTTCATCACTCATGTTATGCATAATAACAGTAGGTGGCTCTGGATCATAAGTACTTGTATTTAAAGTACTCATTACGGAGGGGTTGATACGAGATGATGGCGATGATGATGCGATGATGATTGTGAAGAGAAAATAGAGAGTTTGCCATTGGTAAAAAGTAGATTGAGAGAGAAACTCTTGTAATGGAAACAAAGAATTATCCCAAAAGTTAACCCGAAAACGAAGAAGAATAAACCAAACAGGAGTTTAACAAGTGACAATGGGGCGATAATATTCATGGACTTCCCACACCCACGAAGAAAATGGATTACGGTTCTTCATTTTGATAAGATCCGTGGTTACTACGTGATATAAGAATCCGAGATTAAAATGAAGAAGCAATGGAAATTCCAAGAAAATAAGTGATTTTGAAGAGACATATGGGAACTAATACGGGAACATTGATATAGAGAAGTGAACAGCGTCGGTTGGAGTACGAGATCACAATGTTTGCATTTCATTACTTAAAAAACTTGAAACAAACTAAGCGTACCGGCCAATTTTATGATGTTTGGTGGCTTTTGAACCTTCACTAATATACTCGTGTTGCCTATTTTAACCAAGTTCTTTATTAATTTCTCAGCAGTTGCGGTAGTATTGAAGGAGTTTGTGGTTGTTCATGTTGTTCCCTATTTTAATTCAGGTTTGAATTATTTTTTTGTAATTTTAGTTTGTGTGAAACTTTATTGTCACCATGATTTACCTAATTGGAACCTGATTTCTATAATGCCCTAATATAATCGTTTTTTGCTTCATTTCTTGTGTTACAAATTGTAACTTAATGATGTTAATATATTATCATGGATAAAGATTGGGTACACTTATCAAGGTTATCTTGTCCTCTTAAATTTAGAACATTTTTAAATATGTCAATAAATGTTTTTTAGATGATTTATTTAGCATTATTTTTATAGTGTTTCGAAAGCGCATATCAACGGGGTGCAAGAAAATTTGCGAGATATGGTGCAAGCAATGCGGGAATCCAAAAAAGGTCATATGTCCTTGCAAATGTTGCAAAAACCTATTTCACCAACATTTTGATATAATGTATGGACATTTGATCATTAATGGCATGGATCCTACGTATACTACCTGGGTGTTTCATGGGGAAAAATCGAATGTAGCATCATTGCCTCCTCAAGATGTAGAAAATTTAGAGACATATAGGATGTATAGAGATGCATTTTTTCATGATGACAATATTGTAGAGCCTGAGAATGAAGATAGACAGAAAGATTTTTCAAAGTTATATGAAGGCGTCGAAATTCCTTTATATCCTGGTTGCACAAAGTATACAAGGATATCTGCAATCGTTGTCTTATATAAGCTTAAAGCTACACATGGTATATCTGACAATGGTTTCACTGAACTTCTTGATATTCTTCGAGAAAATTCATCATGCAAAAAATGGGAAAGAATTGGCGAGATCATCGATCTAATGTGCTTAAAGCGATCAGTAACCAAGGAAAAACAATTGGCATGACACGAGCTGCTGCTCTCCTTAAGCCCGATAATGTTGAATCAATGGAAGAATGGCAAGCATTTGTCAAAGAACGCAATTCTCAACCATATAAGGTAAGCATTACATTGCTTTATATTTCTTATAAAATTTATGCTTATATAGTACTAACTGATTTTGTAGGAAAAGAATGAAAGATTCAAAAAGATGAGAGCAGATCAAACCATAATGCATACAACAAGTAGAAAAGGCTTTGCTCGCTTAGAAGCTGAAATGGTAAAAAATTGTTAAATCAAAAGTTAAATTTGCTTGAAAAGTTATAAACATTTACAGACTATCACGTATATGAAATATGTAAAATGCAGCGTGTTGAAAGTGAAGATCCCGATTCCATAACAAGAGATGATGTTTATATTCGAGGACATACACGAAAAAATGGTGAACCTATTAATGAATTAGCTGGGGAAACATTGGTAACAATATTGCTTTTAGTAATTTTTGGTAATTAATCAAAGCTTATATTCATAATTTTAGCCCAATGTATTTCCTCATTTCAGAACAAAATAAAAGCAAGTTCACAGATGGTCACCTCTCCAAGCAAACACTCTCTCAAAGATGATGGAGTTGCAAAAGTACTTGGTCCAGAACGTCGAGGATGGGTAAGAGGTCTTGGTTTTGGTGCCACTCCTTCAAAGTTGAATGCTTTGGTGCACAATCATAACTTGCAAACTCAAGTCCAAGAGTTGAGAGATGAAATTAAAGAATTGAAGGCTTTGTTTCAAGTGAAGAGTAAAAGTGCTGAACAAGAAGATAATGTAAGTGGTAAATTAGAATTAATGAATGTTATTCTCAATTACATATACTCTCTATATTTAAAATAATAAATTGTACAATTCGATATGAATTTTACAGCCTAGAGATAGAAGCTTGAATGGTTTAGATAACTTTCAGAATAAGAAATACAAATTGTTATCTTGGTTTGAAAAAGCTGATATTGTTGCAAAAGGTGAAATCGCCTCAACAAATTCAAGTGATCTAGTGCATCATGTACTCCTTGGTAACGAATGTTGGAGAGTTTGGGTTAATGAAGTGATTGATAATGTCAGCTTGTATCGCGTGAGCTTTTTCTTCTTGAAGATGCATTAGGAAGTACAATTGCATGGCCAATTAGGTACATCGAAGTGGATTCGCTGTAATTACAACAAATGTATACTTAATTTCTTTTATTATTTTAAATCAATTTACATTCAAGTTTCTTTGGTAATCAGGTTTTATTAACATACCTTTATTGTTTTTATGGTGTGCAGGGAGTTACTATTTTGTGTGAGCTAAGCTCGAAGAAGTTAACTTTGATATGGACCATCATTTCATTTTGAAGTAGTAGTCTTTTGAGAATTGTTGAGATAGACTTTACATTGACATATTGTATGAGACCGTATTCAATATTTTTATTTATCGAAACAATGGAAACAATATTTTGTAGTAGTAGTCTTTTGAGAATTGTTGAGATTAACAATATTTTTATCTATCGAAACATTAATTATTTATGGATTTAATTTTGTTTTGTTATTATTATAGGTGTGCTGGTAATCAAATAAATAAATAATTTTTTTAAAAATTAAATTGATATTTACGGCATGCATAAGCATGCCGTAAATTACAAAACCAGTATTTACGGCATGCATTGAATGCATGCCGTAAAAAGGGTTCACCTTTTACGGCATGCCATCAATGTATGCCATAAATACTAGTTCACCTTTTACGGCATACATTGACGGCATGCCGTAAATACTGGTTTACCTTTTACAGCATGCCATGCATGCATGCCGTAAATGTGAATGCCACTTTTTACGGCATACAATTGAATGCCGTAAAACTTATTTACGGCGTGCATTGACGGCGTACTTTGCATGCCGTAAAAAGTATCCCACTTTTTACGGCATGGCTTTATACGGCATGCGGGAGCATGCCGTAAAACATTTTTTACGGCATGCAATGCATGCCGTAAAAAGTACATTTTGTTGTAGTGATATGTTATTATAATTTCATTTTATTCAATTATGTCTTTAATTCCTAATTGGTTAAGGAGATTTGATAGTTTTAGAAATAGAATTGAAAATTTTTTAAACTCTTCTCAAGATGAGGAAGAAATTGATCAAGATCATGCATCATATGCATCTACATCAATAGATTCATTTAATTCTCATGAATTTCAAATTGCTCAAATTGAATAAAACTTCAAAAGTGGACTATTTCAAAGGTAGACAAGAGTTCTATCTGTGAAATGAAAATTTGAATTTAATCAAAATTATGTTATTGAAACCTTTGAGCAAACCATTGCTATAAAAAATCAAATTGTTTCAATAAATATGTTTTCAAAAGAGGCCATTCGAGCGCATAGAAAGAAATACAAATATCTTGATGTTGGTCTTGTTCAAATTGTTGTCGAACCATTGTTTAGACTTGATCCAGACATTCCTATTCTCCTAACTCTCCGAGATAAGAGACTTTTAAGGTTTAAACATTCATTACTTTCCATACTCAAGTGTAATCTCGAAAGTGGTCCAATATTTTCAAACTGTTATCCAAATTTTTCAATTAGTCTTCAAGATGAAGCTATTCTTAGTGCTCCAAATTTTCAAATTCAAATTAAGAATTTTGATGTCGATGATCATTCAAAAGCATTTGTTTTAATATAAATATATTACAAGCTTATGAACACTCAACTCAATGTTCGTGCTCTTCAATCTTCTCCTAAAGATGAAAGTTTTTTAGCAAAAGTTAATCATCTTTATTCAAATATTATGATTTTCAAGAGAATACACTGAAATCTTCAATCTAGATGACTAGAATGAGATTTTGAAAATGTTCGAAACCCAGTTCCAACTCCTACTAGAAAAATTCCTGATCAAATTATTTCATTCCCAGACGATCAAGTCAAAGTTATCTTTGATAAGCCCTCTTCGTCAAACACTCTTCAAATGTCTTATTCTTCTACATCTAATTCTAGATCAGAGAATAACTCTTTTCGATTTTCAACCTCTTGAGATAAGTTCAAATGAATAAATTTTAATCCAAAAATTTCAGAAACAAAATGCTTTGAAAAAGATGAAGAATCAGAACTGCCTGATTCTCCAACTTTATCAGATATGCTTCCTTAAGACAAGCTTGATCAGTAATGTAATGTCATGTCATCTACTATTGATAGAAGACATAAATTTAAAACTGATCAAGCTACTTCTGTCAAAACAATTAGACATGCTCTCAAAAACATGTTTTCAAAAGATGAAATAGAATTTTTATGGAAATAATTTTATGATTCTCCTGAAGATTTTAGTTTTCATGAATGATTTGATTTCAAAATTTTTGGAAAAAGGATTTCAAAATAGAAATCTATTCAAAATACCCATATTAATAAGAAAACATGAAAACAGCTTCTCATCCTATGCAAGAAATCATTGTTTCTCAAGGAAATACTGAAATTATTACATCTCCACTCAAAAAATTACCTGACTTAATTGTTATAACAGAAGAATCTAGTCCAATGGTTAAAGATGACAAAAATATTATTTCTCAGAATAATATACTAATATTGTTCTTGAATCTATGTGTTCTCAATTATCAAGATTCAGATATTGTCAAGAAAAATCTTATCTTCAAACCTATTATTGATTCTTTGAGACTCATTCTTTAAAAACTCTTTTTTTTTTTCAAAAATCATTTTCACCAAAAAAGTTTCAATAAAATAATTTTACAACTAAGCACAATATTTTTTCACTTTTTAACTACATATTCTCTAAAAAATCACAATTGCAAAATTTATTCTAATGAAAAATGGGGCTTAAACATAATGATAGTTATTTTTAATTTATATTCGAGTTTAATCATAGTTCACTAGTTACGATTAAATTCGATGTTCGCGACACAAAAGAGGTGATTTTGCTGTTATTTATACTAATTCTAAACTAAGAAAGTAATAAAAATTATTTTGTCAAATATGTGAATGATTGTATTTGATTTCGAATATCTCTATTGCTATTTATTTCAATTCTTGATTTGTAATCTAATCAATTTCATGCATTCATGACAATCATAAAGCTAGTGTATTTAATTCTCTTTTCCAATACAAATTAAGTCTATTATAATCACGACCCAATTATATTCGTAATCCGAATTCATAAGACCAAAATGCATGAAATTATAGATTATCTATGTGATTGCATATGTGATAAAGATGATTCTTAATTCTATCTACATATGTTAATTTTGTCGTGTTATAAACTTGTTATGAGTTTCCTAACACTACAATAAACAACTAATTATTCAATTGGTGGCCAAAAGATTAAATACTGCAATGTGTATGCAAAATCAATCAAGAAAATCAAGAAATAACTAAATTACTAGTCTTAAATTAAAATAAATATGTAATAGGGTTCATCATTCATCTAATATTATAGAAAGACTAGTTTAGCATTCTAATGATTAAATTATACAAGAAATATTGGAAAAAATCACACGGAACGAACAAATAATGAAGAAAGTGGAAAAATTACTTTCTTGACTTGAATTTTGAAAATGGATTAATATTCTTCAATAGTCTTGTATAATCCGCCTTGATCTTGATATTTAGCCTTGTTTTTCGTCTTCAAAATATGTAGATTATGTGATTTTTAGGTCTAAGGAAGGTTGTGGATGTTCTGAACGTATTAAATCTTATATAGAGTGCCAAAATATTACATACCAAAATAAAGTGGAACAAAATAAAGAAAGAATTTTTTTCCTTCGTGAATGTATCACGCGTACACATGGTTCAATTTGGGTGTACAAATGGTTCAATTCAATTTATTCTCAGTCAATCCAAATAAGGCTTGAGTATAGACATGGCCTGCAGGCCTATGCTTACACATGATATTGCCATTTTTTTTTACTAAATTGCATATTGGTCCCCTAACTTTTTCAAGTATGTATTTTGATCATTTTCGACAATTTTTTCATCTCGTTGGCTTCTCTTAAACTCCAATCGAACATTGGCATTCTTGAATCGTAATCTTGCAATCCGACACAACTACTAGAATGTTGCACTTTAGGCCCATGGTTTGGATTTCGTCATTTTTCTTCATTTTTTTATTATTTCTTCCAATTCTTCATGCAATCATCGAATTTTACCTATTAAACACGACATAATACAAATTAGGCCATATTTTGTTTAAAAAAAAACATTATAATGCTATAATTTAAGACTCCGAATAAGTGTAAAAAAATATACTTATCATCACATATTATAAAATTAAGAGTATAATAGAACAAGAAAAGAACAAAAATGACGAGTCAAAATTCTAATTTATATTTCATTATAATAACAATAAAGTTTCTTATACAGGGTTTGGCTTTACAGGATTTTGAAATGTTGCGATGTGGCAATGAAAAAATCCTGTAAAAAAGTTGTGATGCGGCAAGAAACAAGTAAGATAATGAAAATTTTGGGCATTTCAATTATTATAAAAAAAAAAGAATAAAGAATAAAATTTGGACTCGGCCCATCAGCTCATTTTCAACATCTCAATTTTTGGAATAATTATGAGATGCCAAAATATTGCATTCTTAATGCCGTTTCAAAGATCACACTATCTAATTTTTCGCCTCGTTAATGGCGGGCGAAATGGCCAATCCTAGCAAATGTTATGATGCTTCAAAGTATGTCGTTTCAAATTGGTACGAATTGTTTCTCCTAAAAATTTCTAATAAAATTTTAAAGTTAGCATGCTGTCAAAATTCTCGAAAAACTAGTTTGGAACTACCTATTTGACGCGTAGTAACATTTGCTACAAATGACCGTTTCACGCGTCATTAATGACGTGGAAAATTAGGCTATCAGCACTTCGAAATGGTATTAAGAATACAATATTTTGATTTTGTCTAGCATCCTGTAATTATCTTGAAAATTGAGATGTTGAAAATGAGCCGATGAATTAAAGCGAGTAGTCTTGTTTTTTACTTCCATTTTTTTTAATTACTGCCACATCGCCTGGAAACCCTGTAAAGCAAGCCAGGTACGTGTAGTACGATTGTTATAACAATTACCCTAGTATATATGGTTTCAATGGAAGTTTCAATTTGAATAGAATACACACTTCTAAAGTAAGACTTATCTAAGTATCTCAATAAGACTAGATGGTTATCAATAATTATCTCATAATTTTATAACAGTTCCCCTATAATTATTATTTGTACAATAATTGACTCATTGAAAATCATGTTTGTCAAAAATTTAATGAGAATGAAAAATCTCAAAGAGAAAAAGAGTACGGTTAACAGTAACGATACAGGGGTGAAGGAATGGACTAGGCAAATAGGTGCTGGGGATTTTAAGAACCATGCTAGAATTACAACCTTGGTTCACAGTTTTTTATTCATTTGTTTCCCAAAGGTCCGTGGTGATTTAATTTAATAGGTTTACTGGTTGGTGTAAGAAAAAAAAGAAGGAAAAAATGGTGCAAGGATGAAAGTAGTGGTGTCAAAATGGATGCATTGGTTCGATAATGACTTGGCATGCCCGTGTCTTATTATGGGACCGTTGCATATTGATTAGCTGGCCGAATCTTAACCGGCCCACAAAAATGTCTATACGTCCGGAGATTTCCCTGCGATCCAAAACAAAATTAATCGATCCAACCTAAATATGCATGAGTCTTAAAGAAAGAAAAAGCTTATAGGCTATAACCTGGAACCTGTGACAATAGGATGTTGCCAGTCTCAAGGTTGTCACAGCCGGATGTGGCTGTGACAGCTTAAGAAGGCTGTGACAATCTTTATGTCACAACTTCCTTCAAAGAAGACAGGTTTGACTGTTGTTTCAGGAGTACACATAATCTTTCATACTATTTGAAGATATTTTTGCACATTATCGGGATTGTATGTAATGGTGTAACATGATGAAATTGGAGCAATATGAACAATAGGATAAAAATCAAAATAAATCACCAACATAATGTAATTTGAGTACATCGACCTCATGATGTGTGAATTAATTAAATGATCAATCACTAATATCTACCTTCAATTACTCATCCATATTTAAACAAAGTTACACATCCATCATCCATATAAAATATATCCGTCCACGTGGACAAAAAAATCACGTGTAGGTTGGAAATTCTACACGGCCAATAACAGTGTTAAACATTTTGACAGCACATACGAGATAGTTTTCTCTAAAAAATGGGGAACGCCATACCATCGCATAGTGTTGTCCTAATGAAGATCGTTGCCTAGTGAAAATCCATCCCTCGGTTGCTTTCAACACAAAATTATTTTGATCATTGGCAACAACAATTGTCAGCCCAAAATTTTTAGAAAGTGTAAATTTTCAGAAGAATATATCGAGTTCAACCCACATAAATGAGTATTCCAATAGATTTACAGAATCTGGTCCAACAACAAAGGTGTCGACAAATGAATCACTTGGAAATATAGCCCCTGTTTGGCCTTCATTTCGGGGTGTTGAAAATTTTTGGAATGATGATTGATGGGAGAATGTGTGGTAGAAAATTAATGAAAATTTGATTAACGAAATGTAATGAAAAGTAATAAAAAAACATGTGCGTAATATAAATATCATATTTAATTAAAAACAGTTCAAAAAATTATCTCCTTATCGTCCCTCATCTACTGTTTCCTACATTGCTTCTTCAACAATAAAGTTGATTGTCATTTATGGGTTTTGTTGACCTCAAAATATGCTGCCAACAGATGCCGGACCCACTCGTGCATGCGTAAGCTAGATCCAACACGTAAAGGCGGATCAACGATCGAGATCACTCCAAAATTGGACGTGGGAGAAGCTCAACGATATGAGACGTTTTCGCTCGTGTTCCGGCAAGATATCCGAGATACGATTGTATGATAATAACCAATCACTATGAACTCAGATTAAAGATTGTGAATCAATACAAGAGAATAAAACAAATTGCTTCGAGCATCTAAAGTCGCATTTGTCTTCAATTGTTACATGGTTGGGGTATTTCTAGTGTTACAAACGGAATTGTAACCCTTAGATGGTTACACGTTGCCTCATCTTCTCGAACGAAACATCAAATCCTAGCAATCATATTGACTTTCCTAGATCTACAAAGTATTTAATGCTTTTATATCCTATTTACAAGATAAGACACAAATACATTTTTTACACAAGTCACATCAATCATTAAAATAAGATTTCTATAATGAATTCAGGACCTCTGTACGTGGGCAGTCACTAGTTGGGGTGGAGCATCGGACATGTGCCTCTTCGACATGTCCACATCGGATTAATAATGGGCCTCGAAAATTACCGTGTAGGCCCGTCTTCTATGGCTGGTGGTTCGGCAGGAATGGGTCCACAACTTCATTGGGTCAGCCACGTGGCAAATGCTAGTAGCAAGTCATAACAATAGTCCCTCCAAGTCCATGTATGATTATTTATGAGTCCATGTATGATTATTTATGTTTTGCGTGGACTTTTAGTAGTCAACGAAGTGCCTTCCTTGGGCATCAGATGAAAGCTTTAAAATTTTTGATCCATCATGCTAGTCCCCCAAGTCCAAGCATAGATATTTATATTGTGCGTGGAGTTGATAGTTGAATTTTATTTTTTTGTTGGAGCTGAGGCAGAGAATTGTAGAACTGTCGATGCTTCTTTACTTTGAAAATAGCTGAATTTGTTTTTGGAACTGAGGCAGTGTAATGTTGAGCTGTCAAGGCTCATTTGGTTTGACGATAACTGAATTTGTTTTGGAGCTGAGGCAGTGGAATGCTAAACTGCCGAGGCTCATTTGCTTTGAAGATAGTTGAATTTGTTTTAGAGCTGAGGCAGTGGAATGCTGAACTGTCGATGCTCATTTGCATTGATTGCCCTTGATATTTGTGCAATGATTTGAAAGTTTCGCGTGTTTCCAAGATGAGACAGCTGAAGCGGTACAACTTTCAATACACGTACGACCGTCACATTAAATGTGCGATGATGGCTACACATCTTTGCGATAAGCACTAATGCACCGAGGTGGGTATGTGATATTCACGAATGGATCTGAGGCATTGGTGCAATAAATCGTTTAAATTTCACAACTCAGATTTATCACAGAATTGAACGCTTCAGATTCACTGGATCTTGATCCAATGACTAGGATGTATACGTTCTTCATATAAAAACCAAAACTACGCCATTTTGAAGTTTTACTTTTGCGAAAATCACTCGAGTTCTCTCAAGTACTCTGACCATCAAATATTTTTGGCGTTTTCTTGTTCTCCAGTGAACATTCTTAAGTCTCATTCCTTCGTAGGTATTTTCTTGTGAAATCCTTTTCACAATCTTGCATCAATTTCTGTAATTTTCCCATTACTATCTATGATTTTTAATGGATTTTGAGGTGTTAAGGGCAATTACAGTAGCTAGGTTCAGAGAAGAGTTAGTGTCTGGGGGATCAGAAGAGTGGTATACGATAAGTGAGGAACCCATAGATTACGAGGCAAGTTGGGGGGCTGCAAAAATTCCTTCCTCCATAACCTTCGTAAAACTAGCCGAACTTAGGGAAAAATACTGTATTCCCCACTATATCGAAATGTTAGTTCCCGAAGCCCACGAACGTGCCTATTTTTCGAGACCGGGTTGTGTGGCAGTCAGTGAATTCCTGCTTAACGCAGGGGTGTAGTGAGTGCGTCTGCCTCTACACCCCTTCTTTAGGGCGGTGTTGGGGACCTTCATGCTATCTCCCATCCAAATTTTACCAAAGGATGGAGTTAATTAGTTGGGGCCTACTTCCTTTGGAAGGAGGTGTCCTTAGGCGAGGACATGTCCTTGCATGTTTTCCTAACTATCTTCCAAGCAGGGGTAGTAGGGAAAGATGACTCCAAAGGCTGGTACTACCTCACTCCCTGGAGGGCTCATGCTTCCTTTGTCGTAGGGCTTCCTTCCTCCATCAAGGGCTGGAAGGAGTCCTGGTTCTGGATTAAGGGTAGATGGCAAATGGTGGAGGGAGACACTGTCCCGTTCTGTATAGTACCAACCTATTACTATGAAGCACGTGAGTGCCTTGCTTTATACAGTTTCAATTTATTATTTGTGCCTTATGCTAGTTACTGTTATTTACAGATTTTGGTACCGCTTTGAACTCCACGAGGTGAAGTGGGACGTGATTGAGGACATCTACAAGCGGTCCTCAAAACTTCGAAGGCCACAGCCCTAATGGTGCAAAGGCCTTGAAGCCCTCCTCCTCTAGGGCTAAATAAGCGAGAGACAAGCTGGAGCGCCTCAGCAAGGTTTATATCGAAACGGGGGTCGAGGAGGAGGCTTCGAAGAAGGGCCGGGGGTTGCTGATAAGGGAAAAATGGAGGAGCCTCAGAAGAAAAGGAAGCTAGTTCACACGGGTGGGGCTCTAGTGAAATTTGGGATTACCGTGTCCCACCTAGAAAAGGGTGTTCCCTCACCACTGAAGCTATTGGAGTCGGAAATGAAGGCAGCGAAGATTGAGAAGGTTGGAAAGGCCAATGAAGAGACTGAGGACGGAGGAGCGTCAGCGTCAGAGTCAGAGGCCACCAAAAAGGGCCAAGTGGAAAGGACCCCAGGCAAATCTAGGAGTTTTTGGGCCAAGTGCAAAGGACCCTCGGCTATAATTGAGATGCTGCCACCAGAAGTCATGGGTGCCACAAACAATTTCAACAAATTTTAGACGGAGCGGTGGCAGATGTATGTGTCCACTTGTGATGTAGTGGACCATACTGCAACTTTGGTAAGCCAAAGTGCTAGGGCCTTTGGGGTGACCCTTGAATGTCAAGAAGTTCTAGCTGGCATTCAATGAAGGAACAGAGCCTCGGTGGACAAGCTTGCTACTGCCGAGGCTGAAATAAAGAAAATAAATTCTGAGGCTGAGTCGATGAGGGCCAAGCAAGCTGGGGATGAAGTGAAATTGATGAGGATCTAAAAAAGGAGGTCTACGAATCTCAATGCGAAGTACCCTCTCTAACCAAGAAGGTGGAGACCTCAGACAACCACTAGAAAATAACGGCCAGGCTCTAGAGAAGACGAATCTTGAACTTTCTTGTTGTAGAGATGCGAACCAATTCATGGAGAGCCAAATTAAATAGTACGTGGATGAGGCTAAAAGAGCTGAAGCTGAGACTTAACAGGCTGGGAAAGCGGCAGTGAAGAACTACATTGCCAATTTCCATTTGACAGTGGAGTACTAGCGGTTCGCTATCTACTGGCAAAGGTTTACTTATGCTGAAGTGGTAGGAAGGGTGGAAGAGCTTTACCCTGAACTCGACGCTTCAGAATTGAGGGCAGAGTTTATGGATGAGGTCCTTCAAACCCCAGCTGAGGAAGCTGCTGACCAAGAAATTCTTGCTGAAGAAGTTCCGGATCAAGTTGCAACCGAAGCACCTGCCAACAAGGCATTGGCACCCCGGCCACCTCAACAATAGTATAAGTTATGTTCATCATTTGTAACGCCTTTGGCCCCCAAATGTGATTATTTTATCTTTAATGAATGGATTTCTTCACAACTCTCATTTCTCGTTATTTTCCTATTTTATCTTTAATGAATGGATTTCTTCATAAGTATGAAGGCCTCGACAAACAATTAAATGACTCAAATGAACCACTCAAGTAACAATTTTATTGTCAATGGCTTCAACATACTTTCCTCTGAAATTATATTTTGAATAAGTTTACCTCATATTTGGATAACTCAATTTAAAGATTAGGCTTGTGTTGTACGCCTTGGAGTTCAGGCGAGGTGATCCCTTTAGGGATTTTGATCCTCTTTTCCGAGGTCCAAGCTTCCTTACATGGTGGATGGTTCATCTATGTAAGGGTTTCCCCCTTGACGTTTAGCTTCATCAAGATGAGTTTTGTGTTGTATGCCTCGGAGTTCAGGCGAGGTGATCCCTTTAGGAATTTTGATACTCTCCTCCGAGGCGGCCACACTTCCTTACATGGTGGATGGTTCATCCATGTAAGGGCATCTCCTTTGATGTTTAGCTTTGTCAAGATGAGTCTTTTGTTGTACGCCTCAGAGTTTAAGCGAGGTGATCCCTTTAGGGATTTTGATCCTCTCATTTGAGGCACCCACGCTTCTTTACATGGTGGATGGATCATCCATGTAAAGGGTTCTCCTTTGACATTCAGTTTCATCAAGATGAGGCTCGTGTAGTACACCTCAGAGTTCAACCGAAGTGATCCCTTTAGGGATTTTGATCCTCTCCTTCGAGGTGGCAACACTTTCTTACATGGTGGATGGTTAATCCATGTAAGGGCTTCTCCCTTGACATTCAATTGAAGCAAGATGAGGCTTATGTTGTATGCCTTAGAGTTCAAGCGAGTTGATCCCTTTAGGAATTTTGATCCTCTCCTTCGAGGCATCCACACTTTTCAAACACACATTTTTCCTTAGCTTTTCGTGCAAAGTATTTATTTATTTACAAAGGTTGGGAAAGATCTTCCAACTATTCAGTACATTCATTGGTAATAAATTCTTAGAAGCTCGATGTTCCATGGATGAGGTTGTTCCTTACCACCCATATCTTCAATGCTGTACGTGCTAGGTCGGAGTTCTTCTTTGATGCGATATGGTCATTCACAGTTTGGACCCATGATTAGTAATTTCGAGCCCTTGCTGCTCGCCAACTTTGATAGAGCATCAGCATGGGCATTCTCCATGCGTAGAACTTGGGTTAATTCAAACTTTTCAAAGGATGGGAGCAGGTCCATCACCAACCGGAGGTACGCAACCATACCCTTATCTCTGGCCGTGAAGTTGTCGTTTACTTGGCCAACAACGAGTTGGGAGTCGCTGTTGACGCACAACATCTTCACTTGCAACTCTCTTGCTAATCTAAGGCCGACAAGCAGTACATCATATTCGGCCACGTTGTTGGTGGCATTGAATCCGAACCGTATCTCACAATTCAATTTATGACCTTCAGGGCTTATTAGGACCATGCCGCTCTCGAACCAGCGTCATCCATGAAAAGATTCCATGTGAGTGGGATCGGTAGGTTCCATAGCCCTTTTCATCTCGAGGACGTTAGCAAATTAGGCTACAAATTTCTCTAGGGCCTGGCCTTTGATGGCCACTCTGGCTTTAAAGAGGACGTCAAACTCGCTTAACTCCACCGCCCATTTTAATAGTATCCCAGAGGCGTCTGGCTTTTGAAGTACTTGTTGAAGTGGGAAATTGATCAACACATGTATCGTATGAGCTTGGAAATAAGGCCTCAATTTACTTGATGCGGTGATCAATGCCAAAGTTAACTTCTCCATATTCGAGTATCGAGTTTCGAGTGCAAGCAATGCCTTGCTGATGTAGTAAACTGGTAGTTGGGTAGTACCTTCTTCTCTGACAAGTACGACACTAATGACTTCATTTGAAACAGCCAAATAGAGTTGTAAGGCCTTTTCGGGCTTGGGTTTCGAGAGGAGGGAGCCGGTCCTAGGTGCTTCTTCAACTCTTGGAAGGCCTTTTCACATTCATCGATCCATTGGAATTTCTTCTCTCCCTTTAGAATCTTGAAGAAGGGTAGACGTGTCGGTAGCCTTAGAGATGAAGCGGCTTAGGGCGGCCACGTGCCCTGTTAAATTTTGTACCTCCTTTGGTTTTTGAGGGGACCTCATCTCAACCAGTACTCGTATCTTCTCAGGATTTGCTTCTATACCCCTTTGGTTAACCATATAACCTAAGAACTTGCCCGAAGCAACACTGAAGGCACACTTGAGGGGGTTCAACTTCATCCGATATTTTCTCAGGATCTGGAAGCTATCATTCAAGTGGACTATATGATCATCTGCCTTTAGGCGTTTAACGAGCATATCATCCACAGACCTCCATCGTCTTGCCAAGGAGCTTGGCAAACATCTTGTTAACAAGCCTTTGATAAATGGCTCGGCATTCTTTAACCCAGAAGGCATCATCTTGTAGCAATAGAGACCCCTATCTGTGATGAAGGTGGTGTTCTCTTCATCAACCGGGTACATGAGAATTTGATTATAACCAGAATAAGCATCCATGAAGCTCAATAATTCATGTCCCAAGTGGAGTCTACAAGTTGATCAATCCTGGGAAGGGGAAAATATCCTTGGGACATGCCTTGTTAAGGTCGGCAAAGTCGATACACACCCTCCACTTTCCGTTGTGCTTCTTTACTAAAATCGGATTGGAGATCCATTTCGAGTATTGGGCCTCCCTGATGAAGTCATTCTCAATTAACTTCTGTACCTCTTCCTTCAGGGGTTCATATCGTTTCGGGTTATGGGCTTTCCTCTTTTGTGTATGCGGGGCAGCTTTAGAATCAATTTTCCGGTGGTTGTAGCTGACGTTGGGGTCAATACCCACTATATTCTCATGCCTCCAAGCAAAGACGTCTCGATTTTCACATAGGAAGTTCTTGAGCCTTTCCTTAACTTCCAGCGTTAGGCCCCTTCCCACTTGTAACGACTTAGTGGAATCCAGGTGATCCATTGGGAATTCAGTTAGCAAGTTGAGTGAGTTAGTCAGTGAGCTGTAAATATTCCTTTTTCACTTTTATATTTCCTCTTCCTATTTATACTCCAGCTTGTTCAAACGAGATTAATTGGATTGAATATTTTTCTCTTCCATTTCACAGCCTTGATCTTCAATACTCGAAGAATTGCAAAAAACGATTGGTATGCTTCTCATCACATTCGGTTCAACAATTGGTTAGCTTCTTACGTTTCCAATTTTTGCTTTTTCAGTTTATACTTCAGTAATCCAGTGTCAAAGAAGCTGAACAAAGAGATATGGCGTAAGAGAAGTTCCAACCTACGGTATTAACAATGTTGTTTTGGGAAAATAACTGACTGCTTCACTGAATACACTTGTTTTTCTGCTTGCACAATGTTTTCAGCTCGTAATTTTATTTTTCTTCTCTGGCATTCCAGGCGGGCTTTCATAGGTCGAGTTTCTAATACATATCCGTCAACTTATTCAAAGTCAAAGAAAAGTGCCTTGAAAAAATTACCTTAAGAGAGTGGCTACATAGGATTTCAAGATCCAAGATTGCAGATTTTTACCATAGCATTGTGGTGGATAGCAAAGCACATTATAACTTTGTCATACGTGGTTTGATTGTTAAATAGTTTTCCATACTTGATTAGAGGTTCTTGATTGTGATAAAATAAGTCGTGCTTTCATTTATATCTTTATATTGGTGTTTAAGATCTCCCGCGCGAGTAAAAAATTGAATTGTACGCTAAGTTTACTTGTAGATGGGTAAAATTGTATCATTAAAGTACGGAACAACCAAATAAATGAATTAGTGCCCTCACTTGCTAGTAATCAACATCCAAATAAAATTGAGCGTCCATGGTGATTTAACACCCACAAAAGGTGCAAAGGGCATGCCACACTTATTTGCCAAGTAGGTTGTGTAAATGTAACATCGCCAAATTATTCATAAGTTGCCCTACTCCTTCAATCGGCCCAAAATAAGTTCCTAATTCGAACATTATCATCTACATCCGTCATATAAAAGAAACTTGAATTCTTTGCTTGCATCCAAACAAAATAATCATGAATTGCTTCAGTATCTCCAATACCAAGTCTTAATTGTCTTCTTAACAATGTAATTTCTACAATCATTTTTCCCAAAAAGGAGACATTATCTTGACCCCTAGCTTCCACTACAAATGATGGATAATTCTTTGCCACAAATATCCCAGCTCGATCTTTCAATTCAAGTTTTCGTTAAGCACCGATACTAATTTCCCTGTTACAAGAGTAAAATCTTGATTTTTGTGGACTCAATCCATTGTGCTCAAGTGTAATAGAATTAATCTTGCACTTTCCATCTCCATATACAGAAGCATTAACTCTAGCTTAGCACCCACTTTTGTCTATGGATTAGGATTGAGGTAATTTTGTTTTTGAGACCTTGAATTTCCAGCAAGAGAACAAGAGAAGCAAATCCATTTTAAATTTCCTTGTGATCATAGCGATTGCCTTATAATTCCAAAACCTTCTTGTTTTCTGTATTGTTTATAGCACTCATAAAGGTTGTTCACTAAATCAAAATGCATTCCAACTTCAGGCGCTTGAATAATCTCTTTACAAACCAAGTTCTTGTGTACCTCTTGTTCATCCACATATTCTTCATGACTCATATCCAACATACTATCTTTCTCAATGAACTCTTGATCACTTTTAAATATATTAACTCCAAGAATCTGAAATACATATTAAAATACAAGAATGTTAAATACGCAAGACTTGTTCTTTCACCTACAAGCAGCCTGCGTTTTGTGTATGAAGTCAAGAATTTGAAACAAAAGCATAATTACCATTAGAAGATCAACTTTATAGCAATTTAACTAAATGAAAAGTCTAATTTTCTCCTTGGAAATATAAATTTTTAGTCAATAAATTAGAATTTAAAAACAATAAATCAGTGCAAAACTAAAACTAAAAAAAAATGAAAAAAAGGTTTTCATACAAAAGGAAACTACGAAGACTTGAACCCAGAAATCTACTAAAAAATTAATGTACCTAAAGAATCCTGTAAAGACCTGGGTAAAAATCTCATATAAGTTAATGAGAAGCATACCAATTATTTTTGCAATTCTTCGAGCCTGCGATTTCATTCAGTGAGAGCTCTTTTCTGGTGGATGGCGGAGGCGGTGAAGCCAATACGACGGTGATATGCTATTGGCAGGGTTGGCCGCATGGGGAGGGAGAGAGAGAGAGAGAGAGGATGTAACGGTATTGAGTGGTTTGTTTGTGGGAATATGAAACAATTTTTCTCCATAAACCGATTTGACCTTTTCTCCCCCCTTTTTAATTTAATGAAAATAAGTAATTACTATTAAATTAAATATATATGCCACGTAGGACACTACGTAGATGGACTTCGGTAGTCTTCACTACGACTAGCAAGGGTGAAGGGCCTAGTTAATCTTTACTTACAGAGCCTATAGTACATGTTTTGCATATGCGGATAGTTGATTTCGATGCTACACCTGAATTAGAGATTTCGTCCTTGGTTTCAATACCACACATATAAACGTTCTGTCTCCCCTCAACAAGTCACTACAGCATTTGAGATCTTTATAGACAACATAAGAGAAATGATCTACTAAACACCGTGTTAAACAACAATGACATGACATTTTGTTATGGATATGATGAAGCATTGACAAGCATAAAACATACTAAAATACAGGGGCGTCGTGATGGTGAGGAGAAACACGAGCTTCTTATGATATAATCACTCTATAATAATCATAATATTTGCAGTTAACCAAATATGCATGCCTACATACTTCCCAAAGAAGACCTCAAAGTTACATACTCCAAAGAAGCTACTTTTGAGCTTAGCCAAACATGCTCAAAATACTATAAACCTGTGACTATTGTGGCATTTCAACGTACCATTTCATGGATGCCTTCACCACCCGATGTTATGATTGTTGTCGTGTAAGCATTTGCATTCTCTGGTTTTCCAAGTGAGAAGAAAGTCTGGCACACTTCTTTCTCTTCTCCTCTAATTCATTCTCCAATTCCTCTATCTGTTTTTCAGTTTAAATACATTAATAATTTTAATCCATAATAATAAGATGCAATTATCGACAAATATATAAATATATGAATATATGCACCGAGTATTTCTTTAACTACCACGATATTTAATAACCAAATCATAAACTGCTCGTGCTAGTAACTAAAAAAATTCAATACCGTTTTTTTCAATTCAACTTCCTTCTGTATGTGTTCCTGACACCTGCCGGAAAGGATTCAGAGTCAATTCATTGGTAGCCATAAAACTATAAATAAACAAATAAAGGACAAAAAAAATTGAACTATGATGGAATCAAAGATGTTCTGTTTAAGGAAAATACATCTGTGGATCGAATTGATTGTAGAACTTGAGTTTAATTAGCCGATTTATAAGGGAATATTATCATCTAGATGAATGAACAGATTAACCTGCAACAATGATTAATTACTTTTGCTACAAAACAAGTTCATATTTCATCTCCGTTACCTTTTCTCAATAATAACAAACAATTTGAAAGAACTGAGTCGACCTCTAGAAACAGTATTCGCCACATGAATATACATTCATGCATGGAAACATATTATATACTCTCTGCAATAGTTGGTTATGGTTACATGCCCCTTCCTACGCCCCTACCTCTAAAGTTAACAAACTAAGTTTAATATTTTATGTTTCTTCAGGTGGTATTAGATTATAACTGATATGAGCATATACTATTTACCTATTGAACAGCTGGATGTTCTCTTCAGATATCTGATCAATTGATCTAGAATTCAAACCATCTAGAGATGCTTCTCTGGCAGACCCCTGCAACCAGTGCCAGTTAACCAGAATAAGCAATAAAAACAATCTCTCGTTAGTCTAGATTAAAAGTTATGCTTGGAACAAATTAAACCTAAGTATGGGCATATAACGTTCCAACAGCAAATAGTTCAACAAATTTCACTCCTCAACAACAATACATGCTTGAAGGAGACCATCTTCACAAGGCATCAGGCACAAAGATTCAGCCAGTTAAGGAAAATTCACACTTACAGCTACAGGCCCAGTAATATTAGGCAATTTTCCACTGTCACTAGTTCTGGTGGTACGAGTTCGTTGACCAGGCAACTGATGCAGCAGATCATCGGAAAGATCAATAACAGGTTGAACTGAATGCATGTGACTATCAGTTGCAGACTGCTTTTGCATACTAGCTCCATCTCGAGGTTGCACAGTATATTGGTTTTGCAGATTACCCTTGTTCTTGCCATCAGGCTGGTATCCTATCAAGTGACAGTGACCTTTCCTGCATCATAAATTATATACTTGATTTTTCACATTTTGGAGGAACTTAAATAACATAGGACTGTCTGAAATCCAATTGTGAAAGAAACTAGTTCAGTTATGTAGAAAGGCAGACGGAGATACAAACGCACAGAGATATGAAAAAATTTCTCTATGAATGGATAATACCAGTTCTGAAAGTCGTCCATTATAAGGATCATTCGCTATGGTGTCATATTGGTTTACTAGAGAACGATTTCATTTTATTCTTTCTACAGCAACTACTATTAAAAGCTGAGAGAGATGCACCAAAATGGCAAATCTCAGTCAGTTATTAACCAACTAGATCAGTTTCAGATACCTTACACAAGACTTCAAGCAACATTGTGCAAGGGAAATGAGGCCGGAGATAAAATTAGTTTAAAGACAAACACAACACAACAAAAAACATTGCCTTTTCCCAATAAAATTGTGGTTGGCTACATAAATACCTTTTTGCCTGTCCAGTTCATCGATTTAACTAAATCTTAACAATCACAACTGCCATGTTAATTTTGGTCCACTCTTCTCTCTTCAAACTTATTTCCTTGGATAGCATCAATCTTACGAAAGAAAGCTTCATTAAGTTTTCGCTTCCTGATTACCCAAGTACTGTTAACTTATCCTCAACCTCGCCGCCTCCACTTGTTGACATATATTCTCATTTCTTATGTTCACACATCCATCATAGCATCCTCAGTTCCACTATGTTCATCTTAAGATTTTTATCTTTTAACAACCCAACATTCAATACCATAAAACCCAGTAGGTCTAATAACTGTGTAAGGTCCAATAACTGTTCAAGGTCTATTAACTGTTTCATAGAAACTGACTTTTTCCTTCCTTACGAGGATCCTCCTACAACATAAAATTCCTGCAAAACTTCTCTATTTCATCCACCCTGGTCTAATCATTACATTACCTCTTCATCAATTTCTCATTCCTTGTTAATAATCGCATATAAATATTTAAACCAATCCGGTAGGGTAACTCCACTATTATTCCAATTCCAAATATTACTAGGCTTATGCTAAATCAATAAAAACTATATTCTCACTGTTTCTTTTCTCCATGCATTTGTAGTCAATATCCTTAGAAGATAAATGGCTTCCATAGTAAATTGTCCAAGCACCATGCAAAACTGAGTTTCTGATAACTTAAAGAGTTTCACATTAATCTATGCCCAATTGCCCTTTCCCATAATTCAACAGAGATGGCTAATGAGTTTAATACCTTTGCAGTTTGTACAATCTCAAATATCTACTCAATCACCCTCTTGGTTTTAATTTAACTGCTTCATACTTTTCAAAAGCCTCCAAACTTCTGTCTTTTTGTAAGATTATATAGCATTCTCTTTTAGTCTTGATTTTCATTTAAACCATGTTCCGCCCCATATTTATTTATCAGTTGGTTTCTACCCTTAGATTCTCTGAAACCTCATTCCCTAGGTTTCTAATGTAACTAGTCACCTTATTCCACATCATGTTACTCTGTCCCTATCCCACTTCCATTGAAATTCCATCCTTAAATTTCACATATTTTTTTACCCTCCAGGTTCCACCAACTTGTTATATGACCTCAAACATCTTTGCCTCATTGGTAATTCTTTTCTGTTTCTTTACAACGTCAAGAATCACAAACCTATTGTGCATTTCAGCTCTGACAAGGACCAATCACCTTCCTATAAAGACGAAATCTATTTGTCTAAACCTCTGCCACTTTTAAAAGTTATAAGTTGGTCTCTTTATCGATGCATGTATTCGCTAACACTAAATGACAAGCAATCCGAAGTCCAAAATTGTATTACCTTCTTCACGTTGATCTCCTGAGCCAAAAATTACCAATTTACCATGAACCGTTTCATATCTTGAGTTTTACCCATACGACTGTTTAAACCACCCACAACAAGTATATATTTAACCAAGGGTTGACTGAATAAATCCATACATGTCATCCCAAAACTATTGTTGTCCAATCCTATCCAAATGCACTGATAATATTAATCGACTCTTCTTTTAAAGGAAGTATAACCAATATTATCCTATCCCCAATCCGTTTAACTTGTAATGTATGACCCCATTTTATGAACCAGCTTCAACAATTATTCCAACTCCAACTCTATTATTCTCCTTGCCCATATCCGAAAGTTTATATCCCATGTTCCCTATTTATTTTGCCGTCTCCCCACTCATTGGCCCTGTCCATTAGATCACAGGACCCTTGCTATTCAACCCTCGTGGTATCAAAGCGTTGAGTTGCTTATGGGGTACGCCAACTAAGCCTTGCTAACTTTTCACTACTACACACGTCACTAGTCCCAACAAATTGTATAAGTGGAAGCAAGAGAAATTATTGGCTGACAAAAACAAACTAACCTGAGTTTCAACTTAATAGAGATCGTGCAATATAATGATACTGCTAAGAGCTGATTAAACTTAAAAATAAAAAGCAAACAAGTAAAGAAATAATACCAATATTCCATAACCATTTGTTTCAACCTCATCTCCAGCTTGGTAAACAGAGATGATCTCTCAAAATCCTGTTTGTCATGTGCAGGTTCTATGAAATTTGCTTCCAGTACTCCTGAATGCAATAGATTAGTTAGTTTCAAAGAACTAGTAGAAAAGTAGCCTGAACTAAAAAACTGTTTAAGCATTACCAACAACACCGTCTCCTCTACAAGAACCATCCCCCGTGACTTTCCAGAAGGGCTGTTGGAACACAACATTTTAAACATCAATGTAACTTGAGATTTCCCTCATCATTTAAATGTGAAACTTCAGTATGCGTTCATTAATTATTTTCATTTCAGACCACAGCTTTGCTGTAGACCATTTTGATTACCCAAATTATAAAAATCCAGCTGTTTAAATTTTCTTCCAGAGAATTATTCAGATATACCTCACATTCAACCACTGTCACAAAATTAAATATATGCATGAAGGCTGGGAAATTAATATACTAAAACCTCACATCGGCCATAATTAGAGGAAAAATCAAATTATGTGATAATTAGGGAAATGAAACTACACCAACGGATTTTTCACGTATTAGTACACGTACCCTGATGAGACGATTTTTATGGTATACGTTGAATCCACAAACTTTCAGTGCAGGTGCTTCTTTAATAAAGCCAATGGTTGTTTCCACCATCACCTACCACGGAAGGACAAAAAAAAAAAAAATAATTAGAATACCAAACATTGATAAAAATAACCAATAAACCAATACTTCTCTAAAATCATCGTTCCAAAATCCACCCCAATCCGCACCTTGACCCCAAACATAATTGACCACCATCACAAAATATCCATTACTAATTCCAGCAATACCACAAATATCAAATTCCACTAACAATAGCAGGTTGTAATTTCGTTGTCCGTAACATTTCATGCGAAAACACTCAATCAAATTAGATCTACCTAATTGATATATATATTTTTTTTCAAATTGTATAGAAATCGAATCAAACACCCCCTCATAAAACTATTGCAAATCATACCTCTTTTGATGACACACCAACAGTGGGCCTGTATGTGATTGCTTTTGAGTATTTCAAGTCATCAGCAATATATAACTGCTGAACAGGCTTCCCTCTTAAAATAATTTTGAAGTTCGTAAATTTTCTGAGATACAGTATTGACGCATAAGCCTGAAAAGAGACATGTACTGCAAGTTTTATTCATTAAGAGAAACTTAAGAAAATAATCTAAGTGATGGTCTAAAAAAGCAACCGGTCTATGTTGGACATGTACACTTGTCTGACAAACTTAAAGCTTGTTTGGAAGAGATTTTTTCAAAAACCTATTTCCCCCAAAATCATTTTCAACCACACATTTTGTTGGACCCATAGTTTTTCTTCACCTTTTAAACACACCTTCTTCGGAAAAATCATATTTCACGTGAAAAATCATCTGTAGTCACTTGTCCAACACATTTTGGCTAGGCCAAAAAATAGAAGTTTTTAATTCACACAATTCACAATACATGGGCTTTACCTTGTTGTATGTTGGACAGCTGTTGAACTTAAACACATATCAAAAAATATAGATAGTGAAGATGTAAATTTCTCATACAAAATTTAGCTATCTTTTAGAGGAAAAAATTTACATATAAGACTAACGTGTCATATCAATTCAGTTGCAATTACAGCTATTGCTGCTAAAGGGACAAAAATAAATATTTAACCATTTATTTTATCATATGTTGTTTCTGGCTCTTTAAAAATAAAGGTCATATCCATGTAGAGTTGCATCCAGGTCTTGAGCCTGAAGTCTGTTTCTTAGAAAATAAGACATGAGGAGAACATAAAGTTTAATTGTTACCCTTAGTGAAAAGCGTATGCGGTAGGAAATATGAGATTGTAGTTCAAGGACCCTCTTCAATGTTTTGGATGGATTCCCCCGATTAGCTTCATCTCTCAACCTAATATCCTACATCAAAGGGTTATCAGAAATATTTTTTTAATGAACAAAAGTCAAAGAATGTCACCAATGTTTCTAACATGTCATCAGTAACAAATAACCGTCGCTACTTGAAACCATGAACATAAAAATGTGAAATACGAATAGCTGCAAATAAACTATATAGTAGCCAACAGAAAAGATCATATGTGACTATGTTGCTCGGACTCGGGTGCGAGTGTCAGATACGGGTACATATCTAGGAGTCGGATCCTTCTTATTTTAAAAATTAAGATACGGATATACGATTAAAAAGTATCCGAATTTTGGATACGAGTACGGGGATACGTCTTATAAAATATTTTTAAAAATGACAAAACAATTATTTTATTTTATTGTAGTATAAGTATTTTTAGTTTTATAATTAATAATATTTTTGTGATTTTTAATTACTATATAAAATGTTGACATAAATAAAAATAAAAAATAAAATTCAATTGGATTATAATTTGAAATTAATTTAAATTTAAAGTCAAAATATGTTTTTTCAAAAAATTCAAAGAAAAAGGTCAATTTCAATGTCTTATGTATTATTTAAAAATAATTATAAAGATATAAATTTAAATTTAATACAAAAAAAAAGATGTAACATTAAATTATTTTAATTACCAAATAAAAAGTTTACACAAATAAAATATAAAAAATAAAAATTTTAATACAAAAAATAAATTTAAAGTAAATGGGTTGGATCTTACAATTCATCCCAATAAAATAATAAAACTTTATCAGCTTTATTTTTACAAAGCCCATAGAGAACATTAAAAAATTGGGCCACAGCCCACATTAAATTAGGGCTTTCTTCCCAGTAGCTTTGCATCGTCTTCTCTGCATCAACTCCTTTGCAAGCTCCTCAGCAATTGTTTCTCTTTCTCCGCTCCGCAAGTCCTCATCTTCTCCCTTTTGCTGCCGTGTCCAAGTGCAAAGTCAAGGATCCGATCCATATCCTGTGTCGGTATCCGTGTCGTGTCGTGTTGTGTCGACACGGATACTTCTCCATTTTTGGAGAGTCCGAGCAACATAGATATGTGATATACCCTCCTTTAGGACAAAAATTAAAAATCATATATAAATGGTCAAACTTTATTTTGAACCACACATTCCAATGTCTACAAGTAGTATCCACTTACCCATCACTCATTTCTATCAATTTATATATTAAACCATTTATAAATTCTTCCAAAGGGAGGCATAAATATATAGAAAGACTTCAAAAGAAGAGCCGTTCATTAAAACCAAATGAAGTAATGTTTCTCACTAAGCCAAAAAGCCTATGTGAGCAATCTTTTTTAATGTTTAAGCAAAGGATGCTGTGGTTACTAGATGACAAAACAAAGTTTCACTTCACACAAATACTAATATACACATGCTCAATAATGATTTAAGTGCACAAACTACTGCATTTTCAATGTCAAAAAAAAAAAAAAGGAAAATAGAGTTATTTATTACCGATACATGTGCATAAAATGATGATTTTGAAAGACAAATGATTTCAAACCAAGCCTCATCCTCGTCTTGGATTCTTAATAAGCTATTGTTATTAGCATTTTATATGGTGTGAACTCTCTTTTTCAATTATTCCTCACCCCAACATGCCCCTTTCTTTTGGTTGTATATGACGATGAGCTTTCAACTCAAAAGCACGGATATTTATAAACTCATTACGTTACCCGTATCCGATACGTATCCAAGCTAAAATACTTTCCAATACCTTTTGATACGTACCGGATACATATTTTCAATTATTGTAGATTTTTTTTTATATTTTTAAAATTTTCGATACGTATCAAATATGTATTTTAATTATTTTGTATTTTTTTATTATTTTCGATATTATGTGTAACTAGTATTAAATAATACATGTAAAATTGTATTACATTAATTTTATTATTGAAAATAAATAATGATTTAATACATGTAAAACCTTGCTAATAAATTATACATTGATATAATTAAATTCCACTATATATTTATTATTTTAAATATGTGTAATTATAAATTATTAAAAAAAAACTATCTTATAAAATAGTAAGGGAAGACAATTTTAAACTTAAAACATGTCTTCTTCTCAACTGAGTGATTAAGAATTATCAAAACCAATTTGGAAATATGTTAACAAAATCAAGTTAAATGCTGGTGCAGGTGGAAATACACAGTGGTAGTGAAATTTTTATCTGAAAGCGCATACAAATTCTTACACTAGTCGGAGCTCATTTGTTGAAGATAATGAAATTATGTTGAATTTTATAATACATATCCGAGTATCCTAATTTTTTTTAAAAATTCATATCGACGTACTCGTATCGTATTCGAATTACGCATCTGTATCTGTGCTTTCTAGGCTTTCAATGCTGAAATTCTTGTATGTAGGTAATATACAAAGAAAGTAGCACCAGAAGTTCTGTGGATAAGCCTGGACTTTGGAGTCAAAAGCTGAACAGTGAAAACCAATATGTACATGTTTGTTTTACGAGCCATGGTATATTTTAATAGTGTCTCCCCTCCAACAAGCTGTCTGGTTGTACTTCCAAATCCTACTGTAATCCACGGCCAACTATCCAGTGAAAATTTCTAGATTTGCAGTAATACAATGCCATCAAAGATTCAAGATAAATATCACCATTTAGATATTGCTTATGTAGATTACCAGTTTATCCAGGACTGTGGTACCACGATGTTTATATTTTTTCGACTTACACACAGATATTCTTCAAGTTCCATGCAGTGCTGTCACATTTGTATTTGAACCTTACAATGCTAAAATGTGAAAAAAATTAGATAGATTTTGAAAATTCATCCAAGCTATATACAGATTTCTGCAACTGCATTATCTCGTCATTGACAAGTTTTTGGAGCCTTATGATAAATTATTCTCATTTACTTTTGAGGATCAGCGACATAAAATATACTATCTGGAATTCTATTATTTCAAATAACATCACTATGATTTTTTTCTTTTTGGACGAAAAGTGTATGATATTATCCAAGCTCACAACAGTTCAAAATGATCCTAGTTTTGGCCTATTATTTAGGTTGTGGTAAAGCTTATGTTTAGAGACACTCAAATCTGCAATATCTTTAAAGAAAAGCAAAAGGAAATATAAAAAGAGAATGAAAAAGTTAGACACAAAATCTTAGCTGGAACCAGTACAGGACAATGAGAGGCAAACAAGAACAAAATTTGGAATAAAAACATTATAGTTGAGTTAGAGGGTGTTTGACACCCATTTTAATGAGTTAAAAATTTTTGGAATAGTGATTGATGGGAGAATGTGCGGTGGAAAAGTGATGAAAAGTTTTAGATTTGTGTGTAATATTATTTTATTTGGAGAATGTGTGGTTGAAATGAAGAAAGAGAAATAAAATGGGTGCCAAACATGGGCTTAATATATTTCCAAGGTGAAGTTTAAGATTAATGAATGCAAAAATCCAGTCATCAGTAACTACATAGAAATTAGTAAAGCTCAGGTATGCCAAAAAGATATTACTAACCTCATCGTCGTCATCAAAATTCAATTCATAGATGCCTTCATCATTCAGCCACAGGTTATATATTATGATCTTTGTTCCATGTGACCCAATATTTTCAAACTGGAAATAATGAAAGAATACATTATAAAAGCATTAATCTGTAACAGAAGTCAAGAATAAACCTCCGAGAGTCGTAAAATAGGTTTAATTTGCAATTGTAATTGCAATTACTGAGATTAATCTTTTCAATCATATGATCTGGAGTCTATTCAATAATTTACCATATAAAAAAATTCCAAGTTTATTTCATGGACCTCTGTTCTCCATCCTTTAACTTATTTTGCCTGGGTAAACCTTATTTCTAGTATTCCTTCAAAGTAATATTTGTTTTTCTAATTAAATTCTCAACAAGAAACAAACATAGCAATCGAAATGTTTAAGCAACTAAACTGTGGAGGCAAACTTGCTTTTGGGTAATCACTCCATGACATTGTACAGTATAGAACTAAAAGTTTTTGTGCTAGAGATGTTGCATTTCATCAAAATTGAACCTGTAGCATAAGCTCGTCCTTAGATGCAAATGGAGACCATTCAAGGATGGTATTCAAGTTATTGGACCAATCATCCTTAGAGCTATAGATTATAGGCTCGGCCCAGTGGTCTGAGATATCAAAATCAACCTGCAAATTATTTTCAGGGAAGAAGAATGACAAATATGTTCTTGTAAGAAAATATAAAATCAATGTCCTTTCATGTCAGAAATGTAGACAACTAAAGGAAAATTTCATTATTAAGCATAACAAGTCAACCATTGGAACAATCACATCATCCTGCCCGGTTCTCCGCAGAAATGTATATGAGAGAAGACCAACACTTTGGGTTGCGCACCTAGAGAACGAGAGTTAGAAAAGTGTCAAAAACACATCAAGATGGTAAACAATATCTCTAAAGCACTAGAAATGAATATTGCCAATGGTCAGTCAAATCATATAGCTTTAAAACCTAAAGGCATCCCCACAAATAAGCACATTGTAATAAGTATTAACTCTTCTTCTAAAATAATTGAAAAACTGCACTTTCCAATATTTTTCACATATGTTATCAGTTCCAAGACATTTACCAATAACCCGACTTTGACTGATTTATATTTTGCATTATCAAAGAACTCCAGAGTTTCAAGACCCCTTGACAGATTGAGAGTAGGAATGAGCATATATGCAAGTAGCTTAATGTAAATAAATCAAGAGGGTATAATTAGAGAAAAAAAATACCCTGACTTCATTGCACGACTAAAAACGATCACATCAGCTCCCAACCGCATGGTACTTGTTTTGAATCCATTACCATCTGAAATAAGAACATATTAGAAAATCTCATTATGTACATCTAACGTTTCCAAATGATAATAAAAAAAAAATGTATTAAGGTCGCAAGTGACTATCAATCAATTAACATATCATTGTGCACATAACTTCAGTTTCCCTATGGGAATTCTAATTGACTGAAAATAATTTGAATTTCCTTTTGAGGATATCCTTACAAAGATCACAAGGATCCTTGTCAAATAAATAATTGATTAACTGAGGCTGTTCAAACATGAGAGGTCAGCTCTGGGAAGCTAGGATACTCTCTAGGAGCTGATCTAAGCATAGGTCAGGATTAACTAAGGCTGTTGAAACAAGCATACAACTCATTTTTTCTCAAACTCATTTTCAGTCACATTCTCACGATAAAATATACTTCACGTAAACTCAGAATTTTTTCATACTTTTTAACCACATTCTCCAAAACAAAAAAAAACAAAAAAAAAATCACTATTACAAAAGTCATTTTAATGGTTGTCAAACAAGGGCTAAGTCAGCTCTAGGAAGACCAGGTAAGTGTGTCAATATCTCACACATGTTGGAAATGGAAACAATAATCAAACAAACATGAAATAATGCAATCTAAATATATGACGTTGCTAATCCTAGATAGAAGCTATGATGCTCGGACTCAGGAACGGGTATCTGTACCGGTACGTATTTAAGTGTCGGATCTTTTATTTTTTAAAATGTAGGATATGAGGACATGGCTAAAAATAGTCCAAATTTTGTACACGGGTACGTGGATACGTCTTTCAAACTTCAATTTTTTTACTAATCCAAGATGTCATTTTGAATAGACCAAAATTAATTATTCACAATGAAGGAAATGAGTATTTAACAAGGGATTAAGACAGATAAAATATAATTTTGGGGTTTAGTTTTTAATAATGGAAATTACTAAATTTTATATAAAATAGAAAACGGGGAACTAGATTGTAATTTGGACTTAGTGGAGTACTAAGTAACACTATATGGAACCCATTTTCATTTTATACAAATAAAACCCTAAACCACCTATATAGAGATAAAAAGAAGGAAAAAAAGAAGAAGAAGAAAATGGAAAGAAAAAAGGACGAAGAAAAAGAAGGGAAAATTTCCCTTTCGATGACGACACTAGGTTTAAAGAGAGCAAAAGTGGGAAAGAAAAAAAATTAAGAAAAAAGAAAAAGAAGGGAGAAGAAGCAAAAACAACAAAGTGTCCGGTTGAAATTTGGAGGATCCGACACATATTCCATATCCATGTTGTGTCGTGTCTGACACGCGTACTCCAACTATTTCAAAGAGTCCGAGCATCATAGGATAGAAGTGAACACGTTATGGATACAATTGTGAAATGCTAAGGGTACGTTTGATTGTAAGGGTGAAAAATGGGTGGAAAGAAAATGTATTCCAGGGAAAGTGTTTTGCCTAGAAATCATTTTGCTGAGAATTGTCAATGAAGTGTGTTTGATTGGTATAATTTTCCACCTGAAAAATATTGAAATTTTGGATTTTTTGTGTTCGTTTAGCATTATTTTTTATGAAAATTGTCGATTAAAGGAATAAAATTTGTTACAATTGGGATAGAATTTGTTTCAAAAAAAAAAAACTTGAAATTGACAAAATTGAATGCCCTTCTAATACAAAAACAGAGGCCATAATATCCTCGTCTCCTTCGTCTTCTCCATTTTGCTTGGGCTACCATCTTCTCCCTTTCTCTTGGGCTCCCGTCTTCTCCTAACCAGCAACAGCACCAGCGCCACCAGCAGAGGTAGCAACTGCTACTGCAGCTCCAACATTCGTCACAAGGTCCTCAATGTCCGGTTGCTGGAGCATAGCAAAAAGGATTGGCCAGTACGATTCGAGCTAAATTGACGAAGACCCATATATGTATGTTGTTCGCCATAATGAGGAGGAGGTAATGGTGGTGGTGAGCGACCGTGATTCTGCACGCCGGCGTCGGAATTTGGGCTGCAATGTGCGTGTTTCGCTGCCAGGAAAGTGGTATGGAATTGAGCCTGATTGAAAACGTTTCTGGTGATATGGGATCATGAAACTGCTCGCATTGATGAGTATTAGGGCCTGTAATTGAGTATGGCCGTCGGTGTTGGAGGGTTGGCCGGAATTGGTGTTGAAGCCGTGCGTGAATGCTTGATTTTCAGCCCAAATTTTGTCTCATTTTGGAGCTGTTATATATAATTTTTGGTATGGAATTGAAAAGTGGGATGGGGACATGTTGACGGTGTGGAAATTCGGTGGTTTGTCCGGCGGCAGGGTGGATGAATTTGGAGTTGAAAGTGCCAGTGGAGTTGATGATTTTGGTTGCAATTCCTACTTGCCAAGAAAATAAAAAACCTGATGAAACATGAGAAAACCAATTCAAGGATTCTATGGAAAAGCTGGTCACGTGATGTTAAAATAGAAAATGTTTTGCCTGGAAAATATACTCTATCAAACAGCAAAAAAGTTGGAAAATTGTGAAAATTTTCCATCTTCCATGGAAAAGATTGCCTATCAAACACAGCCTAAATATAACTTGCTCACGTGCTAAAGTCACTTTTGAGATCAAAATTTAAATTTGACAGTACAAGAAATGAGCAATTTCCCAAGGCATGTTCTATCAACAATGACCCGTATCATGATTCAATAATAAGTTACATGTGATGTGCTTTGTACAATTCCGTCAACCAATATCTATTTTGTTCATCAAAGATCCAATACAAACATCAGCAACCTATCCATAGATTTCGTATTGTCCTGTCTTCGCTAATAATAGTGTGTAATTCTGGGCCAAATTTTTTCAATATTTCGAATTGAAAGAAAAATTTGGACAATATTCCTTATAATGCTTTTGGATACACTTACATATTAAGAATGTCACTACTCAAACATAGAAATACTTGAATATTGCAATTTTCAAATTCCTGTTTCAGAGTTAGCAATAGAAAATTGGGAAATATTGGTGGAACATATTCAAACTCATTTAAAAATATTAAACAGAAAGTAGATGGTAAATTTGAATTTAATACAGCGGTGGCAAGGTGTCAAACACAATTTGAATTGATATGAAGGTGCATACATGGGTCAAAAAAACCGATACGGAAACTATCCTAATTGCAGTATTTACAGATTGCACAATATAACATTCTGTACAAACTGAAACAACCAATACAGGACAAAATATCTTCCAACAAGTATCTACGATGGAGCAATCACGAGTCTGAGATGCAATCTCGGTATAAGTTAGAGAATTTCTCTTCACAGTCCGTTTACATCAAGATCTTCTTTAAGTCTTAATCTTTAAGCTTTAGTCAATGAGAGCTTAAGAGACATCTAAAATGGTTAGATGAGATTTCTTTTGGTGTATGATATTCATTGATCACATAGCTTTTAATTGATGAGATGAAGAGAAGGATTACCAGTAAGTTAGAACCTTTTGAGACACTTGATTCGAAAAAAATTAGTAAAACTAATGTGGGATATACAGAAGTTCATTTAGTCATTCTAGGAATAAAGATTGCGTTGGAGTCACCATGGAAGATCATCATGTTGCAAAGACTCAGAGCTTTATGTCCTTAAGGTCCAATTATTAACAAGGAATGAGACTCAAGGAGGATGTAGCTACAGGAAGTCTATGTGATAAGAAGATACCTGTAAGGTCAAAATGCAAGTCTTACAAAACGTTTTAGACCAGCTATACATCATGGTAGCCAATGTTAGACAGTGACAAAATATGAATAGTATGAATGTAGTCAAAATGAGAATGCTAAGACAGAGTATAAAATAGATAATAAGTAAGAATATATTCCATGGCACCAATTGAAATGGATTAAGGGATGGATGATTAAGGTGGTTTTGACATCTTGTATTACATAAAGAAGCTCCCATTCACCCAAATTTATTGTAAATAAAGCTCAGCGTCTTTATGAAACAAATAGCATGATTGGAAGAGTAAATAGAAAATTGTGTGCATGATGTAAACATGTAAAAATGAACTACAAACTATTATATTTTTCTGTTTTGGGTAGGGAAGGGGGAAACAGGGGAGAGGGGGCAGTGGATTGGCTTTTTTCAACTTCTCATTTTATACACATGTGAAAAGCGTTTATGAAGTAAAAGAAATATAGGAGGACAAGAAAGTCACGAATCAACTTCTCTATATTCACAATCTTGTCATCTTTTTCTCTTCTGGCAGCTTATGTTAGATTGCAAAAAGTTAGAACTTCATGATTACCTTATAGCGGAAAAAAGGGACAGCTTCTACCCAGTTTCAGAATGCAAAACAGGTTTCAGCCAGAATGTTTTACAGGAATGCAAAACAATCATGTCAAATGTAAAATAGGTTATCAAATGCAATATAAATGTTAACTTATAACGAATAAAACTCAGCATACAAGACAATCCTTCCTACATCTAATTAGTACATACCTAAATTTATGCATATACATGCATGCATCTACAGACGGGCCAAATGACTTCTCAGTCATAAGCAGAGAATGCATATAAGTTCTACTGTGCTAGCACAGAAACCGCAACATCAGGAGCTCTTTCGGCTGTCTAGCTGTTAAATCATACGTCTATCATAATAAAAACAATTGTAATGAATTCACACATAATGTTCCCCAACTTTTCAAATTTTTTTTTTTAATACAAGTCCCTGTTTTGGTGCTCTATGCTTTTTGTTGAAGAGAAATATTTTTCTTAAGGAAATATATTATCCTCTTTTTTTTTTTTTTAAAGGTAATCAAATATTTTATTAATTAATGTATAATACACAGGAAGTGTATTATCGCTTTAAATCAGAAAATAACAACATGAAATTGGGCAACCCGTCTATATGCCTAGTAGCCGTAGTATTAAACCAAGTATACAATGTCAAATAAAACAATTCTCTAATTTGTTCTGTTGGACATGTTAAATTTTCAAAACAGTGATTGTTTCTCTTTCTACACACACCATATGATGCAACCCAGAATAAGGTCCTATACAAGTTTGATATCCTTATCTCGAAACTTTCTCCTCCATGCCTTCAATACGTCTTCTGTACGTCTCGGCAACATCCAATCTAAGTGATCAATTATCTTCACATCCTTCTTGCACATATAACACCACTCTATAATATAAAAACCCTTGTAAGAAGATTATCCACTGTTAACACGTCATCTGACCACCGTCCATATTAAAAATGTCACCCGAAGAGGCAGTTTTCATTTACAAACCATCTTCTAAGGGAATGAACTCTCCACAAGTCCCAATAGAGATTTAAAATAAGTGCAAACTGAAAAAATATCATCTCGTGTCAACCTCCACCTGCTACAATTATCCTCTCCTGCCTTAATGTGTACTTCGTACAGAGATGTCAAAAACAGCGCATAATCATCCAATTCTCGAACCTGCAAACCCCAGCCAAAAACAATGTTCTAGCTAAAACTCTCATTATCAACATCTAAGACATTATTCACCATGGCAGATGGCACCAACGCAATACGATACAGAGAAGGAAATCTCATCTTAAGCGGTTGATCTCCACACCAACAGTTATCCCAAAAAATGATGGTATTACAGTTCCCCACTACAAAAGTCAATCTATCCTGAAAGTCGCTTCACCCTAGCAGGATATACCGCCACAAACTCACCCCATAAAAATCACGACTCTCAACGGAGCACCATCCCCCCTCTATAACACCTTATTTTGCCTCTATAATTTCTTTCCAAAAACTCTCCCTCTCCACTACAAATCGCCACAACCACTTACACAGCAATGTCTTATTAAACAGTACGAGACTCTTCAGTCCGAGACCACCCAACATTATGGGAGAACAAACTATACCCCAGTTAACCAAATGTAATTTCATCTCCTCACCTAATCCCCCCAAAGAAACTCCCTTTGGATCCTCTCGGAAATATATTATCCTCTTCTTTCTAATATTCAACTCTTTTTGTCAAGGTTCACCTTCAAGTTCATTATTTCATCACAATTCGTGAATCCTAATTTTCTTTCTCTTGCATCAAATTATCCTTTACATCATATGATAATCCATATTGATCTACTATCAATTTATAAAAGCCAATTCAATACTCAACAACTCTATCATATACTAGTGAACTATGAACTCAATTGCTACTGCAGAATAAAAGCCAATAATTCTTCTTAGCCTCATAGGATAAATAAGAGTGGCTATTACAGTTGCCAGAAACATGGTTTTCAACGTAAAGGTTTTCGACATCAACTGGGACAATATATTCCTACCATATGAGGGGCATAACCAAGGAGCTGTTTCTATTCTCAGCTATGATATATTGGTGTAGAAACCAAACATTTCTTCACATACTAAAAATCATCTCATCAACACACATGATCATTGTTTCAATGTAAGGTGAATCCTGAAGCTAATTGTTCGTGAGGTAATCCATGTTAGTTCTAGTTTGTAAACCATTTTCTTTGATCCTTTATGGGGTCAATGTTGATTATAACATTCAAATCTCATGGTCAGCATCTGTGCACATGTGAATTTACTTTGTTGTCCTAATTAATCCCCAAAATACTTTTTGAAGATTTATGCTTTTCTATTTCAGTGAAAAGATTAGATTCACGTACCATGGAACCTTGATGTCAAATACATTCATGTGTATTTACTAGCAGTCTAGCACACTTTTTTTTTAAAGGTAATCAAATATTTTATTAATCAAAGGATAATACACAAGAAGTGTATTATCAATTTAAACCAGAAAAGAACAATATGATATTGGGCAGCCCGTCTATATGCCTAGTAGTCGCAACACTAAACCAATTATACAATTTCAAATAAAACAAGATATTACATAGCTTTATCCACCCCTTAGTCCAAAACTTCTCAAACTGTGAACCCAAAAACCAAAAAGCAAAGCAAAAGAAAAATAAGAGATCAGCATGGCATTTCAATGTCATGAAGCCTTTACAAACCAAATTAAAGCTTATTTCAAAATAGGTAGCTACCCCAAAGACAAATAAGCCAGTAGTGTCAACAAAAAGAAAAGGTCAGTAATGATAGAATGTTAAGGGCCAAAAAGTAGTGCTTACATTGTCCAATTGTTGTATTGGATGTCTTTGAAGAGTAACCTAAGCTCATGCATTTCCGAATGTCATCTGGATTCATACCACCACCATCATCTGCACAAATATTAGAATTTATCAACTACTTTGCATAACACTAACACAAGTTCTGGAATGCATAATACGACATGAAGTGAAGACAAAAATTACTACACCTTGGAAAAGTAAGGCAGGAGAGTTATCCTTCACGTTATAAATTCTATCAACCTTCGCAAAAGTCGCTCCACTGCGTATCTGGTTTACAGGCACATAGAATCATGCATGCATGAACTTTTGATGTAAAATTAGTTTACATGATCAATGAATTGACTTTTCAATTCGAAAAGTATCATCATTGAGTTGAACCACCAGGAAAACAAATCATGTTCTGTTATGTTTTCCATTTTCCCCTTCTATAAAATTAGTCCCAGTTTGCCAAATAATAACATAAAGCAGATACACTATAGATTCTATTATACTGAAATGGCTTAAACATGCTTAGAAATATTAATGCACTAGCTAAGTTCAGCAAAATGATTAATATTTCAAGACAAACCAGATGCATATATATGCCGTAACCTAGTCAAATTAATGCTCCACCTTCCAGTATTTGAAAGAAAGCCAACCGATTAAGACAAGCTAGACAGATTTTGGGAAGTCTATCCTATCTATAATGCATCAGAGCATCTAATGAATTCTCATTTTATAAGAACTACAAATGCTGGCACATATGTACTTCGAACTTCAGCAAATCTGATTTACCATCCACAATACAACAAGTCAACACAACACAACAAAACATAAACTAAGACTTGTTTCGATAAGAATCTCATCCACAATAGATGAGAAAAATTATACTTGTGTCCAGTATAGGATCTTGCCCTCTGTTGAAGCTATATAAGCTTAGTAACAAAACTTCATAAAATATAAGAGGACCTTCTCATTATATAATTTATCAATAATCATTTTTTATGCACCATATATCGGAAAGAAAGTTATTACAAACGACAAAAAAAAAAATGGTAATTACCTCATCCACAGCATTATCCAAGAGCTCAGCTATAGCTGCAACAAATGATTAACAAGTCAGAACTTGCAACACAAACCTGATGGCATCATGTGATTCTCTTTCTTTCTTTTTATTTATTCCCTATGCTGATATGCCAAATATTGATTAACTTATACTCGTGTAAATCATAAAATTAGCTTAATACTTGGCAGAGAGGATGCATGAAACATTATTTTCTGTTCAATTATACTCCAATTTCGATCATGCAGGCAGATAATCCTAATGAAACCAACTCAATTCAATTATTCTCATACTTGAACAATAAGAACAAGCTTAGAGCAGTAATATTACCCCCAAAGGCCCATTTATGAGAAGTCGCATTTGAATGCAGAAACTTCGGGTGAACACGTGCATGCTCCAAATCACCTGCAGTTACAAAATCCAAAAACCCAGAAAGGAAATAACTAAAAATTTTACATACCCTAATACTCAGAATAAAATTTAAAAAAATGAACCCACCTTGAAATAAAGTAGATTTAGAAGGGCCAATTTCATAAGCGCCAGCTTTCCAGAAACTTCTGGATTGGTTATCAATTGGGTCGGCAGGTTGACCATTCGATGGTTTGCTTTGTATAGTTGCGTTATTTGATGGTTTGTTGACATTTTTTGAAAATTCTGCGACGGCGGCGCCTTCATCGTCGCTGCTATCAAGGTCGACTACCTCGGCGGTGATGGGAATCTTCTTCTGTTGTTTAGGTAGCATTTATTACAGTTGTTAGAACAGAGGTTTTGTGAGGGTTTCTACAATCAATGATCGTGCACTGGAAGTTGAAGAGGTGAAGTACAACTGGTAAAGAGGTCATCAAATTTTTCGTTTTAATGCTCAAACGTAAGAATTGCGACCCCAAGGTGCTGTCCCAAACTTTGTCTTCTTCACCGTCAAATATACTCAACAATAACGTACAATTAGTAAAGGATTTATTTGAGCCCCCCTTTTTTTTTTGTAGGAAAATATGTTTGAACCCTAGTTTTTTGCCCAAAAAAAAAAAAAATTGGAATGGTGATTTGATAGAGAATGTGTGGTTAAAAAATAAAAAAAAATATTTTGAATGTGCTTATAATATTATTTTTTGAAATAAAAATATTTTTTGAAAATAATGGGTACAAAACAATGGCTTTATAACGGTGATTTTTTTTAAATGTGTATTTAAAAGGTAGGAAGGTAGGAAAAATTTTTAAATTTTATGTTTAAAATTATTTTATTGAAATAACATGTGATTAAAAAATGATTTTGAAAAAAACAATTTTTTTAGAAAATAGAGCTTAAATGGGGGATAACTTGAACTCAATCTTAGTAATTACGTCGAGTTATTATTCTAACAACATACAACTTATTGTTTCATATTGGCGAAAAATTCCTTATATGATCTTTTAGGTACGGAACTTTAGATGTTAAAAATAGTAATAAAAATAAAAATTGCCCATTAAAAATGAATAATTGTAATTGTGATCTCAAACTTTTTATTTTTGTAGATTATTTTCAAATTTCTTATTTGTATCATCCACAATCCCAAACTTTTCAAACTTTATCTTATTTTCCAATTTTAAAGGGTAAAATGGTAATTTTATATTACTTCATGTAATATAATTTATTTCATGCATTATAGTTGATTTTTTTGAACCCTATCAATCAATTTCGTCTAGTTTTTTAAGGTTTTCTTAGTCTCTATTTGACATCATTATTTGGACAAAATGGAGTTTTGAATAGGGATTTTTTTAAGAATATGTGATTAAAAAGTATAAAAAATTTTGAATTTACGTGTAAAATATTTTATTGTGTGAATATATGATTGAGAAATGAGACTGTAGAAAAAAATAAAATAAAATAAAATTTGAAATGACAATTGTAAAACAGGGGCTCCTTTTATCTTGTTCTGAAAATGAAGTTCTACTTGTCTAGAAAGTCCAAGTGCCAAATAGCCTAATTTGATTGGCACAATTTTTCTTGGCACTGTTAAACTTTAAATAAATTGTCCCAGAATCAATTCTTACGTGCTAAATCAAATACCTCCTCTCCCACTCCCGAAGAATCTGTGTTTTTTTCAACTGAATAAAAAGCTTGCACTCAGGAATCTGTCATGAGGCGTTTGTTTTTATTCCGAAGAGAACTTTGCTAGCAGAAAACTATGTCGGATTTTGTTTGTTAAACCATATGAAAACCTTAGCACCGTTCTTCTTGTTCTTGCTCTTTTCCTTTACCCAACCAGTTTTATGTGATGAGACTTGTGGCACTGCAACTTGTGATAGTGTTCATGGGCGAACCCACTGCATCCAAGGCGTTGTGGCTACATGCAGGGGCGGATCCAGGATATTAAGTCAGCTATGATGGTCGCTAATGACCGCAACAATAAGATTGTTTATTAATATTTAATTAAATAATGTTTTAAAAAATTCAGTAATTATATAAATACACTAAAACGTGAAAAAGTCATATACATTTGAAAATATAATCAAATACAATATAAAATAATAAGAAAAAAAAAATACATTTTTCAATTATATATTACAATCAAGTTTTAATTTTTTTACGAATTCAAACGAAATAGTTTATACGTAAAACTTGATTAAATGGTAAAGACAAGCTCCAAGTTTAGGTGAAGGTTATGCAAAATTTTGAAAATAATGATTTTTAAAACTAAAATTATTTTTCACCTCAAAAGAAAAAGTATTTTTCGAACTTTTAAAAGAATAAAAAACAACACTTAGATTATCCAAATTTGAATTTTATGAAAATTCGCATCCATTTGTTAGGCTTCTATATGTTCTTTTGACTTTATTATATATTTTTCTGGGATAATTCTTTTATTAATTATACAATTATTACAACCTGAATCTATCAAACATAAACACATTATTTCATAATTTTCTATTCTAACATAATATTTTACTTTAATACTTTTTTATTTTTCTGAATTACAAAAAACTTGAACAAATTCTGGTTCAAGAATTATTTCTATATTTTTCTCTTTCTTATTTGATTCTAATAATTCTAATTTTTGTAAAATATATCATGCATCTTCTAACTTTTCTATTATTTTCCTTAAAATTTTAATTTCCGACAATTTTAGATTTATGCATTTAGGATTAAGATCTTCAAGTAGTTGAATCTTGCAGGACCATTGTATGGAAAAAAATCTCCTAAAAGACAAAGATATTTTAATATAGAAGATATTAAATTAGTACAAAAAATAAAAGAAAGATTAAAAAATTTACCTAAATTAGATATGCCATTAGATACAGATTATTTGATCATAGAAACAGGTGGAAGTATAACAAGTTGGGGAGCAATTTTAATTGCAAAACCCAATAAATATGCAGGTAAAGATTTTGAAAAAATTGTTAGATACAATAGTAGAAATTATAAAGAAAAATGTAATATAAGTAGCATAGATTTAGAATTACTTGCAGTTAATTATGCATTAGATTCTTTTGAATTATTTATTATTTCTAAAAAAGAAATTACTTTAAGAACATATTGTGAGGTAATAGTAAGTTTTGTTAATAAAATGAAATTAGAAAATAAAAGAAGTAATCGAAGAAGATGGTTAAATTTTATAGACATAATTACTAATACTAGATTAATAATTAATTTTGAACGTATTAAAGGTAGCAATAACCAGATAGCAGTTATATTAAGTAGAATAATTAAAAATAGAGATTATGAATGATTGTTTGCAGATGCAAAGACCCAGAGGACCAAGACCAGGATTGCCAATTGTTGGCAGTTCAAGTTCTCAGACAAACATAATACAGACTCATGATAAGTTAAGGTTTGGTAGTATAGAATTACTGTGTTTTCCAAATAGTAATTGTTAAAGTAAAAGAATTAGAAGGCTTAACAATTGTGTTAGTCTGTCCCACTATTTATAATAAGAGTTAGGAAAACCTTAGGAAACCCTAGGTATTACATAAAAGACCTAAATATCCTTTAACACTCCCCCTCAAGATGGAGCATATATATTGTGTGCTCCAAACTTGTTACAAATGTACTTTATCCTTGAGCCCCCCCAACGGTTTAGTAAATATATCAGCTAATTGATCGGCTGAATTTACATATTTAGTCTCAATCTGCTTCTGCAACAATTTTTCTCGAATAAAGTGACCGTCAACTTCAATGTGCTTCGTTCTCTCATGGAAGATTGGGTTGGATGCAATGTGAAGTGCTGCTTGATTATCACATACCAGTTTCATCGGTGAAGTGTGTTCAAATCCAAGTTCTTCTAACAAATGTTTCAACCATGTTAACTCACAAGTGGTATGCGCCATTGCCCTGTATTCCGATTCTGCACTCGACCGCGCCACTATCGTCTGCTTTTTACTCTTCCAAGAGACAAGGTTACCACCAACAAACACACAATACCCAGTAGTAGATTTCCTATCTAGGGGTGATCCAGCCCAGTCTGCATCTGTGTAGCCCTTTATTTGAGTATGTCCAAAATTTTGATATAACAAACCACAACCAGGAGCGCCTTTCAGATATCGGAGAATACGAATCACTGCATCCCAGTGACAAATCATTGGACGACCCAAGAACCGACTAATAACACTAACAAAGAAAGGAGATATCCAGTGCAGTAGCTGTCAGGTAGTTCAACTTTCCAACTAACCGTCTATATTGAGCTGAATCTGTCAGTGGTATACCCTGATCTGGCAATAATTTGGTGTTTGGATCCATAGGCGAGTCAATAGGTTTTACTCCTAGCATTCCTGTTTCGCTCAATAAATCAAGGACATATTTTCTCTGGGAAAGGTAAATGCCCTGACTTGATCGAGCAACTTCAATCCCCAAGAAATACTTTAAGTGCCCCAAATCTTTGGTTTAGAACTTACTATGCAAATACTTTTTGAGTTCTTGAATACCACTGTGATCATCCCCAGTAATCACGATGTCATCCACATACACAATTAACAATATTCTGCCGACTTTACTGTGCTTGTAGAAGACAGAATGATCACTCCACAACGCTGAAGACCAAATTCAGTGACCACTTCACTAAATCTTCCAAACCATGCTCTAGGAGACTGCTTGAGGCCATAAATAGACTTCTTCAAACGACATACCAAATCAGACTCCCCCTGAGCAATAAACCCAGGAGGTTGCTCCATATAAACTTCCTCAGTCAGATCGCCATTTAAGAAAGCATTCTTGATATCGAGCTGATGTAAGGGCCAAAGAAAAGTGACAGCCAGAGAGATGAACAAACGAATAGAAGCGAGTTTGGCAACGGGAGAAAAGGTCTCATAGTAATCAAGACCGTAGACCTGAGTATAGCCTTTAGCAGCTAAGCGAACCTTGAGTCGATCAACGGTGCCGTCCGGATGAACCTTAACAGTGTACACCCATTTACATCCAACTGTAGTTTTGTCAGGCGGAAGTGAGACAAGATCCCAAGTGCCATTCTGATGTAAAGCAGTTATTTCTTCCTCCATTGGTTTTGCCCAACCAGGGAGAATAATGGCCTCTGAAACGGACTTAGGAACAGAAACAGTGGACAGAGAAGCAACAAAAGAGGAGTATGAAGAAGATATGTGCGCATATGAGACAAAGTTAGAAATATGATGGGTAGTACAGGTACGCTTACCTTTCCGGATAGCAATGGGCATGTCCATGTCAGACATGGGCGGGTGTACTGGAGAAGAATCTGAGGGCACAGAATTAATGGGCACAGCAGCGGAGGTGTCCTTCTGGCGACGAGAGTATACCTGCAAAGAAGCTGAAGAACGATTGGAGGGGATAGGATCTGGAGCGGAGGAAGATAGCGTAGGGGTAGGGTCAATGGGCAAAGGAAGTGTAACATCCAGATCAACTTGAGATGATGGGGTAGAAAAGTAAGGGGTGGACTCAAAGAATGTAATATCGGTACACACAAATGAGCGACGTAATGATGGACTATAACATCGATAACCTTTTTGCGTGCAAGAATAGCCGAGGAAGACACATTTTAAAGCACGGGGATCTAACTTGTCCCTGCCGGGAGTCAACTGATAAACAAAACAAACACATCCAAATATGCGAGGAGGTAAGCTAAATAAAGGTGAACGGGGAAAAAGAATGGAATGGGGAACCGTGCCTCGCAGGGTAGAGGATGGCATCCGGTTGATTAGGAAGCAAGCTGTAAGAACCGCATCGCCCCAAAAATGTTTGGGAACATTCATCTCAAAAAGGAGAGTACGGCCCACCTCTAGGAGATGTCGATTCTTACGCTCAGCAACCCCATTTTGCTGTGGTGTGTGAGGGTAAGAAGACTGATGCAGGATACCAGAGTGCGACATATAGGAAGTAAAGGGCTGAGAAAAATATTCTCGAGCATTGTCACTACGAAGAATACACACGGGTACATTAAATTGGGTTTGAACTTCAGCACAAAATGCACGAAAAATAGAGAATAATTCGGAACGATCTTTCATTAAATAAAGCCAAGTAACTCTTGAAAAATCATCCACAAAAGTGACAAAATAACGAAAACCAATTGTAGAAGTAACACGAGAAGGACCCCAAATATCTGAATGAACTAAACTAAAAGGACTTGATGCTCGAACATGAGCAGGGGAAGCAAATGAAACACGACGATGCTTGCCCAATTGACAAGACTCACACTCTAAAGAAGACAAATGACTGAAACTAGAAAAGAGTAACTTGAAGTTGCCAAGGTAGGGATGACCAAGGCGACAATGGATTTGGTGAGCAGATGCAACAGCAGGACATGCAGTAGGAGGGTGTGCAAGACTCTCATCACGATCAAGGTAATAAAGGCCATTGTCCTCACGCCCTGTGCCAATCGTCTTTTGCGTCCTCAAATCCTGGAGAATGACAGAATCAGGAAAAAATGAGACAGAACAATTAAGATGTTTGGTGAGTTTACTAACGGACATCAAATTAAAGGAAAACGAAGGAATATACAAGACGGAGGAGAGAGATAAGGAGGGTGAGGGGTCCACTGTACCAATGCCACGGACAGGGATAGTGGAACCATCAGCAACCGTAACAGGAGACAACGAAGAAGAGGACTGAATATGCGTAAATAAAGAAGATGTACCTGACATGTTATCAGTGGCTGCGGAATCGATGACCCAGGGTGAGGGAGGGGATGGACGAATGGAAAGACAAGCAGAAAAAGTACCTCGTTGAGCTAAAGAAGCAATAGGAAGAAATGCCTGCTGAGATGCCCTATACTGAAGGATCTGAGTATATTCCTCATCAGATATGTCCTTAGCCACCTGAGATACTGGAATGGTAGGAATATCTGGATCAGATGTCACTGCATTGGCAAATTGGGTGGACGGCCAACCAAATCCCAACATGTGTCTCGATTATGATTCTCCAACCCACAAAAGGAGCACTGACAAATGGAGACACGACCACGGCCACTACGTCCACCCCGAGGGCCACTACCACGGCGACCACGAGAGAAACTACCACAACCACCACTAAGTGGATCATCTCGATTTCGCGTGGGAATCTGTGTAACAAGTGCCGAATGCTCAGATGACTAGACGAACCCGAGCCAGAAACATTGTCCTTGGTAGTACTACGGGAAACACGAGAATACATTTCAGTGATGGTGGGGAGGGTAACACTCGAAAGAATCTGAGATCGGACTGGTTCGAAGTCTGGACGTAACCCAGCCAAGAACTTCATGACAGCCATCTGCTCACGTTGCTTTTACATTTCCTTCAGATCGATAGTCAGTGGTAGGATAGTATTCATCTCCTCATAGAGGCGGTTGAATGTGGCAAAATAATCTGTAACGGATTGTGTGCCTTGCTGAAGTTGGAAGTACTCCACTGATAAATCATACATCCTGGTGAGATTACTAGAATATAATACACGGAGATACTCCCATATATCTTTGCACGTATCTAGATGAGTACAGAGATCAGCCACCTGAGGCTCCATTGAATTCCACAACAATGTTACAATCTGCGCATCAGCCTGAATCCAGTCGTCATACTTTTTATCATCTGTTGCCGGGGCGGATTCCGTAAAGTGACGATGTTTTCCCTGTCCAGTTAGGGCTATTTTCACAGCTTTAGACCAATTTAAATAATTGGTTCCGTTCAACTTACGGGTTGTTAATGGTTGAGGTATAGTCATCGATATTAATAACTTTCAATTCAGCAAGTAATAAACAGCTCGCACAAGGGAAACAAACCAACAATACAAATAACTGTAGGGCTTAAATGAAGAACGTGAGAGTCATAACCAGACTTACGAACATTTGTAGTATTGTCATACGAACAATAACCAGAAGCAGATCTGAAATTAGCAGATTGAACACTGACCAAAAACCAGCCGGATGAACAGTGCCCGGGATGAACAGTATCCGCGGGCGGGATGAACAGTACCGCGGATGAACAGTAACCGATTTTTTTTTTTTTTTAAAGAAGGAAAAAAAATTGTTTGAACAAAGTTTATGGAATTAATCTCCCATAACCTTGCTCTGATACCATGTTAAAGTAAAAGAATTAGAAGGCTTAACAATTATGTTAGCCTGTCCCACTATTTATAATAAGAGTTAGGAAAATCTTAGAAAACCCTAGGTATTACATAAAAGACTTAAATACCCTTTAACAGTAATATTAGTTTTAAGACACTTCCTCATATTTCAGTAACTAAGCCAGAAAAATGTATATTAGACAATTTATAGATTTCTTACAATAAAAATCCAAAAGACCAAAAATATTTTTTAGCATGTTTAAATGCGCTTTCAGAACATTTTAGTCAAAATCATAAAAAAATTAAATGTTATGTTGTTTTACAATGTAGACTTCCAGGAGTTTATTATACTTGGTTAGAAGTTTCAGATTGTATTCAAAATTTTCCAAATCCTCTTTATAAAGGGTTTTATTGAATTTCAGAAATATTAAAAGAATGCAGAAAATTTTTAGGGATAAATTATTTTGTTGCACCTTCTTTAAAAAATGTTTCAGATAAGCCTTTAGATTATGTTTCAAAATTTTGTGAACATTGTGAATGTATGACCAAGAATTTTAAAATTCTAAAGGAGTCTAATCAGGTTTTACAACAAGAAAAATTAGCTTTACAAAAGAAAATTTCTGAATTAGAACAAGAAATTATTAATTTAAAGATTTTAAATCCAATTGTTCAAACACAATCAGGTACTATAGAGCCCAAGAATTCTATAGCTAGTTCAGCTCAAACGGAAGCTGGCAAAGACTTCTCAAATCCATTTATGGTTATGGGCTCACCAAAAGCTCAACAGACCCAGGAGACTGTTGATTCTCCTACTTTCCAATTTAATCAGACTCAACAGGCTGAAAATCCTGTTACAGAAAATAATAATATTGAAGATCAGATACAGTAGACTGATAATTCTGCTACTAGACTTATTAGTCCAATAGATCTTAAACAGAAAAGGCCAATAAACTTTTTAGAATCATTTCAATCATTTCAGGATCCAGAACACTTTTCTCAGACAGACATTAAAAGAATTCAAGAAATATTTGATAAGATTGAAGAATTGCAGCAACAAGTTAAACAAAGTATTACAAAGAAAAAGAAGATACAGATTAAAAGGAAAAGTAAAGGCAAAAAGAAATATGGAAAAGAAAAAGCTTTGAAGGATATCAAAGACAATAAATCATAAGAAAATGATAATTCAAATGACTGTACTGACGAAGGAGACTCTTTGGATGGCATTGACAGACATAATTATGAAACGAGATAAAGATTTTAGCTGTAAAGAAATACTTGGCAAAAAAGATTTGGTGATAGACAAGAATTCTCTTACAAGATTCAACTACTTGAAGATCTTTTCAGATTTTTAGGAAAGCTCAAAGAATTATTGTACGAAAAGTAGAATTTTTGCTTTTTCTTTTTGAAAAATTTGTAACAAATCTTACTATTTTATAAAGTAAGATTTGATAAGAAAACTTTTTATGGTTTTCTTTTTGGAGTTTTAAAAAAAACAAAGATTCCTTGCTTTTGAAAACGCGTTTTCTCTCTTTTTTCTCCTATATAAGGAGATCGCTTCTTATATAGGAGAAAAAAGAGAGAAAAAGCGTTTAAACAATATCATCTTTAAATAATATCATCTTTTTCTTGTTTACAATTAAACCATGTTTTATAAATTCTCAAAAAAAAAATTATAAATGACCTCTATGTTCTCTTTTATTTTTACTAAAAACTAAAATATCATCAATATAAATTATAATAAATTTATTATGCTTATTAAAAATATTTTCCATTTTTCTTTGAAATATACTAGAAGCATTCTTTAAACCAAAAGGCTAACTAACCATTCATAATGACCTTCTGGAGAAGTAAAAGCTGTCCATTCTATAAAATCTGGATGCATCTTAACTTGCCAAAATCCTGATTTTAAATCAAACTTACTAAAAATATTACAATCTTGAATTTTATTTATTAAGACAGTCTTATTTGGAATGGTATATGTATCATCTATTGTATTATCATTAAGTCTTTTATAATTTATAACCATTCTACTTTTTCCTCTAACAATTTCTGAATGTTTTCTAACTATAAATGCTGGAGATCTATGAGGATTGATTGATTTTCTAATTACTCCTAATTTCAATAAATCTGAAATATGCATCTCAAAATCTTCAAAATCTTGGTTTGTTGCTTCAATATTTTTAGTCTTAATTATATATTCAGAATTTTTTATTTTTAATTCACATTGAACTTTATCTTTCTCCCAATATTTTAAAACATTTTCTCCTAAAATTTCTAATTTTTCTAATTTACTTATCATGATTTCTATATCTTGTTCTGTTACTAATAAATTATATATTTTTTCAATTTCAACAAATTGTAAACATATTTCTCCTTCTTCTTTAAAATTTCTGAAATAATCTTTTTCTTCTATTAAATACTCTTCTTCTTCTAGTAATTGACATTCTCTTTCTCTACTACACTCACATTCTTTTTCTTCTTTATTACCACCATGCTTCTCAGCAAACTCTGATGGAAAAGTCTTAGTATAATTGGGTGTACGAATTGTAAATTTTTGTAATTGCATAAAATCTTTGCTATTCATTAAACTTCCATTATCTTTTAATAAAAAACTTAATCCTAAAATTAAATCTGTATTTAAAGATAATTCTCTTACCTATACTGAATCTTTAGGTAAACTATATTCTGTACTTCTTCCACAATTAGTCTCAAAGCTAATTCTATCTGGTTTTAACATTTCTTAATAACTATAAAAATTCTCATCCATTTGTTGGGCTTCTATAGGTTCTTTTGACTTTATTATATATTTTTCTGGGATAATTCTTTTATTAATTATACAATGACTACAACCTGGATCTATCAAATCTAAACACATTATTTCATAATTTTCTATTCTAACATAATATTTTACTTTAATACTTTTTAATTTTTCTGAATTACAAAAAACTTGAACAAATTCGGGTTTAGGAATTATTTCTGTATTTTTCCCTTTCTTATTTGATTCTAATAATTCTAATTTTTGTCAAATATATCTTTGCATATCTTCTAAATTTTCTATTATTTTCCTTAAATTTTAATTTCCGACAATTCTATTTGAATTGAATCAATTTGCTTATCTTCTTTTAATTCTATTAAATCTTTTTGTACTAAACATTTTTTACATGCCTCTAAAAAATAATCTTTACATTTTACTCTTAATTTCTTACTAGAATACCATTTACATATATAACATTATATATTGTCTAAACCTGTTTCTGTTAACTAATTATGTTTACATTCTAATTCTATATCCATTAACTCTAATTCTTCATCTGAATCTGATAAGTTTTTTAAATTTGAAAATTCTTGTATAAAATTTTCATAATCTGATTGTTCTTCTAAATTATTATTATGAAAATCTTCTATTGATACAATACTGTAAACTGATTCTTTATCTGAAATATATTCATCAATTTCTAATAAATCTTCATTTGTGCATTCTATTAGAGTACTTCTTTTATAATTATTATTTATCTTTTTAGGACAAGTTCTGGCTAAATGATCTATTCCTCCACAGACATAACAATTTAACTTATTAGGATAATTCCTTTCTGACTTGAATTTTCTAATATGTCTGTTTTCATCTAAATATGGTTTTCTTCTATTAGATTTTCTTAAATAATATTTTTTCTTAATAGGTCTATTTAGATTTTTTCTATCATATTTCTTTTTACTTTTTTCTCTAAACTTATTTCCATTAGTTTGTGATGTAAAAATGTCTTTACAAAATTTATAATCTGTCTTTTTTAGTTGATTCTGAATTTGTAATTCAACACATTTATCTTCTAAACATTTCATTATAAATTGAGTTCTTATTCCTATACTCCATAAATGATGTTGTCTTTCTATAACATTTTTATTTTCATTCCGTCTTTTTGTTATTTCTAATCTTAAAGGGCTTGGTAATTTATGAAATAATTTTTTACCTAATTCTTGATTAAAAGTATTTCCTGAAATAGATACTAAATAGTGATATTCATTTAAAAATTATTTTACTTCTTTACTTTTAATCCATCTATTTAAACTAAGTTGTTCTAAATCTCTTATAGCCTTATGTTGAATTAATAACTGTCCTGTATTAGGATCTGCTCATGTTAATAATTCATGTATTTTACTAACAAAATTATAAGGATTATTTCCTAATGTAACCAATGATTCAAATTCTGTTTGTTTATCTTTCTTAAAAGCTTCCCATGTAGGTTTAGCACTTTCTCTTAAAAATGTTTCTAAATATCTATACATTTCTAATGGTTCCATATTATCTGCTAGTCTAATATAGTGACCTATTATTGTATTTTTCCATACTTCTATTATATTATCCCAAGTCTGAGGGTAATGTGCTGTAACATTTAATATCTGCGGTTTATGTAATGTCTGAAATTCTATTTTAGGTTCCAAAGGTCTAACTTTTCCTCTAGCTATATAATTTCTTTCTTTATCATTATAATCTGTATAAGCAATTCTAGGAGGATGACCACCTAAATATTGATATGTTTCTGGTTCTGGTTTAACTTGCATTACTTCATCTGCCAATTCTTTATAATTACTAATTTCTGAAATTTCTAACTTATTTTCAATTTCTTCTATAGTAATTCCTACTCTTATATTTTGATAATTATCATAATATAAATATTCTTGTTCTCCTATTTGTTTATTTAAAAACAAATGATCTTCTAATCTTAAAAGTTCTATAGGGGATAAATTTAGTCCTAATTCTTTAGGATAAAAAATTTTATCCTCTATCTCTGTTTCTACTGCGTTAAGAAAATGTTCTTGTTCTTGTTTTTCTTCATTAATAGTATTAGATTCTGTATCAAAATTATCAGTTCTATTTATATTACTATAATTACCAAATCTTAAACTAGTTTTTCCATATAAATCTTTATAGGTTATAGCTTCTTGATAAGTTAAGATTTGTTCTTGAGTTTCTAAAAATTTATCTAAATTCCATTCTGATCCTGCTAAAAGTTCTGAATCATAAGTTTTAGGTTTAATCATTTTTATTCATTTACTACTCATTAAATTTACTACTTTATCTATATAAACTTTATATCTTGTTTGAGAATTATTACTACATCTACCCAGAAATCCTATACTTATTAATAAATTTTCTTCTGAAATTACATCTTCATATCCATGTGTCTTATATATATATATATATATATATATATATATATATATATATATATATAATATATATATATATATATATATATATATATATATATATATTTTTTTTTTTTTTTAAATTTTTTGGAAAAAGAATGCATTTTTACAATTGATGTGATGGAGAATATGTGGTTGAAAAAGAAGGAAAAAATTATTGATGTGATGAAAAAATTATTTTATTGAAGATTGTGTGGTTAAAATTGAGTAGAAGAATGAGAATGAAAAAAATTATATAGCTCAAACCGGGTTTTTTATTTATTGTAATGAAAAATTAAACAAAAGTAGAAAGGTAAAGAATTGAACCATATACCTTTAGTGCACAAAATGACCCCTTTACCATATGTGCTGCCCTTTTTTTTGTTGAACATTGGTACAACTATTATTTAATATTTAATCATTATTTACCGTGTTTAAAAATTAAAAGGGAGAATGTTGTTGAAGGGAATCGAACCCAAGTCTCCCACACAAAAAGGCATCTTCCCTCACAGTTGATCTACACAGCAAGTCAATAAAAATTATACAATTACTTATATATATATATATATATATATATATATACAGAAATGATCTAATGAGCACCGGTGCTCATCTTATCCTAAGCACCAATGAGTTGGCACATTAATTCATTGGTGAATTGAACTCACAAAATCTTTATCCACCAATGAATTAATGTGCCAACTCATCGGTGTTTAGGATAAGATGAGCATCGGTGCTCATTAGATCATTTCTATATATATATATATATATATATATATATATATATATATATATAATTATGTTTCATAAATCTTATTTAAATTTTTTTCCCGACAGATCCAGCACAGGGGAGGATTCGCCCCTGGCTACCCGAGCTTCAACATTTTGTGCTACAAACAAAGCCAAACATTTTTTTAGCCTTCCATTGTCTAGTGAATTTGTAGTAGACTACATAGATTACACTATTAAACCGTCTATGGAAGTTCTTAGAGAAGATGAAATGTGGGGAGGGGAAATTGGGGAAGAAGATGAAGTGGGAGGGGAATGAAATTGGAGAAGAAGATGAAAACTGTGGAGGGATAGGGAAGGATACTGTAGGTTTTTTTTTTTTTTTTTGCTTTTTAAATCTTTATTTTTAATTATTTTATACGAAATAATATAAAAATATCATTTTACCCTTTAAAATTAGGGAAGAAGATAAAGTTTTTAATGTTTGCGATTATAGGTACACAAATAAAAAAATTGGGTACAATTTGAAAAAAAAAAAAAAAGTTCAGTGCTACGGCTACAATTCTTCATTTTTAATTTTGACCATTTTTATTGTTTTTAATGCTTAAATCAACGAAATTTGACAATAGGGATGCCTTACACACCTTAAAAGTCAATATGAAAAGATAGGTGATGATCCTACCAAAAATTTGTACCTGAATGAACTTGAATTGGATGATTGAACTTCGAACGATCTAATCTTCAATACCAGAAACAAAGGTATCGAGGTATGTCATCGTCACATCTTTGATACTTAAGTCAGAAAGAGAAGTTAATGGATTGGTTGTATGGCAGAAATTATGTAAATACGTACTTGAATCATGAGGCTGTGTTGTGTATTTATAGATGTTGGAGATGGAGTCCTAAAATTATTCAACCTCCTGTAGTCCTTATCCTTGTTATAAAAAGAGTTCGTGTTATGTTCGAAGTGCACAGTTTGAGTTAAAGTCAAATTCGTAGTAGGTTAGGAAGCATATTTAAATGGGAACAGTGGGAAGTTGTAGTTAAGATATGATTTGTATGCCCAGAAAATGTGAGATAAGGTCAAGGAGACATGAGAAAAGAGCTACTACCCCGACCTCAACCCAAGGCCCGAACTTTGAACTAGCCTAGCCTAATAATGGTGGGTTGAGATTGGGCCATTGTGCTCGAGTTCGGGGTGCACAGTATTAATACATATCAGAATCCCTCATGCATCTACGTCCAGCTAAAAATTGTGTACTCGAGTTGTGAGGTGAGATGCAATGAAGTGAAAAGGCCCGCGATCGAACTTAATAGGATGTTCGTGGGTGACGCGGGTGCTTGACACGTGACTGAAGCGTGTTGGGTGGAGGAAGATTGACCTTGGATGGCTAACACATGGCATAATCCAATGGCCGAGACTATACGACCTTTGACCTTTCTCTAACCCCTATAAATACCACCTTTAACCTCTCATTTTTCACTTTTTTTACTCTCAACTCTCAGTAAAAGCTGTTTGAGGTCGAGGGTTAGAGGGTTTTGTAAGTGACCACATTAAGAGGTAAGTGTTCGAGTATTTATTTTGTACATAGCATAATGTCGAGTAGTAGCAGTAAAGGGTCGAGCAATAGCAGTAGTCAGTCATCTAGGAGTTTGACCACTAGGAGCCCCGAACGTAGATGCAGCCATCATACACGTAGCAGTCCCCTTTAGCTCGCATCCTGAGGTCGAGACAAACCCGACCTACCCTAGGGAAATGACTAAATATAAGGAACATGTAGTTATAAAAGTTGCTAAGAAGTTCGGGGTCATGCCCATATTTAACATAAAGACCCTCGAGCCAAGTCAGTCCGTGGATGATGCTCAAGAGAGGGAGATGACATTTTTTAGGGATGCCCTTAAAGCTGGGCTCAGGTGGCCTCTCCACCTTTTTTTATTCATTTCCTGACCTATTGCTTGATGTGTCCGAGCCAACTAGTTCCCAATAGCTGGAGACTCTTGGTCTATTTTTTCATCATGTGTAGGTACTTTGAGATCCAGCCACGACTCGACCTCTTGAGGGCATTCTTTGACTTGAAGTTCGCACCCAAGTATAAATGTTTTGTGTAGCTATCCACTAAGGGAGCGTTTAGGACTCCTGAGGCCCCGAGCTCTCTTCGGGGATGGAAAAGACGTTTTTTTGTAAAGCCTTAAGACTCCGATCATTTGTTTAGGCCGAAGTGGCAGATGTTGGATATGGATAGGTTCAACGAAAGTTAAGAATACCTCGAGGTTTCAGAGAGGGATAGGTTGAGATTAGTAAATCACGATCCCCTTGCAGATAAAATCAACTACCTCCTCGAGAATGATACCTTCGACCTTGCCAACATAAGAGGGCTCGAGGGTACGATCCTATCTTCCTTTGTTCTTTAATACCCCGATCTATTTCTCGAGCTAATTCCTTGTGATATTTTGTAGACTTAGAGATGTCTTTCAATCCATCTTCACTTTTTGCCAATGTTTACCAAAAGTCGAAGGGCTCGAAGCCCAAAGTACTTGCCCTATCGAAGGGGAAGAATCGAGCTCAATAGTCATCCACGAGTAAGATCCTTAGTGGGATCGGGCAATCATCGAAGAGCCCATCCGCTCCACCACAGCACTCCAGAGATAGTGGATATGGAGGTGAACGCATATCTACTCAACACAATGTTGGAGGAACATGCTCGATGCCCCTTGATTTTGAGCTTGGTGAATAAGTACCAAGATGAGGTCGATCTTGGTAAGGGGATGATGGAACTTGAGCTCATGATCCCGAAGGTACATCCTCAACTTTGAACTAGTTATTCATATTTTTTCTTGCTTGCTTCGATACTAGTTGCTCTTCCTTTTCAGACGTTGAGCATGGCCCGGGGCTTGGCCATGAAGAGCCTGAATTCTTCGAGCAAGGTGGTCGAGCTCGAGGTGGAGCATGATCTGGTTCAAATTGAAATGAGGAAGGTTCGAGACCAGATAGGGATGACCAAGCTAAGCTTGAGCTCATGCATGCTGAGAAGGAGTTCGAGGACCAGCTGGTGAGGGCTCGAACTCAGGCAGTTGATGAATTCAAAAAATCTAGAGAATATGAGACACTGCTCGGTAATACGGTTCGGACTCCTATCACTATGCCCTAAAGAGGCTCGCTCAGTTTGAGGACCAAGCTCCCTGAGGACTTGAAGCCTATGGTCAAGGAGCTCAAGTCAGTCAATGAGTTGGTGAACGAGCTCGAGCTGTCGGCATTTGAGGTCGAAGGTGATGAAGAGGATAGGGAGGATGCCGAAACTCCTAATAGGGGAGATCCTGCTAATGCAACCGACCTTGATTAAAGCTCCTACCTCGAGAGTCTCTGATTATGATTTTATTTTTCGAAAAAATTGTAAAGTACATTGCCCGTTCTGGGTTCACATTTTCATATTTCTGGATTAAATAGTAGCTCGATATTTTATGTTTTATTAATTATGCTTGTTCATTGAATGTATAGCGACCTTAGAAACTAATCGATACAACGATATCTAGGTTTAGTTCGGATAGTTTAAGATCGTGTTCTTATTTTAAGCTCGGGCAGGTAGTTACTTTGAGCATCTTACTTAGCCAACTTTTTGTTAGCCCAAGAATAACTAACCAAGAGGGGGGTGATTTGGTTATTGAAACTTTTTCGTTAATTACTCAAAATTCTAATATAGTGAATCAAATATTCTAAATACAAGTAAACGCGTAAATAGAACAATATGAATTAGTGCGAAGTAAATGCGTAAAGTAAAAGAGATAGAGAGTGCAAACGATATGTTATGGAGGTTTGATCCAAAATAATGATTTACGTCCCCCGTTACCAAGCTCTCCGTCACGAGTAAGGCCAAATGCACTATAATGATAGCTTACAAACAAGGAGTACCGATCTTTAAGTGACTTACAACAAGGAGCACCTATCCTTAACAACAATCGAGTTTTCACAAGGCTCTCGAAACCACCAAAGTATAAATGATAATTTTACAATTGAAAGAACTCTCTTGACAAATGATATAATCAAGTCAAGTGTTTAGAGAGTTTAGGAAAACACTTCAATAAGTAGCAAATGTTTAAGCTCAAGTGTTTTATATTGCAAAACATTGATGAATAATAACTAATACAATAGTGAGGATCAATGTGCCAAAGTTTTCAACCAATGAATCTCTCTTCACAAATAATACAAAGTTAAGTATAGAGAGAGATTTGCACTTAAATAAGTGTTGGCAAAGAAAAAGCTTTATTCAAGAATGAGAAAATAGATGAGATGTAAGCTTCTTTGCTCAAGTGGAATCTTTGATGAAGAACAACTTCTTAAAACAATCAAAAGATTCTTTGTAATAAATAAATTGGATAAACACTTAAGTAAACTCAATGATTTTGAATGAATAAGCTCTTTAAAATTCTCTTGTAAGTTGGTAAGAATTGAGTATAAAAGAGCTATGTATTTATAGAGAAAAATGGCAAGATGCAGGCGCTTTCGGATGAGGAATTCGGTTGACCGAAATAACAATAAATCCGGTAGAATTTTGAATATTCAACATTTTTGGTTGACCGAAATAATTTTCGGTTGACCGAAATTTTCACAAAGAATTTCGGCTGACATGCACCAATTTTCGGTTGACCATTTTTACCAATTTTCGGTTGACCAAATTCACCAATTTTCGGGTGAAGACAGGCCAAAACAGTTTTCACTATTTTGATCATATCTTCCTCTCCCAATGTCCAATTAAGGTGATTCAAAATGGGTTAAAAAGCTAACTCAAGGTGCTACAACTTTCTTTTAGAAAATCATCCTCAAATTAGATCATCTTCCATGTTAAAAATCTGTCCCAATATGAGATTAAAAATTGGAGTTTAACTTTTTGATTGAAAGTTGAAATGTGATCTTTTAAGGAACGTTTGAAATTGATTTTTCAAGGTTTTTGATCTATTACAAATGTTCATTTTTCAAAATCATTTTCATGTTAAAATAATTTATGCAAGTGATGAATTTGTGAGAAATACTTGAGCTTCATGCACTTGCTAAATATTGACGAGTTATACCTTTATTTATACAAATGAGGTTCGATAAATAACTCTATCTTCAACGTTCTTGATCTCTTCGAGTCTCCTTGAATGCTTGTTCCTCAACGGATGACAATTTGAGTCTTTGAATGCTTAAGAAAATATATTCATGAAAAACTCAAGAAACAAAAACTTGTTAGAAATAAAAGTGTATTATTTGTTATAATCAAAACAAGTGGAGCTATATTAAATCATAGGTCAACACTTTTGGCTAATAAGCTCGAGCTTTTATTAAATATGTAACTCGAGCTTCGTACTTGACCAGCTTTTGGCCAATAATCTCGAGCTTTTGTCAAATATATAGCTCGAGCTTCGTACTTGACCAGTTTTTTGCTCGAATTTTTGTTAAATATGTAGCTCGAGCTTGGAACTTGACCAGTTTTTGGCCAATTGGCTCAAGTTTTTGTTAAATATGTAGATCGAGCTTGGCAATTGACCAGTTTTTAGCCCATTAGCTCGAGTTTTTGTTAAATTTAAGCTAAAGGTTTTCACTTGGTTTGCTTTGGCCAATAAGCTCGAATAGCTTACTTGAGCAAATTTTTTTTTGTATATATATATATATATATATATATATATATATTTTTTTTTTTTTTTTTTTTTTTTTTTTTTTTTGGGTCCTACATGAACCTTGAGGTCGTTCTTAGATAGTGAGAACTATTCCCATTCTTGACTTCAGTATAATTTAGTTTGAGGAATATTGGGTGTATTGAGGTTGGGGTACGACCTTGACGTACCAGCTACCTGCGCGGAGCACAGCCTTATGCTAGTTTGTATGTATTAGCTGCATGCGTGGAGCACGACCTTACACTAATTTAATGTATTAGCTACATGTACGCAGCACGAATTTATGCTAATTTAATGTATTAGTTGCATGCGCGGAGCACGACCTTACGCTAATTTAATATGGTAGCTGCATGCCCGAAACACGACCTTATGCTAGTTTAGTATACTACATGCATGTGCGGAGCACGACTTTATGCTAGTTTAATATGTTTGGGACAAGATCTTATTATCGAAATGAATTTCAAATAACGAAAGAGTACAAGGCACATAGGCCATAATTGAAAAAATAAACTGTTTAAGGGCATCCAAGCCCAAACTAGAACCAAAAAATAAAAATTGAAAGAGAAATAAAAACTACCTAAGTACGAAATAGAAAATCAAACAACCTAGGTACCTGGTTGCATTACCAGCTACTTGTAATAAATTTTCAAGTTATCACCGTTCTGTGGTCTTGGGAGTGGTCTTTCCAAGGTATCATTCAAGTTGTATGCACTTTCACTTTTCGTATAACTTCGAATGGCCCTTCCCATATCGGTCCTAGTTTCCTTGAAGGATGTCCAGCAGCTTCTGCTCCCCTAAGGACCAAATCACCAACTCTAAATCTCCTTGTCTTGACCTTGGTGTTGAAGTGTCTTGCTGTTTTGTTTTGATAACTTGCGGCCCTTTGCGAGGCTTGTTCTTGTACTTATTCAAGTAGATCAAGGTGTTCAGTCGTTTGTCCCTCAATGTGGGGCTCGATCCTTATCTGTGTCGAAAGACCGACCTTAATTGGTATCGTGGCCTCGACGCCAAAGGCTAGCATGAAAGGGGTCTCACCAGTTGTCTTATGGGAAGTCATGTACTCCAAAGGTATGACGGGTAGTTCTTCGGGCCAAACTTTCCTTGGCATCCTCAATCCTTGTTTGATGGTCTTCCAATATGATTCGGTTAGTTACTTCAACGAGACTGTTACTTTGAGGGTGTGAAACTGAGGTCGGGTGATGGTCAATCCCGAGGTTGGCACAAAAGTTTTTGAATTGAGAATGATCAAATTGTCTTTTATCAGCACTTTTGGTATCCCGAACCTACACATAATGGACTTCCACACGAATGATCTGAGCTTAGTTTCTAAGATGATTGCCAATGGTTTTGGTTCTACCCACTTGGTGAAATATTCTACTGTTACAGCAACGAATTTCAGTTGACCTCTTACCAAAGAGAAAGGTCCAAGGATGTCAACTCTCTATTGCTCAAAAAGGGTAGCACGTGGGATGGAAGTTAGTTCTCTAGCGTGAGTATTTATGATATTGCCTAACCTCTGGCACTTGTCACACCTCCTTACATGTGCATCTTTCTTTATGTTAGGCCAATAACACCCATTCCTTATGAGCATATAGGCAAGTGCTCGAGCTCCTTGATGATTCCAACATACACCTTTATGAACCTCCGCTAGGGCTTGGATGGACTCAGAAGGTTTGAGACATCTGAAGTAGGGTAGTGTAAAACTCCTGCGAAATAAGATTCCTCCAATAATGCAGTACATCGATGGTGTAGTCTTAATGCTTCTTCTCGAGGGTCATATGGTAGGTTCCCGTTATTTAAGTATTCCAATATTGGATCCATCCAAGAAAGCTCATGATCAATGTACATGATGCTTGGCTTCTGATTTATGCTAAGCTCTGTCACCATCTTGATATGTACCATTCTGTCCAGTCCATCTATCCCCATGAACATAAGTTTAGACAGTGCGTCGGCTTACGCATTGTTAGCTCTAGCAATTTTAATGATCTCACAGCTTTTAAATCGTCTCCAAAAGTCATGCACCTTTAAACAATATATGTTCATTTTCTCATCTTTTCTCTCAAAAGCACCCTCGATCTGGCCAACCACAAGTTCTGGGTCGCTAAAAACTATGATATGCTCAAGTTAAAGGTTGTATGCCAGTGCTAGAGCTGGATAACAGCTTCATACTCTGCTTAATTGTTGGTGGCTTCAAATTCAAACCTGAAAGTGCATTGGATCTCGGTAGTCTCGTTCGGGTTAGTGATGATAACCCGGTGCCGATCCCGAACTGTTCGATGCTCTATCTACGAAGATTTCCCAAATTTCCAAGGTCTTGCTCGTGGTATCCTCCTATTTGCTCCGAGGCCTAGGGGTAAGTTCTGCAATGAAGTCAGCTAAGGCATGTGTCTTATTTGTTGACCGCGGCTTGAACTCTATATCAAACTCACCTAGTTCAATTACCCATTTCAGTAGTCTTCCCAAGTTGTTTGGTTTCTGAAGTATGTGTCTAAGTAGTTGATCAATGAGCACAACAATTGGATGAGATTGAAAATATTAAAACGTAGCTTCCTAACAGCTGTAACCAAGGCAAGTGCAAGTTATTCAGGCATTGTGTACTGAGTTTTTGCGTCGAGAAGTACTTTACTCACATAGTAAATAGGTTGCTGGACTTTTTCCACTTCCTTCACTAACACTCCACTTACTGCATTCTTAGAAACGGCCAAGTATAATAACAATGTATCACCAATTTCTGACTTGGTGAGGACCAGGGGTGTTGACAGTGTGTGTTTGAGCCTTTGAAAGACTAAATTACATTCCTCATTCAAGTAAAAGCTTTGGTTATCCCTTAGGACTTTGAAAAAGGGGAAGCACCTATTTGCTGCTCGGGATACAAACCTCTCTCAGGCTGCAACCCGACCTGTTCATTTCTGTAAGTCCTTCTTGCAACTCGGGGGTTCCATAGATAGCATTGCCTGGATATTTTTTAGGTTGGCCTCTATTCCCCTATATGTAATCATGAATCCTATCTTGCCGGAAGCCACTCCAAACGCTCATTTCGTAGGATTCAGCTTCATCTCGTACCTCCATAGTGTAGCAAAGACCTCTTTAAGGTTCGAGATATGACAATCCACTTGCTTGCTCTTAACGACCATGTCGTCTACGTATGCCTCAATGTTCTTTCCTACCAAGTTGGCAAAGATCTTATTGATAAGTCTTTGATATGTAGCTCATGCATTCTTCAACCCGAATGAAATGACAGTAAATGGCTAAATCAGCCATAAATGAGGTCTTCTCATAATCTTCTTCTGACATAAGAATTTGATGATACCCAGAGAAAGCATCAAGAAAATTGTATAAATTATAACTTGAGGTACTGTCTACAAGACTATCGATTCGAGGTAGAGGATAGCTGTCCTTAGGGTATGCTTTATTTAGATCTATAAAGTCGATGCAGACTCGCTACTTCCCATTGGCATTCTTAACAAGAACGACGTTGTCATGCCAATCGGGATACTGGACTTCCTGAATGAATTTCGCTTTGATGAGCTTAGCAATTTCTTCCCATATGACCTCCCATCGTTCTGGCGCAAACTGCCTCCTCCTTTACTTCACAAGTCTTGCACCTGGGTTTATGTTGAGCCTATGTACTGTAACTTTGGGGTCTATTCCAGGCATATCTTCGACATTCCAAGCGAATACATCGATGTTACGAGACAGACAGCTATTAAGTTGGGCCGTGGTTGTAGCATCAAGATCTCAACCAATGACAACTTTTCTACCAGGCTCGAGCTCTACCTCGTTCATCTCCTCTACTGGACATGTCTCCCACGGTGGTCGAGGTCAAGTTTGACCTCTGAAAGTTGCATGACGTAGCCTTGATCTCTTGAATGCTGGTAACATATCATTGTCTAGGTACTGTTTGACTTCCTCGAACTACCCCGACCCTATTACTTGTAGGAAATTTCATCGCCAGGTGAAAAGTTGAGACAATTGTCTTAATCCTATTCAGCAAGAGCCTTCCCAATAAGGGGTTGTAGGCTATAAGAGCATGAACTACTTGAAAAGTTATGATCTGCGTTACCTGCTTCCCTTCTAATCCCAAGGCGACAGGTAACCCGACATTTTCTCTGGAATGATGACACCTCCTCTGAACCCCTATAGAGGGGTTTTGACCGGTTTGAGCTGCTCAACTGCAACACCATTTGAACGAAAGCCTCATGTGACAGCACGTTAGCGGTACTTCCATTATCCACCAAAATTTTGTTCACCTCAAAATTAGCAATGATTATCGATATAACCATCGTCATGAGGAAAAGACACACCTTCTAAGTCTTTTAATCCGAAGGTGATGTTTTCTATATTACAGAGATCCACGCTTGAGATCGAGGGATATTGTCTAGCATACTGCTTACACCTACTGTTGGAGTCCCCTCATGAGGTTGTTTGTTCAACAATGATATTAATAATACCCATGGTTGGTTACTTATCTCTCCTATCTTCAAGAGCCTTGCATTTATTATGCATGTTTCGCTGACGCTTGTCATAATTGACAAAAGCGCTCAAGAAATCCCTCTTGATGAGAGTCTCGATTTCTCGCTTCAGAGCAAAGCATCCTTCGGTCGAGTGTCTATGATCTCGATGAAAGTCGCAATACTTGCTTTTGTCACGGGATTTAGGTGGAGCCTATAGTCTTAGAGGCCACTTCAACTCGTTAAGGTCTTTGATTTCTATCGAAATGTTAGACCCTGTGGTGTTCAAGAGAGTGAAAGGCGTTGGAGGGGGGTCTTACCTTGGCTTTCTTCGAAAAGGATCCGGATGCTGGTTAAACTCATGTAGCCTCTTTGGATCAGGCTTCTTTAATGGTGAGGCAGCTCTTATTGGAAATAAGGTTTCCTCCATGTTAATGTATTTCTTAGCCCAGGTAAGTAGGTCGGTGATCGACTTGGGAAACGTATTTAACAAAGACATCTTAAACGCCTTACATCTTATGGCATATGTTAGAGCAGAGATTGCAGTATGATATATAGATCGGGGATCAGAAGTCTTTCTTTGTTAAACCTTGTCATGAAATTAGAAGTGTCTCGCTAGGTCCCTGATGCATCTGTATGAGTGACGCAGCTATCTTCTTGATGCGCTTACTACTTGCAAAGAACGCTGAAAACTTGTTAGCCAAGTTTGAAAAGGAAGATATGGAGTTGGGATCCAATGTGGAGGACCAATCACTGGCTGAGTTGGTAAGTGTCTAGAAAAGGCCTTGCACATTACAAAGTCGGGTACGACCTACAAGTTCATGATATCCGTATATATGTTGAGATGGTTGATGGGATCAGTTATCTCATCATACTCCTTCACCTAAGGGTACTTAATCCGGTCCGATAGGGGGTATGATAAGACTTTCGGAATGAAAGAAGTGTTAGGGATGAACCATGTTGCTGCCTGGGACTTCTAAAGCATTCCGATCGTGATTCCCTCTTGGATGATCTGTATAAGATCAATAGAGTCCATAGTAATTGATCACGAACCTAAGAGCATATGTGGTACGTTTGAGGATCTAGCATCACTGTGGTTGGGGTCGTGAGCTCGATCGTCTGCCATAAGACCATTCTAAGGGAATGGTTATGGTAGTGTACTTCTCTGATGTAGTAGCTGAGTTAGCATGGCCACTTGTTGACGGAGTTCTAAAATGCTCCAGGAGCGACTGCTACTGATGGCTGTGGTGGTTTCTAGATGATATCTCCTGGGAATCCGAAGGGTCTCTAGTAAGCGCTGGTTGGGAGCGGATGAGATTGCTGGAAGATGTCCTGAACGTGTGTTAACCATGGCTTTCTACACACAGATGGCGACAATGATGCTACCAAAAACTTGTACCTGAATGAACTCAAATTTTATGATTAAGCTTTGCACAATCTAATCTTCAATACCTGAAACAAAGGAGTCGAGATGTGTCCTCGTAGCCCCTTTGATACTTAAGTTAGAAAGAGAAATTTATGGAATGATTGTATGTCGGAAATTATGTAAATACGTACCTGAATAATGAGGCTGAGTTGTGTATTTATACATGGTGGAGTTGGAGTTCTAAAAGGATTCAACCTCCCGTAGTCCTTATCCTTGTTATACAAAGTGTTTGTGTTATGTTAGAATTGTACAATTTGAGTCAAAGTCAAATTCATAGTAGGTAAGAAAACATATTTAAATAGGAACATTGGGAAGTTGTAGTCAAGATAGGATTAGTATTCCCAGAAGACGTAAGATGAGGTCAATAAGACATGAGAAAAGAGCTAATACCCCGACCTCAATCCAAGGCCCGAACTTCGAACCAGCCTAGCCTAATAATGGTGGGTTGAGATCGGGCCATTGTGCTCGAGTTTGGGGTGCACACCATTAATACGCATCAAGTGATATTATACAATACGGTCAAATGTTAGGGACTTTTGTACCAATAAACCTAAGGATGCGTTTAATTGTCAATATTTTCCATGAAAAGTGTATTTTTTTACCCAATTTTCTAATTTTGTGCTATTTGATGGATAATTTTTCTTAGAAAAAATATTTTCCTACTTTTGGTCACGTGAATATTTTTTTCATTGCAAACAAGGAAAATATTTCTTTTAGGAAGAGATAATTTTTATTTTTCAGATAATTTACTCTCTCTTTCTCTTTTTCTCTCTCATCTGTTCACTTTCTCTCATCTACCCTCTAATAAAAAACTAGACAAGCGTAATATTTTGTAAGTTGAAAACTAAATCAATCAAACAATTGAATTTTGAGTCTTTAACTTTTTTCATGCAAATTTCATTATCGCTATTAAACGCACCTTAAAAGAAACAATTGAATTTTGAGTCTTTAATTTTTTCTTCTTATTTTCTCTTTTTGTTCTTGTATTTTTAAATAACATTATAATACGATATCAGCACGATGGAACTCATCCAAAATAGAAAGATAATATAAGATCAATAATGTAGAAAATTAGTAGAATCGGGAAAGCCTTTGAAGTTGTGATCAAACGTTGATACCTCGATGATTGTGGTCCGATCTTGGTGAAATTTGAACAAATAGTTCATTATTCATTGTTCTTTAAATTTAACGGTTAATGTCAAAATTCAAGGATTCATTCGTGCAAATAGTTATGTGAACAATAGAAATTTTGAATTGTCTAAAAAATTGTAAATTTTTAAATTACTATAAAAAATTTCTTTGAAAAATATAAAATTTGTCAACCATTCAAAGTTGTCTAAAACTTTCAAATTTGAATAATACTTCATAATATGACTATCACATTATAAAGTTTTTTAAATCTATCAAATTCAACTAAGCATACTTTTTAAAAGTCTTTTTATTTCATTAATTTCATATTTGTAAAATCTATTGTTGGTATATTCAACGATTTTTCGAAAGAAGCATAATTTTACATTTATATGTTATTGATTTTGAGGATGCATATATTTATATTATGTCGATATTCTAGCAAAATATTACTTGTTCCTAAAAATCATAACTTCAAAATATTGTATTCTACAAGAATATTGAGTTATGAATCCTGAAAATTTTAAATTATATAAATATTTTTGAATAATAGCAACAAACATTTATTTCTTGCAATAAAGTATTGGTGATGCAATTTGGTCTACTTTTTTTGACAACACATATTTTTCGCTAAAAATTATAGGGATGAATAAAAAAATTTGTGACACCATTATTTGTCAATGCAACCTCATAGGGATGTTGGAAAAAAAAATAAAAAATCATGACATTCACATTAATCGTTATCCGTCTTTGTGATGAACAAAATGACATGTCTATTCTACTATTTTTCATAAATAAATGTTTTAAACTAATGAACAAGTGCATAGCAAATTATAATTTTTTATGCACAGACACGCAATTGCATATTTTTCAATATAAATATATTTTTATATTATTTGACTGCTACTTTAAAAATATAAATAATATGGTAACATTCATACACATGCAAATTAACACACCATTTTCTAGTTTTATAAGATTTAATTATGACATTGTTAAATAAATTTTATACTTGAATTAATATAATAGTAGCTATCGATATACGAAAATGAGGCCCAATTAAAATGGTCCAAGAAGTGGAGCCCGTTGAGAAATTTGAGCGATATGCCCAAATAAGACCATTGTGAAGTATAGTGGAGGCACATAAATAGAGGACTATCATCACCCGATCCTACAGGACGCCCAGGATCTGAGCGAATGACATGCCTTATTATCGCTCAGAGCTACGATCTCATTCTTGCCTTCGAAGACGCCCAAAGTTCTGGGTGAATATAGCACCCTGTTTAAGCGGCGGTTATTGAAACAGTTTTTGAGCAGTCTTATCATATTCCACGATCCAAGAATTTCGGTTGCAAGCAGTTAAGGAGAGTAGTGGCAGCAGTTTAAAAACGACAGTTCCTTGATACGTCAGCTATTATGAAACAAGTGGATAGTTATAGAGTGACAAGCAGTTTCCAAACTGTTTCACAAGGAAAACTGGTGAAAGAGTATAAAAGAAAAGGAAAACATCGAAAGAAAGACCCCAAATTAAACACTCTCAAACAGATAATATGTAATTTTACTTCTTTTAATTCTTATAGTCAAACTTCAAATTGCTTTGTGTGATTGTGCCCCTTGGAGGCTTTCTGTTTCGTTTTTCATTGTAATCTTCATAAATAAAGCACCTCTCATTGGGACTTTGTCTCAAGAGGTTTGTTCCTTATACAATCGTCTGAATCATCCTTTAATTGTTAGCGAGGCTCGATAAATCCACGCGAAACAATTTGGCATGCCAGGTGGGTTGTTGGTGTTTGAGGATATGAAAACTGAAACAATATGCCTCATAAGGATTTCGGTAAAGAACCAGTAAGCCAAGGAGTAGTCCAGTCTGTGATCGAACGACATGAGGAGCAGCGAAGTACTGCACGAGCAGATGGACAGAGTCAAAGTAGTCATATTCATTACGAAACAATGACAGAATTGAGTCCTCGAACCATGCGTACATTGCTTGGAGAACTCACACAAAATGTCGTTGAATAGGTAAATGTTCATAATATGGAAAGATTTACTCAAAATGGAAATATACATTATGATAACATGGCCAAACAATCGATCACTTTGAATGAAATCATGAATAAGTTAGTAGGCCAAATTTGTCAACCAATTATGTCAAGTTTCCAAGTTAGGACAATTGTGGGACATAATTCTCGAGTTCGAACTAAGGAACGGAGCCACCTTTCGGACCTTCCACTTCAGACCAAGGGTGTGATGGCAAATTTAAATAGTGGAATTGGAGTATCTAACATGGGGAGGGTAACCTAAATGCGAGAGACAATGTCCAAACCATTGGACCAAACACCCTGTGTGCTAATGATAGAGGAAATACTCAGGCTAAAGGTAATAATGGTTTAAATAGTGGTACCTTTGTCACAAATCAAGGACCGAACATCAGGCCTCAAGTAGTTCCACAAATGAATCAACCTATAGGGGTTCTATATGATCCCAGCGTTATGTTGATGAATCAAATCATGGAGATAATACAGGATCAAATGGCTTGTGGCACATGTCCTTTTATTAGGCCGACTTACACAAAGCTATATCCTGAATAGGTAGATCAGGCTTATTCGTGGCCTATAGGGTACAAAATACTAGAATTTTCACTATTTACCGGTCTGGAAGAAGTTTCTACCCTGGAACATATAGGAGGCGATTCACACTGCAAAGTGGTAAAGTGATCGATTATCATAAAATAAGACTGTTCCCTAGTTCGTTAACAGGAGTAGCCTTCTCATAGTTCATTAATTTGCCAGTAAATTCAATCCAAAGATGGCAACAATTAGAACAATTGTTCCACACTCAATTTTATTAAACTGAGTCCGAAGTTACTTTAGCCGATTTGACGAATTTACATCAAATGCCAAATGAATGGGCAGAAAGTTTTCTTCAAAGATTCAAAATAGCCAGAAGCAAATGTTTTGTGCCTCTGCTCCGAAAAAAATTCGTCAAAATCGCTCAAAGTTGCTTGAGTTTCGATTAAAAAAAGAAATTCTAGGACAGGGAATTCCTTGACTCGTTCCAACTGAGTGCGAATGTAATTAGATATGGGTGATTGATAAAAGAAGACGAACGTAGGAAAAACCATAGTAAAGGGACTTATTATAGAGACCCAAACTTTGATGTTCATACTGTTAATGACGAATATTACGATCAAACAGAAGTATGTCTGGCCGAATTGGTTAAGGGAGATGCATATGCTTGTTTTATAATGGCCAATTTTAGAACTTCGGGTAAGGATGAGCCTGTAAAAAATGAAAATGGAAAGGCTAGGGTGTTCACATTTGATGTGATCAAGGCTGACCTTATATTCGATAAATTATACAAGGGTAAGCAGATAATGCTGAGTGATAAGCGTGAATTGCCAGACCCCGAACAAGTTAATAGTAAAAAATATTGTAATTGGCACAATGCATGGTCAAATATGACTAATAATTGCTTGGTCTTTCGTCATACGTTATAGAATGCCATTGAGTCAGGGCGAATCACGTTCGAAGCTAAGAAGAAAATGGCAGTGGATGAAACTTAAGTGTCTTTTCTATACTTATTCGAGGCTTGAAACTATAGAATTTTATGGTTCTTTTGGCAAAATACAATCTAAATTATGTTATATTGTATCTTGCAGGTAAAATTCAATGTTTGAGGAAGAATTGGAGAAAAGAAACAAAACGTGTCGAAAAATGGAAAAATCCATAGTATGGGGATCAAAGTCTACACTATAGAAGTTGAAGGACTTAATTGCATTAATTCTAAAAAAGGAAATGATTGGAAGAAAAATAAAGTTAATGGGCTGGACCTCTTGCTGAGGAAAAAAAGGGTTTCTGTTATTTGAATTAGAGATATGCACGTGAAGAGAAAAAAAAAAGAGGAGAGTTGGGGCCGGAAATTGGAGAGAAAGAGGGTAGAAAACGGCGAGAATAAATTGAGAATTTGGGTGGCTGCCATATTTTATTCTTTACACACACATTAGTGGGCAGAATTAAAGAGATAATTTGTTTTGAGTGGGCGGCAACTTGCAGGTTAAAGTGGATGGATTTGGTTGCTGAATTAATAGTAAACAACATACATATACACGCCCACAGGGAAGAACTCATTGGCTAGTTGCTATTCATACTAGATTATACTCAATTTGGTAGATTAAAGACTGAAGATCGGTAGATTAAGGGGGCTGAAATTAATTGAGAAGAAGTGGCCAGTTGCTGTTGAAACTCATAACATCACGCATGCACGTAGAGGAACGGAGAAAGATATGCATAGCTAGAAAATTGGGAATTAATCACGTTCGTCAAATTTATAGGTGATGTCGTTCCACTTTTATATGTTTAATCTTGAAAACATGCTAGACTAAATTCCTTTGTATTGGATAGATGAAGAAACTATTTGATTTTTAGTTTTTAATTCAAGGCTATGTGATTTTAATATAATTCTTGCATTGTGATTTCATAGATATGCATAAGTACATTGTTTTAATGTTTGAACACCATTATGACAATTAGTTGCTTATTTGTAGTGTTGGAAAACTCACATTAGGTAGAACGCTGTTTATGGAACACACGGGCAATAAATATTAGAAATAACATTTATGGTGTATGCGATCATATTTGATAATCCTAAATGCCAATGCATATTTTTCATATGAATTTGGACTAGGAATAAGATCGTCTCGTGACAGTCACATGTTTATTATATCTTCAGAAAGAATAGTAAATAAAAGTGGAATTATCGATCGTCACAATTACATGAATTAAATTGATTATTACTGATTGAGAATTGAAACTAAGAACTGAATAGTGGAGTTGGAAATCCAATACACTTACCCTCGTTTGATTTAAAAATCATTTTTATTGCTTTCGTATTTTTAGAACGTAGTTAACTAAAAATCAATTGTCTTTTATTACATTTACGAATTTAAATATATAGAATATTCTAAAATTGAGTCTTATTCCCTATGGGACGAAAACTCGCTCATCACGATTATTAGTTGTATAACAAACCCGTACGCTTGCGGAATTTTCACGTAACAAGTTTTTGGCGCCTTTGTCGGGGAATAACTGTGTTAATCTTGGGTATTTGATATTTTAGATTCGCTTTAATTTTATTTTTATTATTTTTTTATTTTTAGGCTATTATTACACTCCTAAGTTCTCTTGTGTCTTTATTTTATTTTATTTTTTTAGGTGAAGTTGGTATATGCAAAATCCCGATGAGCCAAATTCTTTTCGTTAGATTATGAAATCGAAAAGATATTTAGAAATCGCAGAAGAGTGCAATGTCAAGCAAAGAGAATGGCCGCAAATCAAAATCAACATCAAGGACAAATACCACAGCCAAATCAACAGAGAGCCATCCCAAATGAAGCTCATATTTTAGTTGGGGATTATGTAAACCCAATTTCTGCACCAGTGCAACCTGCCGTGGTATACCCTCCTTTCGGATAGCCTAACTTCCACCTTAAACCGGATGTCATAAATCTATTCCAAAATCACCAAGACATTAGGTTTTTTGGAAAAGCCACAGAGAACCCTCATGAACATATTTTGGCTTTTCTCATGTTATGTGAGGTAATTAGTCACAAAGGAGTATCAGTAGACACTTTTCGAATGCGGTTATTCCCTCATACTTTGAAGGATGTTGCTAGAGAATGGTTTCTTTGTTTACCACCAGGGAGCATACAATCATGGGCTGATATGGTTTAAAAATTTACGATGAAATTCTTCCCACCACCTCGATCCATCAAATTAGGAATGAAGTCCACACTTCAAGCATAACGATTTAGAGAGCTACCCTAAGGCATGTGAGAGGTTCAAGAATTTGTTCATAAAATAACTGAGCCTTGATAGTCCTAAGCAAGCTCAGCAGTATCTCTTCGACTACAGCCTACAACAATAGTTCAAGAATATGGCAGATGCCTCAGAGGGAGGATTCGTGATGAAACTTGACGTCGATGAAGCTTATGATTTGTATGAGAAAATAATCGAAAATTAGTCGACATGGCCAACCGATAGGAAAGCTCCAAAGAAAATAGCAGGGATACACAATGTGGATGCAATGACAACGCTGACTGCACAAATGGATGTTCTTACAATGAAAATGGACAATCCATCACAGTCAATTAACATGGTACACAAATCACCACCCGTTTGCAAAGGTTGTGGAGCAGATCATACTACTACAAGCTACCCTTTGGCTTCTACACATGCTAGTCAGCCTGTGGAGGTGAGCTACGCGCAAAACTTTCAGAGACAACAAAATAATCCCTTCTCAAACACTTATAATCAGGGCTAGAGAAACCATCCAAACTTTTCATGGTCTAATAATCAGGGACAAGGACAGTGATGAAATAATCAGAACAAACTACCGGGGTTCCAACAGCAACAACAACAGCAAGTAAGAAAGCCATCGTTGGAAGATTTACTAGCTCACTATATTACTAAAACAGAGACCAACTTTCAGAATTAATAGACCTTGATCAAGAACTTGGAACAACAGGTGGAACAGATAGCAGTCGTACTATTAGGTAGAGCTCAAGGAAATTTACCTAGTAATACAGAGAAAAATCCTAAGGAGTAAGTCCAAGCAATCACTACCCGTAGCGGGGTCTAGTTACCAGAAATACATGTGAAGTGGCCACCACCAGTCATAGAAAAGGTACCTACCTAAGCGAGGAGCATGTGGATGAGTCGAACAAGGCTATAGAGGAAAATTAAGTTGGGTCACCAGATAGTCCACAGGTGAAAGCAACCGCGCCTGTCAAAATATATGTACTTCCGATCCCATTTCCACAGAGGCTGCAAAAGCATAAGCTCGACAAACAATTTTAGAAATTTTTGGATGTATTCAAGAAGTTGCACATCAACATATTGTTAGCTGAAGCTTTAACCCAGATGCCTAGTTACGCGAAGTTCATGAAGGATATTCTATCAAACAAGAGAAAGCTGGAAGACAATAAGACGATCATGCTTACCGAGGAATGCAGCGCAATTCTCCAACATAAGTTGCCACCAAAATTAAAAGATCTAGGGAGTTTTACTATTTCTTGCAATATTGGTAACTTATATATAGATAAAGCATTGTGTGATTTAGGAGCTAGTATTTATTTAATGCCTTTCTCTTTTCAAGAAATTAGGTTTGGGCGAAGCAAAAACAACTACAGTTTCATTGCAATTGGCTGATAGATCGATCAAGCATCCTAGAGGCATTTGTGAAGACATTTTGGTGAAGGTCGATAAATTCATTTTTCCAGTAGACTTTATTATCCTGGATATGGAAGAAGATAAAGACGTCATGCTCATTCTGGGTCATCTGTTTTTGGCTACGGGAAGAGCTCTGATTGATGTGCAGAAGGGTCAGTTGATATTGAGATTGGATGATGATGAATTGAAAATCAATGTGTTTAAGGCCTTCAAATTTCAAAACGAACTAGATTCTTGCATGCATATTGATATAATAAGGAAGCAGTATCAGAGACATTCAGACTTGATCACCCTCAGGAACCTCTTGAGGCTTGTTTAGTATATTCTCAAGATTTACCAGCATAAAATGAGGAGGCAGAAGAATGTGTACTCTTTGGAAGCAATGCCACCACGTTTCAAGCAACCATTTTTGGAACTCGGTAAATGACCCATAAAAACTTTACCATCTATACAGCAAGCTCCAACACTTGAACTCAAACATCTGCCCACTCACTTTCGCTGTGCATACTTGGGGAAAAAGAATTCACTTCCGGTAATCATCTTGAATACACTTATAGAAACAGAGGAAGATCAACTGCTGAGAGTACTTCGGGAGCACAAGATAGCAATAGGATGGACTATCTCAGATATAAAAGGGATCGACCATTTGTTTTACTTGCATAAGATACTGATGGAAGAGGATTACAAAGCTTCAGTTGAGCATCAATGCAAATTAAATCTTACTTTGCAGGAAGTGGTAAGAAAAGAGGTATTGAAACTTCTGGATGCAGGGATCATTTACCCCATATCATATATAGCCATTGGGTCAATCTAGTACAGGTCATGCCAAAAAAGGGAGAATCACGATGGTTCCAAATGAAAACAACGAGCTCATTCCTACGCACACAGTCACAAGTTCGAGAGTTTGTATTGATTATCGCAAGCTCAACAACGCTACAAGGAAGGATCACTTTCCCCTTCCTTTCATTGATCAGATGCTGGAAAGACTTGTAGGCCATGTTTATTGTTGCTTTCTTGATGGTTATTTAGGGTACAACCAGATTTCTGTAGTGCCAGATGATCAGGAAAAGACTACCTTCACATGCCATTATGGCACTATTGCTTATAGGAGGATGCCTTCTGGCATTTGTAGTGCTCCAGCCACTTTTATGCGCTATATGATGTCTATTTTCTCGAATATTGTGGGAAATATCATTGAGGTATTTATGGATGATTTTTCAGTCTTTGGAAAGTTATTCAAGGAATGCGTTGAACATTTGGGAAAAGTGTTGCAGCAGTGTGAGGACACCAAACTTGTATTCAATTGGAAAAATGTCATTTCATGAGTTAGGAAGGGATCGTATTGGGGCATTTGATATCGGCATGGGGTATTGAAGTAGATAAAGCTAAGACACAGGTCATTGATAAACTACCACCTCTGGTAACAGTAAAGAGAGTTAGAAGTTTCTTGGGTCATGATGGGTTCTACCACTATTTCATCAAAGACTTCTCCAAAATCTCGAAGCCTCTGTGCAATCTATTGAAAAAAGAGACTTTTTCATTTTACTGAAGAATGCTTGATGGCTTTCAACACTTTAAAGGAAAAATTAGTCTTTGTTCCAGTATTGACTTCTCCAGAATGAAATTATCCGTTTGAGCTTATGTGTGATGCCAGTGATCACACGGCAGGGGCAGTTTTGGGTCAACGCAAGGAAAAGAGGTCTTATGTCATCCACTACGCCAGTAAGACTTTGAACAGGCTTAGTTGAATTATGCGACTACAGAAAGAGCTTTTAGCAGTGGTATTCGCCGTTGACAAATTCAGGTCATATTTGATCGGGTCGAAAGTGATTGTTTGCACGGATCACTTAGCCTTGAAGAATCTAATGAGCAAGAAGGATGCAAAATCGAGACTTATTCGATGGATACTCTTATTGCAAGAGTTTGATTTGGAAATCAAAGATAAAAATGGGAGTGAAAATGTTGTTGCAGATCATCTATCTCACCTTGAATCACATGAAATACACCCTACAAAGGAGATAAATGAAGTTTTCCCGGATGAGATGCTTTTTCAGACCATCATTTCCCATGGTATGCTGATTATGTCAACTATTTGGCCCACTCCATCATTCCACTGGATTACTTAAGTCATTAGAAGAAGAAATTTTTCAGTGATCTGAAACACTACTTTTTGGATACAGAAAGGGTCCAATCAGATTATACACCGTTGTGTGCCTGAAGTAGAGCAACATCAAATATTGGAATCATGTCACTCTACACCGTATGGAGGTCACTTCGCAGCAGTCAAGCCAGCTGTAAAGGTACTACAATCAGGTTTTTATTGGCCTACGTTGTTCAAGGATGAACATTATATGGTGAAAAATGTGATAAGTGCCAAAGGACCGGAAACATCTCAGGGAAGAACGAGATGCCCTTAAACATCATTTTAGAGGTTGAGATATTCGACGTGTGGGGCATTGACGTTATGGGACTTTTCTCCTCTTCCTACGGTCAACAATACATATTGGTGGCATTAGATTACGTGTCTAAATGGGTTGAAGCTGTGGCTTTTCCAACTAACAACGGTCGAGTGGTAACTCAATTTCTGAAGAAGAATATTTTCACGAGGTATGGTATCCCAAGGGCGATTATTAGTGATGGTAGAAATATTTTTGCAATTGCCAATTTGAGTCATTGTTGGCTAAATATGGAGTGAAACATCATGTGGCAACACCGTATCATCTGCAAACAAGTGGCCAAGTGGAAATCTCTAACAGGGAGCTAAAAAAGTTTCTCGAGAGAACAGTAAATGCATTACGTACAGATTGGGCTCGAAAATTAGATAATGCACTTTGGGCCTTTCGAACAGCATTTAAAACTTCGATTGGCATGTCTCCATATAGATTGGTATTTGGAAAGGCTTGCCATCTACCGATTGAGCTCGAGCATAAGGTATATTGGGCAACGCACTTGCTAAATTTTAATTTGAAAGCAGCGGGGAAAAAGAGGGTTCTTCAACTTCATGAGCTCGATAAGTTTCGTTTGGATTCCTATGAGAATGCAAAAATTTAGAAGGAGAAAATAAAAAAATGGCATGATAAGTATATAAAGGAAAAGGAGTTCGTAGTTGGTCAGCAAGTGTTGATGTTCAATTCACGCCTCAAGCGTTTTCCAGGAAAGCTAAAGTCTAGGTGGTCAGGGCCTTTCACGGTAGTGGCTGTGTTTCCCCACGGGGATGTAGAAGTGGTATCTCATGATCAGTAAACGAGGTTCAAAGTGAATGGACAATGATTGAAGGCTTATTGGGGAGGTGACTATTCTAGTGAGAAAACAACGGTGCCATTCAATCCTGCAGACTAGCCTCAACAACGAAGTCGAGTTAAAGACTTTAAACAAGCGCTGGTTGGGAGGCAACCCAAACTTCTATGTCTTTCATTTATTTTGCTTTTAGAATAATTTAAGATAATTGATATTAGTTTTCTTTTATTATTATTCAATTTTAGGACTCATCATCCATACTCCGTTTTTCCTTAGATCTTCGATATGTTAGTTTGTTTAATAGTTGTTAGAGCTAAGTATCACTTCTTCTAGGTATTCGATCTTGAATGTTTTATTTGACTGTTTTGCGTAGGAACATGACGTCACAGAACATCTAAATCAACATTGACCAAGGAGCCAACGGGAGCAATAGGACAGCTAGCCTTCGGATTCCAAGCCATATCAGGGGAGTCTTTTTCATCATTTTCTTCCCTACCTCTTTCTATGCGAAATTATGATTTACGACATTGAGGACAATGTCTACTTTAAATTTGGGGTGGAAAACATGAGTTTTTCCTTTGTTTTTATTTGAGGTGTGTGCTTTTATTACTTAAAAAAAAATCAATTTTATTATTTTATTATTTTTTTATGTATTTTTGCATGCTTGTTGGGTCAGATAATCTGCTAACGATGATATATTTATTGGAATATAGAATTGGACTATAAATAATGGACAAGTTATACGTTAAGTTAGTTTGTGCTTATTTATGTAGAATTTGATATTTTTAGCACAAGATTTATTTCTGCATTCTGAAGAAAATAATTTGATTCATATTGTAGAGTTGGTTGACAATAATGGACCATAGATGCTAAATCCAAATAACCAATACACTATACATCTTTAAACCAATTTTTAGATAGTTTGAGGGAGATTGACCTGTTGTAGGGAGACATTGAGAATAGATGTGGATTCCATGTGTGTTAAATTTTGTGTGGATTGTTTGAGACTAATAAGATGAAAATTAGGTTAAAGTCTTAAGTTGTTGGCTGATTTTTGAAAATGAATGTTCAAAAAGGGGCATTGCACGAATTAAAAAAATAAAAAATAAATAAAAAATCAACGCTCGTATTGCGAAACTTCTTTTTGTAACCTTTATAACTCGAGTAATTAAGTTTATAAGGGTCTTTAAAAACCTGGTGCCCTATGGTTGTCTGAATTTGGAGTCATCGGCTGAAAACTCATTACAAGGGTCATTTAGAAAGGTCAATGGAGAGGAGTGCCAAAAAAAAAAAAATTTGCTACACGTCTTGAGTAAGCCTCGAACACTCATTTGAGAGAATTGGACTTTTGACGAGGGATTATTAGCTTAATTGATTCTTAGAGGTTGAAGCAATCAAAAATAAGGAAAATTCGCATTTGTTGACATGTTGAGTTGCAATTAGCAAAAATCGAACCAAACTAGAGAGGGTGAGGATTGGTATTATATTATAAATTCAACCTTATATAGCACCTTGGGAAAAGAGTGAAAACAATAAAGTTTGGGCACGTATATCTTACGAGCGAAGAAAGGAAATATTTGGTCATAAAGGGTCGAGAATTGAATCAATTTATGACTTCTTGATACTTTACATGAATCCTCACACACACACATTGGTTTTGCATTAAATAGGTAGAGATTGATTTAGCATTGTGATTTTGAAGTAGTTCATAGTTTCAACTTTGGAAGTCCAATCCTGAGGCTAAAAGCAGATTATCCAACCAAGTTTTTTTTTTGGAATTTTGTGTAGTTAAGTTTCATTTTGTTTGAGGACAAACAAATATTCAAGTTTGGGGGTTTGACAAGTGTATTTTCTACACTTATTCGAGGTTTGAAACTATAGAGTTTTATGGTTCTTTTGGTAAAATACAACCTAAATTGTGTTATATTGCATGTTGTAGGTAAAACTCAATGTTTGAGGAAGAATTGGAGAAAAGAAGCAAAATGTGTCAAAAATGAAAAAATCCAAAGTACGGGGATCAGAGTCTACACTATAAAAGTTGAAGGACTTAATTGCATTAATTCTAAAAGAGGAATGATTGGGAGAAAAATAAAGTTAATGGGCTGGACCTCTTGCTGAAGAAAAAAAAGGGTTTCTGCTATTTGAATTAGAGATATGCACGTGAACAAAAAAAAAAAGGAGAGCCGGGGGGTGGAAATTGGAGAGAAAAAGGGCAGAAAACGGTAAGAATAAATTGAGAATTTGGGTGGCTGCCATATTTTATTCTTTACACACACATTAGTGGGCAGAATTAAAGAGATAATTTATTTTGAGTGGACGGCAACTTGCAAGTTGAAGTGGATGGATTTGGTTGCTGAATTAATAGTAAACAACTTACATTTACACGCCCATAGGGAAGAACTCATTGGCTAGTTGCTATTCATACTAGATTATACTCAATTTGGCATATTTAGGACTGAAAATTGGCAGATTAAGGGGGCTGAAATTAGTTGAGAAGAAGTGGCCAGTTGCTGTTGAAACTCATAACACATGCACGTAGAGGAACGGAGGAAGATATGCATAGCAAGAAAATTGGGAATTAATCACGTTCGTCAAATTTATAGGTGACGTCGTTCCACTTTTATATGTTTAATCTCGATAATATGCTAGGCTAAATTCCTTTGTATAAGATAGATGATGAAACTATTGTTTTTTAGTTTTTAATTCAAGAGTATGTGATTTTAATTTAATTCTTGCGTTGTGATTTCATAAATATGCATAAGTGTATTGTTTTAATGTTTGTGCACCATTAGAACAATTAGTTGCTTATTTGTAGTGTTGGAAAACTCACGATAGGTAGAACACTGTTTATGGAACACATGGGCAATAAATATTAGGAATAATATTTATGGCGTGTGCGACCATGTTTGATAATCCTAAACGTCAATGCATGTTTGTCATATGAATTCGGACTATGAATATGATCATGTTGTGACAGTCGCAGGTTTATTATATCTTGGGAAAGAATAGTAAATAAAAGTAAAATTATCGATTGTCATAATTGCATGAATTGATTATTACTGGTTGAGAATTGATACTAAGAATTGAATAGTGGAGTCGAAAATCCAATACACTTACCCTCATTTGATTTAAAAATTATTTTTATTGTTTTCGTAGTTATAGAATGTAGTTAACTAAAAATCAATTATATTTTATTACATTTACGAATTTAAATATATAGAATGCTCTAAAATTTAGCCTCATTCCGTGTAGGATGATAACTTACTCATCACGATTATTACTTGTACAACGAACCCGTACACTTACGGGATTTTCATGTAACAACTGGTTTGAAAAACAAGTTGCCAAGATTTAAGTTGGTTGTAGATGATGAAGAAGAAGATTTTGGGTCACATCCCAGTATTTTTGAACGTATCAAAGGGAAGGAGCCTAGAGAGGATGGAGGTATCCTGTGTGCGAGATGTAAGGAAGAAGTGAATGCTAACGTAGAAAGACCGGAATATGGCAACATCAACATCGCCCTGATACTATCCCAAACATCCAGCATGGAGGAGGATGGGGTACATCATTCTATAGAGGACCGCCTTTTGAGAGGCAATTCAAGTCGATAAATAATGGGAGGACATTCAGGCCGCAAGCTCGCCAACCAAATGTATGACATTCATTCCAGTATAATGTAGAAAGGGTAATACCTTTCAATAAGATGACTAGAACTCAACAAAGGCATTTTCAATGGAATTATGGACGAATGATAAGGCAACAACAGGGATTACCATGTCCTAAAGTGCATAAATTGGTCGAAGTGGCCAACCAAAATGTCCTTGAAAATGGTAAAGAGACTGGTATAGGCGGATCAATGGAAGAGTTACTAGAAAGTTCTTTCGAGAGATCAAAGTTTGAGCGATGAAAGAAAGAGGATGAAGATCCAGAGCAACCCCTCACTATTCAGTTCGGTACATTACCTCATGTTATGGCTAAGTAATTATTTACTAGCTAATGAATTCTGCTGAAATGTGAGGGCCAAATATCTCGAGGGGTATATAATGAAGAAGAAGATGATGGTATGATGGAAATCGAAGAGAAAATTGATTTGGAAGCAGATAGAAGAAAGAGGGGAGTGTCGCGTAATACTTTGTTGAAACAGCTAATCGGAAGGTGTTTGCGAGTTAGATCTATTGGGAGAACCATTTGGGTGTTTATTTGATTATTATGTATTGTATGGGACACCCAAATGAAAGAAGAGAGTGCCTCACTCTGAGAAGTATGGATCACCTTCAATAATATTGCCTCCCCTCACAGGATTTGTAATCGAAGATGAAGCACTAGAAGAAAGTAAAAAAGAAGTCCAAGAAGTAGAAGCTCAGTGCGAAATATTGCATGTTGACCTATAACAAAGAGATGATTAACAAGAAGTTGAAATAGATGCTTCTGAAAAGGTCATCTTTAAGAGACCAACCATGAAACTAGCTAAACATTTAAGGCCATTGTATGTGAAGGCCTTAGTCAATGGTATACCGATGGCGAAAGTACTCATTGACAATGGAGCAGCCATAACTACTATCTCATCTAGGATAATGAGGAAATTTACAAAGACAGGAAACAATATGATCCCAACAGAAGTTATTCTCACAAGTTTTAACGGAGGAGCAACTTCAGCTGAAGGGGTAATGCCACTGGACATAACCGTAGGAACAACTACTAGGACCACAGTCTTCTTTGTGATAGATGGTTCTACTAGTTACAATGTCCTACTAGGAAGGGATTGGATCCACGGGAGTCATTGCATACTTCATCGCTCCACCAATGCCTACTTTTTTGGAATGACAAGGGCGTAGCAAAAGTGGTGCAGATAGACCATAGACCTTTTGTCGCAGAAGCAAACTCAGTAGAAATGTTCCTGTACGAAGGAAATTATGGAGCTGTCAGGGTGATTCAAGATGGAGAAGAAACTCAAATGTCGTACAGAGTGAAGAGCCATTCTCAGTAGATGCACTTACTGAAATGTTCAATCAAATGAGGCCAAACATAGTGGCCCTGAAAGAGCCAGTGATTGGCAAAAAGATAATCAATGAGATTTAATGAGTTATCAGCAACAAGAACATATGGCCGACATTCAGGCCTTCAAAGCCAAATTAATGGCTTTCAATAAAGAATGTCAAAAGAAGACGAAAGAAGAGGCAGCATTAAGGATGTTAGGAAACAAATTGGCAGTGTTCGAGTTGAAGCAGAATATTGGTCGATAAGTCAACAAGGTGGATTGCTTAGAAGAGGAAGTGCTTGTAAGGAACCTGGACAATGAGGTAATGATGATCACAAAGCCTGGGCATGCTCAAGCACAAGACCCTTTGAGTAAGGTAAATATTGGCGATGAAGGGGAAGATCACCCAACATTTGTTAGCCAGATGCTTAGTTAAGAGGTTAGTAGTAAATTAATCACTTTATTAAAAGAGTATAAGGATTGCTTTGCTTAGGAATATGAACATATGCCTGGTTTAGATAAGAATTTGGTAGAACATAGATTATCAACTAAGCCAAATTTTAAACCTCATAAATAACCTCCTAGGCATTTTGCCCATAATGTACTTCCAGAAGTAAAGAAAGAAATAGAGCGATTGTTAAAAGTAGGTTTTATTAGGACAACTAGATATGTGGAATGGTTATCTAACATCGTGCCAGTGTTTAAAAAAATGGTAAATTAAGGGCGTGCATAGATTTTAGAAATTTAAATTTAGCAACACCTAAAGATGAATATCCATGCCTAGATTCTTTAGTAGATTCAACTGTCGGACACGTAATGTATTCCTTTATGGATGGATATTCAGGATACAATCAAATCTACATAATCTACATAGCTGAAGAAGATGTACACAAAATTACCTTTAGATGCCCTGGGCATTAGGATGCTTTGAATAGGTAGTTATGTCTTTCAGCTGAAAAAGGTAGGGGCAACTTATCAAGTGGCAATGAATTTGATTTTTCACGACATGATAGACAAGTTTGTTGAAGTGTATATAGATGATATAGTGGTCAAGTCTATTAAAGAGGAAGATCATTTTGAACAGTTAAAATGCTCATTTGAGTGAATGAGGCGATACAAACTAAAATTTAATCAGTTGAAATGTACATTTGGCATTAATGCAGAGAATTTCCTTGGTTTTCTAGTGCATGAAAGATGAATTGAACTCGATAAAAATAAATCAAATGCCACTTTAGAGGCCAAACCACCCAGTAACAAGAAAGAATTTTCAAAGATTTCTAGGCCAAGTAAACTTTTGAAGACGCTTTATCTCTAATTGTGTAGGGCGAATGAAAGCTTTCTCACCTCTTTTAAAGCTAAAAAATCAGGACGAATTCTTCTGAAATGAAGAGCATCAAAAAGCTTTTGATAGCCTAAAGACGTATTTGTCAAGTCCGCCAGTATTAGTATCACCTGTCCTAGAACGACCAATGAAGGTGTACGTATCTACTGAACAAGAATCGATAGCCGAAATGGTCCCGTAAGAAGACCAATTTGATGAAAAAATGACGATTTACTATTTGAGTAGACGGTTAACAAAATGTGAATGCAATTACTCTGCTATTGAAAAGTTGTGTCTTGCTTTATATTTCACATGTACAAAACTAAGAGCTTATTTACAGCCTGTAACCATTTATTTAGTTTCTAAAGTAAACTTAGTTAAATATATGTTTTCTCGCCTTATTTTCCACCAAAGTATAGGCCTTTGGATTTTAGCATTATCGGAATTTGAAATATAATACATGCTGCAAAAGGCAGTCGAAAATCAAGTATTGGCTAACTTTTTGGCTAATCATCCATAGCTTGACATGCCTAAGGAGATTGAATTGGACATCGACTCATTCAAATTAAAACATTGAGTTTTGTACTTTGATGGATCAAAAACCTCTAGAGGTGCAGGGGTAGTTATAGTCTTAATAAATCCTCTAGAGATTTATTATAAATTCGCTTTCACTTTGGATAGAATGTGTACTAATAAGCAAACCAACTATGAAGCATTGATCTTGGGTTTAGAGCTATTAGTAGATATGGGAATAAAGAATGTGATTATTAGGGGTGATTCTCAATTGGTAATTCACCAATTAATTGGTGATTTTAAATGCCAAAGTGATTCCGTCATAAGACATTATGAATCGCTCAAGAGTTGTTGGAAGAATTTGATCAAGTGGAACTTCAATACGTTAATAGGATGTATAATGATCTAGCAAATGAATTAACCCAAATGGCTTCAGATTATTCAAATGTTCTAAATTTAGAGTCTATGTATGAATATGGATTGATATTGCCCATAGTACAAATGAGAGCGAGAAGGATTGAAGCTCATTGCATACAAGATGGAAATGCAATAAATTGGAGGTAGAGATTAAAAGATTCTTGAGAGAACCTGACAAAGAGAGTAGTAGGAAAATGAATTACGATCATTGAATTATGTATTGATAAATGATGAGCTATTTAAGAAACGTTCAGATGGTATACTACTAAAATGTATAAGTTTGCAAGAAGCCAAAATGATCATAGCTGAAGTACATGAAGGGATATGTGGAGTCCATCAAGCTGGCCAAAGGATGAGGTGGTTGATTGTTAGGAATGGATACTTGTGGCCCAAAAAGGGAGAGTTATGCGTTCAGTATGAAAAGAGTTGTTTAGCGTGCCAAAAGCATGATCCAATACAAAGAGCACTACCAAGAGAAATGGCACTCGTTATTAAACCTTGGCCATTTAAAAGTTGGGCGATAGACTTGATAGGGAAGATCTATCCTCCATCGTCCAAACAACATACGTTTATAATAGTTGCCACAGATTTCTTCACTAAATGGGTAGAAGGAATACCTTTAAAAGAGATTTATAAGAAAAGTGTTACAGATTTTATTCGTGACCACATTATTTATAGATTTGGAATTCCACAAACTTTAATGGTGGATCACGGAACTTGTTTGAATGGAGATCAAGTGAAGGAATTCTTAGCGAGTTTCGAGTTAAGTTATTAAACTCTACACTTTTCTAAAAAATATCATAAAAAAAATGATAAATGAAAATATCAGAAATTGGCACGAATGTTTAAATAAAGTCTTATGGGCTTACAAGACGTCACCACGTTCAAGTACCAAGGTAACTCCTTTTCAACTTATGGACAAGAGGTTATGTTGCCTATGGAAATCAACGTGCAGTTAATGAGAATAGGCTTACAAATAACTTAGTCGATAGCAAGTATGCCGAATCACTAGCCCAAAATTTATTGGAATTGGACGAGTTAAAGTTGGACGTCCTGGTCAGATTGCAGGTTCAAAAATAAAGAATGGCTAAATTCTATAACAAAAAAGTTATAGCCAAATCTTTTAGCTTGGGCGAGTTGGTTTAGAAAACAATATTCCCTTTAGATAGTAAAGATCCAAATATGGTAAATGGTCACCCAATTGGGAAGAACCATATAAAGTGAAAAATGTATTGCCTAATGGAGCCTTCCATTTAGAAGATCTGGATAGTATGAAACATATGAGGTTTATTAATGATAAATATTTGAAAAAATATGTTCCTTCCATATGGGAAAATGAACAAATAGAGGCATAAATAAACCATATTGTTGAACGATTATGATGAAATAAAATGAGAACGAAATACGTTCAAATAAACTCTTTTATTAACAAATATTTATTACAAACCATGAGATACAAACTACAAAACGCTCTATAAGCCGCAATTGGAAGCAGGCTATCATCGTTCTTCTATCAACTACAAAGAAAAGGGTTAATTGACCTTAATCGCTTTCCTAAATGCATTGCTGTAATAACATGCAAGAAGGCTGAGAAGCACTCTCAGCAAGCAATTGGCTCTCATCTAGAATTCTCTCTGGAGATCATAAATGGAGGAGGTTCTGAGAATACCTTCATTGACCAAAGAATATTTCATTTATCTCCCATACCAAAGATAATATCAAGATAGAAGGTGAAATGGAGAACAGATCAAATGATCCATTTCGTCGAATGAGGAAATAGTTGGTCAATTATCTGAATGCCAAACGATGGCAAGTAAGCTGATTTTGTGGAGAATAAAGATGACAAATGTGTAACACATACACATTTATAGAGGTGTGAAAGTGAAAAGACAATATGAATGACCACTTGCATGCATAGTAACTGAAATTAAGTGACCCGAAATCTTGGAAAACAAAGTCAGAAGACCAAAAGTTTTGATTCGTGTGAAGATTCCACGAGAGGAAAGGTACACGAGTTTTGTACAAGGTTAATAATTAAATACTTGGGGTGTTGACGATTGAAGTAAACGTCAATTATGCTATTTTTGAATCCATACAAAAATCATTATACAAGTAAATAAAAAAATCAGTCCATTAATGACATTGGCTGCCATTACAGTTGAATTAACAGTGGTTGCCAGCACAAAATTACAAGGAAAATAAAGGCATTAATGTCTTAATTACAGTTTGCCCCAAGCTGAGCATCTGTTCCCTAAGTTTTCCCCATTCATCGCTCTGTTCAGAAGAATGAGTGGATAACTTAGTCATAAACTCTTCGTCAAATTCCAACTTTGTATAACGCTCGACCAGAGACTTGGTTCGCTCAACTCCTTGGGAAGCATTATGTCTTTGGAAATTAATCTTGCCTTGTAGTCTTCCATTTTTGCTTGGAGTTCTTTCATCTTACAGCCAGGCTTATCACCAAAGAGTCTTCAACCATGACTTTAGAGGAGATTTCATTTAGATTAACCCTGGCCTTCTCAATCTCTTGAAGCAGAGACTCATTTTCGGTTATAACATGGAGATACTGAGTACTCTTGGCCTTCAACTCGACATTCCTGTTTAGGAAAGAGCTTATCTTGGAGTGGATAATCTTCAATGTCAGCTTAAAGTTAGATGAAATGTTAAGTGAATGAAGCTCAACTGCTTGAGCCATTTTTGCACTCAAAAGCTCGAATTTATCTCTTTGTTTAGTGGCACTGGCTTTGTCGATATCCATATCCATGAAAGAAACGTATTCAAGCACTGATTGCTTGGAAAGCTTTATATTTTCTTTCGAGATTGTAGCAGATGAAGCAGAAGGACGACTGACTGGAGAAGGGCGAGATGTCATTACTTGATCCAAAAAGGTGAACAAGTCTTGGATGGAGGGTAAAGAAAGAAAAGTGCAAACATTTAGTATTTTCATGGCAGTAAATGAAGTGAAGATGAAAGATAAAACAAAGGCTACCTCATTAGCAGCTTTGGGAAGTTGGGGGACATCAATGGTCGACTCAGCCACTTATGGAGATTTTCCCTTGTCTGGACAAGTAGGCTCTGCCACAACGGGCAAACCCATAGAAACCTCTACAAAATTCAAGTAGCAATAAGTCAAAGGCCAATAGTACAAGTAAGAAAATGATCATAAGATATGAATTCCCTTCCGGCTCAACAAGCGGGGGGTCAACGCCCTGGGAAGGTGGTAGCTCTCCAGCTAGCTGTGGTGAAGACTCAAGGTCTATGGCTTTCTCTTTAGGCAGAGCCCCTGCATCAGATGACTTGGATGAAGCTACTTCAGTAGAAAGTGATGGAGCAGGGGCTACTAAAACCAGAGCATTCGAAGGAGAAGTGGAGCTCTTCTAGAAAAAATTCAGGTAAAGCATTAACCTATGAAGGATTGTTTTTCATGAATAAATTACCTTTCTCCTGATGATGAGGGGAGTATCATCATCACCCTGCAAAATTAACGAAGCTGAAGCTGGCCTTTTGAGGCTAAAAGTGCCTTTGGCTATACTGGCTTGAATAGGAGGGGAAGCAGATGAATGAGCAATATGTTTAGTGTGAGCAGGTGAAGTGGGATTCCTGATAGACACAAGAGTGGTAAGAATAGAAGAAAGAGAAGAAATTGCTAGCCATTCTAGCAGGTGGAAAGCACGGTTGATGTCAGAAGCGAATAGCCTATGCTTTACAGATGGCCAAAATTGTTCAAAAATAGGATGACCAGCAGATGTAAGATGAAAAGGGGATAATGAGAAGACATCATGGAATAACTCTTTCCTAAGCAAAAATTGGGCGTAAATGGGGAAAAGAGTGCTCACATCATCTATGGTAGATAGTTGTTGTACATAATTTGGAATTAAATGAGTAGTAAAAGGAAAAAATGAAGGGATTGAATCCAAATTATAAAATAAGGAAAAAAATCCCTATTGGACCTATTTACAGGGCTAAATTGGTTGATGGCTAGCCCATAACAGCTAGCAAATTGAAGAGGAGTAGATGGAGCACCGAGTTGTAGAAAGTATGCTCTTAACCACAATTGAGTGAGTCAAAGAGGCCCACTACCAGTGGGAGATGCATCGTTCTTCAATTGAAATTGGAAGGAAGCCATGCCTCTATAAAAGGCGGATAAAAATAATGAACAGAGATTCAAAGTCCTACCATGTGCTAATTCATGCGCTATGGGATAGATAACTCATAGAGGGCTTTATACTGGGCACACAAAAGACATACTTAGAAAGCCAAACCTAAAGAAAGGCCACACGCTTAGCATGAGAAAATTGATCGCTAGAATTATTATAAAGTCCATGCATGTCTGAATAGGATTAAGTTTTTTGTCAAATTTTGGGACAGTGCTGATAACCAAAATGCCAGAAAAAATGGTATCGCCCAAGGGCGAAAGGTTTACTAGGGCTCTAACATTCCTCAGGGTGATAGAGATTGGACCAAGGGAGAAAGCAAAAATATTGTACTCAGACGACCAAAAGTTCAATGCAATTGGAAAAATCACTGAGTCATAAATTAGGAGATGAAGAGCAATTTCTAATAAATCAAAAATTCTAGTACGATCAAAAATTGCCTTGGTGGGGCCATGATTTACCATATGTGCATGCCATCTACGAAAAATAGTATCAATTTTCGGCCAAGTGCGAATACCTTTCTCGCGTATTAGCCTCAACGATAGAGAGTTCAGAAAATGAAGTTATTAAGTACATGGGAATAGCTGACCCACGACGCTTGTCCAACTGATCCAGCATCATTAAATGATGGGCCTAAATAGAATTCCTGAAGGTTTGGGTTGGCTAGTGAAAGAAAATTTGAATTAATATACGGCTTGGTAAGGAGGTTTTGAAAATTTTCGAAGCTAAGGGAGTTGTCAGAATGCTTTGTGGATTCGGCATTGACTATAAAGTACAATTTTCATAAGGGATTGTGAGAAGAGTAGCAGGGAAGTAAGAAGTTAAACAATGATTGCTATAGAAGAAGAGATTCAAAGATGTGGGTATAATGGCGAGATGAAATAGCGTGTCCCTTGGTTTATAGGGGTTACGTGGTTTTATAATTTTTAGAGATATAGAGAGTTACCGCCAAATGAAAATAATGATTGGGATTATCCGCCCTTTTCGAGAATGCAAGTATTGCTAGAAAATACAAAGGAAGAATATGGCATAAGATTAATACTTGATATTAATTTTACCATATTAGGGGGCAATTGTTGACATATGAAAATGAGGCCCAATTAAAATGGTCCAAGAAGTGGAGCCCAGTTGAGGAATTTGAGGGATAGGCCCAATTGAGACCATTGTGAAGCATAGTAGAGGCCCATAAATGGAGGACTATCATCGTCCAAGCCTACAGGACGCCCAAGATCTGAGCGAATGAAATGTCTTATGTCGCTCGGAGCTACTATCCCATCCTCGTCCAAGCCTTCGAAAGCGCCCAAGATCTGGGCGAACATAGCGTCCTGTTTAAGCGGCAGTTATTGAAGAAGTTTTTGAGCAGTCTTATCACATTCCACGATCCAAAAATCTAGGTTGCAAACAGTTAAAAAGAGTAGTGACAGCAGATTAAAAACAGCTGTTCCTTGACACGTCGCCATTATGAAGTAAGTGGTTAGTTATAAAGTGAGAAAAAGTTTTCAAACGGTTTCACAAGGGAAACTGGTGAAGGAGTGTAAAAAAACGGAAGACAGAGAAAGAAAGACTCCGAATCAATCACTCTCAAATAGAGAATATGTAATTTTACTTCTTTTAATTCTTATCGTCAATCTTCAAATTGTTTTGTGTGGTTGTGCCCCTTAGAGGCTTTCTGTTTCATTTTTCATTGTAATCTTCCTAAATAAAGCACCCCTCATTGGGACTTTGTCTCAAGAGATTTGTTCCTTACACAATTATCTGAATTATCCTTTAATTATTAGCGAGGCTCAATAAATCCGCGTGAAACAGTAGCGTTCGGCCCACTTTATTTAACCATGAAAATTAGCATTTCAGCCCATTATTTCATAGTTTGTGTTAGATGTACATAACAATTTATATAATGATTTACCAACAAATGATGTGACAAGATATAATTGGATCAAAATATTATTTAAATAGTTACAAAAAATATTTTCCTTATTTCATGATCTCCTACCTCCTATCGCTAAACCTTTTCCATCTTTTCTCATCTGTGTCAACAAATTTATTGCCTCTCTCGATGCTAAAACTTTTTATTTCATCCAATTTTGTGCCATTTGTCTAAAGTGTTTACAAATTTAGTAGATTGTGAGTCCTACGAGTCGTCTTCGAGGTATGCCCAATTCTTTCCAATTTATGCAATTTGTTATAAATTGAGCAAATTTGCAATAATCTGGTGATACAACTTACACCACTTGTTATTAATATTAAAGTCGAGAAATATGCGCAATATGAAAAGAATCAGAAAAGAATACAAGATTTACGTGGAAACCTAAATTCGGAAAAAACCACGGGTAGAGGGGGAAAATTCACTATAATCAATTGAAGAAGTATAAATATGCAAATATCTCTCTTTATAACCTAGATCATCTCACTTGATGTTCTCTCAATGCTATATAATATTTTTCTATGCTCTCACAAGGTTATTAAGGTAATACATAATGTGGAGTATATATAGGAACTCATTATAAGTGTTTTGGATGAAATACAATACAAGAAACGATTCGAAATCAAAAAAGGATTCTCTAGTCGGAATACATTGCTTTGGGACATTGCTTCTCAGGCCAAATTTCATTGTTTCTTCCGTTATGAGTGCCTAGGCGGCCTAATCCAAGCACTTGGCCACTGACTTCCTGGACTAAATCCCAAAACTAAGTTTTCAATTATCTAAAATTCTTTTACCAATCAAACTTTCAATCCTTGATAAACTTTGATTCCTTTTTCAACAGGACTTCCAAACCAAGAAGACTTTTGTTCCTCTTATCAATTAAACAATCCAATCCTAATCCAAATAGAAATTTGGGTCATATTCTAACAATCTCCACCTTAATACAAATTCCAATGCAAGGAATTATTCTTTAGGCAATTCCCCAGATAGAGTACTCAAACTCTATATCTTCCACCTTGCACCTACGTGCATACTCAACAGCTGTGAATAAAATCAAAGCCCTGTTTAAAATAGAACTACCTTGGCCCCAAACCTACTTGAATTATCGTGTTTACTTCAACTCTACCTGAGCTGCCAAACTTGCTCGAATTTCCACGAGCTACATGATTGTTAAGACCAAAAATAGCTCCACCTGAGCTAGTAGCAGGTTTTTCAATATCGTTGCTCGACTCACCACGAGTAATACGTTCACAACCAACTCTATCTGAGTTACCGCTTATTGAACCATAAGCCGTAACTATATCCAAAGTGATTGTCGAACCTTCCAAAACATATAATCAGGACTTTTTCCATCCTTTTAGTACAACTTGGAACCCTTACTAACTTTCAAAATTCCACCTCCACCAGTATACCTGTTCTTTTTTAAATAGAAAGTACTTAATGAGATAATATTAATTTTCAAAGTAGGAACATGTTTCACTTCACTAAGTGTCCCGACTTTTCCATCAAACATCATAATTTTGACCTTACCAATACCAGCTATTACAAGGCAAATTATTTATCATCACCACGAAACCCCTAGTAATAGTTTATATGTTGAAAACCAATCTCTGTTAGAAGACATGAAAAGTGCACACTGCATCAAAAACATCTCCATCACTATAGTCTTTTTTTACAAGACTTGTTTCATTGAAATTACTAGGTTGTCCCTTTTGATCTGTAACAACTGATTTATTCCTACTCTGCCACTTTGGGTAGTCCTATTTTTCGCCCTTGTTCTTGTAGAAATAATAGACTATTGTCTCTGCCATGACCACCCAAATTCCGTTCACGAAAAACAAGACCCAATGCTTAGGCCTTCGATCTAATGATCAGCTGCTGCATCTCTCTCTAAAATAAAGTGCTTATAAACCTCATCATTGGTCAGAGTATCCCGAATACACAAGATGGTAACCCTGAATATTATATGTGAAATGGGCAGCGAATATAGCAAAATCAACCCTAAGTCCTCTTCAACATACTTGACCTTTATGATCTCTAAATCAACGACAATGTCCTCAAATATAGATAAATGATCTTCCAAATATCCATCTTTTTCATGCGATGAGAATATAAACGCTACTTTAGTTACAAATTGTTGGTTAGACTCCGAATCATGCATAGTTGCTCTAATTTCAACCATAATGCATCGACAGTTTTCTTTATTACCATGTCTTGAAGAATTTGATTTGAAAGATGAAGATTCAACTATGATCGTAATGTCAAAGTTGTGGACATTCTATAAAGCCCCAACAAGGCATCATCCAAATCCAATTGGGCTAGCACTGTTTGCATCTTGCTCTACCACAAAGAAAATCTGGTGTTATGACCCAAAGTAGAATTTCAAACTTCATACTGCCATCCTGAAACAATCAATCCTCGTTGATCAAATCTTTCTTTAATGCAAGACTAAACTAGCTCTCCCAAGAACTTCAATCCTTAGCTCTGATACCAATTGTTATAAATTAAGCAAATTTGCAATAATTCTGTGATAAAACTTATACCACTTACTATGAATATTAAAACTGGAAAATATGAGCAATATGAGCAAAATCACACAATAGCACAGATTTATGTGGAAATCCAAATCGAAAAAACTGCAGGTAGAGACGTAGAATTCACTATAATCAATAGCAAAGAAGTGTAAAATGATCTCGCAAGACTCTCAACCTATCTCAAAATACACGTGTCTTTCCCTCTATAATTTAGATCCATTCACTTTGATGTTCACTCAATGCTATACAATATTCTGCTATGCTCTCCAGTATTAAAGTGATACATCACGTGGAGTATATATAGAAACTCATCACAAGTGTTTTGGATGAAATACAATACAAGAAACGAATCAGAATCAAAAAAGGATTCTCCGGCCAGAACACACCCCACTTGAACATCGGGCTTGTACTGAGCGAATGGTAGTCCCAGTACTCGAGTGCGTTGGGGTATAATTTTTTCAGGCCAAATTTCACCGTTTCTTTTGTTATGAGTACCTAGGTGCCTCAAATCAATCACTTGGGCACTGTCTTGATGTCCAAAACTCCAAAATCAAGTTTTCAATTATCCAAAGTAATTTTTGTAACGACCCGGGTCCCACTTAACGGGCTGTCCCGGCCGTTAGATCGACGACGTACTGTCCTCACTGTACCAACATGGATCTTTTCAGCATGCTTTGTCCTCACTCGCACGCTCCCCGAGAAAACTTCCCGGGGGGGTCACCCATCATAGAATTGCTCCAAGCCAAGCACGCTTAACTGTGGAGTTTCCAACGATGGACTTCCGGAAAAGAAGGTGCACCCAGACCAAGAAAGTTAAAGAGATTTGATAGGTACTACTCATACAACAAGGTGCACCTTCTTTTCCGGAAGTCCATCGTTGGAAACTCCACAGTTAAGCGTGCTTGGCTTGGAGCAATTCTATGATGGGTGACCCCCTGGGAAGTTTTCTCGGGGAGCGTGCGAGTGAGGACAAAGCATGCTGAAAAAGACCCATGTTGGTACAGTGAGGACAGTACGTCATCGATCTAACGGCCAGGACAGCCCGTTAAATGGGACCCGGGTCGTTACAAATGGTATCAGAGCCAGGTTGCCAGTCGGAAATCGGGAACTAAGTGCTATGCGGGACAAAGTGCTACGCCATAGGACGGGAGCCACCTCTAGAATCCCAACGCCTGGCAACAGATCCTCAGATGGATCAAGCGCGACGAGGACGTCGCGAGTCTAACGGGGGGTGATTGTAATACCCCAGACCAAGAAAGTTAAAGAGATTTGATAGGTACTACTCATACCACAAGGTGCATGCTTTGTCCTCACTCGCACGCTCCCCTAGAAAACTTCCCAGGGGGGTCACCCATCATAGAATTGCTCCAAGCCAAGCACAGCATGCTTTGTCCTCACTCGCACGCTCCCCTAGAAAACTTCCCAGGGGGGTCACCCATCATAGAATTGCTCCAAGCTAAGCACGCTTAACTGTGGAGTTTCCAACGATGGACTTCCGGAAAAGAACGCATGCTTTGTCCTCACTCGCACGCTCCCCTAGAAAACTTCCCAGGGGGGTCACCCATCATAGAATTGCTCCAAGCCAAGCACGCTTAACTGTGGAGTTTCCAACGATGGACTTCCGGAAAAGAAGGTGCACCTTGTGGTATGAGTAGTACCTATCAAATCTCTTAAACTTTCTTGGTCTGGGGTATTACAATTTTACTAATCAAACTTCCAATCATTGATTAACTTTAATCCCCTTTTCAAGCGGAATTCCAAACCAAGAAGACTTTTGTTCTTCTTATCAATTAACCAACCCAATCCTAATCAAAATAGAAACTTGTGTCATACTCCAACAAAATTCTTATTCCATTCTTCTTTGGAAAAAAAATCCTAATTGGAGGTATTAGTTTTTACCTCACTGTGAATATTGCAAGAAGAGTGAATAGATTTCTCACTAGTGCCAGAAGGATTGCAGAGAGTTTTGAATTTTTTTCTATGAGCCATCTATGTGCTCTTGTGCAGTGATTTAATTGGAAAATAGGAAATTTCGTATTGTTTGTATATTTATTTTAAATATGAGAATTTTCTTTGATTTCTAGTTGTTCTCCAATCTTTTTTAATTTCTTTTTAAATTATTGTGTCCATGTGATATGCATTTAATTTCTTATTTTGAGTCCAACCTTATTTTTTTCAACTTTCTACGAGTTTTCGAAAGTGTTTTGATTCTCAATTGTGGTGATTATTATTCTTAAATTGTTAATTTTTGTTAGATTGTAACTCAAATTCCATGTAATTTAAAAGATTGATTCATGGAGGAAGTCTAGATAATTTTGGTTTGGAAGTCCAGATTGATAAGGGATCAAATTTCATCATTGATTGAGAGTTTGATTGGGAAACTGACTTCGGAATGTATGAAAAAGTGTTTTAAAAGCATTGTGATGGAGATGGGGTACCGTGTTGTGCTAGGTGCCAACTGCGCAAGAAGAGGCATCGAGCAACGCCGTCTAACAAGAAGAATTCGTTTCCTTTTTTATTTATACCAAATTTTTTGTGTTCTAATTCATCCAAAACTCTAAGGGTCCGTTTGATTGCAAGGGTGGAAAATGGGTGGAAAGAAAATGTTTTACAGGGAAAAGATTTTCCTAGAAAATGTTTTCCTGGGAATTGTAATTAATTGTGTTTAATTGGTATAATTTTCTACCTGAAAAATGTTGAAAGTTTGGTGTCCGTTTGGCTTCATTTTTTATAAAAATTGTCCATTAAAGTGATAATTTTTCTACCAATACGTCTAGAATTTGTTCTAATTACGAAAAAGTTAAAAAAAAATTTTAACAATTAGAAAAAATTACCATATTCGTTTGACTTTATTTTACATAAAAATTGTCAACAAAAATGAAAATTCTTTTTACAATAGTTGATAGAATTGGTTGCCTTTGCTAAAAAAAAAAGGTGAAAAATGTTTTCCCAACTAATAGGTGGGAAAATAAAATCAAACTTTTGTGCATCAAATGATTGTACCTAGAAAAAGGTGGAAAACGTTTTCCGTGGAAAATTTTACCTATCAAACAGCTTTTTAAGGGTGGAAAAGGAAAATGTTTTCACTTTCCATGGAAAACTAAGGCTATCAAACGGAGCCTAAGATTGAGCTCCTACATATACTCCACAAGGTGTAGACTCTTCATAAGGCTCAACTAATAATAAGAAAATTGTTGTATACATTAGAAACTTAAGAGAATTGTTTAGATTTAGATTGAGAGTATCAAGTTTTGTAAAACAATTTTAGTTTCTTGGTATATTGAAATTCCCTTCTGCTTCCACAAAAATCTAGTGTTCTTGTGTGATCCATTATTTTTCATATTGCTCTTATGTTCTTGTCTTTATTATTTGATCCACTTCTAAAAAAGGTAGTACCAGAGCCAAGGTGTTTTGACGGTTCTTCAGAGAATCAAATTGGTTATTAAAGTGAGGTTTGAACAACGTCAATTGTTTCAGGGATGAAAATTATGAAATTTGAGATTTTACTTTTGAATCATAAAAGTAAATTTTCTTTGTGACATATCAAGATGTGAGCCGTCCTTGTTCAAATGGTCTTTGATGATGCTTTGTTGGAGGTGGATAGAATGTCCGCAATAATAACTATGGGGAAGAAGCAACGTTAGGTCGAAAAATCTGATCACAGATATATCTTCATCTTTCTAACAAAATTGTTTAGGATGTGGTAAAAGAGATTAGTGCCATTGGGTTGTGATTGAAATTTTAGCAGCTTTGTATGATTAAAGAGCTTGAGTAGTAAGTTATACTTGAAGTAGGACTTGTATTCTCATCGTTTGAGAGATGGTGGATCGTTGGATGATCATCTATTGGTGTTCAAGGAAATCATAGCTGATTTACAGACATGGAGGTCAAGTACGATAAAGAGAATTTAGGATTGATATTGTTATGTTCGTTGTTGCCTTCATATGTATTTTTAGAAATACTATTCTCTATAGTCAGGATACTCTCACTATTGACGTGGTATATGATATAATTTATTTCAAAGAGAAGATAAAGCATCTAGACGTCGGATCTGAGGCCCAAACAGAGGGTCTTATTATTCGCGAGAAGAAGAAAATGTGGATATGGAAAAGGCAGAGTCAAGGATAACAACAGTGATAAAGTCTATTGGTATTTCAACAACGAAGGGCATATGAAGAAGGATTGATATGAATGATGGAATAGGAATAAATTTGCTACTACAGATCAGAATAGAGAGCTAAGAAATCTAGGTGATGTCAGTTTTGCAGAAGACTATAGTTATGGAAATCTTCTGGTGATTTCTAACGGAGACTCAAAATCTAACAAGGATTGGATTCTTGATACGGTTTGCACTTTTCATATATGTTCTATAACTGGGATTAGTTTTTTCATATGAAACACTTACAAAGTGTTCAGTGGTGATGAAAAATAATAAGCCTTGTAAAATAACTGACATTGGTAAAGTTAGAATCAAGATATTTGATGAGATAGTTCAAACACTTAGTTTAGTAAGACAGGTTCCAAGTTTAAATAGAAATATTATCTCACTAAGCACTTTTAATTAAAAAAGATATAGGTATACATTTGAATGTGAAGTTTTGAAAGTTTGCAAGGTGTCATGATTACTAATATTACGAGGTTCGACCCAAATTATATCTAGAGAGGGGTGAATATGTGATTACGCGGAATTAAAACTTAATAATTAACTAACATCAATTCACCATTAATTATCTCTAGATGGATAATCAATCAGTACAATTATCCTAAGATGAATTGCCGCAGTTATATGGATAACAATAAATGACAAGTAGATTGATCAAGGAGAAATCCCAATTGGTTAAAAATCCGGACACTTTGCCAATCAGAAATTCACTATAAATGAATTTTGAACTTACAGATCACCGACATGACTACCACTAGTACTTTCTGACCTCCTAATTGGAATTTTCACAGCTCTCCTAGATTGCGTACTTCAACACCAACTCCCAATTCTAGTTTTCAAAGTCCTCATGGATTGCGTGCTTCTGCACCAGTTCCTGATTTTATGAATTCTTCTATCTCATGTAAATCAATGAAGAACTCTGCATTCTCTAACAACAGGAACTCCAGTCACCTTCCCTTGATATTCAACACTCTAACAGATGTGTAGGAAATAGCGATTTGGTATTTGGATTAAGTGAATTTGATGTTTTCATCGCCAAGAACAAATCTAACAACGAAGGTTTCATTTTGGATGAATTTGATGAAGTAAATAAGAAGTAGTATGCGTTCACTCAATGTTCAACTCTTGAAAAAATCATTCGAGGCATACTGTTATTTTTACTAAAGGTTATGGAATGAATGAGCTGAATAAAAAACCTTAAAAATGCGAATTTAAAATTCTCTGGATAAGTCTATGGCTCGAGCGAAAGCTTAGCGACAAGCGAGCGATGATGTGTCGCTCGAGCGAAATCATGGCGACATGCTAGTGATAATGTTTTCGTTTTTGCCGCTCGAACCAAGTCATGGCCACAATCTAGCAAAATTGCGGCGCCATTTTTGCTTCATTTCCATTCCCGAACCCTAGACCTAATCCAACTCAATTTATAACAACTGCAACTTACTTCTTGACTTTTACAACACAATAAATCTAGTCCATTTTGTTCACAGACTTGCCAATTACATCAAAAATTTAACAAGCTCCCCCATTGGCATTTTATGGTAAAACTACAAATTAAAAGTCAAGGTAGTAAAACAAAATAGACTCAAAACACCTAATATTATCAAATCAACTACTTTACTAAACTATGCTTTTTCTTTGTAAACCTATTTCCTGAAACAAACAACTCAATACCCAGTGTAAAAGTACGTGAAATCGTAATATGAATAAACATAATTCAAATAGTTAATCATTAGATATATCGGTTAAAATAAAATGCTTTAAATCATACCTGCTAAATTAAGATTGTTAGAATTTGGGTGTGACCCGAATTCCTTATTTGAAGTATTGAAGAATACTAATTGAAGTGCATGTCATGAAGAATTCAAATTTGAAATATTATTTGAGTCCTATGTCAAGTTGAAGTTCTATTTTGGATGCCCATTAGGAGTTAGAAATTGCTATTGGACTTGAAAAAGAGTTCGGAATGGAGAAAAATACTTTGGAACAGTTTTGGAAGAAATTTGCCTGAGACGCAGTGCTTAGCTTTGTAGCGCCCAGACGCCCTGGGTATAGCGCCCGAGTGCTAGCCCCAATGCCCGGGGTGCAGCACTTAGGCGCTAGCGCGCTGTATTTATTTTCTCTTATTTCGTTTATAACTCGATTATATGGCATTTTTATTTCATCAACAACTCTATCAAGAGGGTTTGGATGTCATCTACATGTTCCCTACAAATATTAGGCTCTTCTATATAATTTTATAAGTGTGAGAAAATAGATTACTGGAATTATAGAATCCATTGTAATTTTCTCTCTTCTCCATTATTCTTAGTCAATAAAATCTCTTAATTCGTCGTCATATTCTTGTCTTTATTATTCTTTTGCTTGATCATATATTTCATTATTATTTTTCATATAATTTCAACATCTCAATTCGGTGGTTTTTTTCACAACAATTGGTATCAGAGCACCATGTTTAGCAGTTCCACAAAAGCACGATGTTTGATTTGTTCGAGGTTTTTATTCTTGATGGCTTCCATGAAGTATGACGTTCAGTTTTTGGATCAGAGCACTAGATTTTCATTATGGAAGGTTAAGATATGTACAGTACTCGCATAGCTAGATTTGGATGATGTGTTGATGAAAATTGACAATATGTCAGCAACTTTGACTGAAGAGGAGAAATTACGAAAGGATAAGAATGCAGTTTCTCACATTCATCTTCAACTATTAAATATTATTCTTTAGAACATTTTAAAGGATAATTCAGCAACAGCATTATGGTTGAGGTTGGAGCAATTGTGCATGACTAAAAGTCTGACAAGCAAGTTGAACCTCAAACAACGTTTACACTCTCATCGAATGGAAGAAGGTGGACTATTGAAGATCACCTGACTGTATTTAAAGAGATCACAGCTGATTTGGAAACTTTGAAAGTAGAGTATAATGAAGAAGATTTGACCTTAATCCTATTATGTTCGTTGTTGGCTTCATTTTTTTCATTTAGATACACGATCTTATATAGTCATAATACTCTCACCATAGAGGAAGTGTATGTATGATGCTTTGTATTCAAAAAAGAAGATAGAGCATATTATTTCTGATGCCCGAGATGGAGAAGACATGGTTGCTCATGGTGGTTCTCGAAGGGGCAAATCAAAATCTAAGTAGTAATTAAATTTGTAAAACTACAAGAAGAAGGGGCATTTAAAGAAGGACTACAGAAAATGTAGAATAAAGAAAGGATGATTGCAAGTAGATATTCAGATACTTTAAGCAAAGCAGAACCCGTGGAGAACATTGTAAGTGATGGAGATCTCTTAACTATTTCTGACATTGAGTCTAAACCGAAAGATGATGGGTTCATGATTCAGCATGTATGTTTCATATGTTTCATAATAAGGACTTATTTGCTACATATGAAACTATTTCCAAATGTATTGTGGTTATAGAAAATAACGCATGTTGTCGGGTTGCTGGAATTGGTACAGTCAGATTAAAGCTTTTGTATGGGACAATTAGAATCTTGGCGAGGTTTCTCATGTTCCAGATTTGAAGAAGAATCTCATCTTGTTGTCTATCTTTAATTGAAAATGATGAGTTCTTTGGTAGAGGTGGAACTTTGAAAATTTGTAAGGTTGCCTAAGTTGTATTAGAGGGACATAAAAAGTCTCATTTATACATCTTGTAGGAAGAGTTAATCAGCATAGATTCAATATTATGGTAGACATTTAGTTTGGTACAATACCTTTAGGAGCTCATAAATGGTCGGATTTGAAGAATACAATTCAGTGAAGTTTGATAATGCTGCTTTTCCATCATCACCTGCGGTGCCATTGTATTCAATTGCTAGGAACAAACCCAATGGAAGAGGGTATGTGGATGGTGATTTTGTTAAGCATGCTTTAAGTGGAGTAGAAGGTGTATAATCTAGCAATGAGCCTTCTTTAAAAGCATTTGAGTTTGATTCTGATTTGGGGTATGTTACAGCTCATTTTAGTAAATTATAAAATCATTATGACTTTTTGGAATCTGAGATAATTCTACTAAGTTGTACTTGAATTCATTGGAAGATGTGGAATATTGTGTTTTGTTGGAGAAATTATTTTTTTGGTTGTTGAAGAACTCAGATCATTCTTTGGTGGAATTCGTGTCAATATAGAGATTGTTAGAATTTGAGTATAATTCCTTGTTTGAAGTATTAAAGAATTTTAATTGAAGTGTACGTCATGAAGAATTCAAATTTGAAATATAATTGAAATCCGATGTTACGTTGAAGTTCTATTTTGGATGCTTATTGAGAGTTGGAAATTAGTATTGGACTTGAAAAAGAGTTCGGAATGGAGAAAAACACTTTGGAACAGTTTTGGAAGAAATTTGCCCGAAACGCAACACTTAGGCGTCACTTTGTAGCGCCCGGGGTATAGCACCCAGGCGCTAGCCCCAGCGCATGGGTGCCCATGGTATAGCGCCTAGGCGCTGCCACGCTGTTTCCATTTTTCCAGTTTTTTCTTTCCTATTTCGTTTACGACTCGATTTTTTGGCATTCTACTTCATCAACAACTCTACCAAGAGAGTTTGGACATCCCTTACATGTTCCCTATAAATATTAGGCTCTTCTATACAATTTTATAAGTGTGAGAAAATAGATTACTAGAATTATAGGATCCATTGTAATTTTCTCTCTTATCCATTATTGTTGGTCAATAAAATCTCTTAATTCATCGTCATATTCTTACCTTTATTATTATTTTGCTTGATCATATACTTCATTATTATTTGCCATATAGTTTCAATATCTCAATCAATTGGTTTGTTTCACAACAAAGATGCAATATCAATGTAAACCAACATACCAAAAGAAACATTAACATTACTAAACATCAAAACTTAATCTAGCTGAAACAAAAATTATATACTTTTTTATCAAAACTTTAACATTCAATGTTAATGTCAAATCAAAAAACTTTGAAGTACATCAAAACATCTATTACTACTCCACCTTTTTGGCACAAATGACAAGAGGCAACCTAGCAACTATGCTGCATCATCAATATCAGTCCCCTCATCAGAAGCTGCACCGTCATCCCAATGTCAACGAATCCATAGCAGCCCTTACTGAAGATATTCGACAGCACCACAAACCATAGAAAACTAGGTAGTGTCGATCAACTGTAGCTCTCAACTGCATAATCTCTGCCATCATACAAGCATGTTGCTCAATCAGCACAGTCATCTGCCCCATAAGTGCAATAGATGGGTCAATGGAAATAGACGCAGATGCTAGAACAAACTCTATAGGTAGAGGAGTAGAAGTGGATGTCTAAGGGTGTCAACAGAAGGAGGAGCGGACGAAGAAGAAGAAGAATCGAAGGGATTAACAAAAATAAGATCATTATTAGGATCAGCTGGCACGTCGGATCAACTTGTTCAGAAGAAGCATGAGACCACTTCTAGGAAATGGTAGTGTGGCAAATCGGTCGAGAAACCCTCCTAGGAACTCCTTTAGGAAAACTAACGCCAAGTACGGTCATAAGGAGATAAATAAGACAGGCATAAGGAAGCCCTACCCTAGTCCCCGTGATATGAAAAGCAAGCAAAATCTGCTGGCATATGAATGAGGGTAAATCAACAGAATCATTAAGTAATAAGGCGTACAAGAAGCGGGCCTTCTCCATCGGTAATGAAGAAGTTGTGAGACATGCCATAGATTCATGCATACAATGCACAACAGAATCTGGAGATCAGTAGAGAGAGAGCTAGTGAGGATCGTACTAGGGTCTCCTTCCAACAGTTTATTAAACACCGTCGAAGGGACTAGCGAGTCCGCTAGAAGAGTATCAGCTGACAATATGGAAATGAGGGGTGAACTGTTGACCTATGGTTTTTATTATAACAAAAAAGTTGATCTTATTTGCTTATAAGTTGTATTCAAGTGATTATATTTTTTCATTGCTCATAAATAACGATCAATGGCCGTCATAAGAGCACAAGTTATCATCACAAATCGAAGAATGCCGAGGTCGAAGCCACATTCAAGAAATCATTCAAGAAAATAAGAGCTGAACTTTGGAACAAGATCATATACTTATCTTCTTAGCATAAATGTAAAGGTATTAACACCTCGATATATGGTACAAATTATTTAAGCTCAAGACTATTTTATTACTAAAGAGTTGGTGCATTAAAAAGTGATGATTTGATAAAATGAGGAAACGTTGTTTTAAAGATTAACTTTTCGGATAATGTTCCGTTTTAAAAGTGCTAGTGAAAAATGTTTTTAAAAGACCATACTTTTCAAAATTTCAAAACGAAACAAACTAAAACAAAAAATTGGACCACCACTCAACTGGACCCAATGGGTGTAATTCTCAGACTAGGAAAGCTTAAAAATATTCAATAGGTACTACTCATACCAACAAGTGCACCTTCTTTTCCGGAAGTACATTATTAGAAATTCTACAGTTAAGCGTGCTTGGCTTGGAGCAATTCTATGATGGGTGACCCTCTGAGAAGTTTTCTTGGGGAGCGTGCGAGTAAGGATAAAGTACGCTGAAAAGACCCATGTTGGTACAATGGGAACAGTACGTTATCGATCTAACGACCGGGTGGGACCCGGGTCGTACCAAATGGTATCAGAGCCCGGTTGTTAGCCGAAAATCAGGAACTAAGTGTTATGCGGGACGAAGTATTACGCCATAGGGCAGGAGCCACCTCTTAAACCCGTAGGAGCCACCTCTAGAATCCCACGCCTGGCAACAGATCCTCAGATGAATCAAGTGCGACAAGGACGTAGCGAGTCAAACGGATGGGGGGTGGTGATTGTAATACTCAACTAGGATGCTTAAAAAGATTTGATAGGTACTACTTATACCAACAAGGTGCACCTTTTTTCCGAAAATCCATTGTTGGAAACTCTACAGTTAAGCGTGCTTGGCTTGGAGCAATTCTATGATAGGTGACCCCCTGGGAAGTTTTCTTAGGAAGCGTACGAGTGAGGACAAAGCATGCTAAAAAAACCCATATTGGTATAGTAGGGACAGTACGTCGTATATCTAACGATCGGAACAAGCCGTTAAGTGGACCCGAGTCGTTACAAATGGTATCGAGCCCGATTGCCAGCCGAAAATCGGTAACTAAGTGTTATGCGAGTCAAAGTACTATGCCATTGGGCGGGAGTCACATCTTGAACCCCTAGGAGCCACCTCTAGAATCCCAACGCCTTACAACGGATCCTCAGATGGATCAAGCATGACGAGGATGTCGCGAGTCTAACAGGGGGTGATTGTAACAACCAAACCAGGAAAGCTTAAAATGATTTGATAGGTACTACTCATACCAGTAAGGTACACCTTCTTTTTCTGAAGTTCATCGTTAAAAACTCTACAGTTAAGCGTGCTTGGCTTGGAGCAATTCTATGATGGGTGACCCCTAGGAAGTTTTCTTGGGGAGCGTGCGAGTGAGGATAAAACATGCTGAAAAGATTCTTGTTGTTACAATGGGGACAGTACGTTTTGATCTAACGGTCGGGACAGCCCGTTAAGTGGGACCCAGGTCGTTACAATGGGCGGTCGACCTGACGTCCTTCAAACGGTTCGATATTTAACCATTCCGACTTCTAATTTTTTCCTTACAAACGGTCATTTTGGTCATCCAAAAATTGGTGGTCGACCGGACCGGTCATCCGGTTTGACAAAAATTTTGGCCTTTTTCATCTCTATAAATATTAACTCACTTCTCATATGTTACCATCAACTCAAGGGCATTCAATTGAGTTTCTTGTGAGCTAAAAATTGCATTTATTTTATTATCATCAAATCATTCTATATTTGAAAAGTCTTTGATTGATTTCAACCTTGAATATTATCTCATTCATCAAAGTTTTTCAAATCAAACGCTTGAGCTTCATTCATTACGATCTATCAAAGTGTTAACCTATTTCTCTTCTTATACTCAACTTTAGAATCATCATCTATTAAGAAGAAAAGATTTCATTTGTAAACTTATTTAGAATTGTTGGGTCGTGTTGAGATTCCGAAAAGATCAATATTGTAAAATGATCGGTTCTCCTTGGTTGTAAGTCACCGGAAGCGTTGTAAAGGGTTGGATTGCACCATAAGTCATTGCACCATCAAGATAGTGAAAAAGGCATTGCTCGTAACGGAGAGCTTGGTAACGGGGAACGTAGATTATTGCATTGGATCGAACCTCCATATCATATCGTTTGCACTCTCTATCTCTTTTACTTAACGCAAATTTACATTGTTTCATTTACTTGTTTACTTGTGTTTAGAATATATTTTATATCATTAGCGTATTCATTATATTAAAATCTTGACTGATTAATGAAAAAGTTTTAATAACCAATTCACCCCCTCTTAGTTAGCCAATCTTGAGCTGTCATGAACGACCTTAGGAATATGGGCTATGCTAGATACTATACCCTAATGTTAGCATAAAACTCGTGCACAAAAAGACTAGGAAGATGCGTCAAATCTATAAGAAATGGATCCCAATCCCTAGAAGTGAAAAGGCAACGAGGTCGAATGAAAGGTTAGATAAAACTACCTCACACTCCACCAGTACTAGGCGTAACGAGAACTGGCTCCCGAATACCTCTTAGCTAGTAGCAGACATGAACTGGGATCGACTGAAGGAAGTGGACGCAGTCGATGTCTGTGCAACCGATTGAGCTTATTTATGTGGCATCTAAGAAGCAGACCAAAGACCCACGTTAACTAATGCAATATACGACATGACTGAATGAAATGCTATAATGCACATGAAAGGATAACCCAAATGACGCAAACCCAACAAAATTACACAGACAAGCAATATACAGGTAATGTAAAACTACACTACAGATGAAACTGTATAATGTATGGACATGATGACGTGACATTAGGACACAGGCACGAATAGTCCAGTCAATGAGCCTAACAACTTTTCTAACTAAAAACCACCACAACTATAAACCAACAACAACTCATAACCCAATCTCCATCAAATTCTAAGCTTCAGTCACCAAAAACACCGCCCAAAAAATTCAAAAAAATGCCATAAACATGCCAAACCATGTAGAAATCAAGAGAAATGCACACAAATGATGCAATCTATGATGAAACGAAATGAAAATAATCCAATAATGAAGTGGAATGAAGAAATTAACACAAGAATAGCAAAAGCCCAAAAAAAAAAACACGAAAAATCGAAGAACTAAGGTTTTCGACCCTTACCTCGAAATTTTGAGAAAATAGGATGAACTGGAATGGAATTCAACTCAAAAATTTCTTGATGGTTAATTGCATAATTTTGAAATGGGTGTTGTGAATATTGAAGGAAAGATGAGAAGGAAATGAATTTTTTTAAGAAAAAATGCAAAGAAAAAGAATGTTAAATTCAAACATACGAGCTATTGCTCGAGCGAAGGTCAAGCAATAAGTGAGACAACCTCTTCTTTTATCGTTCGAGCGACGTTCAGCAAAAAGCAGGCGAAAAACTTTTGACACAAAGCGCACTGAAATTTTGAAAATTTTGAAAAATAGCCCCCCATATTTTTAATTTGCATTTAAATAAATCAAGTTTTCGACATACTGATGAACTTAAAAATGCATGTGTTTTCAAGTATTGCATATCAATAAAAAAAATATCACGTTTTCAAATCAAGTTCAAATGGAGTCAAGTGTATAAGTGACTCAAGTGTTTTAAGTGTCTCTATTTTTTCGTGATCATGACTCCAAACTTAAATTTGTAAGAAGGGACAAGCAAACATTACTGTTAAATAAGTATTTTTTCGTACTAATGAAAGTCAAACCCAAAAGCTTATTAAGACCTTAAAATGAAGCTCATTTTGCACGTATACTTTCTCTTTTCTCCTCCTGAGTTTGAGCCTATATAATTTTTTATATTCTATCATTTTCTTTGATTATTACATCCTATGTGCTGACTCTTATCCCTTAAGTGACTAAAATGATCCATGTAATGAGTGTTGGACCAATGACTCCAAGTCAGTTGACAATATGGTATCAGATTATGAGAAACCCCTATAGAATAATTATTCAAGTCAAATAAGCTTTGAAAAAGGGTATAAGATGAACCAATTTTATATTATTTTATGATACAGGGATTATATGCGAGTTTAGGTCATCTAAATGAAGGTTAATTCACGTTCAAGGTCACCTTACCAACAGATGACAACCATCCTGAACCTCACACGTGTGATCTGACTCACTCACAATATCACAGTGTTGCTGTGTAGATGGTATATGAAGAAACATATACTGAATACTCCACATTAAACTTAACCAAGTAATGAAAATAACGGTATAGATCATATAAATGCATAAATAACAGCATAGATCATATAAATGCATACTCGATTCCAAATGCAGTATTTATGAACATCAAGAAATGTCTAGTAGCACAAAGAACTTTTAAAAAGTAAAAAAAAAAAAAACACAAAAAATCAAAACAAAACTCAAATAAGTGAGATGCATGCTAAAATGAATGGACTCAATAAACTGCACATGCATGCACCTAAATACCTAATCAAAGAGGTACATGGATGCTCTTACCTTTAAGAGCATGATCAATCTTACGACCTTTCAGGTCACTTTTTTTAACTCAAACTTTCTTAGTAGTAGAAGTTATTTTAGCCAACTGAGTCATCTTCTCAGTTAAGTGGTTAACCTGATTGGCGAGAAAGTTAACCTTACTCGAGATATCCAGACTTTTACTTCTAGTCACAAGTTTACGACACTTAGGTCTTGTGTGTCCCACTGCGCCACAATGGTGATAGGTAGGAATAAACCTAGGTTCAAACCTACTCGGAGGTTGTTGCCGTTTTATAGGGCTATTGGTCCTATGTTGTCTAATATGTCTCAATCCTATAATATTATTGTCCTTAGATTCAGGTTTAGCAGTATTCCTAATCTTATTGGAGGTTGGGACAAACGTGGTCTTGGAAGTACTAGTAGTAGTAACACGTATCCTAGACCATGCCTATTTTCAGCATGCCTATTCATTCTTAACAAATTATCGAGTTTCTGAGTACCACTCATAACGAAATGAAGTTGAGTACTAGGTTTTTCTAGATCACTTGTTAAGGATTTTTCTTTGGCCTCTAAATTCTCATTAACAAGTTTCAACTCACCCAAATTTTTGGCAAAATCCTGAAGGTCACCTAAGAGTTTCTCTATATCTCTCTTTGAAGTTCATCTTTTTTAATACAACTTTATTAACCTTTTTTATTTTAAGACTTTCTTCAAATAACTGTCGATAAGACTGATGAATATTGATTTCATCCTCAGAATTCTCACTTTGTTCATCTTTCTTCACAATTTCATTCTCCTCATCAGATTCAATTTTAGTTATAGATGTGAAAGCCATAAAATTTTGTTCATCCTCACCGCTAGAGATATCACTCTGAACACTCGAATCTAATTCATCATCACTTAAAGTCACTTCTAATGCCTTACCATTTCTTTTATTCAAATTCTTTTTTCAAATTAGGACATTCATTTTTATATTGACCAAAACTCTGACATTCATGGTATCTAATTGTCTGGGTTTTCTTACTAGAAGTCCAAGGTTATTTTTCTCACGCTTATCTTTAGAGAATTTACTAGGGATATCATTTTTTCTATCTTGAGGTTTTCTCCTATTCCTCATCACCTTCTGGAATTTTTTCACGAAATAAACTATTTCAACCTCCTTAAGGGTCTCAGCATCAGTAGGCTCGCTCTCTTTTTCTCTAATGGTGTTCATGGCTATGGATTTAAAATTCTTCGGTTGAGAAATGGCGAGTTAATAGGTTTGGAGAAACTACGAGTTATTCTATCTTAACTTCATCTAAGTCCTTACTTTCTTCAATAGCAGTGAACTTACATCTAAACCTTTCAGGTAGGGGTCTAAGGACTTTTCGAACTATCTTAGACTCGAGGATCTTCTTATCTAGGTTGAAACTCGAGTTTACGATATCATTAAGCTTCGTATAGAATTTATCGAACGATTCATCGTCCTTCATTTTAATCTTCAAACCTAGAGGTTAACATTTGCGGTTTGGAATTCTTCTCAATTTTGGTACCCTCATGTGTGGTTTCTAAAATATCACAAACCTCTTTAGTAGTTTCACACATCGACATTCTCCTAAACTCTTCTGTAGACACATCCATAAATAGAGCATGAAGCCCTTTACTATTCCAGTTGCAATCAGTAACTTGATCTTTGGTCCAAAAAAATGGCATTGGTGTAACAATACCAGAAGCGGTAGATGAAGGTCCAGTCCAACCGTTTAGAACACTGATTCTAATACACCCATCCAACACTTTAATGAATGTTCTCATTCGAACTTTCCATTAAGTATAGTTGCTTCCGTAAAAAAATGGAGGCACAAATAGAGACTAACTCATCTAAACTAATTTAAGGGCCAATGATCGAAATGTGGCTTTGATACCAATTGAGATTACGAAGTTTGACCTAAATTACACCTAGATGGGGGGTGAATAGGTGGTTGTGCGGAATTAAAACTTAGGGCTTGTTTGATTCTCATTATTGTAGAATGAGAATGAAAAATATAGCTGTTATTGGGCCTCATACAGGAGATATAAATTTAAAATTGATGGCTTGATGTGATGAATAATAGTCATATTTTCCATTTTTATGGATGAAAAATGAGAAACAAATGGGAGCTTAATAATTAATTAGCAACAAGTCACTATTAAACCCCAACTGGGTAAAAACTCCGGGCACTTTGCCAGTCAGAAAACCATTATAAACGAATTTTGAACTTACAGTCCGCTAGATACGACTACCACTAGTACTTTCTGATCTCCTGACTGCAATTTCCATAGCTCTAATAGATTGAGTGCTTCTGCACTAAATCCCAGCTGTCGTTTTCAAAGCCCTCTAGGATTGCATGCTCCTGCAGCAACTTTCGAATTTATGAATTCGTCTATTTCCTGTAGATCAATGAAAAACTCCGTGTTCTCCAATAACTGGAACTCCAATCACCTTCCCTTGATCTTCAGTACTCTGACGATGTGTAGGAAGTAGCAATTTGGTATTTGAATTGAGTGAGTTTGATGTTTTTACCACCAAGAACAAATCGAACAACAAACGTTGAAAGCTTTGGGTGAATTTGATGAAGTAAATAAGAAGCAATATGCGTTCTTTCAATGTTCAACCCTAAAAAAAATCTTTCAGATGCGTGTTGGTATTATATTGTAGGCTAAGGAATGGTCAAGATAATAAGCCTTAAAATGCTAATTAAAATTCTCCAGATAACCCTGTCACTCCAGCGAAAGCTGTAAGACAAGCGAGCGACACCCTGGTAATAGGGTAGTGACAATGTTTCTGTTTCTGCTGCTCGAGCTAAGTCATGGGGACAGTCTAGCAAAATTGCAGCGCCATTTTTCTTTCTTTTCCATTCTTGAACGCTAGACCTAATACAACTCAATTTATAACAATTGCAACTTACTTCTTAACTTTTACAGCATAATAAATCTAGTCCCTTTATTCACAAACTTGCCAATTACATAAAAGACCTAACAATTATGTTAAAGGGGCAGAGAAAGTCCTAGGTATATATTTTGTAAGGTTCGACGATCACTATGGAAATAGTGCCACTTATGATTTGATAAGTTGTAACTCAGGCAGAGTTGGTCGTGATCAGGTTATTTGTAATGATTCGACCAGGTTTTGTAACTCGGCTATAGTGATAGTGAACTAGATGATTCACGCAGGTTTAGAGTACAAAGTAGTTCTACTGGTAAGCGTGGCATGCAGGTGCCTGAAAGGGGCATGGTGGAAGAGATGGAGAATGACTTGAAGAATGAAGACTTAATTCCTTACTATGAAATTGCTGTCAAGATAGAGTTTGTTAGGTTGTAACTCAAATTCCACGTGATTGGCAAGTTTGATTCATGAGGAAGCCTAAATAATCTTAGTTTGGAAGTTCAGATTGATAAGGGATCATATATCATTAAAGATTAGGAGTTTGACTGGGAAATGACTTTGAAATGGATGAAAAAAGTGTTTTTGAAGCATTAGGATGGAGTCGGGGCACCTAAAAGCCGAGTCATAGTGCCAAGGCGCCAGCAATGCAAAAAGAGACAACAATTGAGCTCCTCGACACGACTTTACGGAAATAATGTGTTTCCTTGTTGATTTCTATCGTTTTTTTTTGTGCTATACTTCATCTAGAACTCCACGATTGAGCTCATATATATATATATATATATATATATATATATATATATATATATATATATATATATATATATATTCACGAGGTATAGGCTCTTCATAAGGCTCAACTAACAAACTAACAATGAGATCATTGTTGTATACTGTTAAGTGCATTTTATGCACTTATTTGGGTCATATTACTATTGATTTCTACTTAACTTATGTCAATTTCGTTTGTTTTAGCGTTGGATCCGTTTTGAAGAAATTGAAAAGAAATAAGGATCAATTGGCTATTGGATAAAAAGTTTGGAGATCAAATTCTACACCTTCGAAATTGAAGGACCAAGTTGCATTAATTGAATAAAGTGAGGCTTTGGATGAGAAATTACAATTTATTGGGCCTTAGACCAATTGTAACGTCGACAAAATTACAAAGGAATTGGACTCTTAATTTAGCACAATTTGGTGAAATTGATTGGAACTGAAATTTCATTGACATTGGAATTGATGGGTACAACATATACACGTACGGAGGGACGGATGAACACGGAGCATCGAAGAAAAATCATTCCAAATTTTTATGCAAGAAATCATCAATATATGTGCAAAGAATTTACGTTTCGTCAATTTTTCCGTGATGTCATTTACATTTCATTTGTTTAAATTTGACATCATACTAGATTGATTATTTTTGTGCTAGGAATATGATGAATCTTGTATCATGATCCTTTAACTTGTGATTTTATTTCTTTTTTACATTCAAAAAACGTTCTCAATTATTAAATGATTGACATGGATTTATTTTTCTATACAATTATATGCACAATGGTTGTATGAGTGTTGTACCTTATTTTACCTTCGAAAGATTGAAAATAAGTTAGACATGGCATCAATTGTCGTAGATATTGACAGAAGATAGAAATATACTGTTACGCTTTACATGATCTTAAAGTATTTATAAATCTTCAATGCATTGTTGTATGTTCGCATCCGTCATGAAAATATAATCCGGTTACATGTGAGGATATGTTTAATTCTACTCGAAAGAGGTTATTAAACAATTTAGAGATATTAATCTTCATAAATTTGAGTTAGAAAGCACAATCAAATCATGTACAAATCGAATACTTTGTTCTTAATTTTTGAATGATTTATACTTTACTCGAGAAAATGCAGATTTACATTTAAAATATATTTTTTTCATTAATATTTTGCTCATTATTTTCATCTATTTGATTTTGAACAATTATTTTATTAATATTTTGCTTGTCACAAAAAAAAATGCATATTTATGTTTTAAAAAAATTATAATATATTTGATACAAACAATCAATTCAAGTAATCAAAAGAAAAAATATAAAATCAATATTCAATATTAATAATCAATCAAATAAATATAATTCATTAAATATAAGTCAAATTGGATATAATGACACATTCTATATACACAATTTGATAGGAGAAAATGCAAATTTTGGTTCTAATTAGTTGAAAATTTGATTAAAAAGTGAAGATTTGTTGATGTGACAATTTATAGAGAAATAACTACAAATTTTAAAAAATTAGAAGGGTTAATGTTTCAGTAAAAGGTGCGATGGGGGGGGGGGGATCAAATTTATTGTGATTTTGTCTCTGTTTAATAGATATTAAAATCAAATTTTTAGTAAATTTTGATAAAAGTGAAAAACTCACGATTCCATGAAATATATTATTAAAATTAATTGTTAACTTTGATTTCGAATTTATATTTCATTCGACAACAAATAGGACTTTATTGAAAAAATAAATAAACAAATCTCAAAAGTTGGAGGGAGGTGGTCAAGTGACCCCCAAGACCCCCCGATCCACCGATGGTTTGCGGTGCTAGTGTTTTTCACTGTTAATAGGTTTTCAATACGAGAACAGATCAACAATTAATGGATGGGAAATAATTGTGTTAGTGTAAGAATTTCTAAGTATGGGTTTCTTCATTTGATTTCTCTTTCACATCTTGGGGTGGAGCCAAAAAATGATTTTAGGATGGGTTGAAACTTAAAAATTTTCAAATAAACTCACACTACAAGAAATCGAGTTCCGGAGACTATTCTCGTGACAATCACGATAAAAAGTACATGGAACTCAATGAAATAAAAAGAGTTTAGATGTCTCACATTAAAATATTTCACTAAATCTCTGTATTTCTTTACCAAATAGAAAATCGACGATTGCCTTAAATAATATAAATAGACCGTATCATGATAGAAATAAGCAAAAATACATATCTACCAATGAAAATTTAAAGAATTACTTAATGAGTACTCTTCTAGTAACTTTTGTTGGAATTTTGTATCAAAAATTGGCTTTAGCCAAATTTAAATGATTATTTAAGTGACGATTGTTATTTGGTGAATGAAAAATTAAACCAAATTTAAAGTCACTTAAATACGAGAATTATTGGAAAATTACGGAATATTTTGAAAGTATTTGTCTCAAAAGACACAATCTTTGGAAGAGACACAACTATTGGAATTAGTTTCTATATTTGAAGAGATTAGTCTCTATATTTGAAGAGACACATCTTTTCGAAAATGATAATGCCAAAAGTCACAATCTTCCATATAGAAAGACACCTTTTCAGCCAAACAATTTCTAGAATATTCCGTAATTTTCCAATAATTCTCATATTTAAGTGACTTTAAATTTGGTTTAATTTTTCATTCACCAAATAACAATTTTCACTTAAATAATCATTTAAAATTGGCTAAAACCAATTTCCGATACAAAATTTCAATAATCCCCCATATGAATGAAAATTAATGTAAATGACTATGTTGACGCTAAAGAGAGTTCAAGCGGAAAGCTATTGCATCTGGATAGGTACCTTATGGGTTTGAACCTTCCATAGTAGAATACTATCGGATTTACTTGGTTAATTAGTGAACGCGATGTCTTGAACTGTCAGTTATTGGTGTAAATCAAGACAATAGCATCAACACAATAACCTTTCTAACATTTTTGAGTTCTCACTGTTATGTTCATTTTGGCCCTGAACAACTTTTCGATTTCATAAGTGCTTTAGATAATTCAAGCCTTTGAAACATTCTCATAGAAGCAGTCCCACTTCACACTTATATAGGTGAGCTCCTATAAAGAGTATGCTGCCATACTCTACTTGACTTTAATCAAGATATAGGAATCACTAAAAAGTTATCTTAACCTCGAACATTTTGCAGAAAGCACTTTAATATCTTAGGAATGAATTAGGAAATAATTTCCTAAGTGGTTCATTTCATCTCCATAACTTTGTTGTCCCTTTGAACCAATATGTTGGGATCTCTGTCTTTCTATATGAAAGATTGTGACTTTTGGCATTATTATTTTCGAAAAGATGTGTCTCTTCAAATATAGAGACTAATTCCAATAGTTGTGTCTTTTCCAAAGGTTGTGTCTTTTGAGACAAATACTTTCAACATCTATATATAGATCCATGTGTTTGTTTCATTAATTCATTCACTTCATGATTGCACTATCATACTAATGGACATTCACTTCAAATTCTACATTTATTTGGAGTCAAGTTTCATACAACGAGAGTTCAAAATATAAGTAGGTTTGTTGGTCTACGTAATTTGAAGTACTCCTATTGCGAGACGTGGTCGTTGTATCTTGGAAAATGATTATCGAAAAACTGTTAGCACCAATGCAGGACAAATTCATTTTAAAGAGAAAGTGTCAACACTTGCCTCAGCCAATTGCTCACTTATATCTCCTTATTTTCATTTTCTGATTTCTTTCTATTATATTTGATTTCAGAAATTTTCTAACATACTTTGATAATAAGGTTTGAAACAAAGAATAGAAATGATAGAATCCTACGTCATATGTTCAACTACGAGAATCACTAGTTTATCTTCTCAAACCCCATTTTAGTAAGTCGTATTATGTTTCAATTTCACGCATATTAATGATATATTTTGAGATTATAATTTATGCACATTATTGGTGTATTTTTCCAACAACTTTGACGACCAATCTTTTCAAACAATTGAAAGTTTGATCGAAACACACAGTATAATATATCCCTACTATCCATCTGTTATTATCTTTAAATATTATTTGGTGTGTTTATCGATCTTTTATATCACCAAGCATCAAAGTGAGTGAATAATGTCAACCAAAATGGGAAAAATCAATTAAGAATTTTGATGGTCAAAGAAATTAACTTTCATTTCATTTGCTCGATTTCAAGAATATACTTATATATAGATTACTTTATAAATAAATAAGTTTTAACAAATATTATTCTTATTGTCAATATCGAATTTAGAGTAAATTATTTATTTTGATCATAATATCTTTTTATGGTCAAAATAAGTAATTTTTTTTTATAAGTATTAATTAGCAATATATGAAAACGTACGTATAAATAAAAAATAATAATTACTTTTGAATTTAGCAAAATATATAGTGTCTCTAACTATTAAAATAAGTAATTTACTTCTAGATCTAATCAATACAAATTATCTATAATAAAATTTAATTAATAATTATAAGTAAATTTAGTCACTCGTGCATTAAATAGAATATCTAATCTAACAATAAAATATTCACGTTACATGAATGTGATGAAAATAGTAATTAATAATCGTAGAGTCTTTAATACAATTTAAATAATTGAATATTGGACTTGGGTTGAGATTCAAACTAGAGTTGGGTTAAGAGAAAATTACCCCAAACCCTACTTTTCAAAATTCATATTCAAAAATGAGGTGATAAGTTTAATCTTTCAAAAATCAGGTGTTTTATATATTATTAATTCAATTAATTCAGAAATCAAGCCCACGTCTCTCATTTCCCCCAAAGCTCGTTCTCTCTCTACGTCTCCCCTCTCTCTCTCCAATTGGAAATCCCTGAATCACGAGAAGAAATCGCTGCTCAAAAGTTACTGCCGCCCCTTCCCTCTCGGCCGCCGCCCCGTCCCCTCCCCTCCCCTAGCGCCGAAACAATCGTCGCGGTGATTTCCCAAAGAAAATCGTCGCTCGGAGCAGCCTTCCTCGCAGCCGATTTCATTGCTTGGGGCATCCGCTGCTGGAAATCGCTGCTTTTTTTAGAATGGGTTCCTGATTTGTGCTATGCGGTGGTGGTTTTTTGGTTTTTGATTTGTATTGTGCGGTGGCGGTGGTGGTCGTGGTAGTGGGTGATGGTGAAATGGGGTGGTGGTGGTGATGGGTTTTTCAGTTTGTACTTTTGTGGTTGCTACTAGTTCCCTTTTTTAAGTTTTCAAGTTTGTTTTATCTGATGGTTGTGGTGGTTGCTTGTCTGATTTTTGCTATTGTTGCAGATCTGTGGGGGTTTCTTCCGAACGGTGTTGTTGGAGTGGTAGTGCTGGTTTCCATATTTTGGTGGTGTTGGGGATTTAGGTTGATTTTTGTTGATGGTGTAGGTGGAGTTGCTGGTGGTGGCATTGTCGGTGAGAGTTGGTGATGATAGTGGTGGTCATGGCGGTGGTGCGTTGGTTGTAAGTGGGATGCGCATGGGATGGGGGTTGTGACCGTTTGTGATCGGTTGTGACCTAATTGTGGCCGTTTGTGGCCGATTGTGACCGTTTAATTGTGACCATTTGTGACCGTTTGTGGTCGATTGTAACCGTTTGTGACTGATTAATTGTGACTCGTTGAGACCGTTTGTGGCCGATTGTGACCGTTTGTGGCCGATTGTGACCGATTGTGACCAATCTATGGGTTGGGGGTGTGATTTTCAATTTTCTGAAAATTTTGAAATCGCCGGAACGGTCGGCGGAGAAGTCGTCGGACCGTCGCCGGAGCAGTGGCCGGACCGGTGCCGAAGAAGGAGGGAGGTAGTGGAGGGTGAGGTGTCATGGGGTGGTGTAAAATGTAAATAATTAATATATATTATATTATAATTTAATATTTAATATATTATAATTTAATATTTAATAAATTTATTTAGCACCTGATTTTTGAAATATTTTAAGAAGTTTGTTATTTATGAAATGTGAACTTTAAAAATAGGAACTATGTATTGTTCCCTTGGGTTAATGCTAATATTTGGGCCAAAACTCTACAATTTTTTCTCGGGAAAAAATCATAATTACCTTACATATATATTGAAATTCAGAGTTTACTACTTCAATAGAAAAAAAACCAAAAAATACTACTTCACTACAAAATAAATCCACATTTACTGTATCCTCAACTTTCCAAATCTTCACACGTAACTGATATTGAGGCTTACCTTCAGCAGAAACAGTTGCATTTAATTGAGATTGCTCAATGCGTGGGAATTCAAATTTCAAATGGAGGTTTAGATGATACAATCATACAATACTTGCAATGACTGGCAATGATCAATTCATCTTCCAATATTTCGTTAAATCCCCTTGGCCTTCTTTCATCCGGAGTGAAATCTACATTGCAGATCTGTGTCCAAGCCTTTCCGATTCGGTAATCCTCTTATAGAAATCAACACTCCATTAGTATATGTAATTTCATGAAAATAGTTATTCGATCCATTGGATTCCTGTTTGTAATCCATAAGCAAGGGTTCATATTTTCAATTATGAAAGCTGTTTTACGTTGATGTATTCGATATGAATATATATTTGCTTCGTTTTTATCCCTTTTTTTTGTTTCAGATTTTACGAGTTCATAACATTCAATTCCACGACATTTGGTATTCTACTACCTATCCAAGTATGCCGATATTATTGAGATGATATCATCCGAGATAAAAGTGGACAGAATGACATCTTGTTCGAAGCTAGATTATGAAGTAGGTGATAACATGGCCCGATTACTGTTCAAATGTTGCAAGAACTACAGAATGCAAATTCGGCAGTTCGTCCTCAAAAGGAAGCAAGTCAATTGTGTACGTATATGAATCCCTCAGCTACGACGTTGCCAACATTGCACGACTTTGCATCAACAATGGATATAGCAACTCATCCACCAGTGGATGACGATACAAGTGAGGCTGATGTTGTCATTACTAAACCTGGAGTAGAAAATGTTGCTGAAAATTAGATATTCAGGGACAAAAACTTGTTGAAGAGCGCTGTTGCACAAGTGAAGGACATAAAGTGATTAGTTAGTGAAACGTTTCAAATTGGAAGACATAAAAGTGAAGGACAATGAACATTCTCATTTGAAAACAAACAACATTCATATTTTGTTAGGTTAGAACACTGTGAAATACAACAAAAACAATGAATTTCTCTATCTAAAAATTTTCTGAATAATACGTGAATTAACAAAAAACTTGGTCCACTCCACGACAATACACACTCGAGAAAATCAAATTCTCTAAACAATCAATACAATGAAGTCGGACATCATTGGGTTCTGTAAACGACAGAGTATTGCATGAACAAAAAAATTGATCCAATATATAGCTGTACAATGATCAAAGGTAACATATCATCATGACAGATATTCTCGCTTCGATACTATGACATAGAGAAAAAGAAATGAATATGAAATCTTAAAATGCTGGATTATGGGACAAACACACTCATATTATTATATAACGAAAGGTAGTCTGAACAAGAACATTACGTTAAAGAGTTGATGTTCATAGCATCTAGACTAGAGGGGTGAATGTGTGATCCATAACAAACCAAAAGATAAACGACTGAATGTACTTCACAAAAAAGTTACTTCAGGTCTGGAACTAAAAACTTGGATGACTACTCAAAAGAAAGCTAATTTATTAAAACGGCTGTCAAGCAATAACCACACCCCTCATCATCTTGTCCCTCCTCACAGACCGTGGAACCATGTCAAAGTCAGTCTTATATTCTTCTATATGCTTCTCGCACCCATGCTTGAAAAGTTGAGCAGCAAGGTGTAATCTTGATAATATCGGATCAAATTTTTTAGCCATCTCATCTATCTTCCCGTATATGATACATTCCGCATACTTAATAACATACAATCCACAGTCATGCCTGTATAGTTTTTGAATAAAAAATACAACAAATGTTAGGTAGATCTAGCAAGTAGAGAAGGGCGTGTGAGAATGAGTAAATGTTGTGATGTGTGTGTGTATATATATATAACATTTAATGTGATGTGTAATCAGCATCCTTACACGTGAGTTAACATCACAATATAAAGTATAATTATTATTTACTCACCCATACTCATCATGCGGTATGTCCGTAGTTATCTTGACAATGAGAGGGTTAACGCGTTCTGCTTCATCACTGATCTTGGGTTGCCAGGTTTTAATCTTAATCATCAAGCATGGCAGAACACATGCAAAAGCCTCCACATCGGCAATGACCATTCTGTCTCTCACAGTCAATTTGCTTGAATTATAAATGTACAGCGTCCTCTTATTGATGTCGAATTGAGCAAGAATCCAATGAGCTTATGTCATCCATGCATGACTTGTACGCTGATCGAACCATGGCACCAAAGTATGAGTCGGTCGTCATACATCTATATAACTTCAAATAGCTGAACTTTAACATCTTCCGCAAATAGTGTAAATTGGGGATTGTAGAATGGATTTTCGGACATAGATCGTGGAAATAAAAGGAAAATGAGGTAAGTACGTAGAGGATGGATTTTGATGTGGATGATGATTTCTTGGGAACCTTAGGTTAGGTTTCAAGTCTCTGTAATGAAGAAGAAGATTGGATTGGGAATTTTGCGTACCCGGTTTCGTCTTGAGGAATGTTAGTGACAATATTAACGACGCGAGGCTTGAGAACCGTGGAATGAATGCACGGCGAGAGACAAAAGCTGCTGGAATAAACTGAGAGAAACACATCCATTGAAGCCAAAGCCTCATCTTCTCCAGCAGAAATTTGCAGATCCGAGATAGAAACGGTCACATATTCATTTGGTATGTTATATTACACATTTCAAATTGGATTAAGGTGGTTGATATCTCAATAAGATCAAATTCTGGAATGGTTTTGGGATTTCTTGAGATGCTTTCTCGTTTGAGAGGATTTGGGCGGATGGGTGGAAAGTGAAAATGCACAAATTTAGGGATTATGAGCATGAATCCTATTGATTGATTGGTAATGCTTGTTTGGTGGAGTGATGTTGGCATATATATTAATTAACTTTGAAGAGTAAGATAAGTTATTGGTTTTTTATTTTACTGTAGAAATTATAGTATTTTTAGAATAAAATAAGTTGAAATGTAAAATCTGAATATGTTTCTATTTAATGGTATTGGGTGAAATTTCCTCTTTTTTCTCAAGGTTTTTATATGGGCTGGGGAAGTGCTGGGCCAAAATTCTTCCATTTCTTCTAATGGTTTTCAAATGTAAATGGGGACTACCTCCGCCCCTGTAATCACATCGATGGTCTATATCAACTTATATAAACATCAGTCAAGAACAACCTAAAGTTTTGAAAGAGCTACACGATTTGAATACCACCAGAATAAGCTAGAAGGCTTTCTGAGGCTTACTGGCAGGCGTTGGTTGGCATAGATTAATAAATTGGAATTCAGGATCAAATTAAATTCGAGGAGTTTTTCTGTATTTTTGGCCTTGTGATGCCTATTTTCTTTGTCTGTGGTAAAGGACTATATGCTGTCTTTATACATAGTGTATGTCAGTTTACATTTGACATAGAAAGATTGTATTGACGACTGGATCCTATAATTGTAATTATTCTGGTAGTTGATTATGACCTAATGTGTTAAATTTTTGTTATTAGTATATCGATTTATTTTTGTTTTGTTTTGTTCCTTTTAGGTTATGTAGATGCTTTGCTTTATTGTTAGAATGGTCATTACGTTAACTACATTTATTATGGCATTAAATGTGAAGAAGAAACAGAAAAAACCCATCCAAGAGATGAATGCACGAGACATAACAATTACTGTTATGTATCGTGATATTAGCATGAATAAATAATAAAAGGGCTTATATTCCACCAATTGGAGCCCAGAGATACTTAGATGGTGTGGGAGTGTCTTATAGTAAGCTAAAGAAGATCAAATTCGTAGGAGCAATACCATTCTTGTAGAGCGCTGAAAGAGGATAAGTTGATCAAAATTAATATGAAATGGAATATGTGAAAAGGTTTGATCTCATAGCATTTTGAACAAAGTGGAGGCTGCTGAGAAGGAATAAGGTATAGTTTGTAGTTGTATTTCCACTTCCCAGTGAATCTTGCCCCTATTCCGTTCAAGACTGATCTGTCATTCAATTGGTGGATGCTATCGCTTAAGACTCGACCACCTTACATTTAATTTGATATTTAGGAGAAATAGCTCGTTGTGGGAGGCCGGGGATCCGTTCATGTTCAATAGCGTGGAGTTTCTTGATATGCATCATGTGTTCATGTCAAAATAAATTATAGAAACATGGCATTGCTGCAATTCTTTGTTGTTGAACTTGTTTACATATGACTTTACTATTTATTTTTATACATGGTCTTATTTCTGATTGCATGCGCTTCACTTTCTGCTTTTGTTTTTAACACACGACACATATCAAGAAATTGAATGCTTTTTGCTTTAGAACACATCATCAAGATAAAGAGAATAACATTTACACCCTGTTTGAGCCACATTAATCTCCCAAGAATGCATTTTAAATAGTGATTGGATGGAAAATATGTGGTTAAAAATAAGGAAAAGTTTTGGATTTGCGTGTTACTGGGAGGAGTTCACACAGATTAACATATAAAACATCAAAATATATGTGCAAAAGTAAGAACTTAAACGAGCTGCAATATAAACTTCAAGGATCTGAAAAAACCAAGCTCAAGTGACTGAAAATAAGAACGAAGACTTATCTTTATCATAAAAACCCACTGGCTAAATTTTCATACAATGTGTGCTTCAATCACACAAGATAACCACAGTACAAACTCGAATCAGACCCCAAAGTAAAGATTACAAAGGATAGCACTCAGTCAAGGCTGATTATTAAACAAAATAAGAGATCTCTTCACTGTATACGGTTCACACAAGAACCCACACTCAAACCCAATGAAATTAATAAAGATTACAAGAATGAGTGAAGAAATTAGAAATCAAATGAGGGGATTTGATTTCAACAGCAAAGGGAAGAGAGAACTCGAAGAACGGCACATACAGCTCAAGAAGATTGGAAGAGTCTCGAAGCCAAGTGAAAGACTCAAACCCTAGATGCCTTTTTTAAAAGAGTCACACAACAGTCGCCAGTCCATTGGTATTGGAGGCGACAAGTGGTGACATCTGAAGTGTCCAAAAAACAGGTAAGTGAAAACACGGTTTCAGCCTTCATCAATTCACGTTTTCTTTGCACCATTAAAAAACATAACAGAAATTTGGGCTGGACTTCAATTCCAGTTGGGCCAACTTGTTTTAGGCCAATGGCCATTTGCATCATTTTGCCATTTTCCTTTAATACTCCACTTTGGTACAATAATTCAAGCTCATCAGTGATTATTAAAAAAAAAAAAATCACAGATATCATAAGCACAGTTGTTGCATCCATAGATTCATTAAGAAACCACATTCAGCAAGGTCAAGCAGTCCATAAATTTGTTCAAAGGCGTACATACCTTAGTCCCTACATCAGCAGGATTATAGTTAGTGGATATCTTTTCAAGTTTTACAACAACTTGTGAAAGACATCTCTAATAAAATGAAATCTAACATCAACATGCTTAAATCTATTATGTAAAACATGATTTCTACTTAAATGAATTGCAGATTGCCTATCAAAATAAAGAACAACTTCTTTAATACAACCAAATTCATTAAGTAACTCTTTTAACCAAATTCCTTCTTTGATTGCATCAATGGCTGCAATGTATTCAGTCTCAGTTGATGACAAAGTCACAATCTTTTGAAGCTGAGATTTCCAGCTTATGTATGAATTACACGAAGTACACATGTACGATGAAATAGATTTTCTGTTATCCCTATCACCTGCATAATCAGAGTCAGTAAACCCCTTTAAAATAACACATTCAGCTTGTTTTCTAAACCGAATCCCCAAGTTTGAAGTCCCCTGAATGTACCTAAGAAGCTTCCCAATGTGTTTCACCTGGATTTGCCATATATCTACTCAAAACACTTATAAAATATGTCAAATCAGGTCTAGAACACACCATGAGATACATTACAGACCCAACTGCATTAGGATAAGGCACTTGTGTCATTTTTTCAAACTCTTCTTTAGTTTTATGACACAAGTCATTTGATAGTTTAAAATGATTAGCCAAGAGGACACTAACACCATAGAAAACTTACTAAACAATTTCAAAATATAGAATTTTTGGCTAAGATTTAGTGTGCCTTCTCTCCTATCTCTCTTAATTTCCATACCTAAAATCTTTCTAACCGGACCTAAGTCCTTCATTTCAAATTCAGATTTTTGTTTGTTTTTAATTTCCTCAATCTCTTTTATGTCATGATTTGCTAATATCATTTCATCTACATAAAGGAGTAGATAAAGTGAATTAGCTCCACCTTTCCCCTTACTATTAAAGACAAGTATCGAAGTTACTTTTCTTGAACCAATGTTCAAGTATAAAATTGTCAAATTTTTTATACCATTGTCTTAAAGCTTGTTTTAAGTCATATAGAGATTTCTTAAGAAGGTCTAAGTCAGATTTCTTATTCACTTCAAATCCTCTAAGTTGTTTCATGTAAATGGTTTCTTCTAAATCTCTATTTAGAAAAGTAGTTTTTACATCTAATTTGTCTAACTCCCAATTAAATTGAGTGGCCAAAGGAAGAATGACTTTGACTGTAGCAAATTTTACTACGGGTGAAAAAATTTCATTGGAATCAACTCCTTCTTTTTGAGTAAAACCTTTTGCTACCAAATGAGCTTTCAATTTTATGTCATTCTCACTTTGTTCACCCCTTTTTATTTTAAAAATCCATTTACAATCCAAAACCCTCTTACCTTTCGGTCTTTTTACCAAAATTCATGTTTCATTTTTGTGAAGAGACTCCATTTCATCTTGCATGGCTGCAAGTTATTGTTTGGAATCTTTGTTACTCAAAGCTTCTTCAAAGGATTCCAGTTCATCCTCAATCATATTATGATGAGACAGCAAGGAAACATCATCTTCAAACCTAGCTAGAAGTCTGATGGTCCTTCTTTCCCTATCCCTAACAAGTTGGTAATCAACTAAGGGCTGTACAGGCTCTAAATCAGCCTCAGGAACTGCATCAGGTTCATTTTCAGCTTCAGGTTGGTCATATTATGAGGGGCAGATTGGTCAGAACCCTTCCCAGGTTGCTCTACCTCAAACTCAACCCTTTTTCTCACATTTTCAGATTGATCAGATGTCTCTTAAAGGTTTCTAGGTTGCTGTTCAGACTTAAAACAGGGCAGGTCATCCTCATTAAATACCACATTTCTACTTATAATGACCTTGTAGCCTTTAAGCTCCCTCACCCATAGTCTATAACCTTTAACTCCTTCCCCATAGCCCAAAAAAACACACTTAAGTGCTCTATGTTCCAATTTACCTTTGATTTGGTGTGCAAAAGCTGCACACCCAAAAACCCTCAAGTTACTAAAGCACTGGTTTTCCTCTACATTTTTCCTTGGGATCTTAAAGTCTATAACATTAGAAGGGCATCTATTTATCAAATAACTAGCAGTCTTAACTGCTTCACTCCAAAAAATTTTAGGCAGGCCAGAACACAACAACATGCATCTAACTTTATCAAGAATAGTTTTATTCATTCTTTCATCCAAGTCATTTTGTTGTGGTGTGTGTATGACTGTTCTATGCCTTAACATACCAGATAATTTGCACAATTCATCAAACTCATAATTGCAGAATTCCAAACCATTATTAGTTCTTAAAACTTTAATTTTCTTATCAGTTTGGTTCTCAAATTAAAAGTTTCAATTCTTTAAAAGCATTAAATGTGTCATATTTTGATTTTAACAAAAAAGTCCAATTTTTTCTTGAAAAATCATCAATGACAAGCAAATAATATTTAAAACCAGAATGAGTACACACAGTTGCTGTTCCCCACAGATCAGCATGCAAATATTCAAGTGTGGAGGTAAATTTATGCATTCCAGGTAGGAAAGGTAGTCTATTATGCTTTCCTAAAATGTAATAGTCACAAAAACTCAATTTCTCAATGTTATCTTTACCAAAAACATCCTGGTTTTAAAAATCTGATGACCTTTATCACTAATATGGCGCAATCTTTTGTGCCATATTTGTGATTTATCATTTGGGACTGAGATTACTGCAGAAGTGGACTCCAAAAAATTTTTAGTTTGTAAAATGTAAAAACCATGTCTCTTGGGACTTCTCCAATTAGTTGAGAGTCCCTCAAGATTTTAATGTAACTCTTATTGATAACAATATCAAAGTTAAGGTCATCTAAAACCCCCACGAGAAATCAGATTACGTTGCAAATCAGGAACATATCTAGTCTTCTCAAGAATCAACTTATTATTCCCTTTTAAGTTCAAAGTGATAGTTCCCACACCTTTTAATTGACATGTCATGTGATTACCCATTAAAACCTTAACGCCAGTTACATTTTCAAAATCAGAGAATAATTCCTTATTAGAACACTTATGATAGGTGCAACCAGAGTCAAGAATCCAATCTTGGCAATGTGGATAGCCAACCACATAAACTTCATCAATATTAAACTCATTATAAGCCAAAGCAGCCCCATCATCATTTTTAGACTTGTTTTTAGAGTCATAAATTCTTTTAGGACAGTTTTTAATAAAAAGATATTCTTCTAGACAATAAAAAAATAATTTATTATTTAAATGTATGGTTGAAGATGAGTATGAGAATTAAAAAGTTTTAAAATAATGACTGTCAAACAGTAAGTGTTGAACTCAATTACAAACTATAAGATTAATATTTTTTTGTTACATAAGAACAACCGCACAAGACTTATTTCGTATTAACCAACGATTTTTCGTTATAAATACCCAAAAACTTATCATGCGTTTTAATAAACAATCAAAACGAATAACAAAACATCAATAACAACCATAAGAATTACCACCTGAGCTCAAATCACCCCCAAGGACAAAACGTTGAGATATACCCCCCAAAGATCCCTATTCTTTTAGGGGACTATGACAACGAACATGCTCCTTGTAGGTGTTGAATTGCTCTGATCCACTCACGGGATAAAGTCACTACCCATTGATACTTAGACTGTGGTAGTCGAGCCTCCCAATACTAAACGGAATGGAAATAGCCTATCATGGGTGCCTAATGCCGATAGATAAAGATGCAAGTAGTAAAAAAATTCCTGCACCCTAGGAGGAGTTTGGTGTCGAAGATGATTGAGAAGGAGATGGTCTAAGAGAGGATGAGTATTTCTGTTATCTTATACTGTCATTATTATGTGCTTTGCTTGTTGATGTTTTGTCGATGTTCATGTTTCTTGTGGTCAAGCTCGATTCTTTATTTGTCGGTCTTGCAAATACTTTATGATTTGTTTTGTTTTGTTTTCTTTACATATGTTGAGGAAAAATAAGGTCCAGACTAACCAAATTTTTCGACTTTGTAATCTCCATAATGCTAATTAAATAAAACATATTTATGTTAAATAAAAAGAAAACAGAGCAATTGGATTTTCATCATAACAACACTAAATGAAAAACAAATTATGAACATGTGAATCTGAATGTATTTACTGTTCAAAATATACATCTCCATATTTTACATATCGAGATATGAACGATTTTTTCATTATAGATAGGGTATATCAAATATCCAATTTATATTGCTACATCCTTCCAACACCCATGTGATATCTAGAATGGTGTAATCCATAATTAACCCATGTCTTAAATATTTAAGAACTCTCGTTAATGCCTTCCAATGGTCATTTCATGGATTACTTGTAAATTTGCTTAATTTGTTGACTGCATATCCCATATCCAAACGCATGCAATTTGTAATATACATTAAACTACCTCTAATGTGTAAATATTCCAATTGTGATATGGGTTTATTAGTATTTTTTTATAAGTGTAGACTGATCTACTGGTGTTTTAACTAGATTATCGTCATATGCCTTAAATTTTCTTAAGAATATTCTCAATATAATGAAATTGAGACAATGACAATTCGTCAAGTGTCTTAGAGATCATAATCCTTAATATGACATCAGTGGTACTCATATCTTTTATATCAAAATGTTTTGTCAACATTTTTTTGGTTGTGATAACTTTCGAGTTATTACCCATACTTAGCATATCATCAACATATAGACATAAAATCACATATTTATTTGATGTACTTTTTATATAGACAAGTTTGTTACATTCATTAATTTTAAAGTTATTGACAACATAGTTTTGTCAAATTTCTCATATCATTACTTAGGTGCTTGTTTTAATCAATACAATAATTTAACAAGCTTGCACACCTTTTTCTTTTGTCCAGAAGCCACAAACCTTCAAGTTGTTTCATATATTTTTTTTTTCTTCCAATTCACTATTAAGAAATGTAGTCTTTACATCCATTTGATGTATTACAAGATTATGTAATGCCGCAATTTCAATTAATAGTCAAATATACGTGATCCTTGTAACATATGTATATGTATCGAAGAAGTCAAGACCTTCCTTTTATTTATACCCTTTAACTACTTACTTAGCCTTGTAATTATATTATCAATTAATCCATCAGATTTTAACTTCTTTTTGAAAATCCATTTGCAGCCTAAAACTTTATTTTCCGGTGGGAGATCAACCTACTCCTAAGTATGATTTTGCAAAATGGACTTAATTTCATTGTTGACAGCTTCTTTCCAAAAAAAGAGTTTCGGTAGTGGACATTGCCTCGATAAATGTCCTTGGACAATTTTTTAGTAAATATGGTAGAAAATTCGGGCCAAATGTCTGAGATATTGTTACCTCTTACTGTGCCTTTTTTCATCTTCTTGATAATTTCCATTTATAGTATCATAAATTCATTTTTTTGAATTTACTTCTCTTCCTTTACAAGAAAAATGTATTCAAAGAATGTAACATTCCTTGATTCAATTATAGTACCTTATGTACATCAAATATTTCTGATTTATAAACAAAAAATCGCTATGCACTACTATTATTTGCATGTTCAATAAAGATACAATCAATTGTTTTAGGTCTAATCCTAACCTATTTAAGCTCAGGCATTTGTACATTAGTTAAGCACTCCCACACATTTGTAGGAAGGTTTTTGACCTCTCCGTATCTCATAAGGTGTTTCAACTTCGTTTCCTGTATGGTAGTTTATTGAGAATGTGATTTGCTGAAATGATTGCTTTTCTCCACAAGTTTTAGGGTAAGTCTGAATTTATAAATATTTCATCCATCATGTTTTTAAGAGTTCAATTTTTACGCTCAGTAACACCATTTGATTGACATGAATAAGGTGTCATTATTTGATGAATAATATCAGATTCTGAACAAAATTCTTCAAACGATACAACATATTCTCCGCCTTTATTGCGATGAAGTTAATTTGCAACTTCATTCTTGTCGTGTTTAAGTAATTCCAATGTTAATCTTTGCTTTTCAATAAATATACATAACAGTATCTAGTACAATCATAAATAAAAGTGATGAAATACTTTTTAAGGCATATATCCCTAAGAATTAATTCGAAAAGTATGTTGGTTTTTTTTTCAACCGAATAAAATAGTTTTTTGACTAACTTAGCCTCTACATATATCTTGTATTTCCCAATTATATTAAAATGAATAGTTGGTAGTAAACTTAAATTCATTAACTTGATTGTAGAATTAAAGTTTGGATGTCCTAATCTATGATGCCATAATTTAGATGACTCAAGAATATAAGCAAAAGAACATATTTTATTCTCAAAAATATTTGATACAATAGTGAGGACATTCATCTTAAATAGTCCATCACTTAAATAGCCTTTACTTACATACATATTATTCTTAGTAAGTACAAACTTATTAAATATAAAGACTAGACCAGAAACTAAGTCCTTGCAAATGTCTGAACGTGAAGCACATTGTTAAGGTTGAGTTCCTTACACGATGTCATCTTTAATACAACTTTGTCTTGTTCTTCAACCTTTAAACTTGAAGAATTTTTCATAAACAATTTCTCACCATTTGTTGGAATATAAGATGAGAACAATGTCTTATCAACACAGACGTTGCAAGTAGCACCCGTGTCCACCCTCCATTCAATAGGATTTCCAATGTTCCATTTTGAAACAACAGTCAAGAAATTGATATATGATATTCCATCAGATAATGCATCTGATTCGATGACATTCACTTGGGCTTGCTTTCTTGGTTGAAGACATTCATTTGAGCGATGTTCGACCTTTTCACAATTGTGGCAATTGTCTTTGAACTTCTTTGCATTCTTATTGTTTCCTTGAGGGATTTCCCGAAATGGTTCTTTGCATTGGTCTCCACCACATTTGTCATTGCTTCTGTTATTTGGCTTCCAATCTATTTGTCCAACTTCATGTTATCTTCTTCAATTCTTAACTAGACTATGATTTCTTTAATATTCATCTATTTGTACGTTTGCTTGAGGTAGTTCTGAAGTCCTTCCACATAGGTGGAAATTTCTTAATAATTGCAACCATTTGAAAAGTTTCACATAGAGATATGTTCTTAGTATGAATGAATGTTATGTAGAAGAACCTGCAATTCTTGTACTTGATTGATCACAATTTTGGAATCTACCATCTTGTCGTCTAAGAATTTTCCCACGATGAACTTCTTTGTTCCAAAATCTTTAGTCTTTTATTTCTTTTCCAAGGATTCTCATAATTTCTTAGCAGATTTCATGGAACTATACACATCATATTGTGTACTGTCAAAACCATTCAGCATATAATTCTTACATAAGAAGTCTGAATGCTTCCAAGCATCCAATGTAATTAACGACACCTTATTGTGTTCTCCTTCTTATCGGCAGGAGCATCTATATTTAGAAATTTCGCCAAGTTCAGGGTTGTTAGATAGAACAACAATTTTGTTTCTAGTTTCTTTTCGTGTGGTACGAAGGTTGGATGAATGGTAATTATGGGCAACTGTAACTGGAGGAACAACAACTGAAATAACATCGGTAGTATCGTTAACAATAGTCGTTTCTGTTGCAAAATACAAAGATAAACCAATATAAGTTTTTAACAAGATCAAGAGAGAGTAGAAAAAAGTGAAATCGAAAATGGATTTCAATTCAACCAAGGAAAACATAAAATTAAATAAAGAAATCACTACATATTCATCTTAAAATTGTTACCAAAATATTGATGAATGATTTCTTTATTGAAGGAAATAAGTGATAATGAAAACTTACTTGAAATTTGAATAGAAACTTGAACAAATGGAAACAGAAAATGGAACACAAGAAAATTGAGGCAAGAGTTGAGTTCTTCGTCCTTAAAACGAATTTGCTCGGCACAGGTACCAAGGTGGATTGGCAATCGTCTTTTAAGATACAACGATCACTTTTTGTGATGACAACACTTCAAATCACAAGAAACGATGAATCAAATAAACTTATACTCCTTTTTGTATAAAAAATAAATGAACTTTCGTGCAGAATTTTTGCAAGAATTTGAATGAAATCAACAGAGTAGTCCAATTTATAGAGGTTGAATGGTTGCACTTGGAAAGTTACAACCCAAAAATCAACTTGTTTATGAAAAGTTGCACCAGTTCATTGACCGCTCGCTGTGTGCAAGGAGTCCTTTCAAGCGATCGATAGGATTTTTGAAAATTTTCCATTTGATTAATTCAAAAATACATGCTTTCCCTATTTAATTCACTAATTTTTCATTCATTCAAAAATGGTTTTCGACTTTCAATTATACCAAACTCATCTACTCAACAAGCAGAATTTGTTCGATCCATTTTTCGATAAATTTGAGTAGCGGGACCCATTAGAATCTTTGATCAAAGATTGATAAAAATTATCTTTTTATTAACCATTTTCCAACAATCCTTTACTAAATGGACAAGATCATCAAACACTATATCAATTTGAAGTTTTATGGAAGTCATTCACCTGCCACACCACTTACATTCATCATCTGTGTTCTCGAAATTTCCCATGTACGTAACAATAAATCTCTAGGTAGATGTCATACATGAGAAAGAAAGAAAGAAATTAAAATTAAATTAATATTCAAAAAAGATAAATTGTGACAAGAACTTAAACAAACAATATAAAACCCTAAACATAAGATATATTGATGTAGCTAGAGTTAGTTTCTGTCAAAAATTGACTGTCACTATTTCGAATGACATTTTATACGACATATAAGTTTTCGATGGTAATTGTCTTTAATGACTGAAAATATATTTTGCCATTTCCAGGGAAACATTCATTTGAAAAATATCTACAAAAGGTACTAGATCATTTAGTGCATTCTGTCGAAACCCAATATATTTATTTACAACAAAACCTATTAGAACATTCTATGAAATACTAAGATATTTCGTACTTAATAAAACTCTACATCCGATTACACATTATTAACATGTCATTGATCTTTCAAAGATCAATGACATAGCTAACTCGTAATCATACTTGGTCAAGAGGAGATATTCATTAACATGAGATCAAATTTCAGCGTTGGCAACAAGATTTTTTGTTTTAACTTTTATTCCCTCTACAATGTTGTCTCTTACCTAAACATATGCCCATCTATTCACAAAACCTAATCTTATTGGAGGTTCTGTTAATATCCACTATACATTTAAATTCGTTACGTGTTGTGTATTAGCAAGTTAAGGTGTATGGAGATTTACGCACTCATTTTTTCTATTTGACACGTACAAAGATGTCGACCATTTTTTGCTAAAGGGTAGAATGCATACTCCATCCAAATTTGCACAAAATTGCAAATCTTTGAAAATGGCCATTTTAGAATCTTCCACGTGAAAAAAACCACCGTAAAAGATGCCCTTTACTCCAAACTTCAATAACCATGGGCAGTATTAATCCCATTCCAGATTCAGTTGTGTAAATTTAAAATTACTGTAGAAGTTTAGTGACCGCTGATGAAATTTACCCAAAATTCTTTTTTTTACCAGTGTTCAAATTTCATGGAACAAAATGTCAACAAAATGATTTTTTTTTTTTTTTTTTACAAAAATTTAAACCAAACACGTTTTCTAATTTTCTGTTTTGAGAAATAATTTTTCTTAATGACAAACCAAATGCATTTTTAATAATTTTAAAATAAACCCTCAAAACAGAATATTGAAAATAAATTCAAAATTGAAAACGGCTCGAGTATTTTTGAGAATGAGGGTCAAATGGGTCAGGAGCTTAAAATAGATTCCACCATCTTGAATTATACAAAATTAATTGGATCCTCTTAACCTTGGGGTTGACTTTTTATAAAGACGTAGATTTCGCTTTGTTTGGGCTCCATTAATATATGTTTTTAGGAAAAAATATGTTTTGAAATAGTATTTTTTTTAAGAATGTGAAATTAAAAAAAGAAGAAAAAGTTTTGAAATTACATATAATATATTTTATTAAAGAATGTGTATTTAAAAAAAGCCCAAAAAATCATTTTATTGACATTTTTGTTTGATATGATGGGAAATATGTGGTTGAAAAAGAAAGAAAAGTTATTGATGTGATAAAAAATATTATTTTATTGAATAATATGTGGTTGAAAATGAGTAGAAGAATGATAATGAAAAAAGTAATGTGACTCAAACATGAACTATATTTTTGTAGTTCCAAGTATAATTTCCACACGTGTAAAATTTTCAACTTATAGCGCAGAGGGAATTAGGCTCACTATGGTATCTGTCTTCTAAAATTGAAAACCAGATATAATCAAAACAATTACATCATGTTTTCCCCTAGACCTAATTTTCTATCTCCTTTGCCCCTCGCAACCTCCAAAATCTCTCTTTCATTTCTCTCTATAAAACCATATGCATTTTGTAAGTTATTTCCTTCAATTGCACCAAGATCCGGGCTCGGTTAACTAATCAAACGACCACCACAATCAATCAATTTAATCTCCAAACCGAACACCTTTCCCAAACACTGGTTGCTCCAATTTGATAGCCCACAAATGTCTAAAGGTGAAATGATTACAGCTAAGAATAACAGCCACAAAGGCTAAACAAAGAATAAGGAGCACAGCCAAGGCACAAAGCAAAGGCAAGAAACCCTTTTTCTCTCTTCACGAAGGGACAACTGCAATAATAATTTCCACTCACAAAACAGTAGTGGGTAGCCAAGATAAATAGGTTAGGAATGGGTTAGGCTTTTAGGTCAAGTAATAGGCCCAATAAGAAAAGGGGTAAGTGGGCTAATACCTTAAAGCCATCCAAGTATTTGGGTTGAGTCATAGCAACTCTGATTAATTAGGCTGCTTCAAATGGTCCAAGTGGATTACTTGATTCGATTGGTTCGATTGTGGTGTCGACATTTCGCTTAGCTCATCGGCCGAGGCCTATGAAGTATAATCCAACTAAGAAAATCGAATAACATCATTGACGGGATTTATTGGGTATCAAAACCCAACAAATCTCCACCTTAATTCCCAATGAATTTGCAAGCAACCAAAACACACAGTTTATTCTTGCACAATCAAGGCAACCAATAAAATTGGAATCACGGACCTTACATCGCGTTTTGGACCCAAAACACATACCATACCTACTCCATATACTCACCAGGGCTAAGATCAAGAATACCCAAGTAGAAGCAGATAATCACAGTAATCAAAGAGCAAATAAAAATTCGATGGAGATATCATATAGGATAATGTAGATCTTTTTAACTATGTTCACACAGAATAATAGATTAACACCAAGTCAATCAACAGGCCAACATATATGCAACAAATGCATAAATGACCTCACGAAGAAGATCACACCACAATTATCCTATCCCATTTCGTGTTGCTCGTACCTCGAGAACACATATCTCACCTCATCGCCCACCATACTCACTAGACTAGTCTCTCGACACCATGTCTAACTAGTAAGTCTCTATAGATCCTAATTTCTCGGGATAATCCTCTATCACCACATTACTTCTCCAACCTAAATGGATAATGGGTTTCTACCTAACAGAAGCGATAGGAGTGTCTAAATCCCACTCCACCTGATCAAGGACTCTTACAGATAAAATGATCTCAGACATTTAATCACCTCTCCACCATGATCCAAATGTCACACTCCACATCCTAAGGTACAAACCACATTGTACCCCTTGGCATTTATACTCCACCTTACCAAAAGACATACTCACACACTGCTCATGCATCTCAAACCCACTATACATGTAAACACATTACACAAGGTAATAAAATCACTCCAATCAATGTCAATGCACATGTTAAACACATTGAAATGCAACATATAATCATGCAACCAAATTGAGCAATCGTGTACATGCAGAAAAGAATTACACAGGGATGCAAATGCAGTAACTAGGGCAACACTCAATAAGGTTCACTAGGGTCATCACTCGACCCTAAAACTAGATTCGTCTCGCCTCTCATCTTACCCTTCTTCTTGGGACAATCCCTAATGAAGTGTCCAGACTTACCACAACTATAAAACTGTCTACCACCGGCCTTGTCCCAACTCTTGCTCTTCTTCTTACCACCATCATCACTCGAATCACTACTCGAATCACCACTATCTTGAGCTCTACCCAAACTCATCTGCTTAAGCTTCATTATACTCCTCATCATATGCAACTCACCATTTCTCTTATCTTCTTTTTTAGCCTTAATCTCCATATCCTTACTCTTAAGGGAATCTATGACTATCTTAAGGGTTAAGGGGTCCCTACCATACTTAATAGCATTTTTAACGACACGATAAGTATCAGGTATAGCATTCAGCTAAATAATAGCCTCATAGGTTTCAGACACCGATTCTCCACAGTTAACAATATTTTGAACAAGTTTGTTAAAAAATATCCAGATTGTCATCAAGATCCTTTGAAGGATCCATTTTGAAACTGAAAAAATGCTCAAGTAAGTAAAGTTTGTTTGAAGTAGATTTGAGCAAATACAGTTCATCCAATTTTTGCCAAAACTCTTTAGTGATTTTTAATTTGCCTAATTTTCTCAAAATTACGTCAGCCAAGTGTAAAATAATAAAGGTATAGGCAAGTTCATCAGCCTCTTCTTTTTGTTCTTTTGAAAAACCAGCATGAAAATTGTCGTCAATAGTTTTTGAAACCTTTTGTTGGATCAGAATACCTCTCATTTTTTGTTGCCAAATAGAAAAATCACATTTTTCATTAAAAATTCCCAAATCAAAATTGCGCGTTGTCATTTTCAAACAAGAAACACAAAGTCACAATTAAGCCATACAAAATAGACATAGGCACAAATATACACCGTTTTAGATTCCCAGAGTTTCGTAAGATTCACAATTTTAGATCAAGGAAATTTTCAAATAAGTAAAGTCTAGGTATTCTAGCAACTTATCAATGCAACCGAGAGATATCAACAGAAAAGTTTCACTCACGATTTATCACAAAAGATAATATGCTGTAATTTATCAAAATAGCAAATTTCGATCACGTGGCAACGAAGAGAAAATAATTCCTAATTTCTAGCACAAGCAGTGGTTACCCCTTCACGGTAACCCCAATCTTAATGTCACTCCTACACGATAACGCGCTAATCCTGAAATTTAAAACGAGATAAGGGAATTTACCATAGCGGACCTATATGAGTCCGTAAATTACGATGAATATAATTTTAACACTTTATGGACACCACTATTCACCCTAAAGTCTCTAGCAACTACGGCAATCAACCGAGGGACAATTGAATTACGAAACGTGTGGCAAAATCATCCAACTTTTCCTGCACAACCTGAAACACTAAACCAAATATATCAATACGTTCAGGAAATCAAATATAGCAAATTGCTTGAAGAAACCCTTTTCAAAAGGGCCGCACGCACCTCGCCGGAGTTCCCCACGCACCGCCACTGTCCATTTAGCTTCGTTTCCACCTACAGAGGCCTCATGTGGTATTTGTTTCTTCAAATGACCACTGGTTTGGCCGGAATACTCGATTGTGGGTGCGGTTTTTGGGAGAAAATCTGGATAGCTTTGTTCTTCAGTTTCTGCTGGGTTTTAGAGCTGCCTTCACCGGAAATAATCACAACCTAAAGCTCTACTACCATATGTAAGTTATTTCCTTCAATTGCACCAAGATCCGGGCTCAGTTAACTAATCAAACGACCACCACAATCAACCAAGTTAATCTCCAAACCGAACACCTTTCCCAAACACTGGTTGCTCCAATTTGATAGCCCACAAAGGACTAAAGGTGGAATGATTACAGCCAAGAAAAAAAGTCACAAAGGCTAAAAAAAAAAGAAGGAGCACAGCCAAGACACAAAGCAAAGGCAAGAAACTGTTTTTCTCTCTTCACAAGGGGGCGACTGCAATAATATTTCCACATACAAAATAGTGGTGGGCAGCCAAGATAAATAGGTTAGGAATGGGTTAGGCTTTTAGGTCTTGTAATAGGCCTAATAAGGAAATGGGTACGTGGGCTAACACCTTAAAGTCATCCAAGTATTTGGGTTAGACCATGAGCAACTCTAATTAATTAGGCTGCTTCAAATGACCCAAGTGGATTATGTGATTCGATTGGTTCGATTATGGTGTCGACATTTCACTTCACTCATCGACCGAGGCCTATGAAGTATAATCCAACTAAGAGATCCGAATAACATCATTGCCTGGATTTATTGGGTATCAAACCCAACACTTTTTTTTTTTATTTGCAAATTTTTGCTAATCTTCACATAATTCCAAATAACCTTTAAATATTCACAAATCAATCCACATGTGAATCACATTTTGTTATGGTTTGGATCGCAGATTTGGAGTTTTTGTATGGACCATGTTGTTATATGTGATGTAGTGTGTGGTGGTGATGGTGGTTGATGATTAAGGGCGGAACCCAATGAAGTCCGCTTGCACTGAACTTAACCCAATCCAAATCTTTTTTTTTTTTTTTTGTGAAAAAAATACACAATTACTAGACTATAAGTATCACATTTCATAACTAACAATCTTATAAAATAGTTTCAAAAATTAGGTGGTAAATATAATATAATAATATATTTAGTATAGAGATAATATAACCCAAATTATGATAAGGGAAAAATTCATATATCAGGCTTAAAGTATACCTTAATTCAATTTGAAAAGAAAATGTTTAGAAATTTAAAACACAAGTGATAATTAATAAAATTAGATATAAAATGATTATCGACCTTCTCCAATCCCTCTCGAATCCGCCCACAGTCATTGGCATCTACCTGTTGCCATCTCATTACACAATCTCCGACTTCCACCCACTGCCATCTCCTCTCACCGTCAGCATCCACCTGCCGCCTAACTTGTTTGGATAAAGGCGCTAATTCGAACATCTCAAAGGGTAACAGTTTGTTTGGATTTTTAATTTAGTGAAATATTGAAAACAATTGACGGATTATCTAATTGAACTTCAATTGATAGATTTTTGGCGATGTGATTTAAACTACATGTAAACTGTTACCTGTGAGGTTAAACCAATGGTCTGTGACCAATTTTTTTGGATATGCAACTTTTGGACATTGATCTGTTACCTGTAATATTATCCAATGGCCTGTGACCAATTTATTTGGATCTATAACTTGTAGATATTGATTTGCTACCGATGCAAAATGACATGTTACTCGTGAACTATTATCTTAACTGTAACATATGAATTGTCACCTATGAATTTCAATTTGTGACCTATTATTAATGCGTAGAGACGTGTGACATGTGACTAGTTAATATTGATTCGTGACCTGATGACATATATTTGTGACCTAACATTTTAGTAAATGCTTGATTTCAACCTATTTCGCTTAAAAACATATAGGAATGGAAACTTCATCATTGTACCCCACTACAAATTGATCAAGTGTATCATATAGGTTTTTAATCATTCGACTTATAATTGGTTTTGGTAAGTTCATGTAAAATAAGACATGAGAGGCTAATCAAACATGTAACCTTTTAGATCATATTTGATTTTAATATATTTCGTTTAAAAATGTATTGGAAGATGAAGTTCGTTATATACACTTCATCGTGCTCCAGTGCACATTATTCAAGTATACCACATTCGATTTTAAGTATATGACTTACGATTAATCTTGAATAAGTTGAACTATTATGTATAATAAAAGGCAAGATATCATTCAAACTCGAAAGTGATAAATGAAAAACGACTACAGTCGTTTAAAACGATTGAGGTCAATTTTCTTTTTAAAAGAAGTCCATGATCGTGATCTAAATGAATATTTTGTTTATCGTGAGTTAGCTGTAACTATGCAAATCACATTTAGGGGCTTTTATGAAATGAAAAATGACTCTAGTCATTTAAAACGACTGAAGTCGTTTTATGAGAAGTTATTTACTTTTTCCTAAAAATGTTACAGAAATGTTATTATAGTTGATGAGTGTTCTATACTCATGATATTTATGTCACTTAATTTGTTATTTTATTATCCTTGATAGAGTTTTAGGACATTTTAATGCGTGTTTTAATGTTGCGATATAGATTGATGGAATTGAAGGATATAAGCAAAAGTTGGCAAATTGGAGAAACATGCTAAATTATAAGAGATCCAAAGTTTGGGAACTAAAGTACAAATGCTCAAAAGTTGTGTCGGACCTCAAAATGAAGATTCGAGAGTGCTTGGAGTCAATTGGATGAAGAAATAAGTGAAAGTGATGAAATATATGCAAAGTATGATCACACATCAATTTCCAACAGAAAAAGTTATGCTCCGAATTTTTAGTCTTATATTGAGACTCTTTTTTTACATAGAAAAAGTTTGAATTTGAAAATGATATCTGAAACAAAGTTTTAGCCATTTGAGTTATCTTTCCAACGCATCTTGAATCTCCTTAATCGAACATCAAGAGAAAATGTTATGATAAAAATATTGAAGGACGCGTAGTACTGAATTTCCAACCGAAATGGGCCCTTCAACGCCGAAATAGTGGAGTCTCAGTGCCACCGTCACTGAAAATCAGCAGAATCGTCCATATTGGGTCCCGAGGTGCTGTCGTGCGAGAAATAGGTTTCTAACTTTTTTTGGACTCTTTTCGGGCCCAATACAACTCCAACCCATCCAAGATTTCATGATAATATAAATACGACCCTAAAGACCACTTTTAGGAGGGAATTCAACACATAATTGAAGAAAGCAAAGTGGGCATAATTCAATAAATCAAAGGGAGGCAAGAAAAACATTAAGGAAGAAGATTGAAGATCTATCCAAAAACTAGTTTTTTCTATTCCCTTCTTTATGTCATTTATTTTGAATTATATAGATTTCATGTTTCTTATCATGAACAAAACTATTCTTCAGGGTTTGATGTAGCCAAACTTGAGAGTATGATATGAAATTAATTTTAGTTATTTCTATGAAATTTTCTATTCCTTTTATTTGTTTTATGATTTTAATGCTTTGAATTAATTGATCATTAATTGAATGAATAGATGCTAGTCAATTCCGATACTCGAGAGAGGGAAATTTAGGCTCGATCATAAAATTAACACAACATAGATTTTATAAATTTCGAGAGAAAGTGTAATACCCTATTCCTACAGTGTACTAACTAGTGTGGAAATACCGTCAGTGACTTGGACATCCAAGTTTACCCACAATTTTTTTTTAAATGAAGGCATCTCTGAAAGTATATCCAAAACTAAAGATTATAAAATCATAACCCAACATATTTATCCTGCGATTATAAAAGTATTTACATACTACCTCAAAAGTCATACAGGATCTCAAAATATAATACAACTGGAGTCCACAAAATAACCCTACAGGTCGCCATCCATGTACATAAAACTTCAGAATCCCGTAAGAGCTCCACAGCCAACTATGTCTCCTAAGAAGTTTAATGCTCACATACAATACAAGAACTACATAAGACAATGCTTGGTAAGTGAGAATCATACAGGTCATGAGTATGAGTGGTAATAGTATATGACACTATGCCATTTACTTTCAACAATATGCTAAAGATGTATCATGCTCAGATAGTCATCAAAGTCGACTCGAAATAATCTCATTTGAAATCTTTCATTCGGCCCTAACCTACCTACTATGCACCGGATAGAGTTCTGTACGATATCAATATTAATAATCAATAATCAAGTGGCCAATCTGACATCTACACCGGTGAGTGTACCATCCTCTTATGATCACTAGAGGCTCATCCCCTAACTGCCTCTATGATCACCCAAGAAGTATCCCACCCAGCAGCATAAATAATCAGAGTATCACAAAGGTACAATCGAGTGGTCCGCCCTCCCATGATTACCAAAAGCCCATCTCCTATCCACCATTGTAATCAACCAGGACATATTACCCGTGGTGCCAAATCATATCACATAAGCATGCCTCACACGCCTCGGTGCCCTAGTAGTGGTCAATAAAACATTTTATAAGAAAACCTCAATTTTACGATCAGGTTGTGCATGCTAGTTTTCAATCATGGGTGTATGTCGTGTATGCACATGAAAATGCTCGTAAGTAACATACTCAATGATCCTAACCGCCAAATGATACACAATAAGCTCCTTATCAAAGTTATGTAAATATTCCAACACTACCACACTATATTCTTGCACTGTAGTTGCAAATGGATTTTCACTTACCTTTTTGTTCTTGTGTGTGCGAGCTTTTATAAGGTGTAAATCAATTCTTTTTCCCACTTAAAGTCAGCAAATCACTTGTATTACCATTTAATATCAAACACGATTCCATGCTATGTCCATTCATGCAAAAATATTTTAGATGACATTAACAATTCAAGTTACCGATTACATTGCATCCTAGTCCCATAAATCACACTATTTCTCGAGTCCAATTACAAACGTCAACATCATCAAATTGTTGTTTATCCACCCAGTATTCCTTAAAATGCATTTTTTCATACCTAAGACACAACTAATGAACATGTAAAGGTTGAATTTAAGCTAAATACACCAATAGGCAGAATCTGTTTTCAGGTTTCTATTACAGTCCAAGTATTTTTCCAATCCTTTTTCGTCCCCTTAGCATTATCCAAAAATTCCCAAAATTTTACCACACTTCTATAACATGTAGGTAAAGGTAATCATGCCATAGATTAGTCACAAATGAAGGATTTACAGCTTTGAAATCATTCCTTTTTTCAATACCAAATCAAACATCTTTCTCCTCATGACTGTTTTGAGTTTCACTTGAACAAGACTTTCAAAAATTGGATTCTAACATATTAAAGATCATTTATATACTTCTAAGTCTTGTATAAAAACATTCATATCGAAAAAATATAAGTTATACCTAAGGGATTACTTAAAATCAAAGATTAAACCCTTCAAATCTATCAATCTACAATTCTGCCCAGGTGATTATCTCTCAGATTCTCCTAATTAATTGCTCTTATCTTTACCATCATAAATCATTAAGACACCCCCAACATGATCTTAATAAAGTACAGAGATTCAATAGGTTATAAAACTCTCAAAAACAATAAATATATACCTCAAAACAGTGAACAACTTGAGCTGTCCAGAAATTCCAGCTTTCTGTTTTCTAACTCTCTTTGGTTCTCTTGCTTTCTCTTTCACTTGGGTTCATTTGGGGATAAATTGGAGGGATAAATACCTTAATATGGGGTATTTATAGAGTCCTAAAGGGTTGGGGTCGTGAATCTCGCTTAGGGACTAAGAAACTACCTCATGCAGCCAGGTTGACATGTGTTAAGCAAGAGGTGGCTTCATGCTTCATTATTTGACTTTTTCCTTATCATATTTGGATCCATATGTGACTAATAAGACATATAACTATCCTATATGAATTATCAAGGGCTGGAAGAAGTGGTGGAAGCCTTCATGTTGAAGGAATTGCCTGGTAAAATGACAAGTCTCCCAACCATGAGGTGTCCAAGCATGAGGTGTTTTCTTGCAGCCATCCTTGACTCGTTCTTTCCCATATTTGGATCCTTATGTGATTAATAAGACATATGTCTATCCAATATAAGATTACAAGGCTCTAGAAGACGTGCCAAAAGCCTTAAGGTTGAAGGAATCTACCATTACAAGGATAAATCAACAAGTAGGAGATTGACACCCGATTATAGGTCGATTTCAACAATTCGCACTCAAAATTTATAACATCATATAAAACCCATATTATTGTATAGTGATGATGTTATTTCATGTTTCATGTCCTAAATATGTCAATTACCTATCTAGGATTTATGGTGATCTCGATCAATCGAACGGAAAGCTTAAAACTTTATCGATACTAATTCCGGATTTTGTAAAATTCCCATTACTTAGAAAACCAATCTCCAATACCTAACTTAACCTAATTTTTCTACCATAACTCAATGTAAAAATCACCGCTTAGGTAGAGTAGCCGAAGACTAACACCATATAAAAGTCTTAGCACCTCGACTATCAAATGCATCATTTAAAAGAAAGCAATCAGGAAATTTAATGCAAATGACATTATAAAGCATGAAATGCATGAATCATATTGGTCAAATGTAATGTGAAATTCAGGGTATTACAGAAAGTATAGAATATATGAAGTTCACGCTATAAAAGAATCTTAAACTTGATAATTTCTAGATTTTAATTCGAAATAGAGATATGAGAATTAATTTCTAGGATTCATTTTTATCCGACACTCGAGAGAGGGGGGTAGAATTATAAATATGAAAAATTGATTAGACATAACTATGTTTTTGAGAATCATATTTGATAGTTAGGTGAAATCATTTCCTAGATTTTTCATCTTGATTAAATTCATATAATTCGTATTCATTGAATTCGTCACCAAAATTAACATTAGACTAGTTAACAATTTTGATTCATAACTCATTCATCTTGATAAAATAAATACTACATAATTATAGTACTTAGTACAAAATTAAATTATAATCCTTGTGGGTTCGACACTCTTAATTCTATTACTATATTACAAAACTTGACACCGTAAACTTGCGGTATAATTCACATTATAGAAAACAAGTGACAATAGTCATTTTATGTATAGAGCATTTGAGACATATCAATAATATAGAAAATGACACTTTAGACATTTTTCCTTATCCTTATCCTTACTCATATAAAAGAGGGAATAAAATTTCACTATTCATTCTTGTGACCTCGCGTTCACACACAAACCAGATCCTTACTGTTCTTAGATGGAAATGACGCCGTTTTGAAAATATATCTCCACCGTACTTTTTCTTCTCTCCACTACAAAATCAATTCTTTCTGACTTATCTGTGAAAACCCTTTTCCTCGCGACAGTGAAAGAAAATCGTAGATCACTCAAAGACTCTCGGATCTTCAAACTCGAAGTTCGAAGCACATATTCGCCTGAAGCACAACTGGCTTCGTGCTTCTCCGTCGTTGCTTTCTTGTCGAAGGCCCCCTACAAAACCGTAAGAAGAAGAAGGCGACGATTTTCGTCAGGAGAGGATTCCACCTGCCTTCGATTTCTATCTTTTTGGAATTTTTTTTATTTATATTTGCGTACTATCTTAAGTTCGATGCTGTTTTGAAATTGATAGTTTAGATTTTATTGGATCTATTGTTTTGCCTTTTTTCTTTCTTTCTTTTTCTTATAATTTGAAACTTAGTTCTTTGAGGCTTAATTCTGAAGTTTTCTGCTAGAGACTTCCCACTTTGATTCGGTATTTCGGTTCTTCCAATTTGGCCCATTTCTGAGTTCCCATTTCAGGTAATTCGTCGTTCCTAACTTTTTTGAGGAAAAAAATAGTATTCATTTCAGTATTTGTGAATTATTCTGATGTTGAGTGTTTCTGATTTTCAATTTATTGTTCTCCTATGCACATAGTAATGTATGTTAAACCTGCTTGTTACTCATATAAAAGAGGGAATAAAATTTCACTATTCATTCTTGTGACCTCGTGTTCACACACAAACCAGATCCTTACTGTTCTTAGATGGAAATGACGCCGTTTTGAAAATATATCTCCACCGTACGTTTCTTCTCTCCACTACAAAATCAATTCTTTATGACTTATCTGTGAAAATCCCTTTCCTCGCGACAGTGAAAGAAAATCGTAGATCACTCAAAGACTCTCGGATCTTCAAACTCGAAGTTCGAAGCACATATTCGCCTGAAGCACAACTGGCTTCGTGCTTCTCCGTCGTTGCTTTCTTGTCGAAGGCCCCCTACAAAACCGTAAGAAGAAGAAGGCGGCGATTTTCGTCAGAAGAGGATTCCACCTGCCTTCGATTTCTATCTTTTTGGAATTTTTTTTATTTATATTTGCGTACTATCTTAAGTTCGATGCTGTGTTGAAATTGATAGTTTAGATTTTATTGGATCTATTGTTTTGCCTTTTTTCTTTCTTTCTTTTTCTTATAATTTGAAACTTAGTTCTTTGAGGCTTAATTATGAAGTTTTCTGCTAGAGACTTCCCACTTTGAATCGGTATTTTGGTTCTTCCAATTTGGCCCATTTCTGAGTTCCCATTTCAGGTAATTCGTCGTTCCTAACTTTTTTGAGGAAAAAAATAGTATTCATTTTAGTATATGTAAATTATTCTGATGTTGAGTGTTTCTGATTTTCAATTTATTGTTCTCCTATGCACATAGTAGTGTATGTTGGATCAATTGCACAAACCTGCTTGGATCAATATTCTTGGCCCTTTTTATGTAGAACACAAAGATGAACAACATTTTGTAATATTTCAATGAATTTTATAAAGTACACCATTCATTGATCAATTTTGTTAATTAAGAATAATCACTTGTTGGGTAGTAATCGATAGCATTTTCAGGGGAGATAGAAGATATAATTTAAGGTAGAAATATATCAAACCTTTTATTTAGATTAGATCACTATCTGGATTGGGAAAATAAAAGTATAAACTCAAAAGAATAATTTCTTGACCATAGTAAAATAAACAATATAGATAAAGATAATTGAGAGTATCTAGATGAAAATTCGAGATTCTCAACTTGAGCTAGGAAATTAATGAAAAATTGAAGAAGCTCACGCACCATTCTATGCTATTGGGGGAAAGAATGTTTATCTTTTTTTATCAAAAAGTTGATTCTGAGTCTATCCATTCAGTTCTAAATTAGGAATTGAAAGTTGTAAGTTTTCATCCACTTTCCACTTCAATTGTTTTATGAGAATCAAGCATGTAGGGGTGGGCGTGGGTTGGGTTGGGTCGGTTTTTGTCCCAACCCAACCCAAACCCAACATTGTCGGGTTGCTCAAAATTTAACCCAACCCAACCCACGTAAATGTCCAAACCCAACCCAACCCAATTATGTGTCGGTCGGGTTGGGTTGGGTTGGGCGGTTTGTATCAATAATTTTTATTAATAGAGGAATCTATAGACTGTTTAAGGAAATAAATCAGTAATGCAATCTTAAAAATGCACATAAGCAGAAAAACACAATCACTTCACTAATAATATTCACTACATAAGTCATAACAAAGCACTTCACGTCACTAATAATATTCACTACATAGAATACATTCACTACATAATGAAATTAGTTATCTTTAGAAGACACACAAGCAGTCACTACTACTAACTAGATAACGGATCATAAGTGCTGCAAGCAAACATAAATTCTACCCATTATTCAACATCCACTAAAACAACAAATGTATACGTAACAACACATAATAATTAAACAATCCATATTAAACAAGAGAAGTGCACCTGTGGCTGTAGCCGTTGCCGTGTCTATATTTGTGTCCATATTATCAGATCTCTAGATGAGCTGCGAACATCCAAACATATGAAGCTAATGAGAGTTGGTCTTGGTTTCAATTTATTCATTTAAACAACAAATTAATTAAACAATCCCACAATAAATAAATTGAAAACTTACCTTGAAGATCTCAGCGAAGAGAGACACCGGCGAAGGGAGACGCCAGCGAAGGGACTCACAGAGATGAGAGAACTAGTGTCGGCAGATAAAAGAGTGGTTACTGGGAAATGTTTGACACCCGTTTTTTCCCCATTTTTCAACAGGAACTTTGCGACGCCGACGAAGGGACTAACAGAGACGACGTCGGCGGATAAAAGTGTGGGATTGTGGGAACGAAGCCCCCTTTCATTCTTGGAGAGAAATTCTACAGTGAAATTAATGGAAAAAATTGAAAGACTTCAAATGCTTGTGTCAGTGCATAGATTCAACCATTTTGACCATTGCATTCCATTTCCTGTTTTGCCCTCTACTCAAATTGCAAATCTACATAAATAAGGGCATTATGGGGATTTCATAAGTAATTGCACGTTCTTTCTAGCCAAACTAGTTGTTTTTCCAGCTAATGTCAGAGCCATAGGACTGGTTTTTCTTGCTTTTAAAGTTTTACCCTTTTTTTATTATTTTTTATTAATCAAGTGGTCGGGTTTGTCGGTTTTGATCGGGTGGGGTGGGCTAACCCGCAACCCGACCCAACCCGACCCACTTCACCCTACCAACCGACCGAACCGATGGAAAAACTGAAATAAAACCGACCCAACCCGGTCGGGTTGGGCCGGGTCGGGCGAGTTGATCGGTTCGGGCGGGTTTTTGCCCACCCCTACAAGCATGTACTGGAAAATTAATTTATATACTTTCTCTGCTTTTAAGTTTCAATATGTATTCCTATATTACTCAAATCCACTTTTGGAGGCACTTGACAATCAAAAAACTATTAGATATGGTATTTCAAGGTATTGTCTATGGCTCTTTATATCAGAAATTCATTATGTTATCGAGGAAATGCAATCCATTTATGTTCTCTTATAAAGTAAAATTCTATTAAGTTTCACTGTTTCAGCTTATTATTTGATACTTTTTGAATTACAAGCTATCATCTTCATCAAAATTTGTTGTCTTTCATCCATTATATTTGTGTTGCTTCATTTGATTTTTGTGTGACTGTTTTAATTATTTGTGTACTTTATCTGTGTGTAGTTTGTCTAATCTGTTCTTGCTGCTGCTGTAGCATATTAGTACTTTGACCAATTTAACTGAAGCACTAAACATCTAACTATTGATGCAGGACACAAGTCAACAAATCCTATTGTCAACTTCCATTTGTTTTGGGAAGTATATCTCCTTCCATGTTATTTCTGGCAAAATGGTGTAAAACTTATTTTTAAGTTTTAATGTTGTTTAATTTGTTTTCTGTTTCTATCTTCTAGCAATAACTAATGTATTTCTGTAACTTCTCAGGCTCATGCAGTACTACTAAATGCTGGTCAAGCAAATACACCAACAACAAATTTCTTCAAGCTCAGAAGGTTGGTGTTAGCATATGATTTTATTTTGAAAACAGAAATCAGGAAGGTGAATTTCTTTTCTTCATCCCAAACATGAAAAGGGAAAATATCATATATTTCGAAGCTTAATTAAATGTCTTGGGGTGTCAAACATTTTTGCAGTCAGACGATCTAACTTGGAACTTTGTCAAGTAAACTCATTAGTCTGCTTTCATATGCACAAATTATTCAATATATTGAGACTAAGATATTCAAATTGTTGTAAGGTGTTGCAGGCTATTAGGATGTAGTTGAATTTGTTATGAGTTTTATCATATTGTTTCTTGATTCTGACCACCGTAGACACATTGCTAATTAAGGGCCTCATTTTGCATTTTTTTAATGTCTTGTTCGATTTAATGAGATTATTTATGCCTATTGAAAATGTTGGAGTATTTGAGGACTTTTATAAAAGAAAATGGAGATTCGATAGGGAGGAATTGAAGGGTTTAGTTGAGAGTGTGTGTGAGGAAAAGAGGGAATTGAAGGGGAGAGGAGGGGAAGAAGGGAAATGTTTTTTTAAGAGCTGTTCAACTTTCTCTTTATGCTTCGGCATTAGATTTTATGGAATCACGGTTTTGCAATGTCACCTAATATTTACTACTGCTTAAATTAATTTTTCTTATATTTGTTTGACTCTAAGAGCTATTTTGGAGGCATCTATCCAAAATAATTAGCAAAAATATCACTTCATTTCCCAGAAGGTATTATTTCCGTAAACATTTTTCTCTTCACGGGCTTTAAGATTCCCGCAAAAATTCCGGTGAATTTGAAATTTATAGAATGGAAAGAAGAATTTAGACAAACATCCATGGATTTTATCTCTTAGACAATGGCTTTATTTTTGTATTTAGTTCAAAATATTGTGATTTTGCAGGTGAAGTGTCTAGCATATGCAAAAATGTGTTCTTCAATTGTCTGTAAACTATCTTTGTTGCATGTAATTCTGAAACATAGGATGACAATTTTCTAGGATCTAGGAAAATGAATCTATGTCACGAGGCAAATATGTGAAGCGACCTATTACATAATTAATTTAAAATGCATTTAAAAAAGGTAATACGAACCATAGATTAATAGAACTACTATCAACTGCATAACTAATCAAACATTAAGATTTTTTTTTATTTTTTTATTTTTAAATTATAGCTTGGAAATGTCGGTAAAAATATGCTTGCAATCAAGAAGCTAAAAAAGAGAATCTCAAAACTTAAAGAGAAAACAGAGATGAAAGAGTGGAGAATCATGTATTAGCTTCTCATAGCCTCATTCATCAACCTGATTGCTTCCAAGTGCAACAATCAAAACCTATGATAGTCTTTTTGTCTTAACTTCAATTACCATTTTAGAAAACTCCTCCATTGTTCTGGCTATGGGCATCAATCGCAACTTTAAATTCTTCTAATTCACAAAGAGAAGCAAAATAAGATAGTTCTTATGAAATTAAATGGTAGATATTTCAAATGAAACAAGTTTAGTACTTAAGAGGTTATAAGGACAAACTTGTGAGCAAGACATACTCATCTACCCAACAACTTCTATCGAATCAAAATATACATTTCTCTTGTTAATTCTTCACATTGAACACTAACATCTTATACTATATTAAAGGATGATAGTAGCAACGTTTTTCCACGCCACTAAACTGCACATTTTTCCCTCCCAAGCCCAGACAAATTTTTTTATTCATTTTATTTTCTCAATAGCTGTTCATATTTTTTAAATAAGACTAATAAATGCTGTAGTATTATGGCGGCCACACACTGTATCACATTATCACACATATGAAAACATTAAATGTTACAACTGTTTCTTTCAAATTTTTTAGAATATTTCACCTGCAAGAAGTTTTTTGAGAATATTTTATATTTTTTCATTTCACATTAAACATCAACTATTGAGAGTATTTTATATTTTTCCATTTCACATTAAACAACTATTCAATCTTTCTTTAAAAAATTTTTACAATATTTTTCCATTTTTTTTACTTTGTTTATTCTAACTATAACTATTATTAACACACATGGGTTAAAAGTAATTCTTTGGTTTGGAGTAAGCAAATTGTTGTCTCATTATAATTTACTGTCACAAAAGAAATGGTGATGAGAATATACCGTGTCAAAATTTTTTATTTGGATATTTGCACGCTTTTTCACATTTCCATTTTTAAATTTTTCAATTCCCCATGTCAGGATATTTGCAGGCTTTTTTACATTTCCATTTTTCAATTTTTCAACTCGCCACACTGTACTTCACTCTACCCGTCCCCTCCTACCCAATCCCTAACATATATACTTTTCATGATAATCTCCATTTTTCAATTTTTCAACTCCCCATTTTAGGATATTTGTAGGCTTTTTCACATCTCAATTTTTCAATTTTTCAACTCGACCACTGTACTTCACTCCACCCCTCCCCTCCCCTCCCACCTAACCCCTAACACATTTGAAATCCAATTTTATCCTTGCAAAAAGTGTTTTGTATCAGCGTGTTCAACTCTGTTAGCGTTTTTCATATATTTTCGTTCATCATCAGGCTCTTCTCTCATGTAAGCGACCGTCCCTTTTTTTATTTTTACAGGTATCTGCTTCATTTTTTTTTTCGCAATCTAAGTTAAACCTGATCTTTTTTATTTGTATGTGCAAGATTAACCTTTTTATTTGTATGTGCAGTAAGATGTCTCCCATAATAGATATGCTCACAGACATCGTTCCTACCAAAACCAAGTGGGCATTCCGTGTTCACGTTGTTCTACTCTGGGAAAATCCTACACTTGGAAAAACTGATGACATTTACAGCTTGGAGATGGTATTGATCGAGAGAGATTTAAGTATATAAACCTACAATTATTCTTGATTCTGAAAGTAATTTGTACTTGCATTTAAGAACTTGTATTTGAAAAGAAATTGCATTTGAAGAGAAAAAGAAAAAAGAAAACAGAAAACTTGCATTTTGAAATGAAAACAGTGCAAGTACTTTTGTTATACAAAACCGTGCTTTCTTCTTTACGTGTTTGACGGCGATGCTTCAGTACCTCCAGTGTTTGATAATCATGCTTGGAGAAACAGTTGTTATCAACTTATGAACGGGTTTCTATTGAATAGTAACCACTTTGTTTACGTAATAATATTAACGAAGCTTTCAACCTAATATTAACTCCCACGGTGTTTTCCATTCTTCTTATTCCCATGGAGGACTCAACCTGCAACATTAAACAAGGCAGTCCTCTTGCGGAGCTAATCATCAAAACTGATCTTATCATTTGGGATGAAGCTCCTATGATGAATAAGTATTGTTTTGAAGCTCTGGACAAGACTATGCGAGATATATTAAGATTTAGCAATCCATTGAGCTTGACACAAACATTCAGAGAAAAACCATTGTTTTTGGAGGAGATTTCAGACAAATATTACATGTCATTCCAAAGGGTACCAAACAAGATATCGTTCTTGCAACTATTAATTCTTCCTACTTATGGCAACATTGTAAAGTTTTGAAATTGACTAAGAACATGAGGCTCCAAAGTCCGAACTCAAACATTGCTCTAGGAGAGTTAAAGGCGTTTTCAGACTAGATTTCAAATATTGGAGATGGTACAATCGGTGGGCCAAATGATGGGCATGTTTCGATTGAAATACCTGATGATTTACTGATAAAAGAAAATGAAGATTTAGTTCAATCAATAATGGACAGTACATATCCAAATTTATCAGAAAGAGTCAACGACCCTTTATATTTACAAGAAAGAGCCATCTTGGCCCCAACACTGGAGGTTGTTGAAATAATCAATGAGTACATGGTCTCTCTCAATGAAACAGAGGGAACACCTTATCTAAGTTCCGATACATCTTCCAAATCAGATTCCAATATTGATTAACTAGATGATCTACATACTTCGGAATTCTTGAATGGAATAAAATGCTCGGGCATTCCTAATCATGAGCTGAAGTTGACGGTTAGCACTCCTGTTATGCTATTAAGAAACATTGATCACTTTGCTGGACTATGCAATGGGACTAGACTGGTTATAACAACACTTGGAAAGCATGTTTTGGAAGCTAAGGTTATTACCGGAAGAAATGCAGGACATAAAGTGTTCATTCCAAAAATGACGTTAACTCCATCAGATTCAAGACTACCTTTTAAGTTTTAAAGAAGGCAATATCCTTTGATAGTGTCATATGCTATGACTATTAACAAAAGTCAAGGTCAATCACTATTGCATGTAGGACTTTATTTGAAAAAGCCATTTTTCAGTCATGGCCAACTTTATGTTGCAGTGTCTAGAGTTACAAACCGTTCGAGATTGAAAATTCTTTGTTGTGATCGAGATGGAGTACCATCCAATTCAATAACAAATGTTGTTTTCAAAGAAATTTTTCAAATTTTGAATTAGTTATGTGGTGTATATATAATTTGAAGTTAATTTAATAAAGTTTTGCAGATTGAAAAATCAATTAGCATATGTTAATCAACACTACATATGTTACTCATCACTGTAACGCACCATGTATAACTGCAAATGCAGCCACATTTTCCTGCCCAAAGAGAAGGGAAAAAATAAAGAAAAAAAAATGTAAATAGTTAATACCATTTTGTACTTACAGCAATTAAATGAGGACTATTTGTGAAATTAACATAAATATATATTATCTTCTTCATTCCGCCAAAATATCACATGTTTGTAGATTACAAGTCATACAGAACCAATTTGCAAAGCACAGATCGCAGCACAGCACACAAAGGTATGAATTTTTAAATTAAAGGCAAATCTTCTACCAATTGCCGAAGTCTCAGTCGGAGGCTGGCGGCGGAGACCCAGACCTTCGTGTACGGTAGCTGATGCCTACGCAAGCGGAGGTCTGGAGCCTCCGCGTGCAGAGGTGGAAGAGGAGGCATTCCTTTTTTTTTTTACTTTGATTTATTATATCTGTGATTTGATTTATCTGATATTGTTTAATGATAGTTGAATTTATTAAAATGATATTAAATTTAGATATAACGGTACCTTTTCTTTTTTTCCTACATTTATATTTATATAAATATTTACATAAAGAATTTATTATTAATTTGTGCAGATGTCTCTTGAATATATCATTCCACCAAATCGATGGTTCTCTGCTACCATCAGCCAATTTTCGATCCATCAGTATATTAAAGATTTTATAGAACTTATTGATGAAGATAAACAAGCTTTACTATTATCCAGTAGTAGCAACTTTTTTGGATTTATTTATGGAGCTATCTATAGAGTGGAGTAATAACAATTTTGTAGCAGATTGATACACGAATTTATATTGAGAATTGTAGACTCTGAAAAAACAAATAAAATATGGATAAGATTAGGTGATCAATTTGCCAAATTGGTATGCAAGAATTCTGTCTCATTACTGGACTACCCTGTCATGAAATGTCTGCCGAACTTGACTCCAGTGACGACCGACTTAGAAGGGTTTATTTTAATGGAATGAAAAGAATCACTATGGTAATGCTTTTCGAAGCATTTCATATGTGTGAAAATGCAGATGATAAATTTAAACTAGGATTGGTTGTGTTGGTGGAGTGTATTTTAAAACTAGTTGGAAGGTAAATTGATCACAAAACACTGGGTATAGTTGAACATCTTGAACAATTTCTCATGTATCCATGGGACCGCGCATCATATTTTGTTCTATTGAATTCGTTGCAACGACCACATAGAATGTAGCAAAACCAACAAACAGAACGAAAGTATTCATTGGATGCTTTGATCTTGCATTCCATGTATTTAATTTATATATTTTAATTATATTTATCTACTAAATATTTTTTTTCATCTAATATTTATTCCTAATCATCTTGAAGTGTTGGATATATGAAGCATTTCCAATGATTGGACAACAATTTGGGCGTCGTAGACATAGAACATTACAATGCCCAAGAATGCATAAGTGGAAACCAAATAAATTCTTAACTGAAAAAACAGTGAGAGAATTTTTAGCTTTTTTGACCACTCAAGAGGTATTTCACAATCCAATATGCATTTATTTATTCAATAATATGTATTTATTAAATTGTTTGTTAAGAAAAAGGATAGCATATAATTCCAATATTTCTTTGTCATTAACGTCAACAGAAGAAGAATTAGAAACAATGTGGTACACAACATTCTCGCTGCCTCTGGATAATGAACATCATGTGTTAGATTCTATTATCAGTGGGGAATTTCACAATATAAGCAACAGAAATCCCACTTGATACTACGCATGAACACCAAACAAATGTTCCAGGTACTTCGTTTGAATTTCAAGCAGGATCTTCTTCTTCTCAGTCTGGTTATGTCACTAAAGAACACATGGATGAACTTTTTAGCAACTATAAGCAGCTGTTAGTATCGGATGTGTCCACTTTGTTCGATAATTTTAAAGCACACATGGTTGAAGAATCTGAAAAACATGAAGCTCGATACCAAACAATTCTCGACAACCAACAACAACTATTTCAACAACAACGACAATTACAACATGATCACCATGAACACATCCAATCCATGCTATCCTATGTAGATACCAACATAGATTCAATCAAATCTTATATCCATGAACAGAACAAGAACGTGCCGGATCAATTTTCTGGTTGGAAATCCAATATGGAAGTTATTATAAACTCTCTACAGCAAGATATTCATATCAATAAGAGCCCAGTTCATGGTGATCAACCTATTAATCCTTCAAGCTCTCAACAAGTTCATCAAGTTCAACAATTAACCACGTACAAAGAAAATAAAAGGGAAAACAGCCAATCTTCGTCATCGACCAAAGATCCTTTAGAAGACTATCCCATTGATAGTTACATAGCTATTACAGATTGGATACAGAAGCATCAATTTGAGTAAGAAATCAATTTCCACTTTATTCATTCACATATTACAATTTTGCATTCCATTGTATTCAAATTAATTCACATGTCGCCTTGCAATGACCTTTGGAAAGATAGAAGTGGAAACATGTACGGACGAGATATATTACAAGATATACAGGATACATCCAAAAATATCCATGTTGCGGTTATTTAAATTTACGATTGATAACAATAATTACGGTCCATAGTTAACATATCTAATTTACTCTATCTATTTCATTATATTCTTAACACAGAGTTAATGTTATTGAGAAAACTTATTCATAATGGATCTCCTGGTGTCTCTAAAGAGTGTAATTCTAGATATTTTGTTTGAAGGTGAATGTGATTGTCATATGATATGGCAAGACAGTATGACACAAGGAATTGCAAGTGACAATCAGCCAAACTTTCAGGTTCTCCAACAATACGTAAGTGGTGTAACCGGTAGGTGGAATCCCATGGATGACATGCAATTATCTACTCATACCATCTTCAACCCCAGTTAACAATTGGTATCTTTATCTCGTGGATATACGTGGGTGAAAATTTCAAATATATGGTTGTAGCCACAACATCCACACACCGGACCAATTAAAATTACATGCAAAATCAACATTTAAATTAGTTTAGGGGTTAGTGGTCTCTTCTGGGATGTTGTCTGTCAGAGACGAGTTAAGAAAATTTTGGAAAAAAGATATGAAGATGCACATTATGGCTCCTTGCACAAATAGTGAGTAAGCATTTAAATACTAACCACCATGGTATTAAATTTATTTTTCAATTTACTTTCGTATTAACAATACTAATATATTCTAATACTATGTTATTTCGGGCCTAATTGTGGAGTTTTTTTGCTGAAATACATAGAATCCGTCATTTTAGGACAATCAATTGAATCAATTTCGTCCGACAAGATGTGTGGATACAGACGAAAACTTTTAGTCGATGTTGCTTTTAATGAATATTTTCTAACTCCCAGTTAAATGTTTTTACAGTTTGTACCCAGTTAAGATATTGCTTTTAATGAATATTTCCTAACTCCCAGTTAAATATTTTTACAGTTTGTACCCAATTAAATATTTGTACAGTTTATACTATAACTATCTATGTGAGTTATGAAATTTATAATTTGTGCATCTACCGCGCGATATGTTTTTACAATTTGTATCCAATTAAATATTTGTACAGTTTACACTATAACTGTCCATGTGAATTATGAAATTTATAATTTGTGCATCCACCGTGCATCGCACGGGTGAAAGACTAGTTACCTTCAAAACAACACAACCCAAGCATCGCATGGGCAAAAAACTAGTAACATAAAAGAGGCCTTAAAAACTTATTTGGAGTAAATTAGGCCTCCAAAAGTTTCAAGGGATTTGATCAAGTCTTTTTTAAAATTTCCCCCAACGTATTTGGTGGTAAAAGGCTAGTTTAGAATTTCATTAATGCTACTCAAACGGTGCCTATGTCTAAATTCCTTGTCCCCAGCCATGTTTGATTACCTCTGCCCATGTTTAAAATCCATATCCCTAGCCCTGTTTGAGTAGCATAGTTCTTAGAATTTTATGATAAAGGGAAAAATGGAAAAATAAAAGAGCTTTAATGTTCAGGCTAGTGGTATTGGTTGACTTTTGAGAATATATATATTCCCTTTAGCAATTAGCCAGTTTTTTTTCTCTCTCTGAATCTGTATATGCCGAGGGAGAAAGAAAGGCTAGTTTAGACTTCAGAGAATTTCTTTTTGTTTTAGGTAGTAGGCTTGCATTAGGACTACTTTAAGTCCTAATATTTTCAATTTATTAATCTATAATCTATGTCATTGTGTGTCATAATATCGTTTTATATTTTTACCATCATTGAATCCATGTCGAAAACTCAAAGTCCACATTGATTAAATTTTGCTTGCACCAGACAACATTCATGACTCCGCCCCCGTGGACAATGACATAAGTGAAGGGGTCGTGTGATTTAAACACGTTTGGGATAATGTACATCAACGACGGTGCAAAGTAGCAAAGGTTCGGTTTTTTATATTTGTGGTTTGTGTATAGATTGAGTTATTGTTTTGCGCGGTAACGGTGGAGGTGTTGGTTGAATTTTTGGGTTTGGGGTGGTTTTGGGTTTGCAATAACACAATATAATATAAAATTTCGAAGATGTTACTTTTAAATTAACGTAGAGTGTAACTTATAATCATTATAAGTTATTAAGCTCCCATTTGAGCTCAGTTTTTCGAAAAACTCATTTTTAACTACACAATTTCTCAATGAAATAATTTTTTTACATAAATTCAAAAAAATTTCTTACTTTTTAATTACACATTCTCCAAAAAAATCGATATTACAAAACTCAATTTAAAAAAAAAAAAAAAAGGATCTCAAACAGAGTTTAAGAGTGTGTTTGATTAACATGGAAAATATTATTTTCAAAATATCCTATAAAAGAAAATATTTTCCTTGTTTTGAGGAAAACAAAAACATACTTCCTCCAAAAAAAAATGTTTTTCTTAAAAAAAAGAAAAGAAAAACTAGGCATATTTTTTAAAGTTGGAAAATATTTTTCTTGGAAAAAAATAGTAATCAAACACATTAAGCCCCTGTTTGTGTACCATTTTTCAAAACATTATTTTCTACAGTAATCAATCTCCACCACACATTCAAATAATAAAATATTCTACACATAAACCAATAAAGTTTCTTTCAATTTTAACCACACATTCTCCAAAAAATGCTATTCAAAACATCATTCTTTCTCTCATAATGGGAGACAAACAAGCTCTAAAGTATGAATTTGGGTGGAAAACAGATATTTTCCATGAAAAAAATGCAATCAAACACATCATAAATGTAATCTTCTCCAATTTTACTACAAAAGAATTACATATATGTCGTAAATTACATACAATATTTAAAAAACTAAAGAGAAAATGAGAACAAAAGAGAGAAGCAAATAGAATTGTATATTTTATTCAGAACCAAAACCTTATCGTTATAGGGAAGAAGGTAATAAAAACTAGGACTGCAATTGTATAAAATGCATTCATAAATACTACTATATTCTCAACCCAATAACATATTTTAAGATATGCCAATCCTAGAAATTATTATGATTTATCTCATTTTTAACTTGATCCCTAGATATCGCAAGGAAAAATTCATCGTGTTAGGTATTTACTTTCACGAAATCACAAATCAGGCCCGAACGTTTAGATTTTCAAAACTCAGGTTTTTTGCCCGATTTAATTAATTATATTTAACAACTAATCTAATAATATCATTTCCTTAATTTAAGCGTACAATTAAGATTTCTTAATATAACAAAACACCTCTCTAATTACAGATTCTGCTTCATCCCTAGACTGATACCGATTCTGGACCAAAATTAACAGCAGATTAAACGAGATATCTGGTCACAGATCAGATTCTGTCGTCGCCGATCACATAATTTCATACGGTGGACCTTCGACGGACAAATAAGGATTAATTCTGTCACAAATCAAAGTATTTAATCCATGGTCAAATTTCGAATACTGAACCCAGGTTTCGTCTGTGTTGAAGGTCCAATTGAGAGCGCCAATTGGAGAAAAAAACGCTTCCATTGCCGACACCGATATTACCTATTGTGGCTCCAATTGATAAATAACAACGCTCAATCAATAATATATGTACAATGATGAGAATGATATGTTTGAAATCTGTGGCTTCCTACATTTGAAATCTGTGTCGTGCATGAATTCAATCAAATTGTTGTCTTCATATAGTTGCATTTTGTGTCCTGCAAGTTCTCCCACCTGTGACCCAAAACACATATGTGACCTACAGTTAATTTTAATTTAAACTATTGTTTTTATACAATTGAATTATGTGTCCTGCATGTTCTACTACTTGTGACCCGAAACAGATTGTGAAATGTGGCCACTGTAGGGGACTTGCCCACAATCGAAGGAGATGTAGTAACTTGATTTCATTGAGCCAAAGTCAAGAAGGGACAACAATTCAGGACAAGCAAATGACTTGATGACATTTGCACCATATTCATTACAATTTCACTTACTCATTATCTTTTGTTTAATTGGTTGTAGCTATCCAACATTTTAATGTGAGTAAATAATAATTGAAATGAGAAATATTTGTTAGGATTATTTCGTGTTGGATAGTTATTTATGCATACAGTCCAACTGTGACCTCCATGAAAACTTGTGTTAACAGTTCACTACTATCTGTGACCCCTGTGAAATCAATATGGTGGTCTCTGTAACCTACATATTCAAAAATATTATCACTTGTGACCTACATATTCAAAATATTATCACATGTGACCCTATAGAAATCAATATAGCGTTCTCTGTGACCTCATGCAGCACTATGTAACTGCTAGTATTCCTGTGACCTACATACTCCAAACATAATATCACATGTGACTTTGTAGAAAAATATTCTACTACAAGCTGTGACCTGCCTAAATACCCAAGCCATTGGACCGTCATAAACCTGTATCCATGCCCTGCGTTCATCATATTGCAATTTACACACATGCAAAAGACAGCTTCTAATTCAAACTCATGCCTCCTCACAATGAAAATTTTGCCAATTACCATAAAAAAAATCAATGTACATTTCTCCCAATAAAAACAAATACTGCACGTCGAAACAGACGATGCCACAAAAAAATGACAATCAAAAACTTTACAAAGTTTGATCATTGTTTTAAACTTTTCAAAAAACAAATAAGGACATCCATCATTCATTGAGAATCTCATCTCCTCTTGTATATGCTCCAATGTTTATACAGCCTTATGACAATGTCCAGCCTTGACTCCGACATTAAAATGGTTGGATCTTGCTTAAACTTGGAGTATATTTTTTTCAGCTTCATTTGGAACCAGGAGTCTGTGGTGGTAGCTTTCAACTTGACATTCTTCTCATAATGTGTCAACTGGCGGATGTAGTAGAAGCACACATCCATATGCTGTGGTAGAAAACAGAACATGTTAACAATTTCATCAGTGAGAAATAAACTGTCACATATTGACAGGATGACAGAAACTGTGACCTATGCCGATAAACTGTAATCTTGCTAAAAAACCATTTTTCTTGAGGTAGCATGTATTCCTAAATCTGTAGCAAAGTATGTTTATCATATGTAAATTAACATAGGTCATAGATGACATCTGGGAATAAGCACAGAAAGAGGTCATAGGACATTTCCAAACTGCAATTTCACGATGGAAACTTTCAATGCTACTTCACAATCGAAAAACAGTTCACAAATGAAATAAACACGATATGAAGAATTCAGGTCACATGTTGGGTACAGAACACCAATACATGTGCAGGGTCACAGGCGTACATTGACATTCAAAATTGATATGCCCGTGTAAAAATCCCCAAATTTCAAAACTAATTCTCAATCAACAAGATATCAAGTCACAGGAAAGGTGAAAAACACCAATACATGATCAAGATCACAAGCTACTTCCACCGTAAAAAACCCCCAAACTTCAAAACTAGTCCTCAATCAACAAGATATCAGGTCACAAGAAAAGAGAAAATACACCAATACATGATCAAGGTCACAGGCATACATTCACATCAAAAATTGAGCTTCCACTGTAAAAAAACCCCAAACTTCAACCCTAATCCTCAATCAACAAAAAACAGGACACAAGTGAAATGAATAAAAACTGAACACAAAATTGCAACTCAACTCATATTTTACACACAGAACTGTAAAAAAAAAAAACATTCCTGACGAAATTGATTCTATGATTCCACATATACAAATCATGAAAAAATCAAAATGTTTGATCGAACCGGCGATTGCCATTTGACCCATGCCATTACCTTCTTCCTTAACTGAATACCACTTGACCTGTGCGATTTTGACTTGATGTTGGCATTTTAGTGTGGCTGTCCGTTGTCTTTCTCTTTTTCGTACGCATCGGCTTCTGCACTGACTTCTTGCCCTTCATCTCATCGTTCATTTTAGCCATTTGTCTTCACTACTGAAAGAATATTGAATGTACTGGAGATTGGGTGGAGACTTATCACAGACGGCGTCTGAAAATGGTGGAGAAAGGGTGCGAGGAATGGGGAGATGAGATGGTGATCGAGAGAAGATAGAGCTTCAAAGATATGGAAGTTGAGATATTAATCATTTTGAAACCAACCATTAACGGGATACGCGCGTCATTTAATTAAAATATTAATTGTTTAATTAAAAAGATAAACACCTGATAAATGAAAAAAAGGTGAAAACCTGACTTTTTAAAATGTGAAAGAAAATGCCTGGTTTCATGTAATTTCTAAAATATCGCATGGAATAATGCTCATTGTACAATGTTGGATTACAACCTCTTACAAGAAAGATGGGGCCCATTATTATTTTAATCGCGGGGTCCACCTTCCTTGTGAGATGTTGTAACCGTTTGTAATTTTCCTCCGTGTATCTCCAGCGACAATTATAAAATGCCCGGGCCCACTGGCCCAGACATGAAACAAACTAAACAGTTGCAAAAGTCGTCTAGATTTAACGACGCCGTTACGCTCTTCCCTTCTACTTTTCACTAGTTTTATGCCCGTGCAATGCACGGGCTGTGTTATTTCGAAGGTAATGTTAGCGTGTCTAATGTTAAAAATTGATAGGAGATGCATTCACAACACAATTTAAGAATTAACCTATAGCAGCAGATCTTTTAAATTGCGCATTTGAATGCAAATAAATTTTTTTAAGATTAGGAAACTTAGCAATTCCTTTCAAGTTGAACTTATTCGCTTTCAACAAAAGTAGTAATAGAATATGAAAAATAACTAATAATTAGAAACAAAAGTTCTGGTTGATTAAATAGACCCCCACAGCAAGAAAGCCAAATTTGATGTTTCCAGTTTTGAAGTGCTAAAGGAAATGAGTACAAACAAAAAATTCACTTGCTTTGAAAGCAAATTCATGAATGTATACACACAGATGTACATCTTTCTATACAAATGACTTAGCCAAAAAGGGCTCAAGTTGGTCATGAGAGAAATATATTTTCTTTATAAAAATTATACTTAAAATATTATCAAAGAAAATGTATATTAGTGTCTTGTAGTTTCAATAGCATAAAATACCTACAAAGGCGGGTGGTGCTTACTCTTTGCCATCTTCTTTCCACTTTACAGAAGAATATCTCTGCACTTTTTTTCCGAATATCACCTCGATCTGCATTTTTGGAATAATATAATAAGGAAAAAGTTAATAAAATATCCAATAAAAAGGAATTCGTTAATGTAGTGGAAGACTGCAAATTATGTAATGAATATGAAGTTGTTAAGATTAAGAAAAAGTGTTTTTCATCTTATGCAATAGAAGGCTTTTGAAAGGAGAAATGATTGAGTATGTAATAAACTATTCGTCCATAGAGATTTGTTGTCAAAACACAGCGCTGTTGTGTAAGCATATAGAATAGTACTTGTAACATTACAAAAGCAAGCTAATGAGGAATGTTGCGAAATCCATGACGTGGGAATAATTTTAGGTTCATCTAGTTTCTTAAAAAATGCTTATACTAAGATCTGCTTGAATATGTATGGACAACTTACAAAAAAATAAGAGAGATCTATTAGCATATCATGTGCCTAGTTCTTCCGTAACACCAAGCTAGAAATACAAATATTAATTCTCAAGATCAAGATTAACTCCAGGGAGAACATTACGAGATCATCTAAAAAAACCAATTATAAGATAACTAATAGTGAAATAGACCCCAACCTAAAAGCAGAAATTTAAGAAAACAACATAATTATACATGCAGGCAATAAAAACATTTCTCAAACTTGAGTCAGCTGTGTCCACACAACCACGAAGAGCATGTGATGACTATATGCAAATGAAAATTTAAAACCACATAAAAAGAAGTCTACAGTGCATTTTTATGTTAATCACATAACCCAACAAAATAATTGGAAAATAATTTTTTGCATTTATAAAAATATAGTATGTCGATCACACAACATTGAACAACATCAAGTTTTGTCACCAGTTGCAGTCGATAAAAGAAAATAAGCCCAAAAGGCACAACAAAAAGGCCAAAATTGAATAAAGAATGGATGAAGGAGACAGTCCAACTAAACCTTTTTGTTGCCATTAGAACTTTAACAAAGAAAATGACACTTGCAAATAACTGTGAGTCCAATACATCAACAATTGAAACTAAATTGCTTAATCAAATATAAAGCTGATAAAAGCAATGTAGCACAATTATAGAAGATGTCTTACCTAGATATTTCCCTGGAAGAAGCCAATGGAGTTAATGGCATTATGAGCTAAATCTAAGAAAGATATGCTCAACATAAGACCTGTAGCAATACCGTGCTTTCAAGAAGTCAGGTCTACATAGACATTGAACATGAAAGACATTATGAAGTTATGGGAATTGAAAAGGTTGTCAATGGATGATCATCTTTTTATTGCTATATGTATATGTAACAATCATTTGAAATACTGGAATTCCTATTCTAGGAATTCTTTCGTAAATGGTTTGGCTCAACAGCCTAGAAAGAAAATAATATGGCAACAAATACCATTTGGCCTTACCTGCAAAAGACCAAGCATTTCCAGATTTGGCGTTGGATTAATGACGACAACAAATGCACCCATTAAGAAACAAAATAAGTATTGAGTTACATTTTATCAGGCTTAAATTGGATTGCAGCAACTAATAAAAGGATTATTCTAGTCTCGGAACAAAAATAACACCGTTGAGTTATACTATTGACTGCTAAAGTTATCCATGGTAGATGCAAGTTGAAGAAATACATCAAGATAATTCCTAATCCAGCTTCAAAAAATCATAAAGTTTGAAACTAAAAGTTGGGTTGACCTAACATCACTCAATCAATATGTTGATTCTTTGTTTTCACAATATTGTGATTAGATAGGTATTGGCAGCGGATTAAATTACAGAAACACAAAGGTTCAAGGAAAAAAATGCCACATTAACTATAGCAGATTATGCAGTCATAAAACATATTGAAATGCATTCTTTGAAATGAGAAAGATTTAAATACAAGTAAATTATTAAACCTATATCAACATTCCAGATATTTGACTCATATCATGCATAAGAAGAAAGAACAAACTAATTGGTTCAAAAATATAAACAAGACAACAATTTAAAATATAATTCCACAGCAAAAATGCAAAATCACATTACTTGTCATCGACAAAATCACATAACTTGGAAATTTGCCTTCAGGAATCAAGCCTTACTTTCTAAGAAGAAAAACCATGACAAAGAAAAGATAGTTAAACAAGATAGCAACTTGTTTCACCGAAAATACTAATTACTTGAAACTTTCAATGAACGCTGAATTCTACAAAAAAAAAAAAAATTTTCTGCAACAAAAGAAGAGACCAGGTCAGTCTCCTGAAAAATACCATGGAAAACAAAGTCCTATAAAAACATCAGCCACACAATTAAATAGCCGAACTTAATGGTACAATATTATCATAAATTGAGTGGGTACATTTAATAATGTTCTCTGAAAACCTTGATAAGTATCCAAATGGCCCTGTGAAGTCCATAAAAAATAGTAAACCTTAATGACCGAGAGGACTTCGAAAATATGCAATGAAACAAAGCCCCGGTTTGCCCCCCATTAAATTAAATTTTTGGGGGGTAAATAATTTTTAGAATAGTGATTGATGGGAGATGTGTAGTTGAAAAGTTTTTGATTTGTGTGTATTATTATTTTATTTGATGAATGTATGGTTGAGATGAAGAGAGAGAAAAAATTAATGTAATGGAATGTAATATAATATAATAGGGGCCAAACAGGGGCAAAGAGCTCAAGTAGCATTTTGTTATTTACGTGGCTAACTATAAAAATTTTCATTGTTCAAAAACTAAAAAATATGTTCTAAAAATATACACGAAAACGTAACGCAAAATAAATCGAAACCACAAATAACAAAGATCTATAATACTAATTACATCCTTCTATCTGATAAACAAAATAAACATTCCCTGCAAAAAAAATGAACTTTACTATTGTTCAATTCAACCTCGTTCCTTGGATGAGCTTGCAATGACAAAACCCAATGAATTATTGCTTCAATTTGTCAATTTATAGACAAAAAAAAAATATCATGTTCAGGAGGCATGACATATAACTTTAGAGAATTGCCTAGTTAGATCAATAAATCCAATAATAGCCTGTTTTTCCTAAATACTTGAATTTAATATACTATCTTATTATCAAATATTTACTTCCTCTTTCTACCTCTTTTATTGTTTAGAAGAAAGGTTGAGGGTGAAATTTGTCCAACTTTCTACATTCCACTTCTTGTCGGTTACAAACATTTGAAAGAAAGGTTTCATATTAACAGATGATCATTTCATTTCCCAGACAAGATCAATGGGGTTGGCATTTACCCAAAAATTGAAGCATTGGAGTTTACATTTCAAAAACAATAAATTGCACATCGGCATCGAAGTTACACTATAATGAAGTAGAAAAGAAAAATGCAAAATGCTTCAAATTCAATGTTCACAACATGAATAATTTTTTCCAATGACTGTAAATTGCAAAACCTAATCCTAACACATAGTTTGGCCTCTAAATGCTCACAATTTACATCTAAACATTCAATAAGCTTTGGATTCCGAGACAAACTTCAATTAAAATGCATACCTGAGACTCAATTAAAGTTGGAAGCACAATGTAAAAAAAGTTCCCGAATAACATAACGAAGAAAAAATTAACCATATAACTAAGAAGATACTCGACCTTCTGTATAATTAGCTTGGAGCAAATCAAGCCACGTATCCTATTTGTTTCCAATTACCTAGCAAAACCATGAAAATTTAAATCCGAACATTACCTACATTAAGCCAAAATCTTTTACACAGAAATAAATAAATAAAAATGATAGGCATACCAGGATGAAGGTCGAAGAGGGTACCTTGGTCAACTTGGACGAAATCAGCATCAATTGAACAGAATCTTTGTCCATTTGAGTGAGACTTTGCCCCTGTTCATGTTCTTCATTAAAATATGCATATAGCCACCAAAAAAAAGGTCCAAAAAAAAAAAAAAAAGGAAAACAGAGTGGAACGATTTTTGGCCATTTTAACTCCCGCATGAGGAGGGCCTGGAGGCAGAGCATCGTACACAACGAACTTAGTTCCCAGGAAGTTGGATATTGTGAAAAAAGGGAAAAAAAAAAAGGGCATTATTAAGGCTCTTCTAGAAATATGAAGTATAATAATAAGAAAGGCCAAAAGTTGGCAGACCTTAATTTTCCTACGTAAGTGCAACTTCCCTTGGACATATCTTCAGCATTGAGGGAAATTATGTAGTCCGTGCACGTGGCCCGCCTGTACTTACGAGCAGCTAGAAGAAACTTGCCATCATCAGCAAGCGCTGCCAGAGACATTAAGAAAGATGTCAAAAAAAAAAAAAAAGGTCTGCAACCGCTGTCATCAAGGCATATAATGAAGATATCTAGCAAAGAATTATGGCGTGGAAGACAATATACAGAGATTAGAGCATGTGCCAAACATGATTTTAAAAGTTATTCTTTTACTCACAAAACTTACTTTTCTAGTAAACAAATCTAAACTTACTTTCTCGAAACTTTTAAGCTTCTCCAAACATGCACTAAGACGGGGAGATAAAAATAGCATTTGGAATGGAAGATGAATTTTAAAGAGCGCAGTTGGTACAAATGTTTTGATAAATAGTCTTTAAACATTCTTAGTGGCTCCTAATCCTTGCCCCATTAATCCAAACTTTCCTTTAAAAGTAAATCTGCTCCGAACATTGGTCTCAGGTATCGCGTAATTCACTTTTACAATTATATTAAAATTTGTCAACCACGTGAATCATGTAAACAATTTACTCCCCCTCAATCAAGTTAACAACTCTAAAAGAAACCAAAACTTATGTTCAAATAAGTGCGTGATGAAATCGTTATAATTAGTATACCCCTGCCCATTTGCATATTTTTTGTTTTACATCTCACAAGTCGTAAATCTTCCTCCCCGAAAGTGAACAGAATAGCAAAGCAAGAACAAGTATTAGAAGTACAATTCTAGGCATATGCTTATATCAATCTTTAAATAAATCCATCAATCAAAATAAATATACCCTTCTGTCATTTAATTAAACACGATGCCCATGATTTAACCAAGGAGCATCCTTTACATCGATGTAAAGAGGAGGAAAAAATTGGGGCCAGAAAACATACCACAGAAATCGTTAATCTTCTTGGCCATTTCCTTGATTTCCTTCTCAACTTTCTTTATGCTAGTAGAATAAGGTCCCAAGCCCTACATACATCATTCCAAGAACTTCAACAAAAGAATGGTAGATAAGGGCCTTATATTTCAAACCCAGCAAAAGCCAGTCTCATTCAATGAAGAATAATATTCTCAAATCGGCACTATTTATTAATTAACTAAATGAAAACATGTACAAATGCAAACGGAAATCTGAAAATTTAAAATAAATAAAACAGCAAAATTTGATAATAATACCTTCGAGAAATGAATGGAAGACAGAAGAACATACCATTTAAGAGAACTCGGCTCGACCCACAACAATCAACATCATCACGGCTCCACCCAGCTCCAGCGACCATGGAATGATCCCGAAACCCAAGCTACCAAGTACCACCTACCGCTGGTCTCGTCAAACCCTAATCCATCGCCACTTGCATCCTGACGGGTCAAACACAATCATCAGTGGCAGGCGTTCCATCCTCTCTAAAACGAACACAGGAAAACTTAACCCAAGCATCAACCCATCACCAACTGCTTTCAGTTCCAGCACTACAGCACAAAAATAGAAAGAAATCTACACAAAAGGAAGAAATTGAAGGTGTGATAATGAGACTTACAGATGTCTCAATTTGTTCAAGTTATTATTTCGAATTCGTTTCAACGATTGAGAGAGAAGAAAGAAATTTCGAGAGAGAATGTATGAATCAAAGCTTTGGTAACACGCTGTTTTTGCAGGAGTGATATTTAGCCTACACACGACAAGACCATTAGACCCTTGTAAGAATTACTTTGCCAGTGAAATTTTGACGGTAAAATGAGGGCAAAATGGGAAAGGTACAAATACATCACAAGTGAACAGTGCAGGGACATCCCCTCTTTTAATAGACTAGGGATTTGTGAGCCAAGGTTATTTTCCCTGCACAGTTCACATACTTGGTGAAACGCTATGGGTTTCGGAGTCTTGAGATCCATAATTCGGCCCGTATCACGAACCCTCCTGTCGACTCGACCCGCATCTCATTTCTTCCCTGCTGCGATCTCTCCGTCTCCACCACAGCAGCTCCGCCACCTCGTCGGTTCATTCCGCCGCAATCTTCCTTGGATTCCACCGCCTTCCGCCTTCCACAGCCTGACTGAAACCCGCTATCCGAAACGCCGCCCCAGTGACAAGCCTCGACGGAAAAGAGCCAGCTTAAGACCCCCAGGTCACCCGTCTCATTTTATAATGTTCTTTTCAATATTTAGGGTTTATAAGGTTAAAAAATTAATCAACATATATTATCTCTGATGTACTTTCTTTGACATAGACAAATTAGAACTGTTACTGGCAAGAGGAATGAAAGTAAAATGCAACTGATATTGTTGATGTGGAAAAATTTAGGGCCATATGCCTGGGTGAAATATGTTCCGGGTCAACCGATACTTCCCAACCAACCTAATGAGGGAAGTGTCAAGCGAAGGAATGAGAAGAAGCGAATCAAACAACATCGCACATTTATATTGGTATATGCATTTCTAGTTTTATCTTCGCCTCACTTTTACTGTTATATCTAAGAATTGATTCTTTATTTTTTCTGTTTTTTTCACGTTGATGTCAAAAATGAGATATTACCAAATTTTTAGCAGATAGTTCAATAACTATGAGTTATGATGCGACTTGACTACGAGTTAAATGCGACTTGTGGTGGATGAAATGCAAATGTTTGAAGTTGGATTTGTGTGTTTCATTAGTTGATATGTTAGTGGTGGTTTTTTTTTGATGAACTTTCTGCTTTGCCGATGACATCCTTCGGTATGGGAAAATAATATTGCAGTCTTGCAGATTAGAACCGGATACTGGAATGGACTTCCTGCCTTTAAAATCTTAGAATATCTTTAAGATGAGCAGAATAGCGAATTAGAATATGTCACCGCATACAGATTATAAAGACAAAATATAAAGAGAAGACACCGAGCGTGTGCTTCGAAAAGGTAATGAAGTGAGATCTTGAAGCATTGTCATTGACCTAACGAATTTGAGAAAGGTCCTGCAAATATAAATAGAAAGTGATATCTGAAAGAAAAAATCTCATTTTGCATATTATGAGAGACACCATCGAGTTATTGCCTGTCAAGTTGTCTAGAGCTGGTTCTATGAAAATTTTAGAATGGATATGTGGCAATTAAGAAAGGACGTGATTCATTTTTGCATTCCACTGGGAAGACATTTTTTCTTTATATGAACTATATTCAAGGATACTTGTGGAGAGTGTTGAAATCTTAATATACCCTGTGTAGTCTGTACTGATGAAGAAAGCTCAAAGTATGCTGAAACTTCTCTTTACATGTTGCATTGAGGAACATATTGTAAGATTATGCCAACGAGAGGTTTGAGTGAGGATATAACAAGAATAGCATTAAATTATATACTGGTAAGTTACTCATTTGTCCCCTACAAAAGAAAAAAAAGAAAAAACAGTCCAGTTATTGGATAATTGTTTCGTAGAAATGAGATAGTGACAAAATTTGAAAACTAATAAACCCACAAATGGACCTGGTCGCTGTTCTCGATGGCTCTCTTTCGCTTTTGAACGTCCTTTTTTGAATTGACACCAGTGTGTAAAATTTTCCCAATTTACCTTTGAAATTAGCAATTAAGCCCCTATTTGACCCCCAATTTCAAACACTCACATTTCTTTTCAAACTTATTTTCAACCACACATTTCATGGGATCTACAAGTTTTATTGACATTTTAACTACAAATTTTTTCAACTTTTATCAAAATCTACTAAAAATCTAATTTTTAGCTAAACCAAAGTGGTGCTATATCTGTTTATTTTTTCTATCCCATTTCCTTATGCCCAAGCTAGCAATATCACTAGTTACAAGCCATTGACATTTTTATGATAAGTTGTTGAACCTAATTACTGTTATTGTGCGGAGCCAGTTTGCGGGTCAACTTTCGTGATGAGGTGGCCATGGGGTTTGCTCGGATCAAAATTTCATTGAGGATAATTTAAGAATGTGTATGTCAGTTATGGTTTTTGAATTTGCGTCTTTGTAAATTTCGATTTTGCCCTAATTTGTTTTGTAAATAGAAAGTTGTCCTTAAGCTTTTGTATTACCATAAAAAGAGAGAGAGAGATGTTAGAAAAGATAGGTGTGCAATTTTATGTCGCAAACTTTTCATCATAATAAATTATTGTTGTCGCCGAAGAGGACACAGTCTCACATTGAGGCAAACCTCTATAACTCTTCCGTCTTTATTTATTTCTGTTGAAGTGATTACTCTCGGTGGAATAGAATTAGTGTTTCTAATTTGCAACAATTGGTATCGGAGCTTTTGGTTTTGATTGAGAGCAATTACTGATAAAGAAAGAACATCACTAGGGATTTGTAAGTTTGATAGTATGGATTTTGCATTTTGGAGGATGCAAATTGAAGATTATCTATGCAGTAAAATATTGCACAAGCACCTTCTGCATGTGAAGTCGGAAGGAATGAAGGACGACGAGTGGAAACTCCTTGATCGTCAAGTGCTGTGGGTGTTATTTGGTTAAAACTATCGAAAAATGTTAGTCACAATGTAGCGGCAAAGAAAATCATGACAGATTTGATCAAGGCATTGTCCGATATATATGGGAAGCCTTCTATGGGTAATAAGGTACTTCTATTAAAAAAAAAATTTAAGTAAATTGAAGATAGCTGAAGATGCTCTAGTAGTAGAACATCTCAATAAATTGAATGCAATTATCAATTAGTTGGTCTCAGTTGAGGTTAATTTAGATGATAAGGTATGTGCTTTAATTTTGTTGGCATCACTACTGAATAATTGGAAGCCTATAAGAGCTGCATTTAGCAAATCTATAGGCAATGCAAAATTGCAATTCAATGATGTTCATGATGCTATTCTTGCTGAGGAAGTCCGTAGAAGAGACAGGTGAAGTCTCAATATCAAATTCTGCCCTAAATGTCGAGAACAAAGAGGGGTTTCGAGAAAAATTTCAATAAAGGCAACGGTAGGAAGTACTGAAGTGGATAAATGGTAAAAGCAAGTCTAACTCTGGAAAGAATATAGAATGCTGGAACTGTGGCAAGACTGGCCACATGAAGAAGAATTGCAAAGCACCAAAGAAGGAAGATAAGATTAACGACAGTGATGATGCGTTGACTAAAGAGGTATAAAATGCTTTACTCTTTTTCTGCAGATAGTCCTGTTGATTCTTGGGTGATGGATTTAGGAGCTTCTCTTTACACTACTGCACATCGTGAGATTATGGAGAACTATGTTACTGGGACGTATGGAAAGGTATATCTTGTCGATTGAGAACTTATGGATATTGTTGGTATTGGCAATGTCAGTTTAAGGATATCAAACAAGTGTGCAATGAAAGTTCATAAGGTGAAGCATGTACTTAAATTAACTCGTAATTTGACTTCAGTTGTACATCTTGATGATGAAGGTTGTACTAGTGCTTAGAAAGTCATTAAGGAAGCCATGGTCTTTGCTCGAGGAAGTAAATTTGGAACTCTTTTCTTCACCTCGAATTGTAGAGACATGGTTGCAGTTGCATTCAATTGTTAATTCTGATTTGTGGCACTATAGGTTGAAATGTGTTAAAACATAGTTTGTATGAAGGTTGTATTTCTGATTTGTGGCACTATAGGTTGAAATGTGTTAAACATAGTTTGTATGAAGGTTGTATTTTCAGCAAGCAGAAAAGGTTAGGATGCATATGGTTTGTTGTTTTCAAACTATTTTCAATTTTCAATTTTGGAAAACGTCCAAAATTCGTTTAGTCTGACATTTCCAAAAACTCTGAAAATTTGGGAAATAAACGTTTAAATAAAATCTTATTTAGATAAAATTTTAAAAACTAAAAATTATAAAATACAAAAATATGAAATTCTAAAAAAATAATATTCTAAAAAATTAAAATTTAAAATTCAAAAAACTAAAAATTTGATAAAATTCTAAATAATAAAAAATTTGAAAAGTAAAATCTAATAAAATAAAATTCTAAAAAAAAATAATAATAATAAAAAACAAAAAATTATAAAAAATAAAAAAATATTTCAATCTTTTATTGGTTATTTACATAAATAAATCTAAAGCATATATTTACATGAACAAAGGTAAAAATTCTCATTCTAAGTTATTAATTTTTATTTTTTGTCCTATGTTTTGCCTACTAAATTTATTAGTTTTTTTCATTTTACTTTTGTAGTGAAAAAAAATTATAAGATTTATCTACTTTAAAATGTATGTATTACTTGGTAATATGTTAATACAAAACTATTCTATTTTACTGAATAATCAATTATATGTAATAAAATGTCATGGACCATTTTTTCTCAAAATTTCAAATCAAAAATATTTTCTAGTTTTCTATTTTAAGAATTTTTTTTTTCAGAATGACAAACCAAACTCGTTTTAGCCCATGTTTGGGCTCCATTTTAATGAGGTTTTATAGAAAAAGTATTTTGATATAGTGATTATTTTTGGAGAATGTGTAGTTAAAAGAAGGAAAATTTTTGGGTTTATTTGTAATATTATTTTATTAAAGATAAAGAAAGTATGATTGAAAAGTATAAAGAAAAATGAATTAAAATTTTATTGGAGCCTAAATAGGGGCTTAATAATTTTATAATAAACCATGAAAACTAAATTGATCTCAAAACTAAAAATCGAAATACAAACCAAATGGGCCCTTAGTTTCTCTGAAATCGGAAGGAAGCCAAAAGCTACAAATTGGAGTTGATTCATGGGGACCATCTACTGTTATTTCCCTTGGAGGTTCCAATTATTAAGCATGAAGGATTGTGGAAATTTCATGAAGAATAAATTTGATGTTTTTGATGCCAACAAGATATTGAAGGCGGTGGTTGAAAATGATACAAATTTGAAGGTGATGTGTTTGCAGTCCAATAATGGGGAAGAATATGCAGATGATTTTAAGAAGTATTGTGCCGATAATGGAACTAAGATGACGAAGACTATTCTAAGAATACCTTAACAAAATTGTGTGGTTGAGAGGATGAATGACTTTAAGCGAGTGTGCTAGAAGCATGATATTACTTGCTAGGTTACTAAAGATGTTTTGTGCTGAAGCTATTAGCAGTGTAGTTTAAGTGATCAACAGATGTTCTTCAACACCATTGGACTGCAGAATACAGAGGAAGTTTGGAGTGGTAAAGAGGTAAACTTTTCACACTTGAAAATGTTTGGTCGTGTTTCGTATATTCACATTGATTTTATTGCAAGAAGCAAGCTTGATGCAAAATAAAAGTGTTTCATTATTGGTTATAACGAGTTTTGTGATTGTTCTGGGATAATCAAACTTGAAAGATTATCAGGAGCAAGGATGTAATCTTCAATAAAATGTCTTGTATAAGGACATGTTAGGAACAGACCTTACATGTGCAAGTCCTAAAGTTAAGAAGCCTGAGGTGATTTCAATGAAAGATCTTCTAGTATTGAGTTCTAGAATGTTGACGGTAGAGTCGGGAAAATATAGCCCTAGAAGCACATTAGAGTACTTGATAAGTGTGTTTTTGCACACTTATTTAATACTTAAGTATACTTATTATTGATAAAAATGAGCAGATTTCTACTTACAATTATGTAATTATTGCGTTTGTAGGTAAAAATCACCAAAAGGAAAGAGAACAAGGCAAAAGGAAAAAAATGGACTAAAAGTGTGCAAGATTGTGAAGTTGGGGATCAAGTTGCACAAGTGCCGAAAGTTGGAGGACATTGGGATGCAATTTATGGAGTGCAAAATTGATATAAAAATCAAAATCTGAGGACTAAAATGTACAACATCAAAGTTGAGGGACTAACTACGCAAATTATTCCGAGGACCTCCCGTGCAATTTGTGATTTCACCAAGAGTGCGCATCCGCGCACTTTACTTATGGAGTGGTGCGCACCTGCGCACTTTTAGTGTCCATCCACGCACCTGTGACTTAAAAATTTCCGAAAATCAGAAATTTTGAGGGCGTTTTGGGCTTTTGTTCGTGCTCGATTTTGGGAGTATTTAAAGACTAAATCTCATGACTCAAACCGTAGAGAGTTTGTAGAGAGTCTTTAGATAGAGTTTTTGAGAGTTTTTCTCTCTTGCTTTTTCTTCCATTTTCTTTTCTTTTCTCTTCTTTCTTTCTTCTTTCATTTTCTCTTCCTTTCCCTTTTGTTTTACTTGATATTTTGGAGCAATTAAGAGCATAAAAAGAAAAATACATCAAAGTGGTGAAGAAGTATTTGAAACCCTTTGATTTTAAATTGCTTATTTTCATGTGTTTCTACTATTGTTTTCCATGCATTTTCATTTATGTGGCATTGATGATTGTGTTTAGTGATTTGTACATCATTCGAGAGAAGATTGTGCATTTTAGACTGAATAGTAGAAACCCTAGGTTTGTGTAATGGATAGAGATATATCATTAGCACTAGGTGACCCAATCAGCTATTTTCACAATGATTGAATGCTATTGTTTGGTTGTAATCGACATTGAGATATAGTATGTTAAACCAGTCAATTAGGGTTAATTTCACTCGAGAGAGGTAACTAACTAAAATTGGAAGATCGGGTCTAACATCGAAATTATGTAATTCGTTAATTGGCTTATAGAGATTAATTAGGCGATGGTTAAACGAAACCATGAATCCGAATCACGTTCTTCTTCCGAAATTTCCAAGTATTTGTGTTTTTCTTATTTTGTAGATTTTTAGTTTATTTACCCCGTTACAAATCTCATGTTTAATTGTGTGTTTCATTGGATTGTTAGAATTAAATTGATTAAAGTCGTGTAATCTAAAGTAACATTCCTCGAGGGATCGACAACCTGGACTCAAAAAGTCCACTTTATTACTTGAACGCGACCCGTGCACTTGCGGTATATTATTATCAAGCGAACAATACCCCTGTAACTCAATTAAGATCTAGCAAAACTAGTAGACCTCCACAGATAAACTCCCATGTTTGCATTATATTCTATTGATTGATAGAGGTGAACTAGAAAGTTATAGTAAAGCTGTGTAGATTCATGAATAAATCAAGCAGGACTTGACCATGAGGGATGAGATGGTCTCGTTATTGTCCAATTAGACATGGTAGTTGGCAGAGTTACCAAAAGGAAAGAAGGCTTTGCAAAATAAATAGGCTTACTGGTTAAAAGATCATGATGACAACAAGCGATATAAACTAAGGCTGGTTATTAAGGGATTTCAACAGAAAGAAGGCATTGACTATATTGAGATTCTCTCCTGTGGTGAAATTAACCACAATTAGAGTAGTACTTGAGGTTATTTGTAAATGAAGACTTGTAAGTACTTGGATGTAAAGACAACCTTTCTTAATGGTGATTTGTAGCAAGGAATTTACATGTAGCCACAAAGTTTCAAATGACGAGGAAAGGAGAAAATTGTGTGCAGACTTTAAAAATGCTTATGTGGTTTTAAACAATTTCGAGACAATGGTATAAGAATTTTGCTAGTTTTATAGGTAGTAATGGCTTCATAAGGTGTTAGGCAGATCATTGTTGCTATGTGAAGAAACTTGGTAACTTCTATATTATCCTATTGCTATATGTTGAAGAAATGTTGATTGCAGGTGTTATTGTAAATTTTGATTTTACCCTAATTTGTCTTATAAATAGGGAGTTGTCGTTAAGATTTTGTATTACCATAAAAAAAAAAGAGAAAGTGAAGTTAGAGAAGATAGGTATGCAATTTTTTCTTGTAAATTCATTTTTATAACAATGAATGACTCCAACGGTGGAAGAGAATGTAGTCTCATATTGAGGTGAACCTATTTAAATCTTGCGTGCCTTTTATTTCTTTTTGCTAATTGATTGTTATCGATAGATTAATTAGAGTTTCTAGTTCTCAATACTATATTCGTAAAAGAAAATGACAAATAAAATGCATTTTCAACTATCTTAAAGCAGATCCTCAAAAGTTATAACTGAAAATTAAATCAAAACTAAAAATTGAGAACTGAAACCAAGCTAAATGGACCCTAAACTACAAGAGCTGACACTGCTTCCTCAACACTAAATAAAAGGGAAAAAAAGACGTAAGCACTTAGTAACGAAACTACAGTTCAAACTTTCTTACTTAGAAAATCACTTTGCTTCAGATTATAGAAGGTATTCTATCAACAGATCCGTAATTATCGAATTTCGAACCTCAAGAATTGCGTTAGTGGTGTTATTTTTCTGATATATGCCTCATACAACAGTGTTATTCATAGTTTTATTGGATCTCTAGGTTGAAAGTCTAATATTTGAATGTTCTTTGAAAAATTGTTTCTCATAACTGGAGAACACATTTGGCTTGAAATTATGATATTCTTTTATTTCGCTCATGTTTGGCACCCATTCTAATCTAAGTCTCATTCTCATTTTTTTCTTTTTCTTCATTTCAACCACACATTCTCCCAATAAAATAATATTACACACAAATCTAAAACTTTTCATAATTTTTCAACAGCACATTCTCCCATCAATCACTATTCTAAAAATTCTATACTCCAAAAAATGGGTGTCAAACACCCTCTTCATTTTATTCCATTAATTTGATTATTCAATAAAATAGAACAATTTTATACTAATATGTTATTAAGTAACACATGCATTTTAAAGTTAATGAAACTTACACTATTTTTTCCCCTACAAAAGTAAAATATGAACATATAATAAAATGAGTTGACAAAACGCAGGAAATAAAAAAATAAAAGATAACTGATAATTTTTCTCTCTTTTAAATTAGAGGTTTTTTTAGAATTTTTTATTATCAATAAACAGTAAGTTTTTATTTTTTTTTAGAATTTTTGTTTTTTAGAATTTTCAATTCTTTTAAGGTTTTAGATTTAGATTTATAGATTTTTTCTATTTAAATGCTTTTTTCCCTTGTTTTGAGAATACTTGAATGTCAAAAAGATATTTTGAATTTTATGCTATAATATTAACATTTTTTTGAAAATGCATTTTCAACAATAACAGATTAAACAAGGTTTGGGTGTTTTACAAAAACTGAAAGTTAAAAACAAATTTGAATCATCAAAACAAAACGCACCATTAGCCCCTGTTTGACAACCACTATTTGGGTAAAAATGGAGTTTTGAATATTAATTTTTTTGGAGAATATGGGGTTAAAAATTAGGGAAAATTTTTGTATTTTCGTGTAAAATATTTTATTATGTGAATGTGTTGTTGAAAATGAGCATGTAGAAAAAGGAGTTTTGAATTAATAATTGTCAAATAGGGGCTTAATGTTTTGGAACAGTTCATTGGCTATGTGTTTTAGGTTTTGAAGATGGTGGCAGCAGGGAATGGGTTGTGTTTCTACTGTTATGGGTTTGGAGGAGGCAGCTGCATTGGTGGCAATGAGTTTGGAAAATGTTATTGCAGATGGGTCTCTTGTCCTGCTGTTGCGTATGGGTTTTCTTGGGAAGGGATGATTATCTGATATGTAATAGTTGTGTATAAATCTTAGTCTGAAATTGGAAATAATAAAAAATTTCATTTAAGAAAGATGTAAATATTTGTTGACGTGTCTATAAAGGTTATAAGGTCGCTCAACTGTGGAAGGAAGTAGTTTGATTTTAGCCTTTGTTGGCTTGAAATCTGACTAGTTGCTTGCCAAGGTTTCTAGTGCAGATTGGTTCTCAACAACACTTTTAGTAGATAACAGTAAAGAAATGTTAAATGTTTCATGCTTCCCCAGATGAAGATTTCTCATCATTCTGTTTTATCCTTCTTAACTTGTAACAGTAACTTCAGGCAGCTACTCAACATTCCCGATTTTCCATCTTTAGAGTGTGTTTCTTTTTGGCTTGGGGTGGATTAAACGATCCTATAACATTTTTGTGCTCATTTCCTTGGGGTGATTAATTCTGTTATATATTATATACTTTGCTATTCATAATGACTTGTTTTACCCTTGTGCAGTCTGAAAAAAAGAAGCGTAAAGCTCAGTTTCAAGAGGCCAAACGGAAGAAAGACATGCAGAGGGTGGAGCGAAAGATGGCTGCAGTTGCAAGGGAAAGAGCATGGGCTCAAAGATTAGTTGAACTGCAGCAGCTTGAAGAAGAAAAAAAGCAATCTGTGGCTTGATGTATTACTCTATGGCAATTTGATTTCTTTGTTTCTTTAGTCAACTTTTGGATCCACTGTACTTTTTTCAGCCTTTCCAGAGATTATGGATCATGTTGCGTTTTCTGGTGAAGCCAAAATGTGGGTCATGTTGAAAGCAACCATTTTTCTATCATAAACCTCCTGTAACAAGCATTATATTTAGATTTAAGTGTGTACTCGAGAACCCTATTTCCATCGATATCCATTCAGTCAGTCGATGTTGGTGCTTCAATAGACTTCGGGTTGCTGCCTCAATAATTAGGCAATCAAGGAAAAAATGATAATGAATTCCGAGATGCAAATGATTACAAAAAAGTTGTGACTGAATTTGATAAAATTAGCAAAATGTGTTCTAGTTTCTAAAAAATGTGATACAAGTTGAATATTTTTGGTCTTCATATTTTAGGAATGTAGCAAGTATATCTAGATATATTCACGTGCTGAAACGAAACCTCTTTCAGTTTTCACCATTTTGGTCAGTGCCAACTGACGCAGTGCTTTGGTTTGGGTCTTGGAATTCAATCTTAAAAGGTCTAATAACTAAAGAAGACAAAATATTTATAAATTTAGCTATGGAGAGGGATGATGTTTTCTTGAGATGGTTACAATTGTGTACATAGCTGCCACCAACAAGAAAGGAACATACCAACTACAGCATAGGATATGTTGATTCAGCTGCCTAACATGGTTTGTGACAGCACAGTTAGATGACTAGTTTTGTTTTCCAAATCAAAGAACCTAGTCACATTTTAAAGCATTGAAATACGAAAACCAATTAGCCCTTGTTTGTGATCCTCATTATTTTTTAAATACATTTATCTATTATTTTTCATCAAATGTTTTTCAATAAAATAATATTATACACAAATTCAAAACTTTTCCTTATTTTTTAATTGCTGCACATTCTACATAAAAATACTATTTCAAAATGTATTTTTGGCAAAAAAAAAAAAATGGAGGGAGGGGGGGGGGGGGTGGGGAAAGAGGTTCTTAATCAATCCAGGCCGACATGGAACAGACCCACTTTTCAACAATCTCGGTTAATTACTGGCTTTTAGTCATCTGCTATCAAACCCTTTCGTAGGCTAGCTACCAAATTAGAAGTAAAGAGATGAAATTGCTAAAGCTGGTTCTTGAACGGTGAACAACTAGGTATGATATTCACGATGAAAAATCTCTTTCGGATAAGACCAAATTGGTAAACAGTTATGAATGATGAAAATGTTATGTTATCCGATTAGTATATACTTGTTTATGTACAACTTGACATTTTCTATGCACGACACTTACGTTAGCATTTTGAGTTAGTGATGCGATTTAGTATGTAGTGGATAGTGGAATATAGTGATACAACCAAATAACCTCTAGTGCCATATTCCATAAATCCAATTATAGGTTAGTTTGGAGATGATTGAACTGTTACAGGAAAACACTGAGATGAATAGGGATTCTATGCATGAAAATCTTGTGTGAATTGTCTGAAACTCATTGAAATAAAAACGAGGTGAAAGCTTTAAATTAGAGGTTAGTTTTAGAGATTGGATATCTAAAAAAAAAAAAAAAGCAGGGGCACAACACTAATCTTTGAGTACATTGAAGCATCTTTTTGAGCCTATATAACTCGGGTGATTAAGATTGTGAGGGTGATTTAAAACCTGATGCCCTTTGGTCATCTGACTTGGGAGTCATCGGCCTAAAGTTCGCTACATGGGTTATACAGAAAGAAAATGAGAAGATGCTAAACAAAAAAAAAAAAAAAAAGATGGAGAAAATATGAATATGAAAAAAGAAAAATTATATTCAAATACATTGATTAAGCCCTAGACATCCAGTTAACAAAATTTTACCTTTGATGAGAAGCAAGTAACTTAGTCTAATTTTAATGGTAGAAACAATAAAAAATATAGGAGAATCTCGATTTATTGAAGTGTGAACTTGTAAGAGTAAGGTCTATCCAAATTACGAGAGGGTAAGGAATAGAAATGAAAAGTTGAACATAGGATGCACCCCGGGAAAAATGAGTGAAAATTATAAGTTTGGGTATGTGTGAATTTCTCGAGCGAGGAAAGGATATATCGGACTACTTTGGGACAAGTGTTGAACCAATCACAAATCTTAAGATGTTGACATGGGTTTTTACACACACACACGTCAGGTTATGCATATAACAAGTGGAGACTGATTTAATTTTTGCACTGTTGTAATTGTTCATTTGTCTGAATATCAAATTTCAAACATGAGACACGACATATTGTTAAACCGTGTTGTTTGTAGAGTCAAGTTATATTGTTGTTGTTTGAGGACAAACAATAATTCAAGTTTGGGGGAGTTTGATAAGTACGTTTTACATATTTATTTTACTGTCAAAAAATGAGCAATTGTTGATTAATATGTTGGAATATAACTTAATTTTATGCAATTCATGTTTTGCAGGACAAGTGATGAATGTGGCGGAAATAATGAGAAATAAGTGAAAATAACCATAATGGAAGAAAGTGAAAGTTCAAGGACTAAAGTGTAAATACTCAAAAATTATGTCGGAACTCATGATGAAGGTTCGAGAGTGCTAAGGGTCAATTGGAAGCAATTAGAAGTCAAAAATGAATGGAATATTATCAAAATCAATTTACATTTTGCACAAGATATATTCCAAATTTTTAGCCGAAGATTGAGATCCATTTTTGGTATAGTAAAAGTTAGAATTGGAAAAGATCTATTTCTAACAAAGTTGTAGCTTTTCGAGTTATCGTTCCAACGCATCTTGAATCATCTAAATGAGATATCAGAAGAGAAAGATATAACGAAATTACTGACTACTGTGCAGAGACAAAAAAATCCGCACGCGAAAGGAACTTTCCTTATTCGATTAGAACTATTTTGGAAACCAATTTGGACGTGATTTTCATCTGATTTTTGACTCTTACAAATACTTAACAGCAGAATACATATGGAGAAGGCCCCCATACACCATTCTTCTCCTATTTGACTCAAGAAACTCATTGAGAACTAAAACCCTTGGTGAAGTTACGAAGGAATTCGATTGGAATTGGTGATTTCATGTCTTTTATTCATTTAGTTTGATCTTTTCATTGTCAAACAATGTTAGAATTTAGATTTGCATTCTCTTGAATTTATATTGAAATCGGTTTAATATTTACAAGATTTTTCATGGATTCAGTTATGTTTTTCCCATTATTCAATCAAACTATTTATTGATTTTCAATTTCAATTATTTATTGTTGAGATTTGTTTAACAATCATTATATCATTTATAGATCCACTCATGCTTCTTCAATCGTTAGATTAAACTAGTTGTTAAATTTTAATCTCAATTTCACTTTATTGGCGGATTGATTGCTGCCTTATGCTTGATGTATATGGTCGATATTTGATCTTGTTTCAATAAAATTGTGCGAATATGTTTTAAGTCTAAATTCTAGGATTACATTTGTAAATTAAATTGATTTTCACGATATATCTTTCGATTAGAGTGTCGGGATGAAAGTCTCTAAGTGTGTTATAAAAATGAATAATTGATATGATTGATCCGATCCAATCCAATTGACGGAATTCCGACGCTTCACCGCTTCGAATTATTGATTTTAATTTCACGTTTCAACATTGAATTTTATTACACATTTGAGAGAACAATTCAACCTTTTTGATCCTTTAAATATTCTTCCATCTCCCTGTGGATACGACACCCAAAGCTGTGCTACAACTACCACGTTATTCTTTGGGCGTAATCAATTCCACTTTCTTATCCAAGTTGTTAGCCTGCAGAACAAGAACCTTGTTGCGTTGGAGTAAGACAACCTGCAAGTTTTTCCCAAGATTTATTAAAATATGTAAAAATGTATCTTTCTTCCGGAGAAACAAAGGCAGGTAAAATAGAAAGAACTCCAAAATCGAAATCCTCATCAAAGAAGGAACTGAGTCAAAACTTTGAATCTGGCAAAAATTCCCTAGTTTAATAAGACTTTTTAGAATTTGAGAGTTGATTAGGTCTTGTAATTTTTTAACATTTGGTTGTACTTCTAGGATGAATTGACGAAGGGATTGGATGAGTCGGCTCCAATGGCAAATACCCTGGAGGAGGAAGGGCATTAACAGGGACAACATCAGTTTACGACCATGCTCTTGCGAGGTTAAATTTTTCGTAGAAGGTCCTTCGAACCCTTTGGCCCCTTGAAGAGGCGTATAATTAGATCCTTTGGATTCCCTAGGTGCCAACCCAAAACCTTCTTTAGGGGGGAGGGATGCCAAAGAAGTTTTCTTCATGCTTTGTAGAGGAACTTGCAGTAGGGTTTGCATTAAAATCAATCCGCATAACAAAATAAAGTTGTGGTTTATGAAAAACGATGAAGAGAAAAAAGGTGCTATTTTTAACGTGTATAGTCACCCATTGTAGTTTGTATCCCAATGTCACGAACTTCTAAATTTATGTTAAGGATTGGGTCTATGAGAGGGTAAAGATCAACAAGTGCCTAATCTCTTAGGGGACCTTGTTATTTGCTTGTAAGGGAAGAACATCAAGGTAAGATAAAGTACAATTAGATAAAAATAAGTACGAACTTAATACTCACTATATCCTCCTTCTTATCGAGGCATGACAACCGAAAGATTACGATATTTGGCTGAAAATCCCAATTGCCTCGAGCAAACAAAAACTCTCTATCCAATTATACAACTTGTTGGAAGTAATTACAAATTTTGGATATGATTTGGAAGAACGATGAGAGAGATTATAAAAGCCATTTTGAGGGTTCACCTTATTACTCGCCTTCATGGATAATAAATTGACCGAATAGTATCCGATAAGAGTTCTCCCTATAATCCCACAAAACCCGATAAAGGAAGGACCCAACCTTATGACCACCTATTCGGAGTAAGTGCAGTGGGAACAATATTGAAAGAGTCAAGAACCTCAAAGAAGAAGGGCAAAAAAACTCTAAAATTATTGGGAGGGTGTTCTGTAGTCCGAGATAGGTCAAGGCATACCTACTTATTATCGTCGAGAATGTTAAACTTATCCCTAATTAATCTAAATCCCTTCCAGTAATATTAAAAGATATTTCTAAGGCTTCATAAACAACGTCCTTGTCACTTTTGCTAGGGCTATTAGGCTCATTTGAAGGTTTGCTCGACTCAACCCTAGAATACGAACCAGCTTCTTGTCTAAAAGATTGTGGATTAACATTGGTACCGGTATGGGTAACTGTGGTCCGAAGCATAACACTAATATGTAGCACTTCAATAGAGGAAGAGGACAATTCAGCTTCATCAACCCGAAATCTAGAGCTTATGGCCTCAGCACCATTAGACATATTTTGAGAATCACTTCGGGAAGATATCTTGTATAACAATATCTCAAAAAACTCTAAATAAAAGTACCGAATATAATAACAGATGAATAATGAGGAAAGATATGGAATATGTACCTAAGAATTTTTTTGTTTCTTGGAAAATTTAGCAAGAAGAAACACGAGAGAAAATCCCTGGAAAATGCTTTAAAAATATGAAACACAGCAATTGGAGGAGACAAGCTAAAAATAAGGAAATTTGAGGAATCAAGGAGTAATATCAAGGATAGAAATGTCATATTTATAGGTTTCGACGAAGGAAATGGACTGTTAGATCATATCAGCAATAATCTTAATCGTTGAAAGGGGATTAAAAAATTTAGGCCGTAGAATACAAAGAGGCACCCAGAAAATATTTCACATGGATGGATGAAATCATGCATGTCCAACACGCACATTAATTAAGTGCAGGCCACATGCCTAGAAATGATTCTATTAATGAACACAAAAATGTACTGCAATCATAGCTCGTCCCGTCATCGTGTCACACGTCAGCCACATCAGATGAGGAGAAATGTCCTTTGGAGATTTTTATTTAAGTCATTGCTTTTAAGAGAACAAGTTTCCATCTTAAGTATAATTAAAAAGCTCGAACTTTGGGGACTATTTGTTAAATAATCAAATTTCATTCAAAACCAGTCAAAATGAATAAAAAGGCCCAGCTACGGCAATAAATGAAATGTTCAAAATAATTCAGAAATATCAAAACATTTTAAGCTAAAGTAAAACCCCATAACTCGGAGAAGTCCTAGATGTAAACATAAATGATTAGATCTAAACTTCGGGGACTATTTGCTGAATAACAGAAAACTCACAAACGAATATTGACGAACTCGTATGCCTATTATGTGAACCATTTTAAGATGATTAAAACATATGCTAACCTGAGGAACCAGGAGTGAGCAATCATTAGTGCGAGAACCCGCAACCAAAAATGATGAACAGTTGTCATTAAATTTTCCACATTGGTAAAAAATCGTTATCAAAACACACATGAATAGAGGTATAACTCATGACTTTATAGCCAATGAGAAAATGACATGCAAGTGGCAAATGAAACATTAATTGATGATAGAATCAATTAGAAATTATTCAACATTAATTGATGATAGAATCAATTAGAAATTATTCAACCAAGACCGCCACGTGTCACTAACTAAAAAGATCCATCTACTCCCATAGCCTGAATATAAATCTATAAATGAGCATTCTTGGGATAAAAATGTTAAGCTGAATTCGAAATAACTGTTGACATATGATTAGTTCCACTTGTTTTGATTATAACAAATAATACATTTATGGTTGTAATATTTCTAGTTTCTTGAGTTTTCATATACAAATATCCTTAAAACATTCAAAGGCACAAATTGTCATAAGTGAAGAGTGTGCAAACAAAAGAGAACAAGAATCATGAAGACCAGTAATTAGAAATTATTTATCGAAACCTCGTTTATATGTAAAGGTATACTCATCAATTCTCAGCAAAGCAAATAAAGCTCAAACTATGTTTCATAATTCATCATGTACATAAAAACATTTTTAAAAATGAAGATGATTTTGGAAAATGAACATTTTTGATATACAGTAAACTAACTCCAAAATCTAGTCAATTCCGTCAACCGAAGTATGTTTCAATCGACCGAAACTCCAACGGTTTGATTTTTTATAACAGCTACATCACACTTCGGTTGACCGAACTTACTCAACCGAAAGTGGCTAGTTTGCTCAATTAATACTCACCTCTCTTTGCATTCAACTTCAACAACTTATAGGAAATTTTAGAAAGCTCATTCATTAAATATCATTGAGATTGCTTTTTTTTTTGAAAGAGGGCTGTACCTCCGAAATTTTATTAATATGTCCTCATTTATGGCGGAGGAATACAGTGATTACAAATGATATCAATGAAATTAATAAATAAGGAAGTACAACTTCCCTTACAAGAAGACCAAGTTAAAGCAAAACTACAGGTAAAAGTAAAATACAAATACCTAAACTCTAGTACTGGGCAAATCATACCTATCAATTTGAACAAGCGCCCTGATATGTCATGGTAGGTCGGCTGGTCCATATTCCTGGTATCTATGATGATGCCAACCCTAAGTAGCAAGTGCATCTGCAACTTAGTTCCCATCTCTGAAGATATGGAAGACCATATCTCTGTCAAATGAAACGATATCTGCAATCTGTCTGAGTATCTACTGGATAGTCTATGGTCCGCCACCTCTGGTGATACAGTGAATGACAATAGTTGAATCTGTCTCAATCCAAATATCTGACAAACCAAGATCTCTAGCAAATAGTATCCCATCACAAATAGCCATGAGTCCCGCCTCTAATATCATATATTGTCTTTGAGAAAGCCCTATTACAATTTCCTGCGTAGTCCCTGATGATGCCTCCTCCGCTTGCAAACCCATCCTTAACACAACCATCAATGTTGATCTTGACAGATCCAAATGATGGAAAGCACCACCAAACCATGATAGGGGGAGAAGATGGGGAGAGAGTCAAAGAAATATCAAAAAGTATAGCAAGCTGCATGTCATTACGCCAATGTAACGATCGGAATAGTCCACTAATATGGAGGCAGGATACCATACGGTAAACTCTCTAGATAATACATCTCGACCTCATATGTATGTTCATATGCTTTACATTATTCCTCTCAGTCCAAAGAAATCAGAAAATCAATAGAGGAATAATGGTACGAATGTTTGCAGTCCTTGCAAACTGTCCAGAATACCTCATTTCAGAAATCTCTGTCTGACACTCTCTCCTGTACTCATGGTAATCTGAAATAAAGCCCCAAAATGTTGCCGAAAGTGATTTGAAATATTGCTACCAATAAAAATATGAGTGATTGTCTCAATCTCAGAACAACATTGATATCGAGAAGCCAAATGGTTGCTGATTCTCCTCTGGATAATGACATCAACTGGTATTAAATCCTGTCATAGTCTCCAACAGAAGAATGAAACAATAATAGGTATGATAAGACTCCACAATAGGCGAAATGAATCCTGAATTGGCCTGCTAAAGCGGATCAGCTACCATACTGATTTAATATTAAATCTACCATCTCATGTAGCCCTCCAGAAAATACGATCTGAGAGATGAAGATATAGTGGAATGGTTGCGATCTGCTCTGCCATAGCTGATGGAAGAGCTTGAAGTAATCGCCTAAAATCCCATCCAGTCTTCTTGAAAAAGTCCTGCACCCCCGCAGATGTATGCTGTATGTGTGGAAAAATGGATGCCAATGTAGAATTACTCATCCAACAATCATAAAAGAAGATCTGCCCTATCCCAATGCGCCACGCAATGTGTGTCTCGGTGTATGGTTAGAATTTCTTCAGTCTCTTCCAAATAGGCGAGACTGAATAAAGAACTGCTTCAAGCGAAGAATGTGTCCCTCTACAATATTTTCCCAGTAGAACCTAAGCCCAAAGAGAACTCTGAGGCCTAAACAACCACCATATCTTCAATGAAAATGTATCTACCGTATCCTGTAATCATCTAAATCCCAGACCTCCATCGCCAACAGGAAGGAAAATCGCCTGCCAACTACGCCAATGTAGAGGACGCGCATGATCCTTAGAATCCCATAAGAATCGTGCAAATATGCTTTCTAGACTTTTCAGAATGACCTTAGGAGGTCGTATATTCTAGAATAGATACAGTGGTATAGAGGAAAGAACAGACCTCAGTAGAGTAATCCTACCACCAGGAGAGAGAAGACATAAAGCCCATCCAGAAATCCTACTCCTGACCTTCATACTGAGATCATCATACAAAACGCACCTCTTAGCCCCTTTAAACATAGGGACTCCAGATATGTGAACGGTTATCTCTGATGTGAAAATCCAGTTAAATTCACTAACCTCCGTATCTGAATATCAGATGCCCGCCTAGGCAATATAAGACCACTCTTGTCTCTATTCACCAATTGGCCAGAGACCCCCTCATAGTGTACCAAACAATCAATGACCCTTCCGATAGACTTCTTCTGTCCATTGGTAAATGTAATCATATCATCAGCAAAAGCAAGATGAGAGACAAGAGTACTATCTCCCTGTCGATACTGCATACTAGGATATGTCTAAAACCTCTGAGTAAGTAATCGAGAAAAGTAATCCGTAGCAATAATAAATAAGGATGGAGAGATAGGATATCCCTGTCTGTGTCCCCGCGATGAAGTAAAGAAACCATTTAGAAGTATTGAGAATCGACACTCTGATATATAGTGTTTGATCCGATCAATCCACAACTGGTAAAAACCAAACGTATCTAGTATAGAATAAATGAATCCCCAATCCATACGATCATATGCTTTAGCCATGTCAAGTTTCAGCATAACATTCCCTCCACTCATTCTATTATCCAACGTGTAGAAGCTCCAGGGTCAACAAAACATTGTCCCTAATAAGTCAATCGGGTACAAATCCACTCTGCTAAGGGAAAATAATACAAGGCAGAAATGAACTCAATCTGTTATTCAGCAGCTTTGTGATAAGTTTATTGAACACCGTACACAGGCTGATAGGTCTGTAATCCGTCCATCTACAAGCATTCTCCCTCTTCGGAAGTAAAATAGTAGATGTAGTAGCAAATCCTCTCGCAAATGACCACCCTCAAAGAAATCAATTATTGCACTGTATACATCGTCTTGTATAATATCCCAACAGTCTTGGTAGAACAATGATGAAAATCTATCAGTGCCCACAGCACTATCAGCATCAATAATGAAAACAACCTCCCGTACCTCATCAATTAAAGGGAGAGGGTCTGCCTCCTCGATATCCCAGGTATGATATCAGGATAAATATACTCCAGAGGCTATGAAGGAACCGATAATAATTCCTGGAAAAAAATTGACTGCCAGCTCTAAATATCCACTAGAGTGGTAAGAACTTCCCCTGCCTGAATCGTAATGGTCCTGATACGAGATTTGATTCGTCGTCCTTATACCAGTGAATGAAAATATCTGGTGTTGTGATCTCTTTCACATACCTAAAGAGAGCCAGCCTTTTGCTTCCAAAAACCCTCCTCAATAGCTAAGGTCCGGTTCAAATTAGCCTGTGCATGATAGTGAGTCACGGTGCTCCGGTGTAGGATTAACCTCAAAATCAATCTCTGCCTGGTCAACCCTCTCCTCAGCATCTCTAAATCTCTGGACCACATCACCAAATACCTGTCGATTCCACCATCTTAGTCCCTATTTCAGCCTAAAGAACTTCTCCCATAAGGCAGCCATCCTGTAAGATGAGTAGGGAGTGACTACTTTTGAGAAACAAAAGCTGAAAAGTCATGATGTTTGGTCCAAAAATTGAGGAATCTAAATGGTCTAGGACCTGAATCATCATCAGAAATCCACTGCAAAAGTATAGGTGAGTAATCAGACAAAGTACGATTCAGATGAGTCACGATAAGCTGTCTACAAAAATCTGCAACAAAAGAGTTAATCAAAACTCTATCCCATCTCTTACTAACCCTGCCATTCGTCCAGGTAAATTGACACCTAGAAAAGCCAGCATCCTCTAAACCGCAGTCCAACATCATATCAGAAAAATCAATAGAACCATGATCTTGATGACTATGACCAGTACTCCCACCATCATGTGTGATGACGTTAAAGTCACCCCGAATAAGCCAAGGATCATCCATAGAGAGGGAAATATGGCAAAGACCCGCCCACAAGTCCTTCCTAACATAGGCCTAACAAGCAACATAAACAGAAGTCAAGTAAATAGGTCGTGCTAGTCTAGGATCCACAACTCTAACATGTAGGAACTGGATATAATCATCAATAACAATAACGGTAGTACCTACGTTCCAGAATAACAATAACAGTAGTACCTAGTGTCGAAATGCAGATAACGACGAACAAAATCATACCTCTTCTCCAAAACCATAGGCTCCAGAATAACGAAGATATAAACCTGATAAAGCTGAATAAGTTTTCTCAGGCGCTTGCGAGTAGCTATGCTAAGGGTCATTTTGATGCGTTGAGGTATCAAATTGGAGTGTTACATAAAAGCTTCAAGGAGGAGATTGAAGGAAAATGAAGCTTTTATATAAAACTCACATTTTGACCATCATTTCTTTCAATAGTAGAATCTATGGTAGTTCGTAGTTTATTTCTTTATTTTAAGCCATGTTGCATTTGTTTATTATTTATCAATGTAATAGTTGTTGGCTAGTACTCTATGTAAGAATCATAGTTGTTTGATATTGACAACACATCAAAATCAATCTAAGATTTTCAAGCTTTTCTCTCTCGTCTTTTCCTGTGTTTCTTCCTCTACTTTTGTTCATCTTCTTGCTTCTAGAAGATTGTTTAGTTCTCCTCTATTATTCAAAGATTAAAGGTCATAAGGTTGGTAGGAGCTAACATCATCAACTAAACTAGCTTATATAGTTTGTGTTGCTTTTTGTTTGCAATCCTTATTTTTCAACTACTTTTTTAGCCACTAAATTCTCACTATCGGCAAACTTTTTCCCCAACTATACACGTAAATTGAAAGATATTGTTATGCCAACCAACTTCATTCCCATGTGGGGTCATGTAATTTCTACGCTACCAACATTTGCCCAGTATTACCTGTTATCTCTTCTTCGTACTTTACCGAATCTTCATTCATCCTGTTATCATAGATGAGCTCACTATCATAATCCTTTACACTTCATCAATTAAAATCCCTTTGCGTAGGTTTTTTAGGTAATCTGATTGCCTTTTTCCTATTTCACCACAACTATAAAAACGAAAACCTCCATCAGGACATGCCGTCGACTGTTAACTAGGATTTACTTTAATAGGACTAATTTATGTGGAACGATCTGAACATCCTGTTATTAGGTATAGATTACATGTAATATCATTCTTTGTGATCAACATATAGAACTCTGGAGTATAGTCAGTAATGGATTGAATACCTTGCATCGTCCATACGTAATTATATAGTACGAAGACATTTCTTATATGTTTCTTCAACTTATCCCAATTTGTAATCTTGCTCTTTCAGATTCTGGTTCTTATTACCTTAGTCTGTTGCCACCATAATACTGCTCTGTAACGTAATTTTGTTGCAACAAGAGGACATGTTTTTCATCCGAAACCTCTTTAAACTAGGACTTTCTCAACTGCAATCATCTAATCTAGAAACTCTTTAAGTTCCAATCCCTTGGAATTCAGGTATTTCAACCTTGAATCCAGATTCAAAATGTCAACACTCTCCTCTAAACTGACAGATTTGCTGGCTGATCAAGTAGAGCAAAATGATTTTCTTCCTCAAACTCCTCTTAAGGGTGGGCTGCAGGTCTTTGTGGTGAGTGTAGCATGACATTTTGGCTGTCACATCTTTTGTCAAATGGTTGTTGATTTTTGTATCTTAAGTCATGTGATAGTTGGTAGTTTTAACTTTTTGTAAGTTATCTAAGTATGGTCTTATATATGGTTGTCAACTTGATAGATTGGATTAGGTAGAAAGTGTTGACAATCAAGTGTTTTGTAAGTTTATATATTGAGCAAGTAATAGAGAAAAACGGGTAGTTTAGTACTTCTTCAACTTTTTTCTTCTCTCTGTAAAACCGAGCATTCTATAAAAACGGTGAGCTTATTGTATATACAGTATGTGCATTGTATATACGGTGAACTTTGTGAAAAATCGGTAAATATTGTAAAACCACTAAGAACTCACATCTGGTAAGCTCATTGCATATCCGGTAAGCGTTGTGTAAATCCGATGACTTCGACTTATTGATTTTTCCTTTTGATCTCTTTGAATCAACAATCTTTCATGGTATCAGAGCTTTATTGATCTTAGAAAGGGGACTGTAAGAAGGGGACAAAAGAAATCACCAGCAAAGTTATATTCAAACAACAGGAAAGAAAAATGGCTTCAACTGGTTTTTCAGCACCATTACCCTCTACTTTCATCGGAGAAAACTACAACTTCTGGGTTGCTAAGATGAAGGCTTACCTCAAATCTTATGATTTGTGAGAGATCACAGATAATGGAGTTAAGCCTCCTCCTTTGAGAGCGAATCCAAACGTGACTCAAATTAAGCAACACAGTGAAGATGTAGCAAAAAAATCAAGGTACTCTATTGCATTCAATCTGCTGTTTCAGATGCTATCTTCACAAGAATCATGACTTGTGAGATTGCAAAGGAGGCCTGGGATATTTTGAAAGAAGAATATCAAGGCAATGAAAGAACAAGGTAGATGCAAGTACTCAACCTTAGAAGAGATTTTGAGACCTTGAAGATGAAAGATACTGAAGTTGTAAAGGATTTTTCAGATAGGATGATGAAGATTGTAAATTAAATCAGACTTCTGGAAGATGATTTACCAAATAAAAGAGTGGGGAAGAAGGTTTTAATAAGCCTACCTAAAAATTTCGAAGCCAAGATATCATCATTGGAGGATTCCAGAGACCTATCATCTATAACCTTAGCTGAATTAGTGAATGCGCTGCAAGCAACTGAGCAAAAAAAGTTGACGAGATAGGAGGAACAATGAAAAGGAGCCTTGTTTGCTAAAGGAAAATACAAAGCTCAAATGAGCTTTGGTGTGAAGAAACCTCAGGCTGAGAAGAAAGAATGTGAAGGTAGCAGAACTTAAAACAAAGAGGATAAGTTTGCACCTTGTCCTCATTGTAAAAGAAAGGGCCATTCACCTAAATGATGCTGGTACTGGCTATTAGACAGTGGTTACACTCACCACATGACTATAGACTCCAGCTGCTTTGTCAAGTTGAACGAAAAACTACAAGTCCAGAGTTAAAGTGGGAAATTGAGATTTTGTGGAAGTGAAAGGCATAGGGGTGATTGCTGTTTAGACTTCAACATGTATTAAACATATTCCTGATGTTTTATATGTGCCTGAGATAGATTAGAACCTAGTTAGCGTAGGGCAATTGCTTGAGAAAAATCATGTCTTAATGTTTAAGGGTAAAGCCTACACTATACTAGATGGAGATGGACAGGAGCTAATGACAGTTCAAATGGAAAAAAGAAGTTTCCCTATAGATTGGAAAAATGTCACTACACATGCATGTTTAGCTAAAGAAAGTGAGTCCTCTTTATGGTATAGACGATTTGGTCATGCTAGCCATACTTCACTTAGTTAAATGTATGTCTTTAATCTTATTGAAAATCTACCCAAAGTCATTGATGGTGTCTGTGTGTGTGATGTTTGTCAACTGGGAAAACAAACAAGATTGTCATTCCGTAAAAATTAGTCTAGAAGAGCTATTAATAAACTTGAGTTAATGCACGCAGATGTCTGTGGTTCAATGAAAGTTACTACAGTGAATGGCAGCAGATATTTTATCATTTTCATTGATGACTTAACCAGAGTATGTTGGGTTTATTTCTTGAAAGCTAAATCAGAAGTTGCAGATGTGTTCCAAACATTCAAGAAAATGGTAGAGAATGAAAGTGGCTACAAAATAAAGATAATCAGAACTGATAATGGAACTGAGTATAGCTAATTTGACAATTTCTACAAAGCTAAAGGTGTTAAGCATTAGTTAACCATTTCCTATTCTCCTCAACATAATGGAGTCAGTGAGAAGAAAAATAGGACTGTAGTGGAAATGGCTAGGTTCTTGTTGATTGAGAAAAAAGTACCTAAGGAGTTGTGGGCAGAGGCAGTTAACTGCTGTTTATCTTCTCAAGCATTTGCCAACCAAAGCACTGTAGAAGAAAACTCCATATGAGGCTTAGTATGATGTCAAACCAAATATCTCATACTTGAAGGTGTTTGGAAGTGTTTGTTATACTCATATTCCTGATGGAAAGAGAGATAAGCTAAGTGAAAATGCTGAAGTTGGGATATTGGATGGTTATTGCAACAATGCCAAATGATATAGGGAGTTTAATCCTCAATCCAAAAAGGTAATCTCCAATAGAGATATCAAAGTGAATGAAAAAGCTATGTGAAATTGGGAGGAAAGTTCTATTGAAAAGATGAAACCAAGTGGACAGATTTCTCAAAACAGAGAAGTAGAAATCATTGAAGATGAGGAAGAATCAGATAGTGATTCAGATATAGAAAATGGTAGAGTAAAGATGAGACCTTTAGCTGACATTTATGCAAGATGTAATGATGCAATTGTAGAGCCTATAAACTTTGTTGAAGTAGCTAAATCATCTGGCTGGATGGCTACAATGGAGGAAGAGATCAAAATGATAGAAAATAATAACACTTGGGAATTGACGACCACTGAATAAGCAAGTTATTGGGGGTTAAAAGGGTTTATAAAATGAAGTTAAACCCCGATGGATCTATCAACAAGCTGAAAACAAGGCTAGTTGTTAAAGGATATGCTCAAAAGTATGGAGTAGATTTCACAGATACCATTGCACAAGTTGTAAGGCATGAAATAATAAGATTGTTGTTGTCTATGGCAGCTCAAAAAGGTTGGAAGATCTTTCAGTTAGATGTGAAATCAACATTCCTAAATGGTGACTTAATTGAAGAAATCTTCATTGAATATCTTGAAGGTTTCATGGTCTATGGAATGGAGGGCAAAGTCTATCTTCTGAAGAAAGCTTTATATGGATTAAGGCAGGCTCTAAGGGCTTGGTATAGCAGAATAGATGACCATTTAATCTGCCTTAGTTTTACTAAAAGTGTGAAGAAAAAGGATCTGGTTATCATTTCCTTATATGTGGATTATCAGTTAATCACAGGTAGCAACTATGCATTGATTGAAGATGTGATGAATGATCTGAAGAAGGCATTTGAGATAACAGACTTGGAGGAAATGCAATACTTTCTTAGCATGGAAATTAGACAGTCAGATCTGGGAATTTTCATATGCCAAAATAAGTATTTCAAGGAGATACTAAAGAAGTCCAGTATGGAAAATTGCAAGCCTATAGCCACACCACTAATTCAGAATGCAAAATTGCTGAAGGAAGATGATGCCAAGAAGATAGATGCAAAAGTTTATAAAAGTATTGTTGGCTGTCTACTTTACCTCACTGGAACCAGACCTAATGTTACATATGCTGCAAATATTTTGTTAGGGTTTAGAGAAGAGCCAAGTGAATTACATTTTCAAGTAGCTAGAGAATTCTAAGATATATCAAGGGAACAGAGGACTTAGGAATCTGGTTCAAAAGGTCTGAAAATTGGAAGTTAATTGGCTTCACAAATAGTGATTGGATAGGGTGTCCTAAGGATATGAAGAGCACATCTGGATATATATTCTACTTGAGATCAAGTATCATTTGCTAGAATTCAAGAAAGTAAAATTTATATGATCCAGGAGTCGAGCCCGACGAAGACAAGCTCGGGACGGGACACGTTTGAGGGCAAAGCGGGTGAAAGAGGCAATGGGATTGCTTGTTCAAGCTATGGTGAATGACGTTTCAAATTTAACAAGTCATGGAACAAGTTTTACGTTGGGTTTGAAAGAAGAAACCCAATGGATCAAAGAAACCAAATGGATCAACTCGATTCAAGCAGCAAACGAGCAGCATGGATGAAAACGGGCATAACTTTCAGTTTGGTTGTCAAATTTTCGTCCATGAGTACATTCCAGAAATGGTACAAAATTCTACACAAGGTTAAATAGGTGCATGGTACTTTTGGACTTTCGATTGCACATAAACATGTCAAGAAAAATTTGGCGAGAACTTTAATTTTTCGCGAATTTCCTTGTTAGACTAGAATTCTATTTTATTTCCAATTGTACAATATTTTATAACCTAATTACGTTTTTACTAGGTTTTTTAACTGTTAGTATAAATAGGACATCATTATTCAATGTATGGACCTTTTGACAAATTTACTATTGAGATATTTTTGAGAGGCCATTGTGCTTTTCAAACATTGTTCTTTTTAGAACATTATGAACTTATCAAAAGGATTCTTGTGGCGTTCAACACCAAGTGCGGATCACGTTTTGTGTAATCAAGAGGTTATTCAAACTTCATTTTTATTTGGTTGTTTGGTTCATTAATTCTTGGTTCAAACTCAAAATCGGGATTATTCTTTGAGCTTTCTTGGGATCTTCAATCTCGTTGTGGGTTGAGTAGTGTTCATTGCTATGTGGTTTTCATCAGTTGATATCAGAGCCGGGCTCCGAAATAATTAGGTTATATATTTTGTTCTTGATTGAGTCTTATTTTTATTTTTTTTCATTGTTCTTCGCATTCTTTGGATCCGTCTTATTTCTTGAGTTTTGATCCAGAAAATTACAACAAAAAAAAAAAAAAAGATTCAAAGTTATTTTTTGGACTAATTACAAGTCCAAATCAAATTTCATTTGTTTTGTTAGATTTGTAGTTGAATTCCCGAGATAAAAAAAACCTCGAAAAAAAAAGTATTGTTATTAGTGGGAAATTTCCAGAAGTTTAGCTTTCATCTTTTAGTAAAAAAAAAAAACAAAAGAGATCATTCAAAATTTATTCCATTTTACATTCTTAAATAGTCCATTGAATTCATTTTCATCCTTTCACTTCTTTCGTGTTTTTGAGTCATTTTTTAATCTTTTCTTTTCTTTCTCCTATAACAATTTGTGATCAATACTCGGTTGGATCCATGAGAATACAATATTGGTTGAGTTCACCTTGTTCTTTGAAGTACTTGGGCGAAAATATTGAGTGGTAAAAGGCAGACTGGCGAGATTAATAGAGAGAAAAAGCCAATAATTAGGTGATACACAAGTGATCATTTGTAAGGCAGAAATTCAATAGAATTAGGATGTTAGACAAAGAGGGTTCCAATTCAAACAGGCAGCCTAATCAAAATCACATAGCAGATGATGTAATAAGGCAGTTTGAGCTGGTGCTTTGGGATGTGAGTGAAAGGCTTGATAGTTTAGATACATCTGTGGCAAACCTTCATAGGGGACAATCAAATGCAAGGAAACTGGGTAGGCGGGAGCCTAGGATGGAGGGCATGATGATTATGGATTTAACAATGATATGGATAATGGTACATCGATGGTGGGTGATATGGATAAAATGAAAAATAGAGGAGATAGGTTTGAAAGAAGGGGTAGAAGTCATTTTGGAGATGAACTGGATGGGAATATGGGTAATATTAAGATGTCAATTCCACCGTTTAAGGGAAGGAATGATCTGGATGCTTATCTAAAGTAGAAAAAGAAGGTGGAGTTAATATTTGATTGCCATAACTATTTGGAGGAAAAGAAGGTGAAAATTGCAGTCTTGAGTTTGTTGACTAAGCTATAACTTGGTGGGATCAAGTGGTTACATCAAGGAGGAGGAATCGGGAGCGAGCAATTAATACTTGGGATGAGTTGAAAACTATCATCAGGAATCAGTTCGTACCTAGTCACTATTATATGGAGCTGTACAAAAAATTGCAAGGTTTATATCAAGGGCTGAAGAGTGTGGAAGACTATAAGGAGATGGAAATTTTGATGACTAGGGCGAATGTGGAAGAGGACCGAGAAGCCACCATGGCTTGTTTCTTAAATGGGTTGAATAGAGATATTACTAATGTTGTGGAGTTGCAGCATTATGTGGAAATTGAAGACATGTTGCATGTGGCCTTAAAGGTAGAAAAATAGTTGAAGAGAAAGGGGATAGCTAGGCAACCATTGGGTACTTCAAGGTCTAATTCGTCTTGGAAATCGAAGTGGGATAACAAAGGTGATGGAGCTGTTGCAAAAGGAAGGACTAAACTACCACAGGAAAACGATGATGGAGCTAGTAGAACAACTTCCAAAATACAGCCACAGCCAAGCTACAAATTGGGATATCAAATGCTTCAACTGCTTGGGAACTGGACACATCGCTTCTCAGTGTCCAAATAAAAGAATGATGATAGTATGCAATGGAGAGGTGGTGAGTGACAATGAGGATGATCATGAAGGCATGCCGGTATTGGAGGAGATTAGTGAAGGAAATGACATTGAATTTGCTGTTGGCGAGTTATCGGTCAAGAGGCAAGCTCTCAACACTCAAATCAAGACAGATGACTTGGAGTAGCAAAGGGAAAACATATTCCATACACGATGCCACATTAACAACAAGGTATGTAGCATGATCATTGATGAGGGAATTGTACTAATGTGGCTAGCACAAATCTTGTTGCAAAAAATTAGGATTAACCTTATTGAGACACTCTAGGCCATATAGGTTACAATGGTTAAATGATAGTGGAAAAGTGAAGGTGAATAAGAGGGTGTTGATTAGTTTATCCATTGGTAGATATAAGGATGAAATTATTGATGTGGTACCTATGCATGCATGGCATATTTTGTTGGGTAGACCATGACAATATGATAGGAAAATCATTCATGATGGGTACAAGAATCGCTATAGTTTTGTTAAGGATGAGAAGTCCATTACCCTTGCACCATTGACACCAACATAAGTGTACGAAGACCAAATCAAATTGAAAAATGAGGAAGAAAGGAGAGTGAAAGAATTAGAAAAAAAAGAAAGAAAATAGTGAGATGGTGAGCACGAGAGAAAATGTTGGGGTAGCTAGTGGAAAGCAAAAGAAAGGGAAGCCACATGAGGGAAAAGAAAAGAGGGTTTTCTAAGAGGAGAGACAAGCTGCAAGTAAATTTCTTTACAAAGGGAAGTGAGTTGCAAAAGGCAATAAATGAAGACAACAAATGGTATTGTTGGTTTATAAAGAATCATTCCTCAATTTTGAGGAACCTAACACACCCTCCCTAGTTTAGCTATCTATTTATTGCAAGAATTTGAAGATGTGTTTCCGGAGGACATGCCTAGTAGATTACCATCCATTTGAGGCATTGAACATCAAATTGACTTCGTTCTTGGAGCTATCATTCCAAATCGACCAGCTTACAGAAGTAACCCAGAGGAGACAAAGGAGCTTCAGAGGCAAGTGAAAGAATTGATTAGCAAGGGGTACGTGAGGGAGAGCATTGGTCCATTTTCCGTTCCAGTGCTACTTGTGCTGAAGAAAGATAGAACTTGGAGGATGTGCCATCAACAACAAAAAGATAAAGTATCGTCATCCTATTTCTAGGTTAGATGATATGTTTGATGAATTGCATGGTGCTAGCATGTTTACCAAAATAGACCTTAAAAAGTGGATACCACCAAATTCGAATGCGGGAAGGTGATGAGTGGAAAACTACTTTTAAAACTGAATATGTGTTATATGAATGGTTAGTTATGCCATTTGGACTCACTAATGCACCAATCACTTTTATGCATTTAATGAATCATGTCTTACGTGCTTTTATAGGTAAATTTGTTATTGTGTACTTTGATGATATTTTAGTATATAGCAAAGACCTTAATGAGCATATAGAAATCTTAAAAGTGTACTTATGGTTTTAAGGAAAGAACAACTTTATGCTAATTTTAAAAAGTGTACATTTTGCATTGAAAAGGTTGTTTTCTTAGGATTTGTGGTGGGTACTAATGGTGTAGAAGTTGATGAAGAGAAACTAAAAGCTATTACAGAATGGCCAACACCTAAAAGCATAACTGAAGTTAGGAGTTTTCACGGATTGACTAGTTTTTATAGGCATTTCGTAAAAAATTTTAGCACAATTATTACACCACTCACAGAGATTGTTAAAAAAAGTGTGGGATTTCATTGGGGTGATGAGCAAGAGCATGTATTTAATACAATTAAGGGTAGGTTGTGTAAGGTACCGGTTTTAGCACTTCCTAATTTTGATAAAACTTTTGAGATTGAATGTGATGTATTGTGAATAGTTATTGGTGCTGTTTTGATACATGATAGAAGACCAATTGTGTACTTCAATGAAAAGTTGAGTGGAACAACATTTAATTATCCCACGTATGACAAGAAGTTATATTCTCTTGTTCGAGCTTTGGAGACATGTGGCCTAAGAGTTTGTGATATACATGGATCATGAATCATTGAAATATTTGCAAGGTCAAGGCAAGCTGAACAAAAGGCATGCGAGGTGGATGGAGTTTGTAGAGACATTTCCTTATGTCATCCGGTACAAGCAAGGTAAGGAAAATGTGGTGGCGAATGTATTATCTCGAAGGTATGTGTTACTAACTTCTCTTAGTTCTAAGTTACTTGGTTTTGAACATATTAAGGACATGTATGATAGTGATTTGAATTTTTCTGAAATTTATGAATCATGTAATAAGGGCCCTGGAGATACGTTTTTTAAGCAGGATGGATATTTATTTCGGAAAAATAGATTGTGTGTTCCTAATTGTTCAACGCGAAAGGTTTTAGTGAGGGAGGCAGATAGTGGTAGATTGATGTGACGCATTGGGGTTAAAAAGACTTTAGAAAAGTTGGGGGAGCATTTTTATTGGTCTAAGATAAAAAGTGATATTGAAAGAGTTTGTAGTCGATGCACAACTTGTAAGCTGGCTAAATCTAAAGTTTTACCTCAAGGTTTATACATACCGTTACCTACGCCTAGTGAACCATGGATTGATATTTCAATAGATTTTGTTTTGGGTTTACTTAGGACTAAGAAGGGGCAAGATTCAATATTTGTGGTGGTAGATAGATTTAGTAAGATGGCACATTTCATAGCATGTCATAAGACCGATGATGCCACTAACATTGCTGGTTTATTTTTTAAGGAAATAGTGCGTTTACATGGGGTACCTAAGAGCATAGTATCTGATCAGGATGTGAAATTTTTGAGTCATTTTTGGAGAGTTTTGTGGGGGTAAGTTAGGTACTAAGCTTATGTTTTCAACAACTTGCCATCCACAAACCGATGGTCAGACTGAAGTAGTGAATAGGACCATGACGCAATTCTTACGCACTGTAGTCAATAAGAACTTGAAGAGTTGGGAATAGTGTTTACTGTTCATAGAGTTTGCATACAATAGGGCCACGTATTCTAGTATTTCGTTTTCACCATTTGAAATTGTTTATGGTTTGAATCCACTAACACCTTTGGATTTAATACATTTGCCTGTGAATGAACAAGGTATCTTAGATTGTGAAAGAAAAGCCGAATTGGTGAAGTCTCTCCATGAAAAGGTAAGGGCGCAAATTGAAAGTAAAAACAAACATTCGCGTCGCAAGCAAACAAGGGTTAGAAAAGTATGACATTTGAATAAGGAGATTAGGTTTGGGTACATCTCAGAAAGGAATGCTTTCCAGAACAAAGAAAATCAAAGTTGCAACTACGAATGGATGGTCCATTTCAAGTCTTGAAGAAAGTCAATGACAATGCTTACAAATTGGATCTGTCGGGGTGAGTATAATGTTTCTGTAACTTTTAATGTGTTCGATCTCTTTTTTTTATGCAGGTGCAGATTCGAGGATGAATCCTTTTGAAAAATGAGGGGATGATATGATCTAGGAGTCGAGCCCGACGAGGACAAGCCCGGGACGAGATCCGTTTATTATCAAAGGAGGCCCGATGACATGTTCGAGGGCAAATTGGGTGAAAGAGGTAATGGGATTGCTTGCTCAAGCTATGGTGGATGAAGTTTCAAAGTTAACAAGTCAAGGAACAAGTTTCATGTTGGGTTCGGAAGAAGAAACCAAATGGATCAACTCGATTCAAGCAGCATGGATGAAAATGGGCATAACTTTCACTTGATTGTCAGATTTTCATCCATCATTACATTCTGGAAACGACACAAAATTCTACACAAGGTTATAAGAGCGCATGGTACTTTTGGACTTACGATTGTACAGAAACATGGCGAGAACAATTTGGCGAGAACTTTCATTTTTTCACGAATTTCCTTGTTAGACTAGAATTCTATTTTCTTTCCAATTTTACAATATTTTGTAACGTAATTACTTTTTTACTAGGTTTTCTGGCCATTAGTATAAATAGGACTTCATTATTCAATGTATGGACCTTTTGACAAATTTACTATTGAGATATATTCGAAAGGTTATTGTGCTTTTCAAATATTGTTCTTCTTAGAACATTCTGAACTTATCAAGAGGATTCTTGTGGTATTCAACACCGAGTAGGGATCACGTGTTGTGTAATCAAGAAGTCATTCAAACTTCGTTTTTGTTTGGTTGCTTGGTTCATTAATTCTTAGTTCAAACTCAAAATCGAGATTATTCTTTGAGCCTTCTTGGGATCTTCAATCTCTTTGTTGGTTGCATAGTATTCGTTGCTACGTAGTTCTCATAAAAAAGATAGTAGCTTAATCAACAGCCGAAGCTGAATACATTGCAGCATCAGAGGCCACAAATCAAGCTATTTGGCTAAGGAAGGTACTTAAAGATTTGAAACATACACAAGATGAATCTACTATCATTTATTGACACAATCAGTCTGCGGTAGCAATGGTTAGATACCCTGTGTTTCATGAAAGAACCAAACACATTAGGATTAAGTATCATTCAATTAGAGATGCGCAAGAAAGGAAGGAGATTGAACTGTTGCGTTGCAGGTCAGATGAACAACTTGCTGATATATTAACAAAGTCATTGGGCAAAGGAAAGTTCGAAGCACTGAGAGATTTCCTTGGTATGTTGAGTGTAGCATGACATTTTGGTTGTCACATCTTTTGTCAAATAGTTGTTGATTTTTGTATTTTAAGTCATGTGATAGTTGGTAGTTTTAACTTTTTGTAAGTTATCTAAGTATGGTCTTATATATGGTTGTCAACTTGATAGATTGGATTAGACAGAAAGTGTTGACAATCAAGTGTGTTTTGTAAGTTTGTATATTGAGCAAATAATAGAGAAAAATGGGTGCTTCACTGCTCTTCATCTCTTTTCTTCTCTTTGTAAAACCGAGCATTTTGTAAAATCGATGAGCTTACTGCATATACGGTAAGCGCATTGCATATACGGTGAGCTTTGTGTAAACCCCGTAAGTATTGTAAAACCACTAAGAACTCATATCTGGTAAGCTCATTGCATATCTGGTAAGCGTTGTGTAAATCTGGCGACATCGACTTATTGGTTTTTCCTTTCAATCTCATCGATTAACAATCTTTCAATTTGGTACAGCAGAATGAGCGCAACAAGTTGCTGCATTAGCACTCGACCTATTGACGCAACTGTGTGATTTCATCACATCTATTAACCTCCTCTAACTTAGAATCACAAACTTGTTGTCTTCTAGATGGCATGGTAAAGGACTAATATGGTTGTACCACCAACTAACATATCAAAAGCTTATACGAAAGAACAAAATCTCAACAAAAAACTCGAACTTGTTGATTTGCTCAATAATGCCATGAAAGAGACTATTTGAGAGAAAAAAATGTCATGAATTTGTTTTCATCAAAATCAACTAATTGCCATAAGGTTTACAACTTATATTCAAAACAATAATTAAAATCTTGATAATAACTAAACTTCTGGATAATGATAAATTTTTTGACAATGACCAACTACAAAAGAAATTGAAATTCTAATTTAATTAAACTAAACAAGTTATCCAGTGAATAAAAAAACTCATTTTTGAATATTTAAAACGATGGAATTTGGGAAAAAAGGTCAAAAGTGAAGGCTAAGTCTGAGTTTTGCTTATTAGGCCGTTTCCACCAAAAAATGGATTCAAACTTTTTCGAAAATGGACACTCTAAAAGTTTCCTTTTTTAGCCTCGGTCCTTCTCCATGAATTCTTCTCTTTCTACATTGTATCAAAACCAACGCAATAAAAAACAAATTCACCAAGCAAGGAAAGGCTGAAAAATTGCGAATCTCAGAGTTTTGGTAAGATTCTTCCAGCCTTTTACTTTTTTTCCCTTATGAATTTGATAGTAATTTTATATACATTACATATTGGGGTGGAAAATAAATAAATTAGATTAAGCTACAGAATGTTCTGCTCACACTAGGGGGTTAGTCTACATGTTTAGAAAAAAGGTGTATAGTGTTATGGAAAGAACACAGTTAATATATCTAGATTTTGGGTGTAAACTTACCCATTTTTATAACTGCAAATGAGTATATTAATTTTGCTTGGATTTTTTTCATCATAAAGCATGATAAAATAGTTTATTAAATTATACTACAGTTTTGTTATACATAAACAAGTTATCAAATGCAATGTTCATCTAAACAGTGAGTGAAATGAGTTATTTGTTCATGTAAGATTATTGATTGAAAGGGAATGAATTCACTGGATTCACACAAGACTACCTGGTTTTGTAAGAGCTTAATGGTTTTGTAATAAAACACAACTTACCGGATTTACACCAAGCTAACCGTATTTACAATATGCTTGCAGTATTTACTTGATGCTTACCGATTTTGACAGCTCTGTCTTTAAAGAAGAAAGAATGGAGAAGGAAGAAGATACTGTCGATTCCTTTCTTCCTGAATATGTAACATTACAAAATACATGATTTTCAACAACATCCTACCCACTTCAATCTATCAAAGTTGACAACCATACATAAAACCATACTTACACAACTTTACAAAAGTTTTAAACTACGAACTATTGTACTTAAATCACATGACTTAAGAAAAAAAAATTAACAATAATTTGACAAGGAACATGACAGCCAAAATTTCATGCTATACTCAACATTGCTCGACATTTTTGCTGGAAACACCAAGAAGATCTCTTAGTGTTTCAAACTTTCCTTTCCCCATTGACTTGGTTAAGATAACAGCATGTTGCTCATCAGATCTACAATGTACCAATTCAATTTCCTTCCTTTCTTGTGCCTCTTTGATTGAATGGTATTTAATCTTGATGTACTTGGTCCTACCATGGAACACATGGTTTGTAACGACCCGAGTTCTACTTAACGGGTTGTCCCGACCGTTAGATCCACGACTAACTCTCCCCACGGTACCAACGTGAGTTTTTTCAACATGCTTTGTCCTCACTCGTACGCTCCCCGAGAAAACTTCCCAGGGGGTCACCCATCATAGAATTGCTCCAAGCCAAGCACGCTTAACTGTAGAGTTTCTAATGATAAACTTCCGAAAAAGAAGGTGCACCTTGTTGGTATGAGTAGTACCTATCAAATCTTTTAAACTTTCCTAGTCTGAGTATTACAATCACCCCCCGTTAGACTCACGACGTCCTCGTCGCGCTTGATACATCGGAGGATTCGTTGCCAGGCGTTGGGATTCTAGAGGCGGCTCATACGGGTTCAAGAGGTGGCTCCCGCCCTATGGCCTAGCACTTTGCCCCGCATAGCACTTAGTTCCCGATTTTCGACTGGCAATCGGGCTCTGATACCATTTGTAACGACCCGGGTCCCACTTAACGGGCTGTCCCGACCGTTAGATCGACGACGTACTGTCCTCACTGTACCAACATAGGTCTTTTCAGCATACTTTGTCCTCACTCGCACACTCCCCAAGAAAACTTCCCAGGGGGTCACCCATCATATAATTGCTCCAACTCAACTATGCTTAACTTTAGAGTTTGTAACGATGGACTTTCGGAAAAGAAGGTGAACCTTATGGTATGAGTAGTACCTATCAAATCTTTCAAACTTTCCTGGTCTGGGTATTACAATCACCCTCCATTACACTCGCGACGTCCTCGTCATGCTTGATACATCTGAAGATCTGTTGCCAGGCGTTGGGATTCTAGAGGTAGCTCCTACGGGTTCAAGAGGTGGCTCCCGCCCTATGGCGTAGCACTTTGTCCCGCATAGCACTTAGTTCCCGATTTTCGACTGGCAATCAATCTCTGATACCATTTGTAACGACCCGGGTCCCACTTAACTGGCTGTTCCGACCGTTAAATCGACGACGTACTCTCCCCACGGTAACAATATGAGTCTTTTCAGCATGCTTTGTCATCACTCGCACGCTCCCTGAGAAAACTTCTCAGGGGGTCACCCATCATGGAATTGCTCCAAGGCAAGTACGCTTAACTGTAGAGTTTCTAATGATGGACTTCCGAAAAAGAAGGTGCACCTTGTTGGTATGAGTAGCACTTATCAAATCTTTTAAACTTTCCTAGTCTGGGTATTACATGGTTCTTAACCATTGCTGCTGCACTCTGATTTTCACAAAATATGATAGTTGCTTAATCTGGTTTATGCTTTAAATCTTCCAGCACTTTCCTTAACCAAACAGCTTGATTTGTAGCTTCTGATGCAGCAATATATTCAGCCTCTGAATTGACTAAGCCACAGTTTTTTGCTTCGATGAATTCCAGCAAATGATGCTTGATCCAACATAGAATATGTATCCTGATGTGCTCTTCATATCATCTGGACTCTTAGCCCAATCACTATTTGTATAGCCAGTTAACTTCCAATTTTTTGACCTCCTAAACCAGATTCCTAAATCCTATGTTCCTTTAACATATCTTAGGACTCTTTTAGCTATCTAAAAGTGTAGTTCACTAGGCTTTTCTCTGAATCTGGAAAGGATATTTGCAGCATAAGTCAAATCAGGTCTAGTTGATGTGAGGTAGAATGGTAGCCAGCAATACTCCTATAAACCTTTGCATCTATATTCTTGGCATCATCGTTCTTCAGAAAATTTAGATTCTGAACCAAGGAAGTTGCTACTTTTTTACAATTCTCCATACTAAACTTCTTCAAGATTCCTTAGCATACTTCTTCTGGTATATGAAGATCTCTTCATCAAATTGGTTGATCTCCATTCCTAGAAAATATTGCACTCTCCCAAGTCTGTCATCTCAAATGCTTTCTTTAAATCAGCCATCACTCCTTCAATCAATGTAAAGTTGCTTCCTGTAATCAGCAAGTCACCCACATATAATGAAATGATTACCAACTCCATTTTCTCCTCCTTTACATAAAGAGTCTGTTCATTTACACTTTTGGTAAAGCCAAGACATGTTAAATGTTCATCAATCCTACTGTACCAAGCTCTTGGATCTTGCCTTAATCCATATAAAGCTTTCTTTAGAAGATAAACTTTATCCTCCATTCCATCAGTCACAAATCCTTCAGGCTGTTCAATGAAGATTTCTTCATTTAAGTGGCCATTTAGGAATATTGATTGGAATACTGATTTTACATCCAACTGATAGATTTTCCACTCCTTTTGAGTTGCCATTGCCATTAGCAACCTGATTGTTTTATACCTTGCAACTGGAGCAAAGGTATCTGTGAAATCTACTCCAAACTATTGTGCGTACACCTTGACAACAAGCGTTGCTTTCAATTTGTTAACTGATCCATCAAGGTTCAATTTCATTTTGTATACCCATTTAATCCCTATCACTTACTTATAATGAGGTTGTTAATTCTCAAGTGTCATTCTTCTCTATCATCCTAATTTCTTCCTCCATTGCAGCCATCCACTTAGATGACTTAGAAGTTTCAACAAAAAATGTTGGTTCTAAAATTGTAGCATTACATATAGCATAGACATCTGCTAGAGTTCTCATTTTCACCTTGCCTTCATCTGTTTTTGAATTATCATCATTGTCACCAAGTTCCAATTCATCCTCATCACTTTCCTCATCTCTGTTCTGAGGAATCACATTACCGGTTTTCTCTTTAACCACAGAGTTAACATCCTGGTACCAAGTAGCATTCTCATCCACTTTGATGTCTCTGCTAGAGATTACCTTTCTTGACTGAGGGTTAAACACCCTATAACCTTTGGCATTATTGCAATAGCCAAGAAATATTCCACTTCAGCTTTATCACTGAGTTTGTCTCTTTTTGTATCAGGAACATAAGTGTAACACACACTCCCAAACACCTTTAAATGTGAGACTCCAGGTTTAGCATCATACTAAGCCTCATATGGTGTCTTTTTCTTCAAGGATTTTGTTGGTAAACGGTTGAGAAGATAGACTGCTACATTGACTGCGTCTGCCCATAATTCTTTTGGAACTTTCTTCTCAATCAATAAGCAGCTGGTCATTTCCATTGCTGTCCTGTTTTTCCTTTCACTTGTACCATTCTGCTGAGGGAAATAAGGAATAGTTACTTGATGCTTAACTCCTTCAGTCTTACAGAAATCATTAAACTACCTGTAGCTGTACTTAGAACCATCATTAATTCTTATGGCTTCTATGTTGCATCTACTTTCATTTTCTACCATGTTTTTGAATGTTTGGAATATAGTTGCAGCCTTAGACCTAGCCTTTTTAAAGTAAACCCAACACTTTCTAGAGAAATCATCAATAAAAATGATGAAGTACTTGCTGCCATTCAATGTAGTGGTCCTTATTGGTCTAGAGAAATCATCAATAAAAATGATGAAGTACCTGCTGCCATTCAATGTAGTGGTCCTTATTGGTCCATAGATATCTGAATGCACTAATTCAAGCTAAGTTGTGGCTCTCCTTGACTGATTTTTTGTAAACGATAGCTTGGTTTGTTTCCCAAGTTGGCAAACATCACACATACACACAATTCATCCTTGATTTCAGGAAAATGTTCCACCAAACTGAACTCATTTAATTGGCTCAATGAATTGTAACTAACATGGGCAAAACATTTATGCCATAAATTAGAATTATCGAAGACAGAAGTGAGTGCTTGTGTGGTGATTTTTTCCAATCAATAGGGAAATTTCCGTCTTTTATTTCAACTATCATCACTTCACTTCCATTTTGTTTAGTATAGTGCAAGCATTGTCTTTAAAGATAAGTGTGTGATTCTTTTCAAGCAATTGCCCAACACTAACTATATTTTGATCAATCTGAAGCACATAAAGAACATCAGCTATGTGTTTAATACCTATAGATGTCTGTACTTCAATTACTCCAATCCCATTGACATCAACATAGTCTCCATTACCAACCTTCACCTTAGATGAGTAGGCCTTGTTCAATTCAACCAAGATATTTGAGTTTGCTGTCATATGATGTGTACAGCCACAATCTAGCAACCAATTTTCACCTTGTCATTGGCTTGAATAACTGTAAATAGGTGTTCTTCCTGTAGATTTTGCTAATTCTATGCAACCTGAGCCTGCTGTTGTGTTTGCTTCCCTTTTCTGGTTTTGCACACCTTTTCAACATGGTCAAATTGTTTGCAACCTCTGCACTGAACTCCAGGCCTATACCAACACCATTTAGGAGAATGACCCTTTCTTTTACAATGAGGACAAGGTGAAAACTTATCTTCTTTGTTTCCAGTTCTGCTACCTTCAGATTCTTTCTTCTCAGCCTGAGGTTTATTCATAACAAAGCTCATTTGAGCTATGTATTTTCCTTTTGCAACCAAGGCTCCTTCTATTTGTTCCTCCTGTCTCATCAGCCTTCTTTGTTTAGTTACTTGTAGCGCATTCACCAATCCAGCTTAGGTTATAGATGACAAGTCTCTAGAATCCTCCAATGATGATATCTTGGCTTCAAACTTTTCAGGTAGGCTTATTAAAACATTCCCTACTATTCTTTTATTCGGTAAATCATCTCCAAGAAGTCTGATTCGATTTTTAATCTTCATCATCCTATGTGAAAAATCCTTCACATCTTCTGTGCCCTTCATCTTCAAAGTCTCAAACTCTCTTCTGAGATTAAGTACTTTCATCTAAATTGTTCTTTCATTTCCTTGATTTTTTTCTTTTAAACATCGCAGGCCTCTTTTGTAGTCTCACAAATCATGATTCTTATGAAGATAACATCTAAAATGGCTGACTGAATGCAAGAGAGAGCTTTGAACTTCTTGGCCACATTTCACCGTGCTGCTTAATTTGAGCTACGGTTGGGTTAGCTCTCAAATGAGGAGGCTCTACTCCTGTATCAGTTATCTCCTACAAATCACAGGCTTTGAGATAAGCCTTTATCTTTGCAGCCCGGAAATGTAATTTTCTCCAGTGAAGGTAGAGAGTAATGGTGCTGAAAAACCAGTTGAAGACATCTTCTTTTCTGTCAACTGAAACTTTGTTGATGGTTTCTTTTTGTCTGCAGCTTCTGTTCTTCTTCTTCTTCTTCTTCTTCTTCTTCTTTCCTTCTTACAGTCCCTTTTTTTAAGATCAATTAAGCTCTAATACCATGTAAGATTATTGATTTAAAGGGAATGAACTTACCGGATTCACAAGAGACTTACCGATTTTGTAAGAGCTTACCAGATTAACAAGGAGCTTACCGATTTTGTAATAAAACACAACTTACCGAATTTACACCAAGCTAACCGTATTTGCAATATGCTTAGCAGATTTAATTGATGCTTATCGATTTTGATAGAGAAAGATAATACTTTGTTTTTAAAGAAGAAAAAATGGAGAAAAAAGAAGTCGATTCCTTTCATGTTGACTATATAACATTACAATACATGATTTTCAACATCCTACCTACTTCAATATATCAAAGTTGACAATCATACATAAGACCATACTTTGTCAACTTTACAAAAGTTTTAAACTACCAACTATTGTACTTAAATCACATGACTTAAGATAAAAATTAACAATCATTTAACAAGGAACGTGACAACCAAAATATCATGCTATACTCAACAGTTTATTGTACAACTTTATGACACAAATGCATTGGATAGAATTATATTGTAAAGAACTTATGAAATTAGAATTAGAACTTGTCTAGATTTTATGTGAACTGATCTACAATGTAAATTGTTATACATATGTGCATAGATAGATTCGGTATAATCACCGGGAACATATCATTGAATAGTTATGATATGAAATAATTAATTATGTACATCATAAGCATGGATTTGTACGGAATTGGTCATCGATAGATTACAGGATCATATGGGCATAGTACGTTATCATGCTATTCATGGATGGGGTGAGAGCTCGACCTTTTGTGAATGTTTGGAGTTACGCAATTAGCTTAATGTTCATGATGAACCGTGTGACACTTTTGTTGTCATCTAAGGAATGTTTTTGCTTTAACTTATTTTATGCATTCTGTACTCAATTATAGTCTATATTATAAACTGTAACTTAAGCTAGTTTGGACCAACTACAAGTTAGTGCATTGTCAAGTATGGTTTAGTGGTAGTAGGTAGGATATTTGGTGATTGAAAATACTTTTGAATTGTACTCAAGGATGGCTATATATGCCAGCCGGTTCACACCATTTTTATTTGATGAATTCTCTATTTTTTTCCTCCTCTTTGTGTGCATATTTACATTAGTCCAGCTTTAACATGTGGAAATGTATAGAGTTTGAGTAAAAACTACCCGAGAGAAGACAACAACTTATAAGCCAATTTTTTTTGTTATGATGCTTGCCATGTTTATATTATTAATAATCAATCAGTAATCTTGTACGGGCCAATAGAAAATAAAGATACAAAGTTGCTATAGGTACATTGTGTATTACATAATGGGTTACACTCTTTCATGTGGCATGATCTACACCATTGATTTTCCCCCTACTTTTCCCATCAATGCACAGATTCCCCCACGTAGAGGAGAATGTTATTCATAAAGATAATAGTTGTCCATATCATTGCATGTATCACTAGCACATTTGCACCACATTTCACACATTTCATTCAAAATTTGTGTAAAATCACACTTTAATTCCTTCTACTTCTCAGATTATTATAACTAGAGGCTACAACGAGTATTGAGAGCATAGTTTAGATGATGAAACTGAATTCCATTGGATAGCAAGTGTGGATATGGTCTTTTGATCTTGAAGAACACGATTTCGTGTGCACTGTGTGCTATGATATGGTGACCTTTTGGTAACTTGCCTCGCTTGACAAAAAAAAAATCTCTTGAAATTGTGGCAAATTTATAGTTATCTTACTCAATTCGGACAAGGCCCTAGGCTTTGACAGCATAGGCTGCTGCCTAGGGACCTAAAACGTATCCCAAAAAGTTAAGGCCTTTTTTTGTAAGTAAAATATTTATTAGTGAGTGACAAATTATTATTATTATTATTATTATTATTATTATTATTATTATTATTATTATTATTATTATTATTATTATTATTATTATTATTATGATCATCATCATCATCATGACCATCATCATTTTATCCCTTGCAGCATTAATTTTTCCCTATAAATATGGATCTTCAGTTGTCAATAAAATATAACTTTCTTCTCTATATCTCTCTAGTTTATAACACGTTATCGGAACGATTCTGTCAAAATTAGATGAATTAGTTAGAAGGTAAATTTTTTTATAAGCATAATCATCTGTTATGTGTCTCGAAATTAATTTGACAACTGGTCTTTTGAAACCTGCAAGTGCACTGGATCGTGGTCAAGTAATATAATGATGAATAGAGTGTCGAACTTACGAGGACTATGTGTTTGACCGAGTTAAAATTAATTGCAAATTCAATCGAATACCAAACAAATTTTGTGATTTTTTCCATACTAATACCTAAATTATCAATTAAACTAATAAAAGTAAGTAAATGTATTTTTCAAATATGTGAGATGCATTGCTAAGATGTCAAATCACCTTTATTATTCTATTTTTAGTGTAACAATTAAAATGACAATCTGAAATCATTCATGTTGGTCAATGTTCATAATTTAATTGAAAGTCTCTCTCGATAGCGATCAAAGCTAATCCCCTCATGTGACATTTCTATCTCTTGATGAAAGATGCAAACATGATAAATGCATTAACAAGTGCTAGAACACCTATTGAAACCATATAAAGCATAGATGTATATCTCTATCCTCTATTGAGCCTTAAATTATTTATTATATTGTGCTTAAACCTTATTGTCTCTCTGGATAACAATAAAATCCACTAACAATTCAATTGGTGATCAAGCAATTGAAAATAACAATAAAAATGATAATAAACATCTAGAAATCAAATCAATTAAAGTAAAAATTATTAATAAAAAACTAAAAATATCATAACAAGGATTCATCTCATCCTAGCAATGTATAAAACTAGGCAAAAATATCGAAATTACAAGAAATCATATTTAAGTGAAAAGACATAACCCGAATTTTTGATAAATTTAGAAGATGAAGCTGAAGGTTAAAATATTGAATCTCTTCAATGATTTCTTGATAATCTCCACTTGCACCTTCTCTTTTTTTGCCCAAAAATTAAGTTAGAATCTTCACTTGAATGAATTCTTACAAGTGCCCTTCAATTCTCTTACAAAAACTATGAATTTTCCTCTTTTGATGATAATTGTAAGCCTCGAGTTCCGTGAACCCGAAGTGCCACATCATCCTCATTTGCCTTGAATTAAATAAAGAAAAGATTTGAGAAAATAACTAAATTTTAAAGATCATATTTATAATTGTGAACTTCATCGGCAACAAAAAAAAAAACTCATTTGATTTACTTAGGATAATTGATTAAACATTAAATTTTCATGTTTGAAATTGCTGAAATGACAAGGTAAGTTAATAATGGTCATAATGAGTAAATTTCAAAAGTAAATAACTTCATCCATTAAATCGTGCCACCACTGCCCATCAAATCCGACCATCTCCGAAATCTGCAATTGTCGTTAAAATAATGGAATGAGTATTTCAAATAAATACTCAGTAGACTCATCACCAATAATTCATTTACAGAATAATTGAACACATAAATTATGCAATTTATACTATGACATCATCATCATCAACATCAAATCTCATGTTCTTTAAAAATCACAAGCTCTTTTGAAATCATAGGATGTGGGTAGTCTCGTCTCATGCATTTAAGCACATAAGTTATGTATAATATCATCTTATCTCATAAGAGATAGCCTCATCTATTCTCATGCATTAAAGCATATAATTTATGACAAGCATAACAACATCATTTATCTCATAAGAGATATTCTTGTCTTATACATTAAATCATATAAATCATATAAATCATATAAAGTCACATAATACATACAATTATAATTTAAACTAATTAATGGGTGCGAGTCTACCTCAAATTATCTCTAGTCACCTAAAAAGTGGAGCGGGTAGTAACCTCAATCCCTTAATCGTCCGTACAAACGTCTAGCCAAAATTGGAGGAATTAGTAGCCCGAAATTTTAAAGATTTAAAATGATAAAATAAAACCTAGGAACTTAAATGGGGATTTATTAAAACTGAAATTTGAAAAGTTTAAGGACTGAAAATGGATTTTTTGCAGAATTAGTGGATCGACTGTAGGGAAATGAGAACCCTAGGGGCTGATTTATTAATAACCGAAACTTTGGGACCGAAATAAATGACTTTTAAAAATTGGGACTTGAGGGAAATTTCCAAAAAATAATATATATATAAAAATATCTCACTCCCTCTCTCTCTTTCATATTCGACGGAGAGGAGATGAAGTAGCGATGGGAAGGGGCTCTGCCCCTTCCTCCGATTTCGCCACCGGCCAAATGGTCGGTGTCAGCGCCACCGCCGCGTGGTGACGTCAATGCGTGTGTGCAGGCAGCGGGGGGGGTTTTGGTATACGGTTCGAAAGCCAACCGAGTCTTGGAGGGTTCGGCTTCTTGGGTTTTCCGACGGTAATCCGGTTGGTAATGGGTCAGGGAATGAGGTAAGTTCATGGGTCATGTTATTTCTTGATTTTGTGGTTGTTTAGTGGTTTTTTTCGGGGTAAAATATTGGTTACCGACTGGGTAGTGTGTGGCTGTTCATGTGGGGTTGTATGCGGCGGCTGCGATGGGGGTGCTTTGAGATGGTGAAGTTGGTGTGGTAGCTCGTTTAGTTGGACTGTGGGATGGATTTTAGCTCTTGGTGATGGTGGAGGTGAACCCGATTGCAGTTTGTTGTAATCGGTGATGGTGGATGGGTTTCGGCTTGTTGATGATGCTAGAGATTGATGTTCTAGCATCAATGCTGAGTTTCCAATTTCGGCTCGGATGTTGTTGATGCTAGAAATTGATGTTCTAGCATCAATCGTGAGTTTCCAAATTGAGGGAGAGGAAGGTTTTCTTACCAAATTGGTTGGCTGCGTGAGGTGTGAGGAGGGGAGGGAATGATAGTTATATGAATAGCAAATTTTGGGGCACAAGATCTTAGGAATTAAGTGGGCCAAGAATTTGGGCTACAAGAATTTTTCCTAATTGGATTAAAGTGAATTGGACTATAATAATCAAGGCTTGGACTAACAGAATTTTGGACTCTAATTAATAAAATATTGTACTTAAAACTATTAAAATTTGTATTTAAAAATGATATGGAATTTGATACTTTAAAATATTCAAGATTGGACTCGATTTGAATAGATTTACATTTGTTTTAAAATGGCTAGACGAACACCCCTTTCGTTTTAAAATTTTGGGGTTAAAACATAGCGATACGTTTTTCAAGAAAAATAAATTTATATTATTTAAAATTCTCAGTCGCTATAACCTCACCCTTTTAAAATAATTTCGTCCTTAAAATTTAAACTTGATCTAAAATATCTGGATACTTAGCTAGAATCTCATCCTCTCGTTCCCAGGTAGTTTCATTATTATCCTATCTACCCCACTGGACTTTGACTAAAGGAATCTCTTTGTTTCTTAAGACATGGACTTTTCTATCCGCAACGCACGTAGGTGTCTCCTCATAAGACTGATTCTTCTGAATCGAAATAGTCTGACAATTTACCACATGACTGGGTCGTGGATATATTTCCTCAATAAAGAAATGTGAAAAACGTTGTGTACGGCCGAGAGCTTGGGTGGCAATGTCACATGATAAGCCACGTTACCTACTTTCTCTAAGATCTCGAATGGTCCGATAAAACGAGGCCTTAACTTTCCTCTCTTGCTGAAACGGATAGTACCATTCATAGGAGCTACTTTCAAGAACACTTTCTCCCCAATCTCAGACTTCAAGTCTTTTCTTCTTTGATCGACATAACTTTTCTATCTGTCTTGAGCGGTTTTGATTCGTAGTCTAATCTTCTCAATAGCATCAACTGTCCTCTCAATCAATTCTGGACCCAAAATTCTTCTTTAGCCTACCTTATCCCAATAGACTGGTGATCGACAACTTCATCCATAACGTGCCTCATATGGTGCCATAGTAATAATAGCTGAAAACTGTTATTGTAGGCAAACTCCACTAATGGAATATGAGTCTCCCAACTACCACTCAAGTCTAGTACACAAGCTCTAAGCATATCTTTCAGTGTCTGAATAGTTCGTTCAGACTGTCCATCTTTTTGGGGATGGTATAATGTACTAAAATTTAATTTAGTACCCATTGCAACATGTAAACCCTTCCAAAATCTGGGAATAAACCTTGGATCTCTATTTGAGCCAATGGAAGCTGGTACTTCGTGAAGTCGAACAATCTCTCTAACATACAAATGGGCTAATTGGTCCACATTGAGAGTCATTTGATTGGTAGGAAATGGGTTGACTTCGTAAGTCGGTCTATAATATCCTAAATAGTGTCATGCCTTCTTACTGATTTTGGTATTCCTGTTACAAAATCCATGGAAATTTTTTCCCATTTCCATTCTAGTATATCCAAGGGATTTAACAACCCTGATAGTCTCTGATATTCAGCCTTGACCTGCTGACACGTTATGCATCGAGGGACAAACCTTGCAATGCAACCCTTCATGTTTCTCCACCAAAAGTATTGCGCAAATCACGATATATCTTTGTCCCTTCTGGGTAGCATGCATATGGTGCTAAATGAGCTTATGTCAAAATCTCATTCTTGATATGTTCATCCTTCGGCACACAAAGATGCCCTATGAATATAAGTGTTTTATCAGAGGCAATCTCGAAACCCATTCTCTTGCCAGTCCCAACTTCGGATCTAATCTTTTCTAAGAATTTATCTCCAGCTTAAGCTGTTACAATTAGACCTCTCAAGTCTAGTTTAACGATCGATTTGCCAATCTATTAGATTCTTGGACTGATGGGGCTCGCACTTCGATGCTTAAATTCTGAAATCTTGAATCAACTGATCTTGCTTTGTTCCCAAAGCTAATAACTGTCCAGCATTCTTTCTACTCAAAGCGTCTGTAACCTTATTTGCTTTACCCGGATGGTAGAGAATGGTGTAATCATAATCTTTTACTAGCTCTAGCCGTCGTCGTTGTCTCATGTTCAGTTCTTTCTGAGTGAAGAAATACTTGAGACTCTTATACAGATAGTATCGGTAAATCTTAAGAGCGTACACAACAGCTGCGAGCTCTAAATCATGTGTCAAGTAATTCTTTTCATGTGGCTTCAACCATCTTGAAGCATATGCTATCACTTTGCCATTCTACATCAATACACAACCTAAACCATGTTTGGATGCATCGCTGTAAATAACGAAACCATCAGACCAATCTGGTATAGTAAGTACTGGTGTTGAGACAACTCTGTTCTTAAGTTCCTGAAAGCTTTATTCACACTGTTTTGTCCACTAAAACTTAACACCTTTCCTAATCAACTGAGTCATAGGACCTGGTATTTTAGAGAAACCTTCTATGAATCGCCGATAATATCTAGCTAATTCAAGAAAACTTCTCACATCTCCAACATTTGCAGGTGTTGGCCAATTCGTTACAGTTTCAACTTTAGAAGGATCAACCTCGATACCTTTAGCTGTAACAATGTGACCCAAGAAACCTACTCTCTCAAGCCAAAATTCACATTTCTTGAATTTGGCGTACAACTTTTCTACTCTTAGCATTTCCAACACAATCCTCAAATGTTCCTCATGTTGTGCAGAATTTCTGGAGTAGATCAGTATGTCATCGATAAAAATAATAACGAATTTATCGAGATACTGATGGAAGACTTTGTTCATCAAGTCTATAAATATTGCAGGTACGTTCATGAGGCCGAAAGGCATCACTATGAAGTAATAATGTCCATATCGTATCCTGAACGCTGTCTTTGGTACGTCAGCTGGCGAAACCTTTAGCTAATGGTAACCAGATCTCAAGTCAATCTTGGAGAAGATAGCTATACCTTTCAACTAATCGAATAAGTCTTTGATCCTAGGAAGGGGATACTTATTCTTTATCGTCAACTTGTTAAGTTCTCGATAGTCGATGCACATCTTCATTCTTTCATCCTTCTTTTCTACAAACAGAACATGTACTCCCGATGGAGATACACCTTGCTTGATGAAACCCTTCTCTAGCAATTCCTCTAACTCCACCTTCAGTTCTTACAACTCTTTCAGTACCATACGGTATGGAGCTTTAGAAACAGGGGCAGCTCCTGGTACCAAATCAATGGAAAATTTCACTTGCCTATCCGGTGGAGTACTGGGTAGATCATCTGGAAAGACATCACTGTACTCGCATACTACTGGCACTGAATCCAAAATAATCCCATCTACAGGTTTGTCTTGAAAACTAACCAAATAACGCTGACAATTGTCCTTGGCTAATAACTTCTCTACCTGTAAAGCTGAGGTAAGGCAATGAAGTGCCTTAATCTTAGTTCCATAAAACTTGAATACTTCTTCACCATCTTTGCAAAAAATAACCTCTTTCTCGTGGCACATAATTGCATCACAGTTGGTGCTGAGCCAATCCATTCCAGAGTAATATCGAAGTCTTTCATTCGGATAATATTCGAGTCTGGCTCCAAAACTTGACCATCAAAATCTATTTGTACTGATTTGACTATCTTATTAGTATCGATAGTTTCTTCTGATGGCAAACTAAACTCAAGGGTACTACCAGCCTCTTCTCCTATTAAGTTCAGTCTTTCTAACAGGAGTCAGATATAAATGATGTGTGGCTCCCGAGTCCATTAGAACATATATGGGTATACCAGAAATAGATAGTATACCTGTTATCATATTAACATGTTGAAAATGGGAAGGAAATATGGTATGGAAAATAATTAAGACATGCACAAGAATATCATAATAACTAGTATACTTGTAATCACGTCAGAATCCTTAGCTACATCCATAGCAAATACTCCTGCTTTCCCATTTTTGTTCTGGTCTGTGTTCTTCTTCTAGTTGGAACCTTAGGCGGATGGAGTACGACAGTCTGATGCGAAGTGACCTGGTTGGCCACACTTGTAGCGGACACCCTTTCCAAATAGTCACTCTCATTTATGCAACCTCCGACACTTAGGGCAGGGTGGAGTGAAATTGGTCATCTGTCCTCCTGTTGTTCCTGGATTCTGGCTCATATTAAGTGCTTGATTTTTGTTTTGATTTTAATTGCGATTTAGACCTTGTCACTTTCTCTTTCTCTGATATCTCTGCTCATTATGATTACGTTGGTTCCCAACTTTCACACTGGCATAGGCTACTTACTGCTTGAGCCTTCTTCACAACCTCCCTGTAAGTTGGCAGTTCATATGAACTGACAATCTATCTGGCACCAAGCATAGACCCCTCTCAAAATGTCATGCCTTTTTGAGCTTAGTCTCTACCAGATGTGGAGCATAACGTGACAATTCCTTGAACTTTCTCTCGTATTCCGTTATATCCAATTCACCTTGTACCAAACACAAAAAATCAGAATCCTTGTGATTTTTGAAGGCTTGTGGGAAAAATTTATCCCTGATCTCAGCCTTAAATTTGTCCCAATTCAAAGCTGCTTGATCCTCTTCACTCCTTGTCCATGATGCAGATTCCCACCAAAAACTAGCTCTTCCGACTAACATAAACTATGCACAGACTACCTTCTTATCCTCGGGGAAAGATATGTAGGCAAGATCTTCTTGATAGCCTGGAGCTATTCTTCCACTACCAGTGGACCATCTTCTCCATCAAATGTAGGTGGGTGGTATCTCCTGAACTATTCTATCACTGGCACTTTAGAGTTAACTGGCTGTGGAGCTTTTCTCATCTCTTGCACCGCATTAAGTAATTCCCTGATGACGTTAGCTTGAGTTGGTGGTGCCATAACCTTCATAAAATTTAAAAGTAGTTTGTAAAGGTTGACTAAGCGTACTAACCCCTTAGACAATGAAAGATAACTCGAATAGAAATGAAAATTGGAAACCAAACATCGTTTCATCTATAACTCCACTTCTTTTAATGAGTGTAACTGAATAGGAAGGCAAGTATGCTAAACAATTTTGAATAAAGTAAAATACCAGATCTACTCTAAATTCTCTTTCTCTACTCTCCTTCGGTCACACATGATTCGGCGTCCGAGAACTCTCCGAGGGCTGAATCAGCGTCTTCCTCTGGTTCTTTTGGGTTTTCTTCGAGTTCCTCTTCGGGTATTAACCCATCTTCTCACCCAGGTTCAGGCTCGAGCATTGGCTCATGTTCGGCTCCCCTTCAGGCGCAACCCCAAAGCGGCACTCAAGGTACATGGGCCAATATGTCACAAATCTATATATATATATTTGCTATGTGCTACCTCCGTATAGTCGCTTCGAAAACTTGAGAGTAAGTGATGGATCGATCGGCAATTACAGGTCATGTAGCCATGCTGTATGGCCCGCTCACGTATGATATTCAGCTGCTCTACGTGTTGGGCAATTGTCCAATCAAGTTCAAGCCTGAAGCGGTCATAATCTCTAGTGGCTTGTTCTACAACATTGAGTACATTTCCACTAATGGGTGTCATGTCCTAAACCAATTATGCAAAGTCCAATTAGGCGGGGTTATTCATCTCTCTTAGTTAAAATTACGAAGGTACAAAAAAAAAAAATCTTTCGAATTACGCTTAACCTCATCTTTCTTTCTAATTCGGATATACTTTCTTTCTCTTTCTTCTAGGCCTCATAAATTATTAAAATAGATATCCAAAATAAGATAACGTCAAACTTCATAAACTTCTCTACCTTCGGAGTCGGTGAATTAAATGATGGCAATTGCCACTTTCATTAATGATAATTAAACAATGTAAAATGTCTCTTTGAAAATTTCTCTTTTTGAAAGTTTTTCCAGTCTACAGAAACGTAGACTGGCTCTGATACCATGCTGTAACGCCGCGAGTTCCGTGAACCCGAAGTGCTACGTCATCCTCATCTGTCTTGAATTAAATAAAAAAAGATTTACGGAAATAACTAAATTTTAAAGATCACATTTATAATTGTGGACCTCATCAGCAACAAAAAAACTCATTTGAATTACTTAGGATAATTGATTAAACTTTAAATCTCAAGTTTGACATAACTGAAATAACAAGGTAAGTTAATAATGTTCATAATGAGCAAATTTTAAAAGTAAATAGCTCCATCCATTAAATTGTGCCACCACTGCCCATCAAACCCGACTGTCTCCAAAATCTGCAATTGTCGTTAAAATAATGGAATTAGTATTTCGAATAAATACTCAGTAGACTCATCGCCAATAATTAATTTACAGAATAATTGAACACATAAATTATGCAATTTATACAGTGACATCATCATCATCAAAGCTCATTTTCTTTAAAAATCATAGGCTCTTTTGAAATCATAGGGTGTGGGTAGTCTCGTCTCTTACATTTAAGCACATAAGTTATGCATAACATCATCTTATCTCATAAGGGATAGTCTCGTCTACTCTCATGCATTAAAGCATATAATTAAGCATAACAACATCATTTATCTCATAAGAGATATTCTCGTCTTATGCATTAAAGCATATAAAGTCACATAATACATGCAATTATAATTTAAACTAATTAATGAGGGCGAGTCTACCTCAAATTATCTCGAGTTATGTAAAAAATGGAGCAGGTAGAAACCTCAATCCCTTAATCGTCCGCACAAACGTCTAGCCAAAATAGGAGGAATTAGTATCCCGAAATTTCAAAGATTTAAAACGATAAAGTAAACCTTAGGGTCTTAAATGGGGATCTATTAAAACTGAAATTTGAAAAATTTAAAGACTGAAAATGGATTTTTTTTTGGGAATTAGTGGACTGACTGTGGGGAAATAAGAACCCTAGGGGCTGATTTATTAATAATCACAACTTTGGGACCAAAATAAATAACTTTTAAAACTTGGGGCTTAAGGGATAATTTCCAAAAAAATCAATATATATATATAAATATCTCACCCCCTCTCCCTCTCCTTCTCATAGTCAACGGAGAGGAGAGAAAGTAGTGATGGGAAGGGGCTCCCTTCCTCTGATTCCGCCACCGGCCAAACGGTCGGTGTCAGGGCCACCGTCGCGTGGTGACGGCGGTGCGCATATGGAGGCGACAAGAGGTTTTTGGTGTACATTCAAAAGCTAACCGAGGCTTGGAGGGTTCGGGTTTTGGATTTTCCAGCGGTATTCCGGCTGGAAATGGGGTAAGTTTATGGGTCATGTTATTTCTTGATTTTGTGGTTGTTTGGTATCTATTTTTGGGGTGAAATAGTGGCTATCGTCTAGGTGGTGTGTGGCCGTTCATGTGGGGTTGCAGGTGGCGGCTGCAGTGTGGGTGCTTTAAGATGGTGGAGTTGGTGTGATGGCTCATTTGGTTGGATTGTGGGATGGATTTCGGCTTTTGTGTGTGTGTGCAATTGGTGATGGTGGAGGTGAACCCGATTACAGCTTGTTACAATCGGTGATGGTGGATGGGTTTCGGCTTGTTGATGCTAGAAATTGATGTTCTAGCATCAATAGTGAGTTTCCAAATTAAGGGAGAGGAAAGTTTTCTTACCAAATTGGTTGGCTGTGTGAGGTGTGAGGAAGGGAGGGAATGAGAGCTATATGAATAGTAAATTTTAGGGCACAAGATCCTAGGAATTAAGTGGGCCAAGAATTTGGTCTACAAGAATTTTTTCTAATTGGATTTAAGTGAATTTGGACTGAAATAATCAAGACTTGGACTAACAGAATTTTGGACTCTAAATAATAAAATATTGTACTTAAAACTATTACAATTTGGATTTAAAAATGATAAGGAATTTGATACTTTAAAATATTCGAGATTGTACTCGATTTGAATAGATTAAATTTGTTTTACAATGGCTAGACGAACACCCCTTTCATTTTAAAAATTTGGGGTTAAAACTTAGCGACACGTTTTTCAAGAAAAATAACTTTATATAATTTAGAATTCTCGGTCGCTACAATAATAATTGATGAACATTGGAGTATGAGATATATATCCTCTAATATGTATTCAGCCATTAGGTATTTGTAGAAGTAGAAAATTGGCTGAAAACCACGTCCAATTGGTTTTCAAAAGTGTTCCAATCGAATAAGGAAAGTTGCATTCGCGAGCGGATTTTTTTGTCTATGCATAGTAGTCAGTATTTTGGCCACAACTTTCTCTCCCAATACCCTATTGATATTATTAAAAGTGCATTAGAAAGCTAACTCAGGGCCCGCCATGTGGCGAGGCAAATGAGGCCGTGTCTCAGGCCCAAAAGTGGAGAGGGCTTCATTTTTTGGCCCCCGATTTTTTGAGTCAGCCAGTCCAACACTGGAAGACCTCACTCAATTTTGGCCCAAATTTTTTTTACAACCTAAACAAATAATCAACAGCGATTTCAGTTTCACCCCCGTCTTTTGGCTCTCCTTCCTTCGCAATAATTCAAATCTCCAAGAATCCAATCCAACCCTTCTTCAAAGTTTAGAATGATCAAAGTATTGAACAAGAATAGCTAACCAAGAGGGGGATGAGTTGGTTTTTAAAAATTTTTCTAAAATAAATCAAGTATTCAACAATATACTAGCAATTATATCAATTCAAAAAATGTGCACAAATGCAAATATAATTAAGTACAAGCACTTTGAGCAATATAAAGGCGGTAAGTAAAAACGGGAAGAGAATACAAACGATGTTGTTATGGAGGTTCGATCCCAAACATGATCTACGTCCCCCATTACCAAGCTCTCCGACATGAGCAAGGCCTTTTCACTATGTTGATTGACTTATGGTGCAATCCAACCTTTTACAAAGCTTTCGGTGATTTACAACCAAGGAGCACCAATCCTTTCACAATGTTGAGCTTTTCAAGACCTCAACACGACCCACAATCCAAGATGAATTTTCGAGAAAAATCTTCTCTTATTATCTAATAATAGATCCAAAGATGAGCACAAGAAGAGAAGAGGCAAACACTTCAAATAAATGGCAAATAGTATAGCTCAAAGTGTTAAGGTTGAAGAGCTTTTTGATGAAGTAAGTATTTTCACAACGTTTTAATCGTTTCAAAAATCTTTTCAAGAGTTTAATGCTTTTGATCTTCTAAGGATAGAAAATAAGGTTGTTGGGATCAATAAAAGCCTCACTTTAATGCTTAAGAAAAAGTTATTGCAAATAAAAAGTGAGTGAGGTATTTATAGCACTCAAATCGGCCAAAACTCTGTTCATCCAGACAAGTCATTCGGACATCCAAATCGTTTAAAGAACTAGCAGTTTGAAAATGTTAGAACGGTAAAAAAGGTGACCGTTGGAGGTCATTTGGAGGTTCGCATGGGCATTTTTTCCCCCGGACATTTTCTTATGTGATTTTTCATTTGATGCAATTTCTTGATAAAAATTTTATGCAATCATTTGATTTTGAAAATAATTTTTCATATGCATAAATTTTTTTTACTTTGATCTCTTAGTAATTCATTTGTCAAGTACTGAAGCATTTTACTTTTACATGAATGTGAAAAGCCTAAGTATGTTTTAAACATCTTGATGTGCGTCGCTTGACCGTACTTTGACTTTTGTCTCGATTCCCATTGAGGCTTCTTTTTGCGGGTTTTTAATATCGTTCTTCATAGCCTCGATTGATCAATTTTGTTTCCACATCGATCTTCGTACGCTAATTACTTGACCTCGAACTTTGCATCATCAATTCTATGCAATAATCACTATAGACACTCGAAATCAATTTGTTAGAAATAAATACAATTTGTTTGTGATAATCAAAATGAGAGGTTAACCAAAAGTCAACAATAGTGTGACCTTATTCATTTTCAACTTTCTTACAAAAATGTTTGAATGCCTTTAAGGCTTCATCTTTTGTATTTCAAAATATAATCCATGTAAATCTTGAAAAATCATCAACGATAACAAAGGCATAATATTTACCGCCTAAACTAGCTGTTCTTGATGGTCCAAAAAGATCCATGTGGAGAAGTTGCAACGACTTTGTGGTTGAAGAGAAAACTTTTGGTTTGAAAGAGTTTTTCACTTGTTTTCCAAATTGAATGCATCACAAATTTTATCTTTTTCAAATTTTAAATTCGGCAATCCTTTCACAAAACAATTTTTGAAATAAGATCCATATTAACATGTCCTAGCCTTCTATGCCAAAGTCATTTTTCATCCTTTAATCCGAGTAAACAATGATCATTATTTTCATATTCAATATTTATATTATAAACATCTTTATTTCGGCTTCCTATGAAAATTACCTCATTTGATGTAGCATCATTAATAAGGCATTTGGAAGAATCGAATTTTATCTTGTAACTTTTATCACATAATTGACTAATACTTAGAAAATTATGCTTGAGGTTATCAACTAATAGAACATTTTCAATAGAGGGGGATGAGTGATTACCAATGTTGTCAATTCCAATAATCTTTTCCTTTGCATTGTCTCCGAAAGTTAGCTGACCTCCATCCTTCATTTTAAAGTTTGATAGCAGTGATTTATCTCCTGTCATATGCTTTGAACTTCTACTATCCAAGAACCATTTGCTCTTTAATTTCTTCGGTACCTACAAGTACAATTTAATTTTTGATTTTTGGTACCGATACAAACTTGGGTCCTTGGTAGTTAGTTTTTGAGAATTCTCTAATCCATTTATTTTTGTTTTCAAAATATAATTTCTTTTTAGCTAAACAATTAAAAGAAACATGTCAACTTTTATTACAAAAGTACAAGTGATGTTTGAAGCTTTAACGAACATGTTTTTGAAAGATTTTTGTTTTAGAGAAGGTTCGAATCCGATTCCCCCTTTGTCAAACACACATTTTTTATTTCCAACCATAAGATCAAAATTCTTCTTGCCTTCAGTGAATTTGTAAATGACTTTCGTTAAAACTTCAACCATTTCTTTTAAAGAAGTGTTTTCTTTAATTAATAAATCATAATCGACAAGTCTTCTTTAATTCATCTTTCTATAAAGAGTATTTCTTTTTGAGAATAGTGTGACTCAAGGAAAGTTTTTCAAAATCTTCCAGCAATTCATCATAACAACTAAGTAATTCATCATAAGAATAATTTTCTTTTGTACTTACCTCTTCTTTGAGGGCCATGAAGCACATGTTATTGATTTCATCTTGATCATCACTTTCATTTTGATCTTCATCATCACTATCATCCCAAGTAGCTTGAAGTGCCTTTTTCTTGAAACTTTTCTTTTTTTTTTTGGGCACTCGGTTCTCTTGTGATCGGGTTTTGTCACACTCGTAGCAAATAATTTTCTTACTCCCGTCTTCTCCTTTGTCATCCTTCCTTTGAAACTTTCTTTTGTTTCGAAATCCTCTCCATTTTTTGATGAGAAAGACTAGATCATCGAGCTCTTCATCTCTCATGTTGTTAGTTGATGTTTCTTCATCAATCGCCGATTTTAGAGCAATTTGTCGTTTAGGAGCGTCCTTCCATTCCACTTTACTTTTTCTTGTCTTTTCCTTGATCTCAGTATTATTGAGTTCATAGGTCATCAAGGTTCTATACAATTCTTCCAAAGGATATGTATTCACATCCTTTGTGTTTTCTATAAGCATCCGTATAGGGCTCCATTCCTCCGAGAGTGACCTAAGCATTTTACTCACGAGTTCACCGTTAGCACATTTGCGATCAAAACCTTTAAACCGTTTACAATATCAGTAAAATGAGTAATCATGTTAACAATTGATTCACCTTGTTTCATGAAGAAATTTTCGAATTCTTTAACTAGCATATTTATTTTAGTTTCTTTAACGTCACTCGTTCTGACATGAGTAACTTCGAGAGCATGCCAAATATCATATGCTGAATCACATGTGCTAATTCTATTAAATTCATTTTTATCTAGTGCACAATAAAGTAAATTTTGGGCCTTAGCATTTAATGATAATTTTCTTTTATCCTCTTCATCGTATTCCTCTCTAAGTTTAGGAATACTTTGATCGGGCTTTCCATTCATCTTAATAGTCTTTATAGGCACATAGGGACCATATTCAATTATTTCCCAAATATTATGATCAATAGTTTGAACATAGATCATCATCCTAGCCTTCCAATAATTATAGTGTGTGCCATCAAAGAAAGGAGATCGGTTTGTGGAATACCCCTTAAGATTTTGAAATATGGTGTTAACCATTACTCAAGATTGTGAAATCTTGTTAAAGAAAGAGAGTACCTTGCTCTGATACCAATTTAAAGCCCAAGAGGGGCTAACCAAGAGGGGAGTGAATTGGTTATAAACTCTTTTTCATTAATCACTTAAGATTTTAATATAATACACACACAAATGATAGTGAATAATCTAAACCCAAGCAAGCACGTAAATGGAACAATGTAAATTTGCACAAAGTAGAAACGTTAAGTAAAATGGATAGAGAGTGCAAAAGATATGATATGGAGGTTCGATCCAATGAAATGATCTACATCCCCCGTTACCAAGCTCTCCAGCATGAGTAAGGCATTGAAATGGTGCAATCCAATCCTTTATGATGCTTCCGGTGACTTATAACTAAGGAGCACCGATCCTTTTACAACGTTGAGCTTTTCTGGACCTCAACACGACCCACAATTTAAAATGAGATTACAAGTGAAATCTTCTCTTCTTAATGAGTATTAGATTCAAAGTTGAGAACAAGAAGAGAAGAAGGCAAACACTTTGATAGATGGCAATAAATATGGCTCAAGTGTTGGATTTGAAAAACTTTGATAGAAATTGATTTTCCAAGTTTAGAATGATGAAAAGTTTTTCAAGTTTAGAATGACATATGCAATATACAAGAATGCGTGTCGTTTGTAAACACTTAGAGATTTACGTAAAGTATAGCGGTATATTTCTATCTAAATGAACCCTAAGATGATTTATACTGTGTTGAGTTTATTTTCCTTCTTTCGAATGTATAAAATAAACCACCCAAACTCACACAATTATCGTGCACTATAATCGTGGAGGCAAGAAAGTGTACATAAATCATTCAACATCCATCAAATGTATTTAAATATCAAATTGCAAAAATAGAAATTAAAAGCACAATGCGAAGTTCATCATTCACCTAATACATAAAAAGTCTAGCCTAACATGGATAAAATAAAAGAACAATAAAAATAGTAAAGAGAAGACATCACCCAAAAATTAGAAATTAAGCTTGAAATCTTTGTTCTTCCCTTCTTGTTAGCTCTCTAATGTGTTTTTCTCTCAAAGAATGCGTCTCCTCTCTTTTTGGATGAGATTAGGGTTGTAAAGAAGTTCTAGATGCATTGCCATAAGTATTTGATTCAAATAAGGAAATCATAAAATTCGCACCTAGAATGAACAATGCGACTGCACAGTATAAACTCATGCGACAACATTGTTATAAAAATTTTGCATTCTTCATCTCCTATTGGTACTTGGGCAACTACATGAACTTTCTACCATGTGACTACATGGTAGAAATTATTTTCTATTTGGTTCACTTTGGTCCCCAAACATTATTTCGTACACAAATTTCGCTTGCTTCCTTCTCCTTCGTCTTCTAACATTCCATGGCATCATAATGTGTTACTAAGCTCAATTCCATACTTGATTCACCATTAGGGTCATCTTCTTACTAATTGCATTTTGGTCCCCAAATTTTCATTTTCTTCTAATTTGGTCATTTTTCGCTTGCTTTTGTGTACTCTTCATTCCATCCATCAATGTAATCCTACAAACACAAATTATATTGAGTTAAGCCATATTTCAACATATACATCAATAATTTTTCACGTTTTATAACCAAAATAAGTGCGCAAAACACACTTATCAAATCCCCCAAACTTGAACTATTGTTTGTCTTTAAACAAGACGTGGCTTAATCTACACAAAACATAACTTAACAATCTGCCGTGTCTCAGAATTGGAGCTTAGTAAAAGACCATATAACAACTATAGTCGTGCAAAATAGAATCAATCTCCACGTGTTATATGCAAAACTCGACTTGTGTATGTGAAAACTCATACTAGTATATCAGGATAATGGTTGACTCATACTCGACCTAATGTGGTCAAATTTTTCGTTCTCATCGCTGGAAAGATATACATTCATTCAAACATATTCTTTTCACTCAATTATCCCGGGGTATGTTCTAAGGTTAAACTCATTTATATCTATATATTTCCTTCTCTCAGTTCGGATGAATCATACAATCACAATTACACACTTTAATAAGCAGGGGTTCTCCCATTTTTGATTTCTTTAACCCATGAGATTAAAATGAGTTAGTTGCCCCGCATTAGAGATATAGTCTTATCAACCAAGTGTCTGGGGGCTAATCAACATATTTCATACACAAGAGTACGTATGTACTTCATCAATAGATAGATACCATTTTTTCTTTTATATAACATCTTTCATTTGCTTTCTATATAAACATTATAGCGAGCTTTAGGCCGATGACTCCCAAGTCAGATGACCATAGAGCACCAGGCTTTAAATCCTTACAGGCTTAATCACTCGAATTATATAGGCTTGAATAGATTTCTTTGTTTATTCAATGATTAGTGCAATACCCCTTTTCTTTTAGACACCTAGTTTCTAAAACTACACCCTCAGTTGAAACTTTCACTTCGTTTTCATCTCATTGGTTTTAGACAGTCCATACATAACATCATGCATGGAACCCCTACTCATCTTAGTGTTCCCTTACAATAGTTCAATCACCTCCAAACTATTTTAAAAATTGGTCATGGTTTAGCAAAAGAAAAGTTTTTCAAGATTTTCTAAGTTCACCTATTTCGAAGTAATGAGTTAACTCGTTAGTCCAATATACAAACATGAGTGTCCTGTGCAAATTAAATCAAGTTTCACATAAACATGTTTCGATCAATTTAATGATGTACGGTTTTCACCATTCATGGTCCACATGTAGCCCAATAGAAATCATCATGATTGGCAGCATTGTCAAACCCACGTAAACATACAAAATTCTAAACTACTACAAGAAATGTGTAAAACTAAGAATAACTTGGCAAATAATGAAAATTGAAATTAAATTTTTTGTCACACAATCACACAAAAATTGCAGTAACGAGATGAATGAAATATTCCCACCCTCAAACGTATATAGAACGCTGTCCTCAATGTTTAAAGAATAATAAAATGCAAACTTAGTAGCACATAAAATTAAGGATAAATTTACAGAAGATAAAGAACAAAGGTTGAGGAATACTCCCATGATCGATGGGGATGCAAAGGTGAAGGTGGTGGAGGAAAAATAAGTGTGGACAATGCATAAGTTATTTTATTACCTGGACGATGAAAAAGTAATCTTATTAAAAATTATAAAAAACTTGAAGAAGAAATTTCCAATCGAATGCATAAGGGAAAATGAATAAGAGGGTAGAAACGACGGGTTGCCTCCCATCAGTGCTAGTTTATCGTCTACAGCTCAACTATACCATGTTAGTTTGTTAAGGTATGTTGAATATAGCCTTGAAGGTCCTGATTAGCTTCTTCAATGATATTTTCTTTTGTATTGCAGCGTTCCTCCAAACTTCAACCTTATCTTTGTCCGTATCATCTGCTTTTCCCTCAACAACTGCCTCAAACTCAAAAATGTAGACTTTTTGGTTCCCATGATTTTGTTTGGGTTGGAAATGCACATTATGGTCATTAGCAATGTTTGAAAAGTTTTGAAACCCAATTTTATCCTGTACCACGTCCTCTACCATATCAATTTGATAGCAACTATCTGACTCGACATGATAGTCCATAGCATTGAAAACGTTGAAAGTGATATGTTCCTCGCCAAATCTCAAATTTAATTACCCTTTTTGAACATCTATTAGAGCTCTGTTGGTAGCTTGGAATGGTTTACCCAAGATAAAAGGGATATTCTTGTCTTTCTCCATATCTAGAATGAGGAAATCTGTTGAAAAATGAATTTGTCCACCTTGATTAGCACGTCTTCAATTATCCCCCTCTAATGTGCCAATGATCCATCAGATAATTGTAGTGTCACCGTGGTTGCTTTGGCTTTGTCTAGTCCGAGTTTCCTGAAAATAGATAGAGGCATTAGATTAATACTTGTACCAAGATCACAAAGAGTTTTATCAAAGTAGCATTCACCTATAGTGCAAGGTATATCAAAACTTCCTGGGTCTTTTAGTTTTGGTGGGTGCTTTTTCTGAATTATGGCACTCCACTCCTCTGTTAGCATCATTATCTTATGGTCATCTAGCTATCGTTTCTTGGATATAATGTCTTTCAGAAATTTGGCGTAGCCAGGAATTTTGAACAGTGCATCCACAAATGGGATATTTATGTGAAGTTTTGTGAAGATTTTGAGGAATTTCTTGTATTGCTGCTCCATCTTGTCTTCCTCAACCGTTGTGGGAATGGAATGGGTGCCTCATAAGGGTTCATCGAGTTATTGGGCACTTGTTTTAACATTACTGGGCCTTCTTTCACTGGTGTCTTCCTGGTGTTGTCAACCCGCTTCTCATTGTCTTCTTAAAAAGATTCCATTTGTTCTGTATTTGCACCTGATCTTTTTACATGTATCCCAAGCAGCTAAACTCCACTTCTTGTAGTAATGGCTTGAACATGCTCCATAGGATTCATTTCTATATTGCTGGCAATGCACCAGGTACTCTTCCTGTCATATAGAGAGCTAATTGTCCCATTTAAGTCTCTAGATTCTTAATAGCCGCAACCTGATTTTGGAAGTTCGTTTCAATCCTCCTCATGAATTAATTTGTGATTTTCATATATTTATCGGTCTTCTCCATGAGTTTTGCAAACATGTCTTCCAACTGAGGTTTCTCCTCTTGATGAAACTGCTGTTGCGCCCGATTATGATTCTAATTGTGATTCTGGTTTCCACACCAATAGAAGTTTGGATGATTTCTCCATCCAGAATTGTATGTTTCAGAGTGAGGGTTGTTTTGCTGATGTTGACCCCATTGAGTAATGCTTACATGTTCTATCCTTTGTGTAAGGATAAGATATTCAGATGTACCATGTTCTGCTCCACATTCTTCACAATTTGATTTCCTCACTTGTGCTTAATTCACAGTCTGTGTTATGCCCTTTTTCTTGTGAAATAAGAGTCAATCTTTGCAGATAATGTCAAATAGATATCTACCTCATACACTCCAACTGCTTTCTTTATACCTACTCTATTTGAAGACCACATGGCTAAAGTATTAGCCATTCTCTTGAACAAGTCCCAAGCTCCCTCGATTGACCTAGTGGTTAGGGAGCCATTTGATGAAGAATCTACCATGCTTCTGAAATTTGAAGTTAGTCCTACATAGAAGAATCTGATTTGTGTTGTCTTGTCGAACCCATGTTGAGGACACTTCCTTAGCATGCTCTTGAACCTGTTCCACGCTTCATCAAATGATTCAGTTTCATTTTGGCTAAAAGTTGATATGTCCTGCATTAATCTCGCCACTTTGGCAGGTGAGAAGTCTTTGGTGCAGAATTTATGAACCAAGTCATTCCAAGTAACAGTTATGCTTGCCACCAGGAGTGAATCAAGCCACTCAAGTGCCTTATCCCGAAGAGTGTGTGTGAATAGCCTCAGTCTGATTACATTTTCTGATATCCTTTGGTATCTGAAATGTTGTCACATATCCAAAAAAATGGGATACATGTGTATGTGGATTCTCGTTGGCTATGCCATAGAATTGATGTCCATTCTGAAAGAGTTGGATGGCATTTGTCTTCAGTTGAAAGTTTGATTGTTCGAATGTGGGGTAGACAATGCTGGATTGGCTTTGAATGACGAACGGTGCCAAAAAAATCCCCAACCAAAGCATTCCTATCATATTGTGCTTTAGCATTGGCTAGAGCTGTATGTTCTACAATTTGTTCCAGCTGTTGATCAGCCATTTGTATTTAATCTTGATTTTCCTATTGTACTGCTCTCGCTATCCTATGTCTTCGATGAAAAGTTCGTTGAATTTTCAAATTAGCTAGAAGTAGTTCAAATCCAACTGATCTTCGCATCCAAGACCTGAAAAAGTGAGAAAAATAGTAGCACTTAGCTCAGCCTAAGTAATTGAACTTAATAGAAAATAAAATAAAAACTAAAAGAAAAAGAAGTTCGAATTAGAATCTAAATAACAAAAACCAAATTAATATTCAATCCTCGGCAATGGTGCCAAAACTTGTTCACGAAAATATGTTTCTGATTTAAATCACTACAAGTGCACGGTTCCTTGACAAGTAATAAAGTGGAAATCCTAGAATTTCGATTATCGTTCCCACCAGAATTGATTTAACTTGATTTAGTTTGTTTACTTTTATTAGTCTGATATGTCAGGATTGTTATGCAATCACAGGTGGTTTTAATTTATTATTTGCTATTTTGTTGATCCATTTGATATTTCTAGTAGTATATTAAACTTTAATTTGAATGAAATGGTTCTTATCTTCTTGTTTCTTCCACCAGAGATATATGTTGCAGGTTGATTTCATCGTGAAGTTGATATGCAATTTAGTTCAGAAAAAGAAGAGTTTTTATGTGTGTGGGAAAGTTAATTGATTTTAGTAGGGCTTGGAAAGGACAATGATTAATTAAGAAGTCCCAAACTAAGAAAAACTTATGATAATATAAGACCCAGTACTGATAAAGTAATTGTCAATCTTAACTTTATTCAAATTTGTAATGAAATACCTGAACTTGATTATTTGTTGAAGACTCTATTTGATGCAACTGCATTATGCTCTATTTAGGAGCAATACGATTTGAAACAATGAACATAAGCAATGAATGTAATTTCTCTATCATTTTCTGCAGAAATTTCATTTTCATTGTTTATATTTAAATTTTTATCCTACAATGTTAGTCCTGATATTAATAAATTAAATTAGCTAAAGAATTAATAATTTGCATGTTGAATATCTTGATTTGATGTTTCACATGCAGTATGAAGGTTGAAGGATTGAGTCTGAGTACTGTGAAATGGCTTATGCTTCTAACATAAAACTCAGCCTTTTATCTTAGGCTTTCTGCTGTTAATATTTGAACTGGAAGTTTGCAGAGGGGAAAAAAAACTCCTTTTTTAAGGACCAGGAATATCTCTCCGAGGCCATACTTAGAGATCATACTCAACAGTGATGGTTGTTCAAGTCATACTCAACAGTAAGATTTATTCTACTAGTTAACTTCCTGCAATCTATGCATAGTATTAGAATAAATCTCTTGAATATAATATCATTTGTTGAAAGATCATTATATATTAAAAATTGCCACAAGGCTTGATATACAATATCACTGTAAGACTACATAAGTGATTACAGCTTCTTCCCAAGCATATATTACACTAGCATTCTTCACTTCACTTCACCAACTACACAACAAAACACATACTACACATTCAAAAGTGGTAGGGAACCACACAGCCAATAACATAACTACTACTCGTGCAGGTCCCTTCCCCTTCTTATCCACTTCCGCACTTCTGTTGGCCTTGCATAATGTCACATTCAACGAAATCTCAACACTTTTTTCTTCGGCTATCCGACAGAAGTATTCAAACAAGCGAGAGAACTGTTGAACTTCTTTGACCAGCACATTTGAGTTAACGGTATCGCTACTCGATCCACCACTGGATTCTTCTTCGTCGACCAATTCCCAATATTTACAATTAGCACTGCAGCAATTTAACATCCGACCCTTGTTCTTCGTGTCCTTCTCAACCTCAAAACACTTTACAATGCCAATTTTACACAAGGGGCATGGCCGTTTTTTCGAGTAGTCAGCAAACAAGTGACATTTCTATGACAAAGTCCATAGTTCTTTCCTAGCATACTGCACATGAACGAACCCAATAAGTGGCTACATTACAACACGTCCACAAAACACTGTAAAATCTTCAAAAATTAGTAATATTCGAATAAATCAAAATCGAATAAAGTGGATACCAAATACATCATGCGTACATGATGTTTGCTACGAAATTTTGTCGGAGTCGATGGATGGTGACGGAGATTGAAGATGTTACTACGAAAAAATTACGGTGAGATTAAAACAAAATTACCAACCGGGGATTAAGCTACAGTGGGAAGCCCTAACATGGAGACTGAAATTACATTAAGCACCGACTTCTTATTCCGATTGCGAGATTGAGGAGTGTCGGAGTTCGAATGCGAGATGGAGGAGTGCTGTTGCGAGATGGAGTTTCAAGGGTTTTCTGACTTGGGGATACCAATTGGGGATAATGACTAATGGGTGAATTAATAATGGGCTGGTTCACGTTTGAACTATAAGTGTTGGTTTTTATTTTTTATTTTTTTAAATAATCAGGAGCTTGACACGTCACCGTGTCAAGCAAAGTGTAAAAGAGCAGGTACGAATAGCGCGTTCGATGATTGATTTATTCATATCTAGAAGGAAACACGAGACGCCTCCTCCTCCAAATGAGGCCACATGTCCACCATCGTTCGATCAACATTCCATGACCTCTAATATATAAACCTATGAAATTAACCATTTCACTTTGTTATAGGCTTTCATCTTGCAATCTATTTTTAAACAATCCACTTTCCGTTAAATGTCACCGAGTTAACCGTCAAAATGTCCTTCACCACCACTGAAAAAGGCCACGAGTTACTGATAATTGTGTTGAGTAGTGTACGAAGGAGACTACGTGGATCTACAATTGTTGGCCACATTGGAGGTACAAATTTCGAGGTCAACAGTCTTCATGGCCATTTTTAATGACCGCAATTAATCTACTCTTAGATCTGTGACAATTACTCTTTGCACCATTCATTCCCTAAAGGATTCATGAACGTAACTCGCTCTTGATAGCATTATGGAGTGTAAATTTCTCTAATGTCAAATCAGTGGATCTAAAAGTTTTAAGTTGTTTATGTCACATATATTTCATTTAAATATTATCTTTAACACCTCTTTAAATGAAATCACAATTCAATTTTTAGTAAATCCATTAATGGAATTGTTATAGGTCGAACAACTGAGGACAATATTAATGAAGTAAATAATAAAATAAAATGATATCAATTACAACCAACGAGATCAAATTATATCATTACATATTATGGCAAGAAACCCCAATAGATATGACATTATTATATTATATATCAGTACGACATCAATATAACAATATAGAAACAGGTCACTGGTGATAATTACCGAAATTGCTGCTCAGAATCACACACAGGCAGCTTTTATTTAGTGTATGTTACATATTCAGTTTCAGCATCACCAAGTGATTACATATTATGGAATTGATTCAGCATCGTTCGTAGTGGCAATAGCAATAATAAACACCCGAGTTTTCCTGGATACAAGAGCCAGTGTAAGCTCCTTTGAATTGCTTACAGTATGAGCTACATTTGTCAGGGACACAATATCTCCAAAATTCTTTGCCTGGCTTTGTGCATGTTGCCTCCCCGACTTGCGCCTCTGCCAAGAAATTGGATTCGGTAAAGCTAAATACCGTAATAAAAGTCCTAACAAATATAGAATGCATTTGACAGGATAAGCAAAAAAAATCTATCTAATAGCTTTAGCTTTTCAATTGGTGGTTCAACAGACACAAAGCACATGTTTACCAAGCCATAGGGTAGTTAATTATCATATATGATTTGGTACATTCTATTTGGTAATTTATGATGATGTTAAATGTGTTTAGCATAAAAAGGCACTGAAAAGTAAGTGACATATCAACGTTGATGTATAGCAACATTTTTTATATCAATACAATGGGGAAAAAGAACTATATAATTGGTTGTTCCTTGTGTCTGCAAGAAATATCAAGCCTTACGGTAGTGGTGCTTGGGGGTGGGGTGTTATTTGGCTGCTAGAGTTATATACTGTTAGTTGAAATGGGTCGCCCATGTGGGTTGACCCAACCCAATTTGCATGGAATGGTTTTTTGAGGGAGGAGTTGAATTTTTAATTTTGAAATTTAACCTCCCACCATCTATATATAACCTCCACACAACTTCCACTACACCAAGAATAAATGAAAATAATGCAAATTCGGGTTTCTTCATAGAGAGAAAAATAGACAAGGTGTGTGGCTTGATTTTGGAAGAGTAACAACTCAAATTTAGTTCTTGGAGTGTGAACATCAAACTCCTTCCTTCATGATTGAATTTTTGACCAAGAAACAGGTACAAGGTGGTGTGGAAAGCAAGCAAATAAAAAACAAGTGAATCAAACTCGTTTCGAAATTTTAAGTAAGTTCTACCACTCCAAACTCGGTAGAAAACATGCAAGTACAATTAACACGTACAAAAATATACAACTAACTAAGCTACCTACCGAAGGCTACAAGGATGAGGAAGCAGAACAAGAGTGAAAGAAAGGTAGGCTTGTTGGTTCCAAGAAGTATAACCATAGCTATATACTTTTAATTTCAAGTGTTTGTGATAATATACAAGCGAAGAAGATGTATTTATAGATGGAAAAAGTCATTATTCAACAGAGTTTTATCCAATTGTTTTCCCAAGTTGTTTACAGGAGTGATTAGCAAAAACAAATTGAAAACGATATTATTTAGTAACGAATGGCATCTTAGTGGTTCGTCACATTAAACGATGACCGGTTCTTATTCAATGGTAAGTATATTAATTTATGCAATATTTAACATGGTAATTAAGGCAGATCATAGGAAGTTTGAAAATGAGTTTGCATGTTTATGGTGGTTGAGAGATTAAGCTCGTGTTTGGTGGGGATTAACATTAGGCTCACGTTGACACCCATTAAAATTTTAATTTATTATTCTCTTTCTTCCAATCAACCACAATTTTTCAATAAAATAATATTACAAGTAAATCCAAAACTTTTTCTACTTTTTTAACCACACATTCGTCAAAAAATAACTATTCCAAAAATTATATTCTCAATAATGGTGGTCAAACGGTGGCTAGATTTGTAATAGTTTTTTGTAAAAGTTGATGGAATTTGTGGTTGAAAAGTTGTAATACCGATAAAATATGTGGTTAAAATTAATTATTCACTTTGACTTATATTAAAATCTACATTTTAATTTCAACCAAAACAGGGGCTAAATATAAATCTATATATGATAATAACACAACTTGTGCTTGACATTCACCAAGTCTTCACACCGAAATTGCAGCAAAAGGCATTCTTAAAATACGAATAATTTTAAAATTATAACATATTATAAATATCAAAAACCTAACCAATGTTTTGAAATTTCATCATGACATTGATTATATGTTTTGTGGGCAATACTCAGGGAGAAATCAAGGAGGATAAATATATTTTATATTAAGATCTATTCTTTAAAATCTTCTTATTATATTAAACGATAATTGTTTTATTTATCTTTGAAACAACTACTGGTATTTTTTTTTTAGCTGATTACTAGATTTGTACTATGACTTTTCTTAATGTGTCAATCTCAAGCAAGCTTTGATCAAGTCATACACTAGCTAGGTACGGAATTTAGTAATTTTACTTCAGGATTTATTATTTTTAAATTGAATTATTGGATCTTATATTAGTAATCGTTGCTTCGGTTCGAAAATTGGTTTTAATTAGTTTGTTTTACTAACTTTTGACCAATTATTTTAGTGGGTCCCGTTAGTTGGACAAAAGATTTCTTTAGCCGAGTGTATTCTACTCCATAAGTAGATTAATATAATATATTTATTTTCTCAAAACCAATTTAGGGTGAATGGGAAATTAAGGCCAAAAGGTGGCCACTTGAACTTGAAATAAATTGAGAATAAAAATTGGTGAAAAATTAAAAAATGACGATCCTATGTAGGAAAAGTAGAAGAATGGAAACCACTTTATATTGCTCAAGTTTGGGACTCGAGTTTGGACCGCAAGGGGTATCAATAGTCTTTAAAGGGGAGATGACCTACATACTAGTAGGTTGAGCCAAAGCCCAAACACGCATGCCATTGCTGTCCAATCGGCTCAGCATGGGTCATGGGGTTGGGCCAAGTTGGTATATTTGAATTATATTATTTTAAGCGACACGTGGCATCTTCTAGAAATTGACAGTTAACAGTTGAACTGCCTGTCCAAACGGGTTGTGTCTGTTGAAGACACAACTTTTCAACTTCTATCCTAGATTTTATTCATTCCAAATTAATTTTGATTTTTTTCTCTTGCAAATTATATTCATTCATTCCTGCATTATTCCATATTTTGCATTTCGAGTTTGTTGGATCTTGTATTTTGGAGTGCTACTATTACAAGTCAAGGTTGTATGTTGGGAGACGAGTGCCAGAAGACCATTGCACCAGTACGGAGCATTATCATCTTAAGAAGAAAGAGTCGAACTATTGTCTCGACCATTGTCATTTTATTTCGTTCATTTTTGCAAGTTGGTATTTTGCCCAGTTGCTTATTCATCATAAGAGATTATTTTGAAAATAAATTATGGTACTATAAAATCATTATTTGTCAATAATTTTAAGACGATAATTGCAAGTAATACTACATCTGTCATACCGCTAACAATGCTCACAGGGAAAAATTTGAAAAATTCGAGGGAGTTGATTTTAAGAGATGGCAATAGAAAATGCTGTTTTATCTCGTAACTCTGAATTTGGCAAAATTCTTGAGTGAAGATACTCCAACTATTAAAGAGGATGAAACAGATCCTAAAAAGTGAATAGCAATCGATGCATCGAGTCATGGTGACTTCTTGTGCAAGAACTACATCCTCAATTGCCTTGACAATACACTATACAACGTATACAGTTCGGTCAAGACAACTAAATTGCTGTGAGAATAATTGGAAAAGAAGTACAAAACAGAAGATGCTGGATTGAAGAAATTCGTTGTAGGCAAAATTCTTGGACTTTAAAATGGTAGATTCTAAAACAATGACGAATCAAATCCAAGAGCTACAAATCAACTTCCACAAAAAGGAAACGAGACTTGAATATCTGATTGTAAGATTGAGAATTGAAGAAGATAATCAAAATTCTGCGAATGCATTTGACAGGATAAGCAAAAAAAATTCTATCTAATAGCTTGAGGTTTTTAGTGGGTGTTTTAACGCACACAAACACATGTTTACCAAGCCATAGGGTAGTTATTTATCATATAAGATTTGGTAGTTTCTATTTGAGAAACAATACATTCCTTTTAATTTATGATAATGTAAAATGTGTTTAGCATAAAAAGGCAGTGAAATATCAACCGTTGATGTATAGCAATGTTTTGTGTATCAATAAAATGGGGAAAAAAACCTATATAATTGGCAGTTCTTTGTGTCTATGAGAAATATCAAGCCCTACGGTAGAGGTGCGTGGGGTGGGGTGTTATTTGGCTGCTAGAGTTACATACTGTTAGTTGAAATGTGTCATCCACGTGGGTTGACCCGACCCGATTTGCATGGAATGTTTTTTGAGGGATGAGTTGAATTTTTTATTTTGAAATTTAACCTCTCACCATCTATAACCTCCACACAACTTCCACTACAAGAAAATATTGCAAATTCGGGTTTCTTCATAGAGAGAAAAATAGACGAGGTGTGTGGCTTGATTTTGGAAGAGTAACAACTCAAATTTAGTTCTTGATTTTTAAAAACATCAAACTCCTTCCTTCGTGATTGAGTTTTTGACCAAGAAACAGGTACAAAGCGGCGTGGAAAGCAAGCTAATCCAAACCAAGTGATTCAAACTCGTTTCGAAATTTTAAGTAAGTTTACCACTCCAAACTCGGTAGAAAAGATGCAAGTACAATTAACACGGACAAAGAAATAAAACTAACTGTGCTACCTACCGAAGGCTGCAAGGATGAGGAAGCAGAACAACAGTGAAAGAAAGGTAGCCTTGTTGCTACCAAGAAGTCTAACCATAGCTATGTACTCTTAATTTCAAGTGTCCGTGACAATATACAAGCTAAGAAGATGTATCTACAGATGGGAAAAGTCATTATTCAACAGTGGTTTTTTCCATTTTTTTTCCCAAGTTGTTTGCACGAGTGACTAGAAAAACAAACTATGTATTTACTAATGAATGGCATCTTCATGGTTCGTCACATTAAGCGATGATCGGCTCTAATTCAATGGTAAGTATATTAATTTCTGCAATATATAACATGGTAATTGTAGGCAGATCACAGAAAGTTGAAAATGAGTTTGCATGTTTATGGTGGTTTAGATGTTAAGTCCCTGCTTGGTGGGGATTAAAATTAGGCTCACGTTGGCACCTATTAAAATGGTAATTCACTATTCTCTGTATCACACATTTTTCAATAAAATAATATTACACGTAAATCAAAAACTTATTCTTCTTTTTTAACCACACATTCGTCAAAAAATAACTATTCCAAAAATTATAATCTCAGGTAATGGTGGCAAACGGGGGCTAGATTTTTAATAGATTTTGATAGAAGTTGATGAAATTTGTGGTTGAAAAGTTGTAAGATCGATAAAATATGTGGTTAAAATTAATTATTGACTTTGAATTAGATTAAAATCTACATTTTAATTTCTACCAAAACAGGGGCTAAATATAAATCTATATATGATAATAACACAACTTGTGCTGGTCATTCACCAATTTTTTTCACCGAAATTGCAGTAAAAGGCATTCATAAAGTACGCGTGATTTTAAAATTAGTATGAGGTATTATAACGTATTTCAAATATAAAATACCTAACCAATGTTTTGAAATGTCATCGTGACATTGAATATATGTTGTGAGCAATACACACGGAGAAATCCAGGAGGATAAATATATTAAGATGCATTCTTTGAAATCTTCTTATTCTACTAAAGGATAATTATTTTATTTATCTTTGAAAAAACTGCCTGTATTTTTATTTTATTTTCTGAGCTGAGTATTATATTTGTACTATGAATTTTGTTAATGTGTCAATCTCAAGCAAACTTTGATCAAGTCATACACTAGACAGGTACGGGATTTAGTAATTTTACTTCAGGATTTATTATTTCTAAATTGAATTATTGGATCATACTTTAGTAAATGTGGCATCGTTCTAAGGTTTTGTTTCAAGTTCGTCGCCTATTTCAGTTTACGGTAGCAGTTGCACAAGGGGAATGTGATGATTAATGATAGTGTAGGAAGTTAAATCTATTGAGATTTGAGGTTGCATCTTAAAAGATCAATCTTGTTAGGAGGAATAAAATAAAATAATTATCCTTTAGTAGAATAAATCCAAAACATGTTTTATTAGGTGTGTTTTGGATTTTTCTTTTAGTTTAATTTCATTTCTGCATCACTCAATTTCTTGTACGTCAAGTTTCTATTGATTCACTGCCATGATCATGTGACATCTTTCCCTTTTTCTCTTTGGTATTCATGTTTATGCATCGAGGACAATGCAATATTAAGTTGGAGGATGATGGATTTTGTTGTGAATTGCATATTTGGATTTTGCTGTGATTTGCATCTGATTTACATAATTATCATGGAATTTTGTTGTGATTTCCTTACAATTAAAAAAAAATTTGAATCTCTGATTTGCTACATGTTTATGCTCTTGAATGAAAACATACACCACTGGGAATTAATTTTGTTTGTGAAAATCTAGATGTCATAACACTTGCTAAATTTTTCGTGCACACAAGCCTTGTGGTAAGATGGTGGTTTAACGCATGTAGCTAGATAAATCTCTTGCTGAAGTTTTTCTTGTGAGATACTTGGTGAGGATAAAGAGTCACAATATACTAAAATATGGCAATAAGCGTTTATTGATCTTGTGAATTGGAAACTCCTTTGAGAATACCATACATGGTTTGTGGTAAGATGGTGGATTACTTGGGAAATGATGAAAGTCAATTTAGGACTGACATTTGAGCCTTCAACATTTCTTTTTAATACCCCTAGTAGCCACTATGAGCCATACACATATATATCATTTTCTTCATGCATCTATGTTATCCATAGTTCTCCACATTGGAGTACGACTTTTGCACATATTTGTCCATCTTTTTACTTCCAAGTGTGTAGTGAGTATTTGATGTTTATTTGTGAAGAATTGAAGTAAGGAAATCACCAGTAGTTGATATGTACTCAAGTACGACGGCCGAAAAAAATGAAAAAGGCAAAAAAAACAAAAAAAAGATATGTATTCGATTTTGGGACTTGAAATATTGAGGAATTTGTTGATTGAAAGATGTGATGTATTGAGATATTTGATAAGATACATAATTATGTGTTTGGAAGTATTTAAATTTTATATCCATTCTTCTCGTACGATCCAACCTAAAATTCATTACAACCCTTTGTATTGACCGTTTTGATCCCAAGTAGGCCGTGGTAAGAAGTTGATGAATTCTCATTTAGTAGTATGCCTATCATAGAATCAATATTTACTTGTTACTTGTGCACAATTGTTTAAGCCTCCAAATTTGAGTGTTCATCTTTCTCAACTCCATAGAGAGAAACCCCACACTAAACACTTTGATACCCGTGAGTTATGGAGCTGAACCTTCAACTTAAAATATACTTGATATTGCATGTGTTAGGGTTGGCGGTAAGATGGCTATGGCTTGAGACACACTCACACATTTGGCATGAGTCTTTGACGTCTTGATAATCATGACATTGTTAATTTCGTGTGGTCTTGAGTTTGAAGAGGGCATGGCATGTGGTTAAATTAGAACTTAACAATTTCACCTCTAATATAGACCAGTCATTCATTCATCTTGCTCTACATTAAATTGCTAGAGACTAGCAATAAGCAAGTTGGGGGGGTGTGATAATAGCACATTTGTTACGTTTTTCACCCATTAATATTTGCGTTTCTATGATTATTTGACGTCTAAATGCACTAAGTACTTCTATATCTTGGTTTAGGTTGCAAATGGGTGAAAACGGTGGAAAATTGAAGAAAAGAGCAAAAAAGGACCAAAATGGAAGAAAGTGAAAGCTCGGGGACTAAAGAGAAAATACTCTAAACTTGTTTCTAACCTTGACATGAAGATTAGAGAGTATTAGAGGTCAATTGGATGAAGCAAGGAGTCAAAATGATGAAATATAGCCAAAACATTATCACATATCAACTTTCAAGTTAAAAAGTTTTGCAATGGCTTTCAGCCTCATATTGAGACCATTTTTTGACATGGAAAATGATCAAATTCAAAGATGGTATCTGAATCAAAGTTGTATCCCTTTGAGTTATATTTCTAACTTATTTTGAATTAGCTCAATCAGATACCTGTAGAAAAAGTTATGACCAAAATACCGAATGTTATTCAGAGACAAACCTGAGTGCACGAGCAAGCAAATTCTTTCGCGCGTGCACGGACATGAATAGTGCATGCGCAAGGAAATATACGGCACGTACGTACAGGAATTTTTTACAGACGAATCTCCAATTTCCTAATTTACATCAAACTCTTATGGAAACAACTTCTTTCTCGACTTTTCAACCCTAAATACAACGGCGAACACCCCATAAATGCCCACCATTGATCTCCTATCAGTTTTCTCTCAATTTTATCTCAAGAACTCCATGGAAGGCTAAAAATCTTGGTGAAGCAAAGGAGGAACTAAATCGGATTCGGTGATTTTAACACTTTTCATTAATTCTTTTGAGTTTTTCATGTTGTAAACAATTCAAGATTTAGATTTCCCACTCTTGTTGATATATTCTAAAATTGCTTTAATAATTATGAGATTGTTCATGGATTTAATCATGTTTCTTCCATTGTTGATTGAATTACTTATTGAATATCAATTTCAGTAATTTATTGGTATGATTATTTACTACTTTATGCTAAACATATAGGGTTGATTTGTAATCCGATTTCAATAAATAAATGTGGGAAATTGTTAAAGGAAATCTAATTCTTAGGATTACTTTTGAAATTAATTAGTTTGAACGATAAATTCTCCGATTAGAGCGCGAGGATGAAAGCCTCTAATTGTGTTATAAAAATGAACGATTGATGTTAAATGATCCGATCCGAATGAGGGAACTCCGATGTTTCACTGCCTTAATTCATTGACTTTAATTTCATTATTTCAAAATTGATATTAGTTTCCCTACATTGAGATTTTCTATATATTTTGAGAGAACGATAAACCTTTTGGAACCTTTGACAACTTTTTCATTTCCCTGTGGATACGACACCCAAAGCTATACTACAACACCGCGTAAATCTTTGGGTGTAATAAATTTTGGCTCTGTTGTCGGGGAGACGATACAAGAAATTAAGGGATTCAATTGTGAAATGGTGACTTCATTCCTTTCCGAACTCTTTTATTTCAATTTATTATTTTCTTTATTATTCTTTATTTTCACTTTTTTTTTTAATTGTGTTCATGAGCAGGTATCGAGGACAACGAGGAAGATCTTTGACAGACTTGATACAGAGTTTGAATCTTTTTTTAACCCTACTTTTGAATATGCATCTGTTAAAACTAACATTTCCTCACATAAAACACCATGTCTGATAGTGAGCATGATGCACCGTATAGAACTTTGCATGATTACCTGCACCCTACGCGTACATCTGCACCTTCATCTATTATGTTTTCACCCAATATGTCACGCGTAGATTTTAAACCTAGAATGATTCAACTTATTCCCAATTTCCATGGACTTGAAAATGAGAACCCGTATGTCCATATTATGGAATTCGAGTAGGTAGTAGCAACCTTCCATAATCAACATGGTACAATGGATGTAATTAGGCTTAAATTCTTTCTATTTTCTCTTAAGGAAAAGGCAAAAAGCTAGTTTTATTCATTGAGACCACGTTCGATTGCAACTTGGGCTGAAATGACCCAAATTTTTTTTGGCAAATACTTTCTCCACCACAAAACAACTGAGTTGAAAAAACAAATCTCTTCTTTTATCAAAATGGAGAGTGAAACTTTATATCAAGCGTGGGAAAGGTATAAAGAACTCCAAGCTCTTTGTCCCTACCATGGTTATGAGAGGTGGTGTATCGTCAGCTATTTCTATGAAGGGTTAACACCTAGAGAGCATCAGTTTGTTGAGATGATGTGTAATGGCGATTTCCTACAAAAAGATCCAGATGAGGCTATAGGATATTTATATTACCTTTTTTTCTGAAAAAGCCCATACTTGGACTGGACCTAGTGCCACTGAGAGTACTAATAGGTCACAACCCGCAAGTAACCCCACTAGCACAGGTATATACAATCTTAGAAAGGAAGATAGCCTTAGAGCAAAAGTAGAGGCCGTAACTAGAGAAATGAAATCCTATGTGCTAAAGACTCTAAATCTATACAGAATGTATCCCGTGTTGTGTCTAGTGGAAATTGTTTTGTGTGTGGTGGAACTGAACGTCCAGTGCAAGAGTGTCCCACTTACGCTGAGCTTCATTCTCTGAAAGCTACATTAAGGGGTGGCTGAATCACCCCAATTTTAGCTAGAAGTTTGATAATCAACAACATGTCCAACCAAATAGAACCTATGCTACACCCTCATCTCAAACTACATCTTCTAGGAACTCTTTAGAGGACACATTGCATACTTTTATAGAAGCACAAGGTAAAATCAACCACAAGTTTGAAACTTTGATTACCCAGGTTGTTGAGGAGAGCAAAGAGATGAAAGCCCACATATCCAAATGAACCAATGCTTTGGCTATAAGGGAGCGTTGGAAATTTTCAGCTCAAGCCCAACCAAATCTTAGAGGGCAACTTATGGTACAAACTTCTAACTCCAAAGAAACCAACTTTAAGGAAGTAAATGTCATAACCAATAGGTCCGGAAAGACTATAGAACCAACCAACAAACCTAGGGTAGAGGAGAGAAGCTCTAGCAATTCAGAAGATGACAGACCTATTTAAGAAGTAATGGAGACCCCGATTAGAGTACCTTTTCCTCAAGCTCTCAAGCCTACCTTAAAAGCCATTGAGCAACACCATGAAATTTTGGAACACCTTAAACATGTGAAAATCAATCTACCCCTTCTGCATGTGATTATCCAGGTCCCCACATATGCTAAAGTTCTTAAGGACTTATGCACTATGAAGAGGAAAGCCATGTTAAGAAAATCGCTTTCTTAACTGAGATGGTAGGTGCTGTAATTCAACAAAGAGTCCTACCAAAATATAAGGATCCTGGTTGTCCTACAATTTCTTGCATCATTGAGAGTTGTGAGTTTGTCTAAGCCTTTCTCGATTTAGGAGTTAGTGTTAATCTCATATCTTATGCTATTTATCTACTGCTAATCTTATGTGAGATAAAACCTACATCCATAGTTTTACAATTGGATGATCGGTCTACCATAAAACCTAGAGGAGTAGTTGAGGATGTTTTGATACAAACTGATAAATTGTATTATCTTGTTGATTTCCTAGTATTAGATGTAAAGGTTGATGTGAATGTGAACTCAAAAATACCTGTCATTCTTGGTAGACCTTTCATTGCTACAGCTAATGCTCTTATAAATTGCAAGAATGGTTTGATGAAATTATGACTTTAGAGGTCAATATTTTTCACATTACTAAGCAGCCTATGGAAGATGATGGGTGTCATCAGATGTACATGGTTGATGCACTCAGGAGGGAAGGAGCACATGCAACTATTGACTTTGACTATGTAAACTCTTTTCTTATACATTCTGAAATTCCAGGACATTGCCATAATGAAGAATATACTAACATTTGTGTTGTTTTTGTTAAATTTTAGGATTATGGGGCGTCGCCATGGCAACCAAAGTTGGAAGAACTGCTAACTAGGATCGGAGGACAGCAACCATCAAGCATTGAGAGTCCAAAATCGGAGCTGAAACCACTACCCCCGGACTGGAACATGTGTTCCTAGGACCAGGTGATACCTTTTCTTTAATTATTTCTTCAGAATTAAATGTGGTGCAAGGTAGACAACTTTTAAACATTCTGAATGAACATAAATCTGCATTAGGGTGGACTATAGCGGACATTAAGGGTATTAGTCCCTTAATTTGCTCACATAGTATTCACCTAAAGGAGGGAACTAATCCTAGAAGAGACCCACATCGTAGGCTGAACCCCACAATAAAAAAGGTAGTGAAAAATGAAGTGCTAAAACTGTTAGTTGCAAGAATTGTCGATAGTAAATGGGTTAGTCCTATACAGGTAGTCCCTAAGAAGTCAGGATTCACAGTGGTGAAAAATGAACTAGGTGAGAAGGTCCCTACAAAAACGTTGACTAGATGGCGCATGTGCATAGACTATAGGAAGTTAAATGCTGCCACTAACAAAGACCACTTTTCCCTCCCCTTTTTGGACCAAATACTTGAACGTGTGGTTGGTCATCCCTTCTATTGTTTTTTAGAATGATACTCTAGATACTATCAAATTGAAATAGCCTTAGAGGACCAGGAAAAGACCACATTCACGTGTCCTTTTGGTACTTATGCATTTCATAGTTGTTCCTATGCGGTCGCATAGACCATTAGAGCTCCTCCACTATGGATTCAGTAAAGGGGCATACGACCGGATACCTTGAACAACTATGCGGTTCCAACTTCTCCGTCCATTACTTGAATCAAGCTGCTCAATTTCGTTTCATCTCCCATGAATAACATGGAACTTGTCCATTTTCTTACCGTAATTAATGTTTCGTCCACTGTAGCTTGAGCAAGTAGTCCCACTACTTCTTTGAGCCGCTTCGCTCATGACCTAGTCATAGGCCTTCCTTAATGATCAATGGATCATTGCCCGAACTTGCCCTCGTATCATGGATCACATCTAAAAGTTTTAAGTTGTTTAAGCATGTCATGTGTATTTCATTTAAATATTATCTTTAACGCCTCTTTAAATGAATTCACAATTCTTTTTTTTTTTTAGTAAATCCATACGTCCACAATGTCAATATATAAGTGGCTGCAAAGCTTAAACTCACAACTTTTGCAAAACTTTGATACAATTTTGAACCATTGGATTCAAAAATTTAAACGGTTGAAGATGATTAAATATATTATTTAATTATTACCTTCAATAGATACCAGCTCATGCACGCAAAAAATGTGAAAAAATAATGAACAAAAATTCAACTTATTTATTAACGAAGAATTATGACAACAATTGACAGATTTTGAAGAAAATTTATTTTTGGTTTATTAAAAAAAAAAAAACTAATTTATAAAGTGTTTAATAGCAATCCGAAGAAAGAAAAATCGTAAAACTTGATTAAGGATGAAATTTACCTAGAAGCTCAAAGTGCAAGAAAGTTATTAATAAAAGGACACTGTTCTTCCTATCAAGCTATTTGACAAATAAATATGATAAATAATCATAATTCTTAACTTAAACTAATGTGAAAGCCTAGATCAATATTATTGAAACATTTAGGGCTCATTTAGTTTGTGTTTCAGTTCTTAGTTTTCAATTTCATAGACTTGGGTGAGGGGCAGGTGGATCATGTTTACTCCAGAAGTCATAGATGATTACTTTGGAGTAACACTATACAACATTATTCCAATACCTTTAGATCCAAACATGTCGGTGCTTACAAAAGTTCTATTTGGAAGGGACGATGCTTGGCCACTCCAAACAGATGACTTTGAGTACAATAAGTTGATAGCTTCTTTGATAATCCTCATGATTTTCATGTGCCACAACATAGATCCAGCACCCCGCGAGACTACGTTCAATCACGCCAAGGCTAGCCTCTTATGTCACTTGTTACGTGGGTTTAAAATTCATTTGGGAACCCATATTTATAGATCATCTCCACACATTGGTTTTCCTGAGCCTCACCAATGGGATTTATAGAGCTTCTAGTATACGGCTCCCACCTAGAAAGCAAGCTACTCGTGTAAGTGTCCCAATTACTGCCAAAACAGCTGCCAATTCAGGCGTGTCATTCAACAACACAGGCAAAAGCAAATCGATCATGCTACTTGTACAAAGTGGGTTGACAAACAGGGTTTACAAAGTGATGTTGCAAGAATTAAAAGACTTAAAAGTCTTTCCTCTATTCTTTAGTTAAATCAAGGTTTTCTATTTCCAATATAGGATGAGTTTGATGTATTTCTCCTAATAAATAGAAAAGTCAATTATACTCGTATTTATCAAAACAATTAATATTCTAATTTTCTTTTCTAATTTATTAATTTCTTTATTAATTCTGACTATATTTTCTATAAAATATAAAGGCACGGGTATATTTCTACTATTTTTCAGAAAATAATCAAGCACAGTATAAAATGATTTAATTTCTTCTCTTTTCCTGTCACAATTGATTTCTAAATATTGAATGATAGTAATTAAAACTTCATAAATATCATAAGTGCAAATATTAATGCAAGTATTTAACATAAATAAGAAAGATCTTACAATATTGAAGCAGAAGGTAAATGTAGAATAATATCAACGAGACTTCCCTCGAACTTGCTCCTATATGTTTGTATACTCAGATATAAGTGATCGATATTATTTGAGTTTAAGAAAGTGGGTCATGGTCCAATACGACTTCCGCACTCTTATTATGTTTCTCTCGACTCTTTTGCATATCTCGCAACGGATCACACGAAATCACAGTTTTCCTTTCAACTCCTTGTTAAAACATCACCTTGAAAGGTAACAGGGTTTTAATGACTTTCTCTAACAATGCCTCAAGTGCTAACACACGGCTAAACGGTAACAAGATACTTGCACAACCCTCAAGGTTTTCACCGTTGGAGTATAAGTAAGATAAGAGTTTTTGAGAAAACAACACGAATAGAAAGACAGTGTTTTCAAACAACTTTGATTTCATAAACACATCACACTAATATCTCTTACATAAGAGTATACATACATATTTCGGCTACACTCTTGGTACTTTCTCTAAAGAGATTAGAACTCCATAGAGATTACTTTGTGTGTGTTTGGTAGGGATTTTGGAGGAAGAATTGATTTTTGAATAGTGATATGATGGGAAATGTGTGGTTGAAAAAGAAGAAAAAGTTATTGATGTGATGGAAAATATTATTTTATTGAAGAATGTGTGGTTAAAAATGAGAATTGATTTGAAAATTGATTTTGAAAATCACAACCAAACAGGCTCTTTATTACAAGCTTCAAATAAAAGAGAGAAACTGAAATGGTTACAAGATTCGAAAAACTAGAGAGAAAGATAGTTTTTTACTTAAGGATGGGATGCCTTCTTCTGAGAATTAATCTTCCTTTTATAGACACAAAAAGTTCTCCAGCTATCCTTCATTATTATAGTGTTACTGTGTAAGATAATGAGAATCTTACTGTGGCCTAAAGTTCTTTGTCTTAACATGAAAAATTATTGAGGTGAAACCCCACAATTTTTCTTTATCAAAGTAAATCTGATAAAGTAGTGATAAAGGGGGTCCTCTACTTTTCCATATGAGACTCAAACCACTCATCCGGAAATTCCTCTAGATCTAGTGAGATTGGTGAGCCATCTTCTTCATTACTACAAAACTCACACTTATTGTTTGGATAATGCCAAAACTGTTCAACAGCTTATTTTTTATCTTCTGTGTCCCACTAGCATCACCTCCAAAAATATGATCACACCATAAATCAAGATAGTGTCAATCTTCTTGTTCAGTAGGTGCCACAACCTTACTGTAAATCAAATGGTTTTGTGATTCATACACACAAATATTCTGATTTTCTTCAATAACTTTCTGGATATGCTCAAATTGTTCCTTATATCCCTTGGCTCTACGGAAGGTTGTCATTTTGATAACATCTTCTGGTTTAGTTTCATGGATTTCACTCTTCTCAGGCTGAAGATGCTTGGAAGTAGTGGCAATCCTTATGACATGGCTAACTGGTAGTAGTCTATCTTCTTCATTATCCTATTCGGGACCGACAGAGAAAAAGCTGATATATATGTTCTTATGTTTAAGAACTTGGCAATACCTTTCAATAGCTCGGACTACTTCTTTTGGTAACAAAGAAATTTCTTTTAAAGATTCCGATAGGTAAATACAAATTATATTTCCCATTTCGTAAATAGCACGAACCCAATAAGTTGGGGCTCCTGGATAAATGTTAACTTTGTTGTAGGTTCCATATGTTAGCGTTTTCATCCATCCTCCTAGACTGGTAAACCAGTAGCAGGCTAGATTGAACAATACATATGCAAGCATAAAATCGTCCTTATTTTTTATGTCCATAATACCATGAGTGTTACAAGTTTTGATGATATTTGAGCTATTAAGCTCTGGTATGAAGATACTATCCTTTGTAAATATTTTCTGTTGTGAAGGAGACAAAGTAATATTCTCTCTAACTGAAAGTTTATGAAGCTTTAATGCTTCTGGTTCAATATTGGCACAAATGCCTTCCGAATTATTGGCACTAGGGCCTCCAGACAATATAGCCTTGTTGGCTTTCTCAGATATCGGCTTTACAACAGCCATTTCCATCAAGGTTATCTTGGACTCTATCGCAGCAATCTTTATTTTCGTCTCGAACTTCAATGCTTCGAGCTCCTTCTTGATTTGCTCCATTCCTGGTTAAGAAATCTGGAATAAAATTGTCTTTTCCTAAAATATGGATAATATCAAATTTAAATGGTGCAAACCACATTTGCATTCTAATATGTGGCCTTTCAGCTGCACTTGTCCCAAGTTTATTTGTTAATAATGGTTTTACCTGAGTATTATCTGTTCCAATAAGAAATTTCTTAGGTAGCAAGTATGGTTCGAATTTTGCTACTCCTTTCTTAGCTGCTAAACATTCTTTTCGATTAATGTCATACCTGGTTTCGGCATCTTTGAATGTGCCTGAAGTATAAGCAACAAGCTCTTCTAGACATTTACACAATGGATTACAAATAAACTCTTTATGATTTTCTTTTCTTTTAAGTATTGCTCCCCAATGTAATAGAGATGTATCAGTTTCTAAAATAAAGAAATCTTCTTTATTTGAAATATTTAATTCAGGTAGATTTTCACATATTTTCTTAATTTTGTTTACCATTTCTACATCTTCTTGTGTCCATTCCCATACAACTCCCTTCTTCAGTTTTTTGGTGAAGTGGACTTTATATTTAGCACAATTTTTTATAAATTTTTCAGAATAATTTAATAATCCGATAAAGCTTTGCAATTCTTTTTTGTCTCTAATCACTTCTGGAAATTTCATAATCTTCTTACCAATATGAGATTGTTGAAGTATTTTTTCTTCTGTAAAAATATATCCTAAGAATTCAATTTTAGTTTTAGCTATTTCTGCTTTTCTTTCTGATAGGGCTAATCCATACTTATTAGCAATATAGTTGAACTTCTTAAGATGTTCAATATGTTCTTTTAAATTTTTACTATGAATAAGAATATCATCTACATAAACAATGCAAAAATTCTTTATTGGTCTAATGATTTTATCCATTCTTTGTTGGAATATTGCATGTGCATTCATTAATCCAAATGGCATAACATTCCATTCGAATTGTCCTAATGGATTAGGGGTAGTAAAACTAGTTAAAGGCTTTGAGGCTTCATCTAATTTTATTTGCCAATATCCTGATTTACAATCAAATTTAGAATATATTTTACTTCCTTATATTTGTTTTATTAACAAATCTTTTATTGGTAGCTTATAACTATTTGGTTTTGTTTTAGAATTTAGTTCTCTATAATCAATTATCATTCTAACTTTTCCTCTTTTAATTTCACTATGATTTCTAACCATAAATGCTGGACTATTATATGGACTAATTTATTCTCTTATCACTCCTAATTGTAAGAGCTCTTTAATTTGTACTTCAAATTCTTTTTTATCTTCTTCGCTATAAGGAAATTGTTTTCCTGATATCTTAGCATATGGGATTTTTAGTTCAATGGTTGCCATATGTTTATCTTTATCCCATTTAGCTAGAGGATGTTCATGATAACATTCTTTTAGTTCTATTTTAACCTTTTCTAATTCTTCTTCTAAGTTTTCAATTCTTAATACTGGAATTTTTTGTTTTTGATTAATTTTTGTATAACATCCACCACGATTACCTGCAGAACTCTGATGTCTAGGTCTATGGTGAATAGGTTGATGTGCAATTCCAATAGCTTTATATATTTTTGGTGTTTTAATTTTGTGATTACAAGGTATAGTAAATTCAAAACTATCCTTATATTGTGTAAATGGGCTATATAAGATAAAATTTTCTCCTAAAAGGATATCACATCCAATTTTATCTGTTGCATATATTCTAGGAATAAAACATTCTCTATTTCCTATAATGATAGGAACATTTTCTACAAAATCTCTATATATTTCTACAATATCGCTTGCTGTTTGACCATAAGTTGTTTTCTTATAATCTCTTTTATAATAATGTTCTGGGAACACATTTCTGTTACATAGGCAAATACCTGATCCAGTATCAATTATGGCATGAAACTTTGTCATACAATAGTCTGGTAAGTTGAGAGTTATCTCAATATATGGACTAAGTATACTAATTTTGATTGATCTGATTCCTTATTTCATATAAATTGGTTCTTTGTTTTTAGTAATTCTAGGAATCATTTTTTGTTTGTCTTCTATAGTTATTTGTAGAGTATTCTTTTGTATATGAAATGGTGAAACTTTCTCAAGAAAGTTCATTCCAAGTAATATTGGACTAGTATCTTTTCCTTTTATATAATCTTTATGGATTTTAATATTTAATTTAAATTGTTCTCCTTCTATATCTGTGAAACTTAGTTCCAGATTAACAAATGTTTTAATTTCGTATTTAATTTCGTGATAATCGGTAAGAGTTATTCCTTGTGATAAATTCTCTTCTGTTAAATGTTCTACTAAGTCTGCTCTTATTGACTAGTACTAGATCCTGTATTAACAAGGGCTATAATTTCTTCGTATTTATTTTGATTACCGATATATTCTGTTAGGATAAGGAAATTATCTTCTGCACATCTTCTAAGGTCAATATCAATACTATTTCTAGGCATTATTGGATAATTTCTACTTGTAGATGGTCTTCTAGAGCTTGAGAGTTCTCTAGTACTGATACTTCTTTCTATTCTTCTGCTAGGCATTCTAACAAGAAGTTGTCTAGATGTATTTAAGGTGACTAATCCTTGATTTCCTATATTATTGTCTATTCTTCTAAATTGCTGATGAAAATCAGGCAATATGTATTGTGGTAATGAAATGTTATTATTACTTAACATTCTTGGCGGTGTAAATTATGCTAGATCTTTAAAGTCTTCATGGATTTGTATGAAGTCTCCTGAGACTTTATTGATTTCTTTTTGGTGTGTAGTAGTAAAAGCATATAAAGCTTTACAATGTAAAGTTACTGCTTTACTTCTTGGTGGCATTATTAATCTATCTATTTTATGATATAGATTTAATCCTAGACTTAAGTTTTCATCCAATAAAGACATGGAAAATCCAGGTTTTATAGTAAATATAATTTTCTTATATACTAGATTTCCAGATACAACTCCTAATAAGGCATCCATAGGATCATGAAGTATTCTGTTATCCATCAAGTACATTTGTATATGAATATACATTCATTCTCTAAAGTATCCTTTAACCATGATTTGTACTCCTCTAATCACAATATTTTTTAATATTTCTCTAGTTGAGGGTTTTATCTTAGCTAATTCTTTATTAACTCATTCTATGGTTATTAGAGGTATAGTAGTGTTACCTTTAATATTTTCGATGTTAATAGGTACTTCATCATATTTGGCAATATATATGGTTTTGTTAAACCAATGTTATATTGGTCTTACAAAAACATCTTTATCTTTTAAAGATATTTTTTTTTCTTTTATGGCTCCATACCTTTCTTCATCAAATATAACTGTTTGTGACGTTCCTTCTTCATTATCTAAAGTATTCTCAATGGTTTCCATAATTTCTTGATTCATGTAAATTTGTTCAAACTCTGATTCTTCAATTTCTTCTATATCAAGCTCATAGATTGAGTTTGTTTCAGATAATTCGTCTAAGTCTTCGATTATTTCATAATTTGAGTCAGATTCTATTTCTTCCATTAATCTAATGGCTTTAACATTTTCTCTTTTATTTCTATTAGGACAGTTGGGAGATATATGCCCTATTTCATTACATGTAAAACATTTACATTTTTTATAAAATTCTTCTTTAGATTTCTTTTGAGGTTTCTTATGTTGGTTATATTCCTTTTTTCATGGCTTTTTCTTCTTGAAATATTTCTTGTGACTCTTAAATCCTTTATTTCTCTTCCAATGTTTAAGATATTTCTTAAATTTCTTTTTATAAAATGGTTTGTAACAACTAAATTGTAGTACTACTGCTATTTCTTCATAGTAACATAAACTAGCTTTCTTACCATGTTTCCTAAATAAGTGTTAATATATAGATTTTTTACACCATTCTGATATTTTTTTTTAGCGAATGAAGTTCTCATTCCTAAGGTGTCAGCTCTATGATTAGGATCTTCCCATTCTATTTTATTCCAATAAGTTTGGTAATCTTCAAATAATTTTTGACCCCATGGCCAAGGTAGTTTAAGAAAATATTTATTAAGTAGTTTTTTTATCTTCTTCTGATAGATTCCATTCTTTTATGAATTTAGATGCTTTGATATATATCTTTTCGAATTTCTTAGTATATTCGTCTAATTCACACATATCACAGATTTTTAATAATTCAATTTCTCTTTCTGCTTGTAAGGCTTCTTGAGTGATCATATCTATTTTAGTTTCTGGTATAACTTCTCCTAAAAGTAAGTATCTAAAGAAATTTTACATTCGTTTTAAAATTTCCTTAAAGTTTTCAGCATCTAAGCTTTCATTGCTATCTATAGTAGTTGTAGATTTTTCTCCATATTTAATTTGATTTTTAGCTTCTTTAGAAGTTCTTCTCCAGATATCTGAAGTGATTCCTCTAAAAGTATGGATTATAAAGTTGTATACTTGAGTGGTATTCCATTTATGAAAAGCGACCCCTAAATCTGTAGCTTTTGCCCATGAGTCAATTTCACTTTTATTATTACTATCATCAACATCTAGCCATATTCCTGTTGTAGGAATTTGTTCAGTAAATAATTTAACTGGACTGTTATCCCTAAGGTGTATAGGCTTAGTTGACTTAGTTCTAACTCTTTTTCTAAAATTGTAATTTTCTCGTTCTTCTGTTAATCCATGTTCTTTCATCCATTCAAAGTTCTAGTCATCAGATTCGACTTGAGTCCAATCATTAGTTCTACTTGTTTCTCCAACTAATGTTTGTGTTTCAACTTGTTGATTTAAAGGTGGAGTATTAATTTCAGTGGTTTCTTCTTTGGATGGATCATGCATATAAATATTCTCAGTCTGAATAGCTAATTGTTCTAGACTCTGTTTACAAGCTTCTAATTCTTCTCCTGTAACTTCATAGAATTTAGTTTCTAATTATTCTATAACATATGCCGGTAAAGGTAGTTCAATTGATGTATAAGAATCCTTAAATTTTGATTCTTTAAATTTAGATTTAATTTGTTTATATAGGATTTTTGGTCCTATTTTAATATTGTCATTCACAATTTCCAAATTAGACTCGATATTTTTTATATGAGTTAAAATATGTTGGTTTAAAATATCCGTTTCTCCTAAAGGTTGAGCAAAATTATTATATTGGTCTAAAAATTGATTTATAATAATATCTTCTTCTTCATTTTCAGAAAATTCATCTACTAAAATTTGTAATCCCTTATTTTTTATTTCTGCTAAATGTCGAGGACTATTTACTTGTTTTATCTCTTCACTTAGAGATTTATATTTAATACTTAAATTTATTGCTAATTCGTGTAATTTAATTCGATTAGTATGAGTTAAAATATTAATATTTTGTAATTCTTTTAAAATCATCTTATCTTTTCCATTCATTTTAAAAAATTTCTTTAGTTTCGTTACTAGGCTCTAATACCAATTATAGGGGTAAAACAATTAAAATATAGAGATAAGGGTATAATGGACAATAACTAAAACATATAAAGAAATAAATAATAAGATAATGGACAATTCAGTCTCATCCGTCAATTAAAATTCATCCAAACCGTACACCTAATTTTGTCAACTATCTTTGTCAACAAACTTGGTACAAATAGATTAATTCAAAGTAAATGCATTAACCGACTGATAAGTGCATTTTATACGCTTATTCGAGTCTTGATTCTTATTTATTTATTATTATTTTGAGCGATTATCTACTTAGTTTAGGTTAAATTTGGTTAATTGTAGGTAAAACTTGAATTGGACAAGTTTGGATGATTGTATTGAAGCTGTACAAAATTGACGAATTGGGGACCAAAATGATCAAGCCATGAAATAGAGGACCGACCATGCAAATAAAGAGGACCTAGGATGCACAAGACTTATTGCGGAGGACCAAAATGCACTTAAATATCAAACATTCTAGCTTTTGTGGGATTCCTAATTATACTCAAATTCCACATTGAAGATGCTTTAGGACTCATTTTTAGAGTTATTCTATATTTTCTATATATAGTTTTCATCGTTATTTTTTATGGGATACATAGTTTTAGAGAGAAAAAACACATATCAAGATTTCGAAACTAGGTTATTAACTATTTTTTTATTATTATTTTTCTTTCATTAATATGAGTATCTAAATCATTAGTTAGGACAAATAGTTTAATCTATGTGTGACCCCTTAATTTAATTTTCAAGATTCTAATTCTTACATTTCATGTCTTGGCTATATTTATGGATTTTAATGCTTTGAATTACTTGGCCAATAATTCAATGAGTTTGTGAAATCTATTACGAGTCGAGATGTGAGTTTTAGGTTTACATCATATAGTAAAATCCGAGAACTAGTATAAAAGTGTAGAGATAAATTTTCTAATTAATGCTGTCGTTAAATGGATTCTTAGAAATTTACGGTGTTTAAATGTGTATCCAAGTTCACATAGAGATATATAATAGACTCAGTTGAATAGAATCAATTTGAACTCAAGAGACGTAAATTAAATACTGTAGAATAATTCGACCAAACACTATATTAGTAATGAATCTTGATTAAATAATTAAACTAGATCCACAAATGAAATTGTAAGTCCTCACATCCACATTCATACTTTTTGAACCCGAATTTGAAAGATTGTCCATTGATTTATTTTGTTTAATTAGAATAATTAAGATAAATAATCATGAACCATATTATTTATTTTTTGTCAAATTTTAAAAATAGTAAATTAAGTATTAAACTAAAGTCTTCAAGGGAACGATCATTCAGACTCTTAGGTCCACTTTATTACTTAATACGATCAGTATACTTGCAAGATATAAACTTGTTACGATCAGAGGTGAAGTTTTCTATTATTTGTCAACTTGGAACCTCATAGGTCATTAATGGAATTGTTTTAGGTCAAACAACAACAGACAATGGGATTATAGCCTAATTTATTATTTTTTTTTTTAATTTCATATGAGTAATTTTTTCTTTATATGAAACATTCTCTCCCTTAAGCTTTCTAAATGACCCATGTAACAAGCTTTCAGCCGATGACTCCCAAGTCAAATGACCATAGGGCACCAGGTTGTAAAGACCCTTGCAGGCTTAATTGCTCGAGTCATAAAGGCTACGAAGAGAAATTTTCAAATAAAATATTTTTTTTTATGCCTTGATTAGTGCAATGTCCCTCATTAAACACTTATTCAAGTAAACCAACCTTTAATTTAAGATTTTTACCAAATTGCATCCTATTGACCTTAGACAATCCACACAAGATTTTTAATTTCACACATGGAATCCCTATTTATCTCAATATCTCCATACATCAGTGAAATCTCCCCAAACTATTCTAAATTTGGTCTAAGAATGTAACATTTAGTGATTTTGGGTTTAGCATCTATGGTCCACTATTTCAATCTATCCAATTATGAAATCAACTCATTCCTACATAATGCTTAACTCAATTCACGTGCTCAATATATATCAAATTTCACATGGAAAAGCAAAAAGTAATCTAAGTATGCAACTTATTCATCATTCATAGATCAATTTATAATTCAATATATTCATCATTGCCAGCCAGGCCAACTAACTCACACAAGCACACAAAATGAAAATATTTTTGAAATTTTTCAGTTTTTTTTTTAATATTAAAGCACACAAAAACAAAAAGAACACTCACACAGAAACACAAAAATAAAATGAAAACTCATGTTTTCCACCCCCAAACTTAAACTAGACATTGTCCTCAATGTCTTTAATCCTAAATTCGCATATAAAGGGGTGGGGAAGAATATGAAGAAAAGACTCCCCTGATATGGCGTGTAATTCCATGGCTATCTTTCATATTGCTCAGTTGGCTCCTTAATCAATGTTGGTTAAATGTTCCGCGACGTCATGTTCCTGAAAAGTCAAATAAGGCATTAAAATCAAATAACTGGAACATATGTTACTTAGCTCTAACATCTAATAATCCAACTAACTTATCAAAGGCCTAAGGGGAAAACGGGTAAGGTTGATGAGTCCCAAATAAAAATAAACTAAACTATCCTAAAACTTAAAAGACAAAATAAATAAAAGGGAAAAAAGCTTGGGTTGCCTCCCAAGAAGCGCTTCTTTAAAGTCATTAGCTTGACTTGTTGCATAAGTGTTTCATGGTACTTTGAATATGGCTTTGGATGTTCTGCTTATCTTGCTTAATATGACTTTGTTCCATATTGCATTTTTCCTCCAAATTTTAGCATTGCTCTTCTCCATGTAGTATGACTTTTCCTCATTACCCATTTCGAACTCAACAATATACTTCAATCTCTTCATAAGGTTTAATCACAAAATCCACTTTTGAGCAAACGATGAAGTCGAGGATTTCCTCTTCTTCGAATGTTGCACGTTCTTTTTCGCCAGTTGTGATTAATTTCTCGATCTTTTCAGGCTTCTCTTCTTTGATTGAAGTTTTCTCAACGTCAACGTCCATGTTCAAAACTTCCGGCAAAGAAACAATGACATCTTCATGGAAAGTCTCTTCCTCTTGTTGTATTTGGTTGAAGTTTGGTAGATCTGATTCTCTTAATTGATGTTCTTTAAGCCATGGACGAAATAATATCATTGGCAAATCACCCGTGTCAAATTTGTGTGAGAGAAATAATGAAACAGGCAAGTTCCTGAGGACAGTTTCATCAATTTCACATTCAGCTCTTAGCTCTCGTAGTCGCATTCTTATAATGACATCTCCCATAAGCATATCTCCCTCAGCAATTCCTTGAGCTACCAATTGTTGTTGCCTTATGATGTAGTCACATACGAGCATATTGTCAAAATCAACATTGGCCATCTTTTATCCTGAAAAAGAATAAAGAAAAACAAACTAAAATAGAAAAAGAAAAATAGGTAAATAAATAAAAGAAAATAAACAAATCAAGTAATAGTTAAAATAAATAAATAAATAAAGACTAAAAGTAAATAGTCCCCGGCAACGGCGCCAAAAACTTGTTGTCGATTTTTATATCCCGCAAGTGTACGGATCGTGACAAGTAATAAAGTGGACCTAAGAGTCCGGATTATCGTTCCCACGAGGACTATACTTTAGACTTAATCTATTATTTCTAACTTTTATTTGATATAAATAAACAAGAACAATGATTGGTTATGAATTCTTGAATTGAAATACTTGAAATTAAATTGAATACAGAAGCGATTGATTGGAAATTCAAAGGATAACGGATATTAGGGCGGAACAATTTCACCTATTTATCACCTTTACTCCTTAAATCAAGATTCATACAATCTAAGGTAGTGTTCGGTCGAATTCTTCTATTATATTCAATTTACCCCTCTCGAGTTCTCATTGAGCCTATTTAACTAATTCAATTCCATATCTCTATGCAAATTGACATTTAGTTAAACGAAACATCGGTTCTAAGAATTCAATTATGACCGCAGCAATTAACATAGGTATCTCTACACGTTATGCCAATTTACCGGAATTTACTACTCGGTCTAAACAACAATCCGCATCTCTACGTAATTATTGTTCACGAAATCATTTAATTAGTGATCAAGTAATTAAATGCATTGAGAACATAGCAAAATCGACACATATGCATTGAGAACATAGAAAAATCAACACATCAAATAAAAGCACAAGAATCTCAATTTAAAGAAATAAAGGATCCCAATTGGTTACATTGTTCGCCCTAAATTAGATTTAACTACTCATGGGAATGAAAGAAAAATACAAAGTTATTATAGAGTACATCACCGGGTTTAGAAGAATAATGTAGAAAAAGAATCCAATCTTGCACCAAGATCTTCTTCCAACTCCCATTGATGCTTCAAAACGTGGTTTGGGCGATGTTTTTCTCCTTTGAATTCCGCCTTTGAATCTCCAATTGTATATACTTTCCCTCCCAATGAGTAGAATAAATCCTTTTGATGTGTTCTTCCTTGAATTCCTTCCCAAATCTTCAAAGTTCCATGTGTTTGTGTTGTTTGGAACTAAGGTGGGAACTCCCCCCTTTTTCCCAAGCCTCCTTAGGTCTATTTATACTTTCATATCCGTTCTTGGCCAATTTGGAGTCTTTTTGTGGAGTTTTCGCGGCCCAAACAATAAAAACCTAAAATCTGTGGCGGCGCGCGATGCTTGAGCGCTATGGGACAGCGCTTGAGCACTGAAAATCTGTTAAAAATCCATTTTCTGGCTAGTTCAGCACTTGAGCGCTGAGTGTGTAGCGCTCGGGCGCCAAGTTTCTGTCCACTTTGCGTCTGTTTCAGTAATTTTGTCATAACTTTTCCTTCCGATGTCCGATTGAGATGATTCAAGTTGCGTTAGAAAGATAACTCGAAGGACTACAACTTTGATAGAAATAGATCTTCTTCAATTCGAACTTTGTCTAGGCCAAAACTGCGTCTCAATCTCCAACTAAAATTTAGACATCCTTGTGCGGTTGGAAATTGATTTGTTTTCACTCCTTTTGATCTTTCGTTGCATCCATTTGACCTCTAGCATTCTTGAATCTTCATCGTGAGTTTCGACACAACTTTTGTGTATTTGCACTTTAACCCTCAAGCTTTGGATCTTTCCATTTTTTCGCCATTTTTTGCATTCTTTTCTCCAATTCTTCATCATCCATCGAGTTTCACCTAATAACACATTATATTATAAATTAGGCTATATTCCCATTAAAAGAACCACAAAATGTCATAATTTGGAGCCCGAATAAATGTATAAAATACACTTATCAAAAGTCCTAACAAATATAGAATGCATTTCACAGGATAAGCAAAAAAATTCTATCAAATAGCTTGAGCTTTTCAATGGGTGGTTCAACAGACACAAAGCACATGTTACCAAGCCATAGGGTTGTTAATTATCATATATAATTTGGTACTTTCTATTTGAGAAACAATAAATTTATTTTAATTTATGATAATGTTAAATGTGTTTAGCATAAAAAGGCAGTGAAAAATAAGTGAAACATCAACTGCTGATGTATAGCAATGTTTTCTGTATTAATAAAATGGGAAAAAAACAATGTAATTGGCTGTTCTTTGTGTCTATAAGAAATTTCAAGCCCTAGAGTAGAGGTGCGTGCGGGTGGGGTTATTGGGCTGCTAGACAAATACATACTAACTGTCGAAATGGGTTGCTCATGTGGATTGACCCAACCTGAATTGCATGGAATGGTTTTTTATTAGGGAGGAGTTGAATTTTTAATTTTGAAATTTAACCTCACACCAACTATAACCTCCACACAACTTCCACTGCACCAAGAATACATGAAAATAATGCAAAATCGGGTTTCTTCATAGAGAGAAAAATAGACAAGGTGTGTTGCTTGATTTTGGAAGAGAAAGAACTCAAGTTTGGTTCTTGGATTGTGAACATCAAACTCCTTCCTTCATGATTGAGTTTTTGACCAAGAAACAGGTACAAAGAGGTGTGGAAAGCAAGCAAATCAAAAGCAAGTGATTCAAACTCATTTCGAAATTTTAAGTAAGTTCTACCACTCCAAACTCAGTAGAAAGCATGCAAGTACAATTAACATGTACAAAGATATACAACTAACTAAGCTACCTACTGAGGGCTGCAAGGATGAGGAAGCAGAACAAGAGTGAAAGAAAGGTAGTGCTGTTGCTACCAAGAAGTTAACCATAGCTAAATGCTCTTAATTTCAAGTGTTCGTGATAACATGCAAGCTAAGAAGAAGTATTTATAGATGGAAAAGTCATTATTCAACAGTGTTTTTTCAATATTTTTCCCAAGTTGTTTGCAAGAGTGACTAGCAAAACAAATTGAAAATGATATGTATTTAGTAATGAATGACATCTTAATGGTTCATCACATTAAGCGATGACCGGTTCTTATTCAATGGTAAGTATGTTGGAATTAATTGATAAATTGTTAAAATAATTAAATGTAATATTTAATTATGTGGGTCATTGCAATTAATTTGGTTGAATTGGAAAAGTCTTCCATATAGGCCCATAAGTTGATAAGCCCAATTTTAAGTGTCTTATATATGGTAAAGAATCCCACATCGAAAGTTTACAAGAAAAAAAGCTTGTTTTATATAGTGGGATGTGTGTACAAGTTATAATTTAATAAGTGGTTTACAACTTAGCTAACTTGGCCAGCCAAAGGCTAGCAAACTAGCCACCACTAGAGTGGTGCTTCGCACCACTCGCACCTGGTCTCGTCCCTGGCCTCGGCCCGAGCACGTCGCAAAGTTCGTATTGGGCGCTTTAGAGGCGTACTTTGCACTTCACACGTAAGCATCGTCGCAAGGAGCTGTGGAGCCTTAAAATTTTCAGAAATGGACTCATGGTTCGATAACATGGCAACCTAAGTGGCACACACATAATAGGTCGTGTCATTTCATCCTGTGTTGCAGTTGGTTCAGTTGGATGTACGCGTGGCATCTGCATGGCTGGTGACTGTTTAGAAATTGGTGAATCGGCATGATGAATGGACACTACACTTCATGGTTAAATCTGGGGATCAGATCATGAAACAGTGCGATCCAATGGCTCAGACGTATCAGACCAAGTGGAGCACTAGTTCATGAAATGTTACACACCCATTCAATGTGACACTTCGATCTCTATATATAGAGACCTTCAGATTCCATTTTTGTATATCAAATCAATTAATATATTATTGATTTCTAAATTCCTTCTCTCTCTATATTCTGCAAAAATTCCTTCAATATTTTCGTGGTTATTCTGTTCGAGTACGTTCATTCTTTGGTTCGACCGATAAAGTTGGTATTGTGCAATATCGACTTCGAAAGAAGCGTTGTATCTTGGGACACAGACGTTCATAATCTCGTTTGCATGTTGTTGGGAGGAGAAATCTATATTAAGGAGATTTGTCTTGGCATACCTCACTTCATCTTCTGCTTTTATTTTCTATTATTTTTATTTGTTCTTTCGATTACGATAGTCGAATTTTCGACAACAATCTTAAGACAGACTTTTACTTTCTTTCTTTCTTCTACATTTCTCTTTTTAATTATTTTCTGTAATTGTGATTTTACAGAAAATGACTAGTACTATTGATAATAATACTAGTGATGTGATTGCGCCAAATTCTGGTTCCAATCAATTTCTCATGCCACTTGCTTCACAACGAGAAATCGGAAAAATTCAATGGCACGGATTTCAAGCATTGTCAATAGAAGATGCTATTCTATTTGACAACGTTGAACTTGGTAAAGTTTCTACGTGAAGAATGTCCCGCACAAATATCGGAGAATGCTACTAATAAAAATACTCAGTTATCCATTGAAGCATGGAAACATGCAGATTTCTTATGCCGTAATTACATTCTCAATAGATTGGATAACACCTTAAAAGGTGTGTATTGTGACTACAAAATGGCTAAAGAACTATGGGAGTCTCTTGATAAAAAATACAAGACGGAAGATGCTGGAACGAAGAAATTCATTGTCGGTAAATTTTTGGATTTCAAGATGACTAATTCAAAGACAGTAATGAGTTAAGTTTCAAGCGATGCAAGTTCTACTTCATGGTATTGAAGCTAAAGGTATGACTTTGAGTGAGTCTTTCCAGATTGCTGCTATAATCGAGAAACTACCTCCACTATTGAAAGATTTCAAAAACTATCTCAAGCATAAAAGCAAAGAGATGAAGATGGAGGATCTAATTGTTCGATTTCGCATTGAAGAAGACAACCGGGCTGCAGAAAAGAAGAATAATGTACGCAACATGCAAGTATAGGATAACATGGTAGAAGACTTGAAAAGGAAGTATTTTGGCTCATCCATGGACAAAGAAAAAGTCAACAATGCAGAACGGTTCAAAGGAAACTGTTATATTTGCGGGAAGCCAGGACATCGGGCTAAAGATTGTCGAAACAAAAAGAAGGATACACCGAAGATGAAACCGCCCGAAGCCAATATAACTGAAGTGGATAATCTTTCTACAGATGTTGCAGACATCAACCTGTCTGCTGTTTCGGAAGTTAACTTGGTATCTAATACCAAAGATTGGTGGTTGGACACAGGAGGCACTTGTCACATCTGTACGAATAAGGGTCTATTCTCTGAATATAAGACCCCGAATGATAATGAGTGCCTTTACATGGGCAATTCTACAACGTCCAAAATTGAAGGGATTGGAAAGGTTATTCTGAAATTCACATCGGGGAAGGAATTAATGCTGAATGAAGTTGTACATGTGCTAGATATCAGAAAGAATTTGATTTCATTAGCTATTCTTAGTAAAAAAGGATTTAAAATAGTGTTTGAATCTGATAGATTTGTACTTACTAAGGAAGGCGTGTACGTTGTTATTTACTTGATGGTCTATTTAAGGTCAATGCTGTTGTAGTGGACAAAAAATCCACATATTTGTATCCACAAATTATTAATAAAACTAATACTTTTATTTACTTGCTTGAATTTTCAAATTTATGGCATAGGAGATTAGGACATGTAAATCCTGCTTCCTTACGAAAACTTGTAGGTTTGGGTCTTATACCTAAACTTGAATCCAAAGACAAACATAAATATGAAATTTGTGTTGAACCAAAATTTGCTAAAAAACCTTTTAATTCAATTGAAAGGTGTAGTGAATCGTTAAGTTTAATACATAGTGACATTTGTGATCTAAAATTTGTTCAGACTCGAGGTAGTAAAAAATATTTTATCACGTTTATTGATGATCACAGTAGGTATTGCCATTTTATTTATTACGTAGCAAAGACGAGGCATTGAAAGCATTTGTTACTTACAAAATCGAAGTTGAAACTCAACTTGGAAAAACAATTAAGGCATTAAGGTCCAATAGAGGTGGTGAATATTATTCGTCCGTGTTTAATGAATTATGTGCTAAGTTTGGTATTATTCACCAAACAACAGCCCTTTATACTCCGCAGCAAAATGGAATTGTTGAGAGAAAAAATAGAACTTTAAAAGACATGGTTAATGCTATGCTTACAAGTTCTGGATTACCACAAAACTTGTGGGGGAAGCAGTATTAACTGCTAACTTTATTCTGAATAGAGTTCCCCACAAGGAAACTGGTTCAATACCTTATGACATATGGAAAGGAAGAATGCCTTCCTATAAATACTTAAAAGTTTGGGGGTACCTAGCTAAAGTGGCTATTCCACCTCCTAAAAGGATTAAGTTGGGTCCTAAAACTATTGATTGTATTTTTATAGGATATGCAATAAATAGTAGTGCGTACAGATTTCTTGTCCATAAATCTGATATAAGTGACATTGATGTCAATAAATTAATTAAACCTAAAACAATTATTGAATCTAGAGATGCTGAATTTTTTGAAGATGTCTTCCCTAATAAAAGAGATATTGTTGAGAATACTCGAAAGAGAACATGAGATAGTGCTTTTGAAAATAATATAGAACCTGAACCAAGAAGGAGTAAAAGAGCCAATGTTGCTAAATCCTTTGGTCCAGATTTTGTATCTTTCATTTGAGAAAGAGCCTCAAACATTTAATGAATCTATAACTAGTCCAGACTCTGTATTCTGGAAGGAAGTTATAAATAGTGAAATTGAATCCATTATGAGTAATAATACTTGGCAATTGTTTGCTCTTCCTAAGGGACTAAACCAATAGGGTGCAAATGGATCTTTGAAAGAAAGTTAAGAGCTGATGGTTCAATAGACAAATACAAGGCTCGACTGGTTGCAAAGGGATATCGTCAGAAAGAAGGGATGGATTTCTTTGACACATATTCTCCAGTAACAAGAATTATTTCTATTCGGATTTTAATTGTATTGCAGCCTTGTATAATTTACAAATATATCAAATGGATGTTAAGACTGCATTCTTGAATGGAGAATTAAACGAAGAAATATATATGGAACAACCAGAAGGTTTCATAGTAAAAGGACAAGAGAACAAAGTATGCGAACTTCTTAAGTCCTTATATACTGTTTGAAACAAGTTCCTAAACAATGGCATGAGAAGTTTGACAATGTCATGATTAGGAATGGTTTCATCATAAATGGATGTGACAAATGCGTATATTCGAAAAAATTTGAAAAGGAATACGTACTCTTCCGTCTATATGGTGATGACATGCTTATATTAGGGACTAATATAGACGTTATCAATAGAACAAAGAATATGCTTACCAATAACTTTGACATGAAAGATATGGGTGAAGCAGACTTGATTCTAGGAACGAAGATACCTAGAACATCATAAGGAATATTCTAGTCTCAAACCCATTATGTTGATAAAATAATTGAGAGGTTTAAGACTCATAATATTAAATAAAAGAGTAACCCATTTCCTCCTCATGTAGTTCTTCACAAGAATATTGGAAATGGAAAACAGCAGTTAGAATATTCCCAAATTATGGCAGTGTAATGTACTTGAAGAATTATACAAGACCTGAAATAGCTTACTCGGTAAGTAATCTCAGTCATTATACAAGTAACCCGAGTAATCAACATTGGGATTCATTACTTAGAGTTTTGGGATAATTGAAACGACCAGAGAGTATTCATTATGTTATAGAAAATATCCTCCAGTAACTAAAGGATATAGTGATGCCAATTGGATATCAGATACAAACGAGTCTAAGTCTACCAGTGGCTATGTATTTACTCTCTATTGTGGCGCTATATCATGGAAATCTTCTAAGACAACGTGTATGGCTCGATCTACTATGGAATCAGATTTTATCGCTTTAAATAAAGCGGGAGAAAAAGCATAATGGTTAAGACATTTCGTAGAAGATATTCCTATATGGCCAAAGCCTGTACCGACTATTTGTATTCATTGTGATAACCAAGCAACAATAGTCACGGCTGAACATTTTGTGTATAACGGTAAGTCGAGACATATCCTTCGTAGACATAATACCATTCGACAGTTGCTCTCAAATGGAACAATATCAATTGATTTTCTTAAGTCAAAAGAAAACCTAGCGAATCCGTTTACTAAAAGGTTATCTAGAGAGCATATAGATTGCGCATCGAGGGAAATGGGTTTAAAGCCTAAAACCCAAGGAGTCATCTTAGTGGAAACCTAACCTGAAAACTGGAGATCCCACGGACTAGGGTCAATAGGAAAACTAATTATGAATGACTCGATAAGAGCACTTAGGGGTTTAACTCCTTCCCATTTCTATGATGCAAAAAGTGTTGCATATGAAGTTTAAGGATAAGATTTGCTTTTAATGATGACTATAAATAGGGTATTCTTTCTAGAACATCACCTATGTAAGTGTGAACTTGGCCGGTTCTTTGAGAATTTACTTAGGCAAATTCTCTAAAGCATTTGCAGAACCCAAGTAGTTCAGGATTTAAATAATGAACATAATAGATAACCAAATTTTGATATGAGAAATAACGTGTTTGGTCTATTGTCTGAGCTTACAATAACGGTTGACAGTTCAAAACGTTGCGTTCAATGATTAACCAAGTGAGTTCGATAGATTCTTACTAAAGAAGGTTCAAAGCGAAAGCTACCTATCTTGATGCGTTATCTTTCAGATAGTACTCTTATTTCTCCTTCCTTGATTTGAGTTGACTTCTTCCATTTATGTGGGGGATTGTTGGAATTAATTGATAAAGTGTTAAAATAATTAAATGTGGTATTTAATTATGTGGGTCATTGCAATTAATTTGGGTGAATTGAAAAAGTCTTTAATATAGGCCCATAAGTTGATAAGCCCAACTTTAAGTGTCTTATATATGGTAAGGAATCCCACATTGAAAGTTTACAAGAAAAAAAACTTGTTTATATAATAGGATGTGTGTAAAAGTTATAATTTAATAAGTGGTCTACAACTTAACTAACTTGGCTTGCCAAAGGCTAGCAAACTAGCCACCACTAGAGTGATGCTTCGTACCACTCGCGCCCCCCCAGTTCCGTCCCCGGCCTCGGCCCGCGCATGTCGCAAAGTTCACATTGGGCGCTTTAGAGACGCACTTTGCACTTTGACGTACGCATCTTCACAAGGAGCTGTGGAGCCTTAAAGTTTTCAGAAATGGACTCATAGTTCGATGACATGGCAACGGAAGGCTCGATGAGTTGGCATCCTAAGGGGCACACACGTAACAGGTCGTGTCATTTCGTCTTGCGTGGCAATTGGTTTAGTTGGACGTACGCGTGGCATCTGCATGGCTGGTGACTGTTAAGAAATTGGTGAATAAGCATGACGAATGGGCACTACACTTCATGGTTAAATCTGGGTCGTCAGATCATGAAACAGTGCGATCTAATGGCTAAGATGTATCAGACCAAGTGGTGCACTAGTTCATGAAATGTCACACTCCCATTCAATGTGACACTTCAATCTCTATATATAAAGACCTTCAGATTCGTTTTTTGTATATCAAATCAATTAATATATTCTTGATTTCTAAATTCCTTCTTTCTCCATATTCTGCAAAAATTCCTTCAATATTTTCGTGGTTATTCCATTCGAGTACGTTCATTCTTTGGTTCGACCGACAAGGTTGGTATTATGCAAAGATTTCTTAAGGAGATTTTCCTTGGCATACCTTGCTTCATTTTCTGCTTTTATTTTTTGTTATTTTTATTTATTCTTTCGATTGCGATAGTCGAATTTTCGACAACAAAGTATATTAATTTCCGCAATATTTAATATGGTAATTACAGGCAGGTGATAGAAAGTTGAAAATGAGTTTGCATGTTTATGGTGGTTTAGAGATTAAGTCCCTGCTTGGTGGGGATTAAAATTATAATTCATTATTCTCCGTTTTCTTATCATCCACGCATTTTCTAATAAAATAATATTACACGTAAATTCAAAAAAAATTCCTTCTTGTTTAACCACATATTCGTCAAAAAATAACTATTCCAAAAATAATAATCTCAAATAATGGTGGCCAAACGGGGGCTAGATTTTTAATAGATTTGGATAGAAGTTGAAGAATTTTGTGGTTGAAAAGTTGTAGTATCGATAAAATATGTTATTAAAATTAATTATTGGCTTTGACTTAAAATTAAAATCTACATTTTAATTTCTACCAAAACAGGGGCTAAATATAAATCTATATATGATAATAACACAACTTGTGCTTGACATTCACCAATTCTTGTCACCGAAATTGCAGCAAAAGGCATTCTTAAAATACGCATAATTTTAAAATTAGTACGATGTATTTTAACATATTATAAATATAAAATACCTAACCAATGTTTTGAAATTTCAGCGTGACATTGATTATATGTTCATTGACATTGTAAGCAATACGCAGGGAGAAATAAAGGAGAATAAATATATTAAGATCTATTCTTAAAAATCTTCTTATTCTATTAAATGATAATTATTTTATTTATCTTTGAAACAACTGCCAGTATTTTTTTTATTTTTTGAGCTGAGTATTGGATTTGTACTATGACTTTTCTTAATTCGTCAATCTCCAGCAAACTTTGATCAAGTTATACACTAGCTAGGTGCGGGATTTAGTAATTGTACTTCAGGATTTATTATTTTTAAATTGAATTATTGGATCTTACTTTAGTAATCGTGGCTTCATTCTAAGGTTTTGTTTCAAGTTGACTGCCTATTTCAGTTTACTGTAACTGTTGCCCAAGGGGAATTTGATGATTGATGGTAGTGTAGCAAGTTAAATCTATTGAGACTTGATGTCGCATCTTAAAATATCAACTTTGTTAAGATGAGTAGCTCAAATCCTTTTAAATTGATCTATATTTTCATCTTTATTCGATGTGGATGTTTATCCCTTAATATGTCATTGCAAGATGCTTGCTCTAGCAAACCAATCTTGAAATCTGTGTGCTCATTTTTTTGAGTTTGAATTGGATCAAATTACCCGTTGAATAACAAATAAAAATTTCAATTTTTTCCATATCTGCCCAAAAAAAATACAAATGAAATGGTGAGGCTTCCTTTAAAAAAAATGACAGAGTATGTCACATTTAACTTTCAGTAAACCAACTTATATACAAAAAATACAAATAAAATGCTAAATCATATCACTTTTTAATCTAAAACAAACATTCAAATTCGAATTCGAATTCGTATTCATATATTAACTCAGTTCAATTCATACAAATTTGAATTTTAGTATATACTAAAAATTATTAATCCAAAGATGAAGTTTCATATGTACTAGAACAAAAGTAAATAAATAAATTCTCAATAACGTCAAATTGAACAAAATATGAATTAATTGAGTAAAAAATTCTAAACATAAAAACACCACTCCCCCAAAAATTCCCTCCGCCCCTACCGTACTCCAGCTTGGTAGTTTCCACCTCTTGTCGAGGGTTGTGTAATGGTATTTGACGGCGGACTTAAAAGGCCACCTATGCAACTTGGTAGCGAGTTTGTTTTAGGTACAAAATGTCACGGGTTCAAATCCTGTCATCCCTATTTCAAAAAGGAATCATTTATTGAATTTGTTTATCAACAATATTCGGTCAGAATCCCTTTTTGACTCTGCACCATTGATTCTACTATTATTAAGGAATAATGGAATAATTCCTGGACTATGTAATCTACTGGGTTACAGGTGGTCATTTTACTAGAGGTTTCTAATCTATTATTGGATTCAGGACAGCATTGGGTTCGGGCAATTTGCTGAAGAAAAACATACTCGAATAAAGGGCACAATTAAGACAAATACAGATCAAACTAAAGATTTATAATTTTTGGTTGATTAGTTACAGATTTGGGGAATAAAATGTCATGAAAATATTTATTTAGTTTCAAATACCATAAGTGCACGATTTGTTAACAGGTAGTAAAATGGATTTTGAGATTGCATTGGGTTAAGCACAAATAAACCTAGCCTTAATTGAAACTATGAAAATTGGCAATTTGTCAAGAACTAATTTGTTACTAATTATTCTACTTAAAAATGCAAGACCTAGCTTAACAAAATTCGATCGAAAATTGCGATTTATGTAAGTCTGATGAAAATACATTGATGAAAGATGCAGTAGGATCCCGAATCACCTTGTATCAATCCCCTTTAACTCGAACCTTTGAATTTGAAAGAAGATTCAATTAGGAAGATCAATATTCCCAAATTGTTTAATAATCTCTCTTGGTTATAACTAAACCTATTCTTACGTGTGACCCAGCTATATTTTTATGACGGACGTAAATATATAAGAATGCATTAATGGATACGTGTATATTAAAATATCAAGTAAAGTATAGCAGTATATTACTATCCCTTATCAGACTTTACAACAATTATGACTATATCTAACTTATTTTCAATTTCTCGAAAGAAAAACAAGTCACAAGATTCATACAATTAGTGATTAAGTAATTGTAGAGAAAATAAATCTCATCATAATTGTTCAAAACTAAAAACATGCTTTAATATCAAAAATAAGATTCAAACGTTAAAGTTTTATAATACAGGGTTCATCGTGATCCTATCACAAGATTACTTTAGCCTAACATGTTGTGAAGAAGAAAACAAAAGAAATAAAAATAGTTCATCTCTTGAAATTCTTGAATTTGATGTTTGGATTTCAATCTTCCGTTCTTTACCTCCTTTTGCAATCAATTTTCCACATCTAATTATGCGTTGATAGTTGGTATTTACACTACCCTAGAAAATGTCAAAAAATCGTACAAGTTTTAGCTAAGAAGTTTCCTTGATGGAGTTGAATTATAAATGAAAACAACAGCATTCGCCCACGTTTTGCTTGAGGGGGCACCCCATAGACAATCGGGCGGGTGCTAAGGCACCCATTTTTTCCTTTTTTTGTTTTCCTACACTGGACAGTTGCCCCGTCCATATAACTGGTCGAGTACCCAGTTATAATCACTTTGAAAATTTTCAATTTAGTCCTCTTCACTTATTTCTTCCTATTTATTTGCGTATTCCTATTCTAGTTATGTTTTTTTTCTTCACATTACCATTCCATTGAGTACTTTCAGGCTTCTAATTGTTCCGACTTATGTTAATTCACTACAATACTCAGGTGATACTTTTCCTTTTCTTCATTGGGCACTCATGTTTATGCATTAAGGACAATGCAAAATTTGGTTGGAGGAAGATAAATTTAGATTTTGTTGTGAATTGCATATTTGGATTTTGTTGTGAATTGCATATGATTTGCATAATTATTATGGAATTCTATTGTGATTTATTTACAATAAGAAAGGAGTTTTTTTTCTTTTTTTTGAGTCTCTTATTTGTTTCATATTTATGCCTTTGAATGACAAAATATGCCACTAGAAGTTAATTTTGTTCATGAGAATCTAAATGTCATGACACTTGTTGAATTCTTTTTGTGCACACAAATCTTTTGGTAAGATGACAGTTTAACACATGTAGTTAGAGGAGTCTCGTGCTAAAGTTTTCTTATAAGAGAATTGGTGAGGATTGAGAGCCACAACATACTAAATATGGCAATAAGCGTTCATTGATTCTGTGAATTGGAAACTTGTCTCGAGAATAGCACCGTACGGTTTGTGGTGAGATGGTGGATTACTTGGGAAATGATGAAAGTCAATTTAGGATTGACAATTGAACTTTCAACCTTGCTTTTCAATAATTACAACTCCTAGTAGCCACTTTGAGCCAATACACATATATAGCCTTTTTCTTCGTGCACCTATGTTATCCATATCTCTCCATATTGAAGTATAGCCTATATAAGTATTTTACTGTCTTTTTACTTCCAAGTGTGTAGTACGTATTTGATGTTTATTTGTGAAAAATAGAAACAAGGAAAATGACAAGAGCTGATACGTGTTCATGTAAAGTGGATGGAACCCAAAAAAAAAAAAAGAGAAAAAGAGAATAATGAGAATTTACTAAAATGCGCATAACTTTCAGCTCGATTGTCGAATTTTCATCCATGAGTACAATCAATAAGCATTTTTAGATTCTAGACATATATTGTCATACGACATTCTCAAACTTTCGGAGTTAAATTCCGTTATTTAGGGGTCCGTTTTAGCATTTTCTTTTTTGAGTTAGTTTAAGGGTGTTTTCATTATTTTTACAGCTTTTAGTTTATTCGAACTTGTTTTACAATAATCTAGTTTAATTGGATTCGCCTATAGAATCAGGGTTTTATTTGGACTAGATTTTTGAGTCCACCCATATAAGACTATTTATTGTACGAACACCAACACATTTTTTGAGAGAAATTATAAAGTGGGGATTTGCTTTTCTCATGTTTTTAATTGAACTATCCAGAACTTTTAAAAAGATATTCATTTTTTGTATCGTTCAACACTTCCAGCATTGGTTCTTGATGTAAAAAATCATTGGGTCAAGCTTGTAATGCTGATTTTAGCTTTCTTGGGATTTGTATCAAATATTGTGTGTATTCTAAGGTACATCCTATAATGGGTTTCATATCATTTGATATCAGAGCTTTAGCTCTAAAATCATATTAAAATTCTGGAAAAAAAAAAAGTAAACTCAAGAAAAAAGTTAAAAAAAAAAAAATCAGAAAAATCATAAAAATGCTAGAAAAATTCAAGAAGAGCATGCGTTCATGTGCAGTGTCAATGCTAGAATGTGTATTGATTGCAGGGCAGTCAACAACATAATAGTGAAGAGTCGAGGTTGAATCATTTTGAGAGCATCAAAATCTCCATTAATGGAATTTTCTGTGCTTCCATTTTTTTCCAAATGTTTCTCTTATAATTTGAATTCCCCTTCTAGACTCCTGATTTAAGAACTTAATTATCTTATAAAATCTCCTTTAATGAACTTAAATTTTGAATTTAAAGAAGAATATAGTTCATTAACCTAATTGCTTAATAATCTTCTTGGAGTGCTTTCGAGCTGCTGAATTGCCGTAGGATTTCTATTGTTGAATGTCCTATTTATACTAGTTTGATGGAAGATTAATGCCAGGATAATAATCGTGTATGGTACAAAAGAAGAGGGTTTTCTTCCATTTTAATATGAAGCCTTGAGTAGTAAGTTTCTCACATAAGCAAGCACCTTACTCATCAACTCTTTCTTAGAATCCCAGCCCACTTTTTCCTCCTGCCATGTGTCCATGAATGACTCGTGAAAGTTAACACTTGTCAGTTAAAATTTTTAAAGATAAATATATGAGGATATTACTTTCTTAATCCTTAAAATTATCCTCACTTTCACTAAGCCCCCTTTAGTTTATAGTTTATAAAATTGAACCCCCCCCCCCCCCCCTCCCTTTTCTCTCAAATAACAGAACATCATTTTATTATAATTTCTAAAGTCACCTTTCTATTACAAAAGCAAGTATATAATTATGATGGTTATGAATATTTTTCTTAATTACTTTTAACTAATTGAAAATATATAAAAAGATTGCACACAATGGATAATTAAGATTGCACACAATGGATAATTGAAAATTCAAATATGTAATGAATATTAGGGCACAAGAATTTCATCTATTGATCACCTTAATTCTTAATTCAAGATTCATAACCTGATGTAGTATTCGATCGAATTCTTCTATTGTATTCAATTTACCCCTCTCGAGTGCTCGTTGAGCCTATTTAACTAATTAAATTTCATCTCTAGGCGAATCAACTTTTAGTTAAACAAAACACTATTTCTAATAATTCATATTATGATCGCAATAATTAGTATATGTATTTCTACACGATATACTATTTTATCAGATTTTATTATATGGTCTAAACCTCAAACTCACCACTCGATTCATTAGAGACTCGTATAATCACCAAATTATTGATCAGGTAATTTAATTGATTAAACTCATAATAAAACCAACACATATAAGCATAAATCACATTAATCTTGAATAGAAAAATAAAGGATCACAAGTCGACTATATTGTTTTCCCTAATATAAGAATTAGTTATTTATATTGTAAAAATAAAAACATGCAAAAGTAGACCGACATCACCAAAAATTGACGAAACGTGAAATTTCTGGCGTTTGCAGTCTCCTTTCCTTTTCTTTTTTTCTTCTTCTTTTGTCTCTCTTTTATTTCTCTGTGCGTTTCTTTTTCTCTTTTTGTTTCTATGTTTTCTTTTCTTTCTTTCTCTATGCGTTTGTTGTCTTCTATTTGCCGTTTTTCGGTCTTCCCTCCGTGAATGTGCGTGTGAGAGAGACAGAGAGAGAGAGAGAGAGAGAGAGAGAGTGTGTGTGTGTGTGTGTGTGTGTGTGTGTGTCTATATATATATATATATATATATATATGGACCTCCAATTAAAATTTTCAGTGCAAGTCCATTGATGCCCATTTGACTAGAACCCATTTAATGTAATATTTCTCTCCAATGTTTCATCTTTGGATTTTACCATTTTTCACCACTTTTGCATTCTTTTATCCAATTCTTTAATAAACATAAAGTTTCGCCTACAAAATACAATTTAACATAATTTAGGTAGAATTTTATCCAGAAGACAATAAAATATCATGATTTAGGGCCTAGAATAAGTGTAGAAACTACATTTTTCACATCCCCAAATTTGAATCTTTGTTTGTCTTCAAACAAAACTAAAACCTAACAAACTCACAAAGACGCAATGCTAATTACATAATTGGTGGCCAGACAATCAAATAAAGTAACAAGATTTAGCTAGCTAACCTGACTTTTTTATTCGGGATTGAAATCATAATAACAAATCTTTGTACAGCTTCAAAATCACAATACAAAAATTAAAATCCACTTTTCCAATGAAAAATCCACATGTGTGTGTGTGAAGACTTAAGCATTGCATTTTGAATTCATACGTTGTTTCAATTCTCGATCCTCAATGGTCAAATATGTTCTTCATCTCTCGTAATATTTACACCCCCAAACTTATTCTTTTCGCTATTTTTTAATGTGTGAACTAAGGTTGAATTTTCTACTATCCTCACATCTCTAGTTTAGATAAATCTCACCAACAAGGATTCTTCATTAAGTTTGGTTGCTTCAATCTCTAGAACTTAAGTTTGTCTTCAATGTCTTTAATTCTAAATTCGCATATAAATGGGTGGAGAAGAAATTGAAGAAAAAACTCCCCTGATATGGCCTGTAATTCAATGGCTTACTTTCCTATTGCTCCCATTTTATCTTTGGTCAATATTGGTTTAAATGTTTTGCGATGTCGAGTTCCTGAATAATCAAATAAAGCATTAAGATCAAATAACTGGAACACGTGTTCTTAGCTCTAACATTTAATAAACCAACTAACATATCGAAGACCTGATAAGAAATGGGTTATGGATGATGAGTCACAAATAAACTTAAAATAAACTAAACTATTCTAAAAAAAAAAAAAGAAAAAAGAATAAATAAAAAGGAAAAAAGCTTCTTACCTATTAATAAGCGCTTCTTTAACGTCATTAGCTTGACTTTGTGTCATGTTTGATGATGGTGGTTTGAACCAAGTTATGCCATCCTTTCACTTCCTGCAATTTTCATTTATGCACCATTTTTTTGATATCCATAATTTGATATTTCCATTTTCATCTCTACCAAGAAATCCACCGACATTTGATTTTCTATTATGACAGTTTCATTGATTAAGTGGTTCTTCTTCGTCAATTCTACAACCACTATTGTTGTTGGAAAGTTTTTCAAGTGGGGTATAAATATTAAATGTCTCTTCCTTGTTCTCCACCCTCAATATTAGTTCACATTTCTCCATGTCAAGTAGAGTTTGACTCGTCGCTAAGATTGACTGACCCAATATAATTGGAATGTCTCGATCACCAAGTATGTCTAGCACAATGAAGTCCACCGAAAATATCAAATTTCCTGCTTTTGTACATCCTCAACTTTGCCACGTAGCTTTGAAATTGTTGCATCAGCTAGTTGTAGCTTTACTAATGTTGATTTGACTTCACCTAATCCCAATTTCCTATAAACAGAATATGACATTAGATTTAGCCATTGTTTGAGCCACATTCTCATTTTCATTCTCATTCTTCTACTCATTTTCAACCACACATTCTTCAATAAAAGAATATTTTCCATCCCATCAAAAAAATTTCCTTCTTTTTTAACTACATATTCACCATCACATACAAAAAAATGCATTCTTTTCATTTTAATGTGCATCAAACACACTCTTATACTAGCACATATGTCACGCAATGCATTAATAGCACAATAATTTCCAATTGAAATATGAAAAGTAAAACTCTTTGGATCTTTCAACTTGGGAGGCAATTTGTTTTACACTCTTGCACTACTTTTCTCCGTTAATACCACAATTTCAATCTCTGAAAACTTTCTTTTCTTTGTCAACATCTCTTTCAAAAATTTTGTGTAACTTGGAATTTGTAATATCGCATCAACCAATGGAATATTGATTTGGAGTTTCTTGAGAACATGAAGAAAATTTTCAAATTTTGTGTCCCGTTTGTTCTCCTTGAGCCTATGAAGAAAAAGTATGGGAGGCACGAAAGCCTTAACTCGACTTGGTTACTGGGTAGTGGATCCTTATGTACTTTCTCCATTCTCAATTGAGGTAGGTGCAGATTTTTCCAACATTATAACTTCATCGACACCTTCCTGGTCCTCTTTTCTTTCTGGTCGTTTCACGGTAATCTTTGACAATTGTACCCCACTTATTGTATTTATAGCATAAAATTTTCCTCCATTGAATTCTTTCGAATTCTTTGGGGGAATGGAAGTTGATGTATACATGCTTTAACTTTTACAGGAGCCATGGGTAGATCGTTTTCTACTATTATTGCCATCACTTGCTCTTTAGGATTTGTAATTGTATTGCTTGGCAATGATCCCCGTGGACATTCCACAAGTTGTTGAGCTATGTGACGAAATCAGTGATTTGCATCACGTCCACAATTAAATATAAAGGTTGGGGCACACAGCTTGGGCCCGCGACTGCCGAAATGAAAGGTTAGGTATAATCTGCAACAAAATGAAAGGTTTGAGATTGAGCTTGCATGTTTATGGTGGCTTAGAGATTAAGTCCCTAGTTGGTGGGGATTAAAATTAGGCTCACATTGGCCCCCATTAAAATTATAATTCACTATTCTCTGTTTTCTTATCAACCACACATTTTCCAATAAAATAATATTAGACGTAAATCCAAAACTTTTTCTTCTTTTTTAATCACACGTTCGTCAAAAAATAACTATCCCAAAAATTACAATCTCAAGTAATTGTGGCCAAACGGGGGCTAGATTTTTAACAGATTTTGATAGAAGTCGATCAAATTTGTGGTTGAAACGTTGTACTATCGATAAAATTTGTGGTTAAAATTACTTATTGACTTCGAATTAGATTAAAATCTACATTTTAATTTCTATCAAAACCGGGGCTAAATATAAATCGATATATGATAACAACACAATTTGTGCTTGACATTCACCAATTCTTTTCACCGAAATTGCAGTAAAGGGCATTCTTAAAGTACGCATAATTTTAAAATTAGTATGAGGTATTATAACATATTATGAATATAAAATACCTAACCAACGTTTTGAAATTTGATCGTGACATTGATTATATGTTAATTGACATTGTGAGCAATACACCGGGTGAACTCCAGGAGGGTAAATATATTAAGATCTATTCTTAAAAATGTTCTTATTCTACTAAACGAGAATTAATTTATTCATCTTCTAAACAACTGCCAGTATTTTTTTAATTTTTTGAGCTGAGTATTATATTTGCACTATGAATTTTGTTAATCTGTCAATCTCAAGCAAACTTTGATCAAGTCATACACTAGCTAGGTGCGGGATTTAGTAATTTTACTTCAGGATTTATTATTTATTTCTAAATTGAATCATTGGATCTTACTTTACTAATCGTGGCTTCGTTCTAAGGTTTTGTTTCAAGTTCGTCGCCTATTTCAGTTTAACTGTTGCACAAGGGGAATGTGATGATTAATGGTAGTGTAGCAAGTTAAATATATTAAGATTTGAGATTGCATCTTAAAAGATCAATATTGTTAAGATGAAGAGCCCAAATCCTTATAAATTCATCTACATTTTCATCTTTATTCGATGTGGGACTTTTATCCCTTAACATGTCTCCGTAAGATGGTGGCTCGTTTGAGTAGACCAATTTTGAAATCCGTGCGCCCATTTTTTTTAATTTTAATCGGATCGAATTTGTGGTTGAAACGTAGTAAAATCAATAAATATGTGGTTAAAATTACTTATTGACTTTGAATTAGATTAAAATCTACATTTTAATTTCTATCAAAACCGGGGCAAAATATAAATCTATATATGATGACAACACAATTTGTGCTTGACATTCACCAATTCTTTTCACCGAAATTGCAGTAAAAGTATTCATAATTTTAAAATTAGTATGAGGTATTATAACATATTATAAATATAAAATACCTAACAAATGTTTTGAAATTTCATCGTGACATTGATTATATGTTAATTGACATCATGAGCAATACACGGGGAGAAATCCAGGAGGATAAATATATTATGAAATATTCTTCAAAATATTCTTATTCTACTAAAGGATAATTATTTTATTTATCTTCGAACAACTGCCAGTATTTTTTTTATTTTTTGAGCTGAGTATTATATTTGTAACTATAAATTTTGTTAATGTGTCAATCTCAAGCAAACTTTGATCAAGTCAAACACTAGCTATGTACGGGATTTGGTACTTTTAATTCAGGATTTATTATTTTTTAAATTCAATTATTGGATCTTACTTCAGTAATCGTGGCTTCATTCTAAGGCTTTGTTTCAAGTTCGTCGCCTGTTTCAGTTTACTGTAACTGTTGCACAAGGGGAATGTGATGATTAATGGTAGCGTAGCAAGTTAAATCTATTCAGATTTGATGTTGCATATTAAAAGATTAATCTTGTTAAGAGGAATAGCCCACATCCTTATAAATTGATCTACATTTTCATCTTTATTCGATGTAGGACTTTTATCCCTTAACATATCCCGGTAAGATGGCGGCTCGTTGGAGTAGACCAATATTGAAATCCGTGTGCTCATTTTTTTTATTTTTAATCGGATCGAATTGCTCGTTGGTACCTAATGAGCCCTGATACAATATTAAAACTAGGGGTTTCATTTTATAAGGTCAACCTTGTTAAGAGAAGTAGTTTAAACGCTTGTAAATAGGTCTATTAAATCAGGTGGCTCTTTTCCTTCGAATGCTTTAATTTTTTTGGGCATGTTAGCTTCTGTCCGAGAAGCTTGATGTGATTCATGCTGCTTTCTTCTCCTTGACGGAAATAATGTAACTCACAAACTTACTTCTTTTGCTACTACTATCCCATCCATTCAATAGCTAGATTTATTTTTAATGCAGGGAGTTCATTTAGCAGTAAAATGAAAAAGGAAAGAAAATAAGTATTGTTTAACTTTTGTGTTCATGGCAGTGGCTTTTATATTGTTGTCTTTGTTTGTTAAAGCCTTGCCACATTGTTTTGTTTGGCTACATTGGTAGCTCCAAATTTCAAATTGTCAATTAATTACTTTATTTCATATGCTACACTATATTATCACTCTAAACGCTTGATTTCCACGCTTATTCTGTAGCAAATATCTTCACTTGACGATATATAAATATAAATTGCGAAAATACATGGATAGATATGATAAATCTATAGAATAGTAATAAAAACAATAAGAAGGAAAAAATTTGTTTATTGCCCTTGAAAATAAAATATTAGATTAATACCCTTAAAAATAATTTGTACTACAAATTCATGTATTAATTACGCCAAAATCAATTTTCACTTTTTTAAGATTGTCATTTTCTCGAGTTTTTGTCGATCCATTTTTTATGTTTTAGTCGCCTTTTTAGCGAAAAGGCGACACTTACGTTTTAACAAATCTTGTTGCTTGTCCATTTTATTGGGACAACGACTTCAATCATTTCAACGGCATTATGGACGGAATCAGTGATTTTTCCCTTGATGGAGTTGTTTTAGGTCGAACAACAACGGACAATATTAATGAAGCAAATAATAAGATAAAATGATGTCAATTACTACCAACGAGAGTAAGTTATATCATTTTATATTATGGCAAGAAACCTCAATACATATGACATTATTATATTATATATGAGTACAGCGGCAGTATAACAATATAGAAAGAGCTCACTGGTGATAATTACTGTAATTGCTGCTCAGAATCACACACGGGCAGCTTTTATTTAGTGTACATTACATATACAGTTTCAGTATCACCAAGGGATTACATATTATGCAACCGATTCAGCATCGGTTGTAGTGGCAATAGCAATGATAACCACCCGAATTTCCCTTCATACAAGAACCACCGTAAGCTCCTGAGTATTGCTTACAGTATGAACTACACTGGTAAGGGACACAATATTTCCAATGTTCTTTGCCTGGCCTAGTGCATGTTGCCTCCCCGACTTGTGCCTCTGCCAAGAAATTGGATTAGGTTAAGCTAAATGCAGTAATAAAAGTCCTAACAAATATAGAATGCATTTGACAGGATAAGCAAAAATTCGATCTAATAGCTTGAGCTTTTCAACGGGTGGTTTAACAGACACAAAGCACATGTTTACCAAGCCACAGGGTAGTTAATTATCATATAAGATTTGGCAGTTTCTATTTGAGAAACAATACATTCCTTCTAATTTATGATAATGTCAAGTGTGTTTAGCATAAAAAGGCGGCGAAAAATAAGTGAGATATCAACCGTTGATGTATAGCAATGTTTTTCGCTTCAATAAAATGGGGAAAAAACCCCTATATAATTGGCTGTTCTTTGCTTCTGCAAGAAATATCAAGCCCTATGGTTGAGGTGGGTGGGGATGGAGTGTTATTTGGCTGCTAGAGTTACATACTCTTAGTTGAAATGGGTCCCCCACGTGGCGACCCGTTTTGCATGGAATGTTTTTTTTAGGGGAGAGTTGAATTTTTGATTTTGAAATTTAACCTCCCACCATCTGTAGCCTCCACACATCCATGGCACCAAGAATACATGGAAATAATGCAAATTCGGCTTTCTTCATAGAGAAAAAAATAGACGAGGTGTGTGGCTTGATTTTGGAAGAGTAACAACTCAAATTTAGTTCTTGGTTTGTGAACATCAAACTCCTTCCTTGGTGATTGAGTTTTTGACCAAGAAATAGGTACAAAACGGTGTGGAAAGCAAGCAAATCAAAAGCAGGTGATTCAAACTCGTTTCGAAATTTGAAGTAACCTCTACCACTCCAAACTCAGTAGAAAACATGCAAGTACAATTTACACGTACAAAGATAGACAACTAACTGAGCTACCTACCGAAGGCTGCAAGGATGAGGAAGCAGAACAAGAGTGAAAGAAAGGTAGTCTTGTTGCTGCCAAGAAGTTTAACCATAGCTATATACTCTTAATTTCAAGTGTATGTGATAATATACAAGCTAAGAAGATGTATTTATAGATGGCAAAAGTCATTATTCAACAGTGTTTTTCCATTCTTTTTTCCCAAGTTGTTTGCCAGAGTGACTAGCAAAACAAATTATATATGTATTTACCAACGAGTGACGTCTTAATGGCTAGTCACATTAAGCGATGACCGGTTCTGATTCAATGGTAAGTGTATTAATTTCTGCAATATTTAACATGGTAATTACAGGCAGATCATAGAAAGCTGAAATTGAGCCTGCATGTTTATGGTGGTTTAGAGATCAAGTCCCCGCTTGGTGGGGATTAAAATTCGGCTCACGTTGGCCCCCATTAAAATTATAATTCACTATTCTCTGTTTTCTTATCAACCACACATTTTCCAATAAATTAATATTACACGTAAATCCAAAACTTTTTCTTCTCTTTTAATCACACGTTCGTCAAAAAATAACTATTCCAAAAATTATAATCTCAAGTAATTGTGGCCAAACGGGGGCTAGATTTTTAACAGATTCTGATAGAAGTCGATCAAATTTGTGGTTGAAACGTTGTACTATCGATAAAAGATGTGGTTAAAATTACTTATTGACTTCGAATTAGATTAAAATCTACGTTTTAATTTCTATCAAAACCGGGGCTAAATATAAATCGATATATGATAACAACACAATTTGTGCTTGACATTCACCAATTCTTTTCACCGAAATTGCAGTAAAGGGCATTCTTAAAGTACGCATAATTTTAAAATTAGTATGAGGTATTATAACATATTATGAATATAAAATACCTAACCAACATTTTGAAATTTGATCGTGACATTGATTATATGTTAATTGACATTGTGAGCAATACACCGGTAGAACTCCAGGAGGGTAAATATATTAAGATCTATTCTTAAAAATGTTCTTATTCTACTAAACGATAATTAATTTATTCATCTTCTAAACAACTGCCAGCATTTTTTTAATTTTTTGAGCTTAGTGTTATATTTGTACTACGAATTTTGTTAATGTGTCAATCTCAAGCAAACTTTGATCAAGTCATACACTAGCTAGGTGCGGGATTTAGTAATTTTACTTCAGGATCTATTATTTATTTCTAAATTGAATCATTGGATCTTACTTTACTAATCGTGGCTTCGTTCTACGGTTTTGTTTCAAGTTCGTCGCCTATTTCAGTTTAACCGTTGCACAAGGGGAGTGTGATGATCAATGGTAGTGTAGCAAGTTAAATCTATTAAGATTTGAGATTGCATCTTAAAAGATCAATCTTGTTAAGAGGAAGAGCCCAAATCCTTATAAATTCATCTACATTTTCATATTTATTCGATGTGGGACTTTTATCCCTTAACATGTCCCCGTAAGATGGTGGCTCGTTTGAGTAGGCCAATTTTGAAATCCGTGCGCTCATTTTTTTTACTTTTAATCGGATTGAATTGCTCGTCGATACTGTATGAGCCCCGATACAATATCAAAACTCAAGTTCCATTTTATAAGGTCAACCTTGTTAAGAGAACTGGTCTAAATGCTTATAAATTGGTCTATTAAATCATGCGGTTCTTTTCCTTTGAATGCTTTAATTTTTCTTTGGTATTGTAGCTTCGCTTTGAGAATTTTGATGTGATTCATGCTGCTTTCTTCTCCTTGACAGAAATAATGTAACTCACAAACGATAATTATTTTATTTATCTTGAAACAACTGCCAGTACTTCTTTTATTTTTTGAGCTGAGTATTATATTTGTACTATAAATTTTGTTAATGTGTCAATCTCAAGCAAACTTTGATCAAGTCATACACTAGCTATGTACGGAATTTAGTACTTTTAATTCAGGATTTATTATTTTTAAATTCAATTATTGGATCTTACTTTAGTAATCGTGGCTTCATTCTAAGGCTTTGTTTCAAGTTCGTCGCCTGTTTCAGTTTACTGTAACTGTTGCACAAGGGGAATGTGATGATTAATGGTAGCGTAGCAAGTTAAATCTATTCAGATTTGATGTTGCGTGTTAAAAGATTAATCTTGTTAAGAGGAATAGCCCACATCCTTATAAATTGATCTACATTTTCATCTTTATTCGATGTAGGACTTTTATCCCTTAACATATCCCGGTAAGATGGCGGCTCGTTGGAGTAGACCAATATTGAAATCCGTGTGCTCATTTTTTTTATTTTTAATCGGATCGAATTGCTCGTTGGTACCTAATGAGCCCTGATACAATATTAAAACTAGGGGTTCCATTTTATAAGGTCAACCTTGTTAAGAGAAGTAGTCTAAACGCTTGTAAATAGGTCTATTAAATCAGGTGGCTCTTTTCCTTCGAATGCTTTAATTTTTTTGGGCATGTTAGCTTCTGTCCGAGAAGCTTGATGTGATTCATGCTGCTTTCTTCTCCTTGACGGAAATAATGTAACCCACAAACTTACTTCTTTTGCTACTACTATCCCATCCATTCAATAGCTAGATTTATTTTTAATGCAAGGAGTTCATTTAGCAGTAAAAAGAAAAAGGAAAGAAAATAAGTATTGTTTAACTTTTGTGTTCATGGCAGTGGCTTTTATATTGTTGTCTTTGTTTGTTAAAGCCTTGCCACATTGTTTTGTTTGGCTACATTGGTAGCTCCAAATTTCAAATTGTCAATTAATTACTTTATTTCATATGCTACACTATATTATCACTCTAAACGCTTGATTTCCACGCTTATTCTGTAGCAAATATCTTCACTTGACGATATATAAATATAAATTGCGAAAATACTTGGATAGATATGATAAATCTATAGAATAGTAATAAAAACAATAAGAAGGAAAAATTTTGTTCATTGCCCTTGAAAATAAAATATTAGATTAATACCCTTAAAAATAATTTGTACTACAAATTCATGTATTAATTACGCCAAAATCAATTTTCACTTTTTTAAGATTGTCGTTTTCTCGAGTTTTTGTCGATCCATTTTTTATGTTTTAGTCGCCTTTTTAGCGAAAAGGCGACACTTAAGTTTTAACAAATCTTGTTGCTTGTCCATTTTATTGGGACAACGACTTCAATCATTTCAACGGCATTATGGACGGAATCAGTGATTTTTCCCTTGATGGAGTTGTTTTAGGTCGAACAACAACGGACAATATTAATGAAGCAAATAATAAGATAAAATGATGTCAATTACTACCAACGAGAGTAAGTTATATCATTTTATATTATGGCAAGAAACCTCAATACATATGACATTATTATATTATATATGAGTACAGCGGCAGTATAACAATATAGAAAGAGCTCACTGGTGATAATTACTGTAATTGCTGCTCAGAATCACACACGGGCAGCTTTTATTTAGTGTACATTACATATACAGTTTCAGTATCACCAAGGGATTACATATTATGCAACCGATTCAGCATCGGTTGTAGTGGCAATAGCAATGATAACCACCCGAATTTCCCTTCATACAAGAACCACCGTAAGCTCCTGAGTATTGCTTACAGTATGAGCTACACTGGTAAGGGACACAATATTTCCAATGTTCTTTGCCTGGCCTAGTGCATGTTGCCTCCCCGACTTGTGCCTCTGCCAAGAAATTGGATTAGGTTAAGCTAAATGCAGTAATAAAAGTCCTAACAAATATAGAATGCATTTGACAGGATAAGCAAAAAAATTCGATCTAATAGCTTGAGCTTTTCAACGGGTGGTTTAACAGACACAAAGCACATGTTTACCAAGCCACAGGGTAGTTAATTATCATATAAGATTTGGCAGTTTCTATTTGAGAAACAATACATTCCTTCTAATTTATGATAATGTCAAGTGTGTTTAGCATAAAAAGGCGGCGAAAAATAAGTGAGATATCAACCGTTGATGTATAGTAATGTTTTTCGCTTCAATAAAATGGGGAAAAAACCCCTATATAATTGGCTGTTCTTTGCTTCTGCAAGAAATATCAAGCCCTATGGTTGAGGTGGGTGGGGATGGAGTGTTATTTGGCTGCTAGAGTTACATACTCTTAGTTGAAATGGGTCCCCCACGTGGCGACCCGTTTTGCATGGAATGTTTTTTTTAGGGGAGAGTTGAATTTTTGATTTTGAAATTTAACCTCCCACCATCTGTAGCCTCCACACATCCATGGCACCAAGAATACATGGAAATAATGCAAATTCGGCTTTCTTCATAGAGAGAAAAATAGACGAGGTGTGTGGCTGGATATTGGAAGAGTAACAACTCAAATTTAGTTCTTGGTTTGTGAACATCAAACTCCTTCCTTGGTGATTGAGTTTTTGACCAAGAAATAGGTACAAAACGGTGTGGAAAGCAAGCAAATCAAAAGCAGGTGATTCAAACTCGTTTCGAAATTTGAAGTAACCTCTACCACTCCAAACTCAGTAGAAAACATGCAAGTACAATTTACACGTACAAAGATAGACAACTAACTGAGCTACCTACCGAAGGCTGCAAGGATGAGGAAGCAGAACAAGAGTGAAAGAAAGGTAGTCTTGTTGCTGCCAAGAAGTTTAACCATAGCTATATACTCTTAATTTCAAGTGTATGTGATAATACACAAGCTAAGAAGATGTATTTATAGATGGAAAAAGTCATTATTCAACAGTGTTTTTCCATTTTTTTTTCCCAAGTTGTTTGCCAGAGTGACTAGCAAAACAAATTATATATGTATTTACCAACGAATGACGTCTTAATGGCTAGTCACATTAAGCGATGACCGGTTCTCATTCAATGGTAAGTGTATTAATTTCTGCAATATTTAACATGGTAATTACAGGCAGATCATAGAAAGCTGAAATTGAGCCTGCATGTTTATGGTGGTTTAGAGATCAAGTCCCCGCTTGGTGGGGATTAAAATTCGGCTCACGTTGGCCCCCATTAAAATTATAATTCACTATTCTCTGTTTTCTTATCAACCACACATTTTCCAATAAATTAATATTACACGTAAATCCAAAACTTTTTCTTCTCTTTTAATCACACGTTCGTCAAAAAATAACTATTCCAAAAATTATAATCTCAAGTAATTGTGGCCAAACGGGGGCTAGATTTTTAACAGATTCTGATAGAAGTCGATCAAATTTGTGGTTGAAACGTTGTACTATCGATAAAAGATGTGGTTAAAGTTACTTATTGACCTCGAATTAGATTAAAATCTACGTTTTAATTTCTATCAAAACCGGGGCTAAATATAAATCGATATATGATAACAACACAATTTGTGCTTGACATTCACCAATTCTTTTCACCGAAATTGCAGTAAAGGGCATTCTTAAAGTACGCATAATTTTAAAATTAGTATGAGGTATTATAACATATTATGAATATAAAATACCTAACCAACATTTTGAAATTTGATCGTGACATTGATTATATGTTAATTGACATTGTGAGCAATACACCGGTAGAACTCCAGGAGGGTAAATATATTAAGATCTATTCTTAAAAATGTTCTTATTCTACTAAACGATAATTAATTTATTCATCTTCTAAACAACTGCCAGTATTTTTTTAATTTTTTGAGCTTAGTGTTATATTTGTACTATGAATTTTGTTAATGTGTCAATCTCAAGCAAACTTTGATCAAGTCATACACTAGCTAGGTGCGGGATTTAGTAATTTTACTTCAGGATCTATTATTTATTTCTAAATTGAATCATTGGATCTTACTTTACTAATCGTGGCTTCGTTCTACGGTTTTGTTTCAATTTCGTCGCCTATTTCAGTTTAACCGTTGCACAAGGGGAGTGTGATGATCAATGGTAGTGTAGCAAGTTAAATCTATTAAGATTTGAGATTGCATCTTAAAAGATCAATCTTGTTAAGAGGAAGAGCCCAAATCCTTATAAATTCATCTACATTTTCATCTTTATTCGATGTGGGACTTTTATCCCTTAACATGTTCCCGTAAGATGGTGGCTCGTTTGAGTAGGCCAATTTTGAAATCCGTGCGCTCATTTTTTTACTTTTAATCGGATTGAATTGCTCGTCGATACTGTATGAGCCCCGATACAATATCAAAACTCAAGTTCCATTTTATAAGGTCAGCCTTGTTAAGAGAACTGGTCTAAATGCTTATAAATTGGTCTATTAAATCATGCGGTTCTTTTCCTTTGAATGCTTTAATTTTTCTTTGGTATTGTAGCTTCGCTTTGAGAATTTTGATGTGATTCATGCTGCTTTCTTCTCCTTGACAGAAATAATGTAACTCACAAACGATAATTATTTTATTTATCTTCGAAACAACTGCCAGTACTTCTTTTATTTTTTGAGCTGAGTATTATATTTGTACTATAAATTTTGTTAATGTGTCAATCTCAAGCAAACTTTGATCAAGTCATACACTAGCTATGTACGGAATTTAGTACTTTTAATTCAGGATTTATTATTTTTAAATTCAATTATTGGATCTTACTTTAGTAATCGTGGCTTCATTCTAAGGCTTTGTTTCAAGTTCGTCGCCTGTTTCAGTTTACTGTAACTGTTGCACAAGGGGAATGTGATGATTAATGGTAGCGTAGCAAGTTAAATCTATTCAGATTTGATGTTGCGTGTTAAAAGATTAATCTTGTTAAGAGGAATAGCCCACATCCTTATAAATTGATCTACATTTTCATCTTTATTCGATGTAGGACTTTTATCCCTTAACATATCCCGGTAAGATGGCGGCTCGTTGGAGTAGACCAATATTGAAATCCGTGTGCTCATTTTTTTTATTTTTAATCGGATCGAATTGCTCGTTGGTACCTAATGAGCCCTGATACAATATTAAAACTAGGGGTTCCATTTTATAAGGTCAACCTTGTTAAGAGAAGTAGTCTAAACGCTTGTAAATAGGTCTATTAAATCAGGTGGCTCTTTTCCTTCGAATGCTTTAATTTTTTTGGGCATGTTAGCTTCTGTCCGAGAAGCTTGATGTGATTCATGCTGCTTTCTTCTCCTTGACGGAAATAATGTAACCCACAAACTTACTTCTTTTGCTACTACTATCCCATCCATTCAATAGCTAGATTTATTTTTAATGCAAGGAGTTCATTTAGCAGTAAAAAGAAAAAGGAAAGAAAATAAGTATTGTTTAACTTTTGTGTTCATGGCAGTGGCTTTTATATTGTTGTCTTTGTTTGTTAAAGCCTTGCCACATTGTTTTGTTTGGCTACATTGGTAGCTCCAAATTTCAAATTGTCAATTAATTACTTTATTTCATATGCTACACTATATTATCACTCTAAACGCTTGATTTCCACGCTTATTCTGTAGCAAATATCTTCACTTGACGATATATAAATATAAATTGCGAAAATACTTGGATAGATATGATAAATCTATAGAATAGTAATAAAAACAATAAGAAGGAAAAATTTTGTTCATTGCCCTTGAAAATAAAATATTAGATTAATACCCTTAAAAATAATTTGTACTACAAATTCATGTATTAATTACGCCAAAATCAATTTTCACTTTTTTAAGATTGTCGTTTTCTCGAGTTTTTGTCGATCCATTTTTTATGTTTTAGTCGCCTTTTTAGCGAAAAGGCGACACTTAAGTTTTAACAAATCTTGTTGCTTGTCCATTTTATTGGGACAACGACTTCAATCATTTCAACGGCATTATGGACGGAATCAGTGATTTTTCCCTTGATGGAGTTGTTTTAGGTCGAACAACAACGGACAATATTAATGAAGCAAATAATAAGATAAAATGATGTCAATTACTACCAACGAGAGTAAGTTATATCATTTTATATTATGGCAAGAAACCTCAATACATATGACATTATTATATTATATATGAGTACAGCGGCAGTATAACAATATAGAAAGAGCTCACCTGAGTGATAATTACCGTAATTGCCGCTCGTAATCACACACGGGCAGCTTTTATTTAGTGTACATTACATATACAGTTTCAGTATCACCAAGGGATTACATATTATGCAACCGATTCAGCATCGGTTGTAGTGGCAATAGCAATGATAACCACCCGAATTTCCCTTCATACAAGAACCACCGTAAGCTCCTGAGTATTGCTTACAGTATGAGCTACACTGGTAAGGGACACAATATTTCCAATGTTCTTTGCCTGGCCTAGTGCATGTTGCCTCCCGACTTGTGCCTCTGCCAAGAAATTGGATTAGGTTAAGCTAAATGCAGTAATAAAAGTCCTAACAAATATAGAATGCATTTGACAGGATAAGCAAAAAATTCGATCTAATAGCTTGAGCTTTTCCACGGGTGGTTTAACAGACACAAAGCACATGTTTACCAAGCCACAGGGTAGTTAATTATCATATAAGATTTGGCAGTTTCTATTTGAGAAACAATACATTCCTTCTAATTTATGATAATGTCAAGTGTGTTTAGCATAAAAAGGCGGCGAAAAATAAGTGAGATATCAACCGTTGATGTATAGTAATGTTTTTCGCTTCAATAAAATGGGGAAAAACCCCTATATAATTGGCTGTTCTTTGCTTCTGCAAGAAATATCAAGCCCTATGGTTGAGGTGGGTGGGGATGGAGTGTTATTTGGCTGCTAGAGTTACATACTCTTAGTTGAAATGGGTCCCCCACGTGGCGACCCGTTTTGCATGGAATGTTTTTTTTAGGGGAGAGTTGAATTTTTGATTTTGAAATTTAACCTCCCACCATCTGTAGCCTCCACACATCCATGGCACCAAGAATACATGGAAATAATGCAAATTCGGCTTTCTTCATAGAGAGAAAAATAGACGAGGTGTGTGGCTGGATATTGGAAGAGTAACAACTCAAATTTAGTTCTTGGTTTGTGAACATCAAACTCCTTCCTTGGTGATTGAGTTTTTGACCAAGAAATAGGTACAAAACGGTGTGGAAAGCAAGCAAATCAAAAGCAGGTGATTCAAACTCGTTTCGAAATTTGAAGTAACCTCTACCACTCCAAACTCAGTAGAAAACATGCAAGTACAATTTACACGTACAAAGATAGACAACTAACTGAGCTACCTACCGAAGGCTGCAAGGATGAGGAAGCAGAACAAGAGTGAAAGAAAGGTAGTCTTGTTGCTGCCAAGAAGTTTAACCATAGCTATATACTCTTAATTTCAAGTGTATGTGATAATACACAAGCTAAGAAGATGTATTTATAGATGGAAAAAGTCATTATTCAACAGTGTTTTTCCATTTTTTTTTCCCAAGTTGTTTGCCAGAGTGACTAGCAAAACAAATTATATATGTATTTACCAACGAATGACGTCTTAATGGCTAGTCACATTAAGCGATGACCGGTTCTCATTCAATGGTAAGTGTATCAATTTCTGCAATATTTAACATGGTAATTACAGGCAGATCATAGAAAGCTGAAATTGAGCCTGCATGTTTATGGTGGTTTAGAGATCAAGTCCCTGCTTGGTGGGGATTGAAATTCGGCTCACGTTGGCCCCCATTAAAATTATAATTCACTATTCTCCGTTTTCTTATCCACCACACATTTTCCAATAAATTAATATTACACGTAAATCCAAAACTTTTTCTTCTCTTTTAATCACACGTTCGTCAAAAAATAACTATTCCGAAAATTATAATCTCAAGTAATTGTGGCCAAACGGGGGCTAGATTTTTAACAGATTCTGATAGAAGTCGATCAAATTTGTGGTTGAAACGTTGTACTATCGATAAAAGATGTGGTTAAAATTACTTATTGACTTCGAATTAGATTAAAATCTACGTTTTAATTTCTATCAAAACCGGGGCTAAATATAAATCGATATATGATAACAACACAATTTGTGCTTGACATTCACCAATTCTTTTCACCGAAATTGCAGTAAAGGGCATTCTTAAAGTACGCATAATTTTAAAATTAGTATGAGGTATTATAACATATTATGAATATAAAATACCTAACCAACATTTTGAAATTTGATCGTGACATTGATTATATGTTAATTGACATTGTGAGCAATACACCGGTAGAACTCCAGGAGGGTAAATATATTAAGATCTATTCTTAAAAATGTTCTTATTCTACTAAACGATAATTAATTTATTCATCTTCTAAACAACTGCCAGTATTTTTTTAATTTTTTGAGCTTAGTGTTATATTTGTACTATGAATTTTGTTAATGTGTCAATCTCAAGCAAACTTTGATCAAGTCATACACTAGCTAGGTGCGGGATTTAGTAATTTTACTTCAGGATCTATTATTTATTTCTAAATTGAATCATTGGATCTTACTTTACTAATCGTGGCTTCGTTCTACGGTTTTGTTTCAAGTTCGTCGCCTATTTCAGTTTAACCGTTGCACAAGGGGAGTGTGATGATCAATGGTAGTGTAGCAAGTTAAATCTATTAAGATTTGAGATTGCATCTTAAAAGATCAATCTTGTTAAGAGGAAGAGCCCAAATCCTTATAAATTCATCTACATTTTCATCTTTATTCGATGTGGGACTTTTATCCCTTAACATGTTCCCGTAAGATGGTGGCTCGTTTGAGTAGGCCAATTTTGAAATCCGTGCGCTCATTTTTTTTTACTTTTAATCGGATTGAATTGCTCGTCGATACTGTATGAGCCCCGATACAATATCAAAACTCAAGTTCCATTTTATAAGGTCAGCCTTGTTAAGAGAACTGGTCTAAATGCTTATAAATTGGTCTATTAAATCATGCGGTTCTTTTCCTTTGAATGCTTTAATTTTTCTTTGGTATTGTAGCTTCGCTTTGAGAATTTTGATGTGATTCATGCTGCTTTCTTCTCCTTGACAGAAATAATGTAACTCACAAACGATAATTATTTTATTTATCTTCGAAACAACTGCCAGTACTTCTTTTATTTTTTGAGCTGAGTATTATATTTGTACTATAAATTTTGTTAATGTGTCAATCTCAAGCAAACTTTGATCAAGTCATACACTAGCTATGTACGGAATTTAGTACTTTTAATTCAGGATTTATTATTTTTAAATTCAATTATTGGATCTTACTTTAGTAATCGTGGCTTCATTCTAAGGCTTTGTTTCAAGTTCGTCGCCTGTTTCAGTTTACTGTAACTGTTGCACAAGGGGAATGTGATGATTAATGGTAGCGTAGCAAGTTAAATCTATTCAGATTTGATGTTGCGTGTTAAAAGATTAATCTTGTTAAGAGGAATAGCCCACATCCTTATAAATTGATCTACATTTTCATCTTTATTCGATGTAGGACTTTTATCCCTTAACATATCCCGGTAAGATGGCGGCTCGTTGGAGTAGACCAATATTGAAATCCGTGTGCTCATTTTTTTATTTTTAATCGGATCGAATTGCTCGTTGGTACCTAATGAGCCCTGATACAATATTAAAACTAGGGGTTCCATTTTATAAGGTCAACCTTGTTAAGAGAAGTAGTCTAAACGCTTGTAAATAGGTCTATTAAATCAGGTGGCTCTTTTCCTTCGAATGCTTTAATTTTTTTGGGCATGTTAGCTTCTGTCCGAGAAGCTTGATGTGATTCATGCTGCTTTCTTCTCCTTGACGGAAATAATGTAACTCACAAACTTACTTCTTTTGCTACTACTATCCCATCCATTCAATAGCTAGATTTATTTTTAATGCAGGGAGTTCATTTAGCAGTAAAATGAAAAAGGAAAGAAAATAAGTATTGTTTAACTTTTTGTGTTCATGGCAGTGGCTTTTATATTGTTGTCTTTGTTTGTTAAAGCCTTGCCACATTGTTTTGTTTGGCTACATTGGTAGCTCCAAATTTCAAATTGTCAATTAATTACTTTATTTCATATGCTACACTATATTATCACTCTAAACGCTTGATTTCCACGCTTATTCTGTAGCAAATATCTTCACTTGACGATATATAAATATAAATTGCGAAAATACTTGGATAGATATGATAAATCTATAGAATAGTAATAAAAACAATAAGAAGGAAAAATTTTGTTCATTGCCCTTGAAAATAAAATATTAGATTAATACCCTTAAAAATAATTTGTACTACAAATTCATGTATTAATTACGCCAAAATCAATTTTCACTTTTTTAAGATTGTCGTTTTCTCGAGTTTTTGTCGATCCATTTTTTATGTTTTAGTCGCCTTTTTAGCGAAAAGGCGACACTTAAGTTTTAACAAATCTTGTTGCTTGTCCATTTTATTGGGACAACGACTTCAATCATTTCAACGGCATTATGGACGGAATCAGTGATTTTTCCCTTGATGGAGTTGTTTTAGGTCGAACAACAACGGACAATATTAATGAAGCAAATAATAAGATAAAATGATGTCAATTACTACCAACGAGAGTAAGTTATATCATTTTATATTATGGCAAGAAACCTCAATACATATGACATTATTATATTATATATGAGTACAAATGCGGTATAACAATATAGAAAGAGCTCATGGTGATAATTACTGTAATTGCTGCTCAGAATCACACACGGGCAGCTTTTATTTAGTGTACATTACATATACAGTTTCAGTATCACCAAGGGATTACATATTATGCAACCGATTCAGCATCGGTTGTAGTGGCAATAGCAATGATAACCACCCGAATTTCCCTTCATACAAGAACCACCGTAAGCTCCTGAGTATTGCTTACAGTATGAGCTACACTGGTAAGGGACACAATATTTCCAATGTTCTTTGCCTGGCCTAGTGCATGTTGCCTCCCCGACTTGTGCCTCTGCCAAGAAATTGGATTAGGTTAAGCTAAATGCAGTAATAAAAGTCCTAACAAATATAGAATGCATTTGACAGGATAAGCAAAAAAATTCGATCTAATAGCTTGAGCTTTTCCACGGGTGGTTTAACAGACACAAAGCACATGTTTACCAAGCCACAGGGTAGTTAATTATCATATAAGATTTGGCAGTTTCTATTTGAGAAACAATACATTCCTTCTAATTTATGATAATGTCAAGTGTGTTTAGCATAAAAAGGCGGCGAAAAATAAGTGAGATATCAACCGTTGATGTATAGCAATGTTTTTCGCTTCAATAAAATGGGGAAAAAACCCCTATATAATTGGCTGTTCTTTGCTTCTGCAAGAAATATCAAGCCCTATGGTTGAGGTGGGTGGGGATGGAGTGTTATTTGGCTGCTAGAGTTACATACTCTTAGTTGAAATGGGTCCCCCACGTGGCGACCCGTTTTGCATGGAATGTTTTTTTAGGGGAGAGTTGAATTTTTGATTTTGAAATTTAACCTCCCACCATCTGTAGCCTCCACACATCCATGGCACCAAGAATACATGGAAATAATGCAAATTCGGCTTTCTTCATAGAGAGAAAAATAGACGAGGTGTGTGGCTGGATATTGGAAGAGTAACAACTCAAATTTAGTTCTTGGTTTGTGAACATCAAACTCCTTCCTTGGTGATTGAGTTTTTGACCAAGAAATAGGTACAAAACGGTGTGGAAAGCAAGCAAATCAAAAGCAGGTGATTCAAACTCGTTTCGAAATTTGAAGTAACCTCTACCACTCCAAACTCAGTAGAAAACATGCAAGTACAATTTACACGTACAAAGATAGACAACTAACTGAGCTACCTACCGAAGGCTGCAAGGATGAGGAAGCAGAACAAGAGTGAAAGAAAGGTAGTCTTGTTGCTGCCAAGAAGTTTAACCATAGCTATATACTCTTAATTTCAAGTGTATGTGATAATACACAAGCTAAGAAGATGTATTTATAGATGGAAAAAGTCATTATTCAACAGTGTTTTTCCATTTTTTTTTCCCAAGTTGTTTGCCAGAGTGACTAGCAAAACAAATTATATATGTATTTACCAATGAATGACGTCTTAATGGCTAGTCACATTAAGCGATGACCGGTTCTCATTCAATGGTAAGTGTATTAATTTCTGCAATATTTAACATGGTAATTACAGGCAGATCATAGAAAGCTGAAATTGAGCCTGCATGTTTATGGTGGTTTAGAGATCAAGTCCCTGCTTGGTGGGGATTGAAATTCGGCTCACGTTGGCCCCCATTAAAATTATAATTCACTATTCTCTGTTTTCTTATCAACCACACATTTTCCAATAAATTAATATTACACGTAAATCCAAAACTTTTTCTTCTCTTTTAATCACACGTTCGTCAAAAAATAACTATTCCGAAAATTATAATCTCAAGTAATTGTGGCCAAACGGGGGCTAGATTTTTAACAGATTCTGATAGAAGTCGATCAAATTTGTGGTTGAAACGTTGTACTATCGATAAAAGATGTGGTTAAAATTACTTATTGACTTCGAATTAGATTAAAATCTACGTTTTAATTTCTATCAAAACCGGGGCTAAATATAAATCGATATATGATAACAACACAATTTGTGCTTGACATTCACCAATTCTTTTCACGGAAATTGCAGTAAAGGGCATTCTTAAAGTACGCATAATTTTAAAATTAGTATGAGGTATTATAACATATTATGAATATAAAATACCTAACCAACATTTTGAAATTTGATCGTGACATTGATTATATGTTAATTGACATTGTGAGCAATACACCGGTAGAACTCCAGGAGGGTAAATATATTAAGATCTATTCTTAAAAATGTTCTTATTCTACTAAACGATAATTAATTTATTCATCTTCTAAACAACTGCCAGTATTTTTTTAATTTTTTGAGCTTAGTGTTATATTTGTACTATGAATTTTGTTAATGTGTCAATCTCAAGCAAACTTTGATCAAGTCATACACTAGCTAGGTGCGGGATTTAGTAATTTTACTTCAGGATCTATTATTTATTTCTAAATTGAATCATTGGATCTTACTTTACTAATCGTGGCTTCGTTCTACGGTTTTGTTTCAATTTCGTCGCCTATTTCAGTTTAACCGTTGCACAAGGGGAGTGTGATGATCAATGGTAGTGTAGCAAGTTAAATCTATTAAGATTTGAGATTGCATCTTAAAAGATCAATCTTGTTAAGAGGAAGAGCCCAAATCCTTATAAATTCATCTACATTTTCATCTTTATTCGATGTGGGACTTTTATCCGTTAACATGTCCCCGTAAGATGGTGGCTCGTTTGAGTAGGCCAATTTTGAAATCCGTGCGCTCATTTTTTTACTTTTAATCGGATTGAATTGCTCGTCGATACTGTATGAGCCCTGATACAATATCAAAACTCAAGTTCCATTTTATAAGGTCAACCTTGTTAAGAGAACTGGTCTAAATGCTTATAAATTGGTCTATTAAATCATGCGGTTCTTTTCCTTTGAATGCTTTAATTTTTCTTTGGTATTGTAGCTTCGCTTTGAGAATTTTGATGTGATTCATGCTGCTTTCTTCTCCTTGACAGAAATAATGTAACTCACAAACGATAATTATTTTATTTATCTTCGAAACAACTGCCAGTACTTCTTTTATTTTTTGAGCTGAGTATTATATTTGTACTATAAATTTTGTTAATGTGTCAATCTCAAGCAAACTTTGATCAAGTCATACACTAGCTATGTACGGAATTTAGTACTTTTAATTCAGGATTTATTATTTTTAAATTCAATTATTGGATCTTACTTTAGTAATCGTGGCTTCATTCTAAGGCTTTGTTTCAAGTTCGTCGCCTGTTTCAGTTTACTGTAACTGTTGCACAAGGGGAATGTGATGATTAATGGTAGCGTAGCAAGTTAAATCTATTCAGATTTGATGTTGCGTGTTAAAAGATTAATCTTGTTAAGAGGAATAGCCCACATCCTTATAAATTGATCTACATTTTCATCTTTATTCGATGTAGGACTTTTATCCCTTAACATATCCCGGTAAGATGGCGGCTCGTTGGAGTAGACCAATATTGAAATCCGTGTGCTCATTTTTTTTATTTTTAATCGGATCGAATTGCTCGTTGGTACCTAATGAGCCCTGATACAATATTAAAACTAGGGGTTCCATTTTATAAGGTCAACCTTGTTAAGAGAAGTAGTCTAAGCGCTTGTAAATTGGTCTATTAAATCAGGTGGCTCTTTTCCTTCGAATGCTTTAATTTTTTTGGGCATGTTAGCTTCTGTCCGAGAAGCTTGATGTGATTCATGCTGCTTTCTTCTCCTTGACGGAAATAATGTAACTCACAAACTTACTTCTTTTGCTACTACTATCCCATCCATTCAATAGCTAGATTTATTTTTAATGCAAGGAGTTCTGTTTAGCAGTAAAAAGAAAAAGGAAAGAAAATAAGTATTGTTTAACTTTTGTGTTCATGGCAGTGGCTTTTATATTGTTGTCTTTGTTTGTTAAAGCCTTGCCACATTGTTTTGTTTGGCGACATTGGTAGCTCCAAATTTCAAATTGTCAATTAATTACTTTATTTCATATGCTACACTATATTATCACTCTAAACGCTTGATTTCCACGCTTATTCTGTAGCAAATATCTTCACTTGACGATATATAAATATAAATTGCGAAAATACATGGATAGATATGATAAATCTATAGAATAGTAATAAAAACAATAAGAAGGAAAAATTTTGTTCATTGCCCTTGAAAATAAAATATTAGATTAATACCCTTAAAAATAATTTGTACTACAAATTCATGTATTAATTACGCCAAAATCAATTTTCACTTTTTTAAGATTGTCATTTTCTCGAGTTTTTGTCGATCCATTTTTTATGTTTTAGTCGCCTTTTTAGCGAAAAGGCGACACTTAAGTTTTAACAAATCTTGTTGCTTGTCCATTTTATTGGGACAACGACTTCAATCATTTCAACGGCATTATGGACGGAATCAGTGATTTTTCCCTTGATGGAGTTGTTTTAGGTCGAACAACAACGGACAATATTAATGAAGCAAATAATAAGATAAAATGATGTCAATTACTACCAACGAGAGTAAGTTATATCATTTTATATTATGGCAAGAAACCTCAATACATATGACATTATTATATTATATATGAGTACAGCGGCAGTATAACAATATAGAAAGAGCTCACTGGTGATAATTACTGTAATTGCTGCTCAGAATCACACACGGGCAGCTTTTATTTAGTGTACATTACATATACAGTTTCAGTATCACCAAGGGATTACATATTATGCAACCGATTCAGCATCGGTTGTAGTGGCAATAGCAATGATAACCACCCGAATTTCCCTTCATACAAGAACCACCGTAAGCTCCTGAGTATTGCTTACAGTATGAGCTACACTGGTAAGGGACACAATATTTCCAATGTTCTTTGCCTGGCCTAGTGCATGTTGCCTCCCCGACTTGTGCCTCTGCCAAGAAATTGGATTAGGTTAAGCTAAATGCAGTAATAAAAGTCCTAACAAATATAGAATGCATTTGACAGGATAAGCAAAAAAATTCGATCTAATAGCTTGAGCTTTTCCACGGGTGGTTTAACAGACACAAAGCACATGTTTACCAAGCCACAGGGTAGTTAATTATCATATAAGATTTGGCAGTTTCTATTTGAGAAACAATACATTCCTTCTAATTTATGATAATGTCAAGTGTGTTTAGCATAAAAAGGCGGCGAAAAATAAGTGAGATATCAACCGTTGATGTATAGTAATGTTTTTCGCTTCAATAAAATGGGGAAAAACCCCTATATAATTGGCTGTTCTTTGCTTCTGCAAGAAATATCAAGCCCTATGGTTGAGGTGGGTGGGGATGGAGTGTTATTTGGCTGCTAGAGTTACATACTCTTAGTTGAAATGGGTCCCCCACGTGGCGACCCATTTTGCATGGAATGTTTTTTTTAGGGGAGAGTTGAATTTTTGATTTTGAAATTTAACCTCCCACCATCTGTAGCCTCCACACATCCATGGCACCAAGAATACATGGAAATAATGCAAATTCGGCTTTCTTCATAGAGAGAAAAATAGACGAGGTGTGTGGCTTGATTTTGGAAGAGTAACAACTCAAATTTAGTTCTTGGTTTGTGAACATCAAACTCCTTCCTTGGTGATTGAGTTTTTGACCAAGAAATAGGTACAAAACGGTGTGGAAAGCAAGCAAATCAAAAGCAGGTGATTCAAACTCGTTTCGAAATTTGAAGTAACCTCTACCACTCCAAACTCAGTAGAAAACATGCAAGTACAATTTACACGTACAAAGATAGACAACTAACTGAGCTACCTACCGAAGGCTGCAAGGATGAGGAAGCAGAACAAGAGTGAAAGAAAGGTAGTCTTGTTGCTGCCAAGAAGTTTAACCATAGCTATATACTCTTAATTTCAAGTGTATGTGATAATATACAAGCTAAGAAGATGTATTTATAGATGGAAAAAGTCATTATTCAACAGTGTTTTTCCATTTTTTTTCCCAAGTTGTTTGCCAGAGTGACTAGCAAAACAAATTATATATGTATTTACCAACGAATGACGTCTTAATGGCTAGTCACATTAAGCGATGACCGGTTCTCATTCAATGGTAAGTGTATTAATTTCTGCAATATTTAACATGGTAATTACAGGCAGATCATAGAAAGCTGAAATTGAGCCTGCATGTTTATGGTGGTTTAGAGATCAAGTCCCTGCTTGGTGGGGATTAAAATTCGGCTCACGTTGGCCCCCATTAAAATTATAATTCACTATTCTCTATTTTCTTATCAACCACACATTTTCCAATAAATTCATATTACACGTAAATCCAAAACTTTTTCTTCTCTTTTAATCACACGTTCGTCAAAAAATAACTATTCCAAAAATTATAATCTCAAGTAATTGTGGCCAAACGGGGGCTAGATTTTTATGATTCTGATAGAAGTCGATCAAATTTGTGGTTGAAACGTTGTACTATCGATAAAAGATGTGGTTAAAATTACTTATTGACTTCGAATTAGATTAAAATCTACGTTTTAATTTCTATCAAAACCGGGGCTAAATATAAATCGATATATGATAACAACACAATTTGTGCTTGACATTCACCAATTCTTTTCACCGAAATTGCAGTAAAGGGCATTCTTAAAGTACGCATAATTTTAAAATTAGTATGAGGTATTATAACATATTATGAATATAAAATACCTAACCAACATTTTGAAATTTGATCGTGACATTGATTATATGTTAATTGACATTGTGAGCAATACACCGGTAGAACTCCAGGAGGGTAAATATATTAAGATCTATTCTTAAAAATGTTCTTATTCTACTAAACGATAATTAATTTATTCATCTTCTAAACAACTGCCAGTATTTTTTTAATTTTTTGAGCTTAGTGTTATATTTGTACTATGAATTTTGTTAATGTGTCAATCTCAAGCAAACTTTGATCAAGTCATACACTAGCTAGGTGCGGGATTTAGTAATTTTACTTCAGGATCTATTATTTATTTCTAAATTGAATCATTGGATCTTACTTTACTAATCGTGGCTTCGTTCTACGGTTTTGTTTCAAGTTCGTCGCCTATTTCAGTTTAACTGTTGCACAAGGGGAGTGTGATGATCAATGGTAGTGTAGCAAGTTAAATCTATTAAGATTTGAGATTGCATCTTAAAAGATCAATCTTGTTAAGAGGAAGAGCCCAAATCCTTATAAATTCATCTACATTTTCATCTTTATTCGATGTGGGACTTTTATCCCTTAACATGTCCCCGTAAGATGGTGGCTCGTTTGAGTAGGCCAATTTTGAAATCCGTGCGCTCATTTTTTTTTACTTTTAATCGGATTGAATTGCTCGTCGATACTGTATGAGCCCTGATACAATATCAAAACTCAAGTTCCATTTTATAAGGTCAACCTTGTTAAGAGAACTGGTCTAAACGCTTATAAATTGGTCTATTAAATCATGCGGTTCTTTTCCTTTGAATGCTTTAATTTTTCTTTGGTATTGTAGCTTCGCTTTGAGAATTTTGATGTGATTCATGCTGCTTTCTTCTCCTTGACAGAAATAATGTAACTCACAAACGATAATTATTTTATTTATCTTCGAAACAACTGCCAGTACTTCTTTTATTTTTTGAGCTGAGTATTATATTTGTACTATAAATTTTGTTAATGTGTCAATCTCAAGCAAACTTTGATCAAGTCATACACTAGCTATGTACGGAATTTAGTACTTTTAATTCAGGAGTTATTATTTTTAAATTCAATTATTGGATCTTACTTTAGTAATCGTGGCTTCATTCTAAGGCTTTGTTTCAAGTTGGTCGCCTGTTTCAGTTTACTGTAACTGTTGCACAAGGGGAATGTGATGATTAATGGTAGCGTAGCAAGTTAAATCTATTCAGATTTGATGTTGCATGTTAAAAGATTAATCTTGTTAAGAGGAATAGCCCACATCCTTATAAATTGATCTACATTTTCATCTTTATTCGATGTAGGACTTTTATCCCTTAACATATCCCGGTAAGATGGCGGCTCGTTGGAGTAGACCAATATTGAAATCCGTGTGCTCATTTTTTTTATTTTTAATCGGATCGAATTGCTCGTTGGTACCTAATGAGCCCTGATACAATATTAAAACTAGGGGTTCCATTTTATAAGGTCAACCTTGTTAAGAGAAGTAGTCTAAACGCTTGTAAATAGGTCTATTAAATCAGGTGGCTCTTTTCCTTCGAATGCTTTAATTTTTTTGGGCATGTTAGCTTCTGTCCGAGAAGCTTGATGTGATTCATGCTGCTTTCTTCTCCTTGACGGAAATAATGTAACTCACAAACTTACTTCTTTTGCTACTACTATCCCATCCATTCAATAGCTAGATTTATTTTTAATGCAGGGAGTTCATTTAGCAGTAAAATGAAAAAGGAAAGAAAATAAGTATTGTTTAACTTTTGTGTTCATGGCAGTGGCTTTTATATTGTTGTCTTTGTTTGTTAAAGCCTTGCCACATTGTTTTGTTTGGCTACATTGGTAGCTCCAAATTTCAAATTGTCAATTAATTACTTTATTTCATATGCTACACTATATTATCACTCTAAACGCTTGATTTCCACGCTTATTCTGTAGCAAATATCTTCACTTGACGATATATAAATATAAATTGCGAAAATACATGGATAGATATGATAAATCTATAGAATAGTAATAAAAACAATAAGAAGGAAAAATTTTGTTCATTGCCCTTGAAAATAAAATATTAGATTAATACCCTTAAAAATAATTTGTACTACAAATTCATGTATTAATTACGCCAAAATCAATTTTCACTTTTTTAAGATTGTCATTTTCTCGAGTTTTTGTCGATCCATTTTTTATGTTTTAGTCGCCTTTTTAGCGAAAAGGCGACACTTACGTTTTAACAAATCTTGTTGCTTGTCCATTTTATTGGGACAACGACTTCAATCATTTCAACGGCATTATGGACGGAATCAGTGATTTTTCCCTTGATGGAGTTGTTTTAGGTCGAACAACAACGGACAATATTAATGAAGCAAATAATAAGATAAAATGATGTCAATTACTACCAACGAGAGTAAGTTATATCATTTTATATTATGGCAAGAAACCTCAATACATATGACATTATTATATTATATATGAGTACAGCGGCAGTATAACAATATAGAAAGAGCTCATGGTGATAATTACGTAATTGCTTGCTCGTAATCACACACGGGCAGCTTTTATTTAGTGTACATTACATATACAGTTTCAGTATCACCAAGGGATTACATATTATGCAACCGATTCAGCATCGGTTGTAGTGGCAATAGCAATGATAACCACCCGAATTTCCCTTCATACAAGAACCACCGTAAGCTCCTGAGTATTGCTTACAGTATGAGCTACATTGGTAAGGGACACAATATTTCCAATGTTCTTTGCCTGGCCTAGTGCATGTTGCCTCCCCGACTTGCGCCTCAGCCAAGAAATTGGATTAGGTTAAGCTAAATGCAGTAATAAAAGTCCTAACAAATATAGAATGCATTTGACAGGATAAGCAAAAAAATTCGATCTAATAGCTTGAGCTTTTCAACGGGTGGTTTAACAGACACAAAGCACATGTTTACCAAGCCACAGGGTAGTTAATTATCATATAAGATTTGGCAGTTTCTATTTGAGAAACAATACATTCCTTCTAATTTATGATAATGTCAAGTGTGTTTAGCATAAAAAGGCAGCGAAAAATAAGTGAGATATCAACCGTTGATGTATAGCAATGTTTTTCGCTTCAATAAAATGGGGAAAAAACCCCTATATAATTGGCTGTTCTTTGCTTCTGCAAGAAATATCAAGCCCTATGGTTGAGGTGGGTGGGGATGGAGTGTAATTTGGCTGCTAGAGTTACATACTCTTAGTTGAAATGGATCCCCCACGTGGCGACCCGTTTTGCATGGAATGTTTTTTTTAGGGGAGAGTTGAATTTTTGATTTTGAAATTTAACCTCCCACCATCTGTAGCCTCCACACATCCATGGCACCAAGAATACATGGAAATAATGCAAATTCGGCTTTCTTCATAGAGAGAAAAATATACGAGGTGTGTGGCTTGATATTGGAAGAGTAACAACACAAATTTAGTTCTTGGTTTGTGAACATCAAACTCCTTCCTTGGTGATTGAGTTTTTGACCAAGAAATAGGTACAAAACGGTGTGGAAAGCAAGCAAATCAAAAGCAGGTGATTCAAACTCGTTTCAAAATTTGAAGTAACCTCTACCACTCCAAACTCAGTAGAAAACATGCAAGTACAATTTACACGTACAAAGATAGACAACTAACTGAGCTACCTACCGAAGGCTGCAAGGATGAGGAAGCAGAACAAGAGTGAAAGAAAGGTAGTCTTGTTGCTGCCAAGAAGTTTAACCATAGCTATATACTCTTAATTTCAAGTGTATGTGATAATATACAAGCTAAGAAGATGTATTTATAGATGGAAAAAGTCATTATTCAACAGTGTTTTTCCATTTTTTTTTTCCCAAGTTGTTTGCCAGAGTGACTAGCAAAACAAATTATATATGTATTTACCAACGAATGACGTCTTAATGGCTAGTCACATTAAGCGATGACCGGTTCTCATTCAATGGTAAGTGTATTAATTTCTGCAATATTTAACATGGTAATTACAGGCAGATCATAGAAAGCTGAAATTGAGCCTGCATGTTTATGGTGGTTTAGAGATCAAGTCCCCGCTTGGTGGGGATTAAAATTCGGCTCACGTTGGCCCCCATTAAAATTATAATTCACTATTCTCTGTTTTCTTATCAACCACACATTTTCCAATAAATTAATATTACACGTAAATCCAAAACTTTTTCTTCAATTTTAATCACACGTTCGTCAAAAAATAACTATTCCAAAAATTATAATCTCAAGTAATTGTGGCCAAACGGGGGCTAGATTTTTAACAGATTCTGATAGAAGTCGATCAAATTTGTGGTTGAAACGTTGTACTATCGATAAAAGATGTGGTTAAAATTACTTATTGACTTCGAATTAGATTAAAATCTACGTTTTAATTTCTATCAAAACCGGGGCTAAATATAAATCGATATATGATAACAACACAATTTGTGCTTGACATTCACCAATTCTTTTCACCGAAATTGCAGTAAAGGGCATTCTTAAAGTACGCATAATTTTAAAATTAGTATGAGGTATTATAACATATTGTGAATATAAAATACCTAACCAACATTTTGAAATTTGATCGTGACATTGATTATATGTTAATTGACATTGTGAGCAATACACCGGTAGAACTCCAGGAGGGTAAATATATTAAGATCTATTCTTAAAAATGTTCTTATTCTACTAAACGATAATTAATTTATTCATCTTCTAAACAACTGCCAGTATTTTTTTAATTTTTTGAGCTTAGTGTTATATTTGTGCTATGAATTTTGTTAATGTGTCAATCTCAAGCAAACTTTGATCAAGTCATACACTAGCTAGGTGCGGGATTTAGTAATTTTACTTCAGGATCTATTATTTATTTCTAAATTGAATCATTGGATCTTACTTTACTAATCGTGGCTTCGTTCTACGGTTTTGTTTCAAGTTCGTCGCCTATTTCAGTTTAACTGTTGCACAAGGGGAGTGTGATGATCAATGGTAGTGTAGCAAGTTAAATCTATTAAGATTTGAGATTGCATCTTAAAAGATCAATCTTGTTAAGAGGAAGAGCCCAAATCCTTATAAATTCATCTACATTTTCATCTTTATTCGATGTGGGACTTTTATCCCTTAACATGTCCCCGTAAGATGGTGGCTCGTTTGAGTAGGCCAATTTTGAAATCCGTGCGCTCATTTTTTTTTACTTTTAATCGGATTGAATTGCTCGTCGATACTGTATGAGCCCTGATACAATATCAAAACTCAAGTTCCATTTTATAAGGTCAACCTTGTTAAGAGAACTGGTCTAAACGCTTATAAATTGGTCTATTAAATCATGCGGTTCTTTTCCTTTGAATGCTTTAATTTTTCTTTGGTATTGTAGCTTCGCTTTGAGAATTTTGATGTGATTCATGCTGCTTTCTTCTCCTTGACAGAAATAATGTAACTCACAAACGATAATTATTTTATTTATCTTCGAAACAACTGCCAGTACTTCTTTTATTTTTTGAGCTGAGTATTATATTTGTACTATAAATTTTGTTAATGTGTCAATCTCAAGCAAACTTTGATCAAGTCATACACTAGCTATGTACGGAATTTAGTACTTTTAATTCAGGATTTATTATTTTTAAATTCAATTATTGGATCTTACTTTAGTAATCGTGGCTTCATTCTAAGGCTTTGTTTCAAGTTTGTCGCCTGTTTCAGTTTACTGTAACTGTTGCACAAGGGGAATGTGATGATTAATGGTAGCGTAGCAAGTTAAATCTATTCAGATTTGATGTTGCGTGTTAAAAGATTAATCTTGTTAAGAGGAATAGCCCACATCCTTATAAATTGATCTACATTTTCATCTTTATTCGATGTAGGACTTTTATCCCTTAACATATCCCGGTAAGATGGCGGCTCGTTGGAGTAGACCAATATTGAAATCCGTGTGCTCATTTTTTTTATTTTTAATCGGATCGAATTGCTCGTTGGTACCTAATGAGCCCTGATACAATATTAAAACTAGGGGTTCCATTTTATAAGGTCAACCTTGTTAAGAGAAGTAGTCTAAACGCTTGTAAATAGGTCTATTAAATCAGGTGGCTCTTTTCCTTCGAATGCTTTAATTTTTTGGGCATGTTAGCTTCTGTCCGAGAAGCTTGATGTGATTCATGCTGCTTTCTTCTCCTTGACGGAAATAATGTAACTCACAAACTTACTTCTTTTGCTACTACTATCCCATCCATTCAATAGCTAGATTTATTTTTAATGCAAGGAGTTCATTTAGCAGTAAAAAGAAAAAGGAAAGAAAATAAGTATTGTTTAACTTTTGTGTTCATGGCAGTGGCTTTTATATTGTTGTCTTTGTTTGTTAAAGCCTTGCCACATTGTTTTGTTTGGCTACATTGGTAGCTCCAAATTTCAAATTGTCAATTAATTACTTTATTTCATATGCTACACTATATTATCACTCTAAACGCTTGATTTCCACGCTTATTCTGTAGCAAATATCTTCACTTGACGATACATAAATATAAATTGCGAAAATATATGGATAGATATGATAAATCTATAGAATAGTAATAAAAACAATAAGAAGGAAAAATTTTGTTCATTGCCCTTGAAAATAAAATATTAGATTAATACCCTTAAAAATAATTTGTACTACAAATTCATGTATTAATTACGCCAAAATCAATTTTCACTTTTTTAAGATTGTCGTTTTCTCGAGTTTTTGTCGAACCATTTTTTATGTTTTAGTCGCCTTTTTAGCGAAAAGGCGACACTTACGTTTTAACAAATCTTGTTGCTTGTCCATTTTATTGGGACAACGACTTCAATCATTTCAACGGCATTATGGACGGAATCAGTGATTTTTCCCTTGATGGAGTTGTTTTAGGTCGAACAACAACGGACAATATTAATGAAGCAAATAATAAGATAAAATGACGTCAATTACTACCAACGAGAGTAAGTTATATCATTTTATATTATGGCAAGAAACCTCAATACATATGACATTATTATATTATATATGAGTACAGCGGCAGTATAACAATATAGAAAGAGCTCACTGGTGATAATTACTGTAATTGCTGCTCAGAATCACACACGGGCAGCTTTTATTTAGTGTACATTACATATACAGTTTCAGTATCACCAAGGGATTACACATTATGCAACCGATTCAGCATCGGTTGTAGTGGCAATAGCAATGATAACCACCCGAATTTCCCTTCATACAAGAACCACCGTAAGCTCCTGAGTATTGCTTACAGTATGAGCTACATTGGTAAGGGACACAATATTTCCAATGTTCTTTGCCTGGCCTAGTGCATGTTGCCTCCCCGACTTGCGCCTCTGCCAAGAAATTGGATTAGGTTAAGCTAAATGCAGTAATAAAAGTCCTAACAAATATAGAATGCATTTGACAGGATAAGCAAAAAAATTCGATCTAATAGCTTGAGCTTTTCAACGGGTGGTTTAACAGACACAAAGCACATGTTTACCAAGCCACAGGGTAGTTAATTATCATATAAGATTTGGCAGTTTCTATTTGAGAAACAATACATTCCTTCTAATTTATGATAATGTCAAGTGTGTTTAGCATAAAAAGGCGGCGAAAAATAAGTGAGATATCAACCGTTGATGTATAGCAATGTTTTTCGCTTCAATAAAATGGGGAAAAACCCTATATAATTGGCTGTTCTTTGCTTCTGCAAGAAATATCAAGCCCTATGGTTGAGGTGGGTGGGGATGGAGTGTAATTTGGCTGCTAGAGTTACATACTCTTAGTTGAAATGGGTCCCCCACGTGGCGACCCGTTTTGCATGGAATGTTTTTTTAGGGGAGAGTTGAATTTTTGATTTTGAAATTTAACCTCCCACCATCTGTAGCCTCCACACATCCATGGCACCAAGAATACATGGAAATAATGCAAATTCGGCTTTCTTCATAGAGAGAAAAATAGACGAGGTGTGTGGCTTGATTTTGGAAGAGTAACAACTCAAATTTAGTTCTTGGTTTGTGAACATCAAACTCCTTCCTTGGTGATTGAGTTTTTGACCAAGAAATAGGTACAAAACGGTGTGGAAAGCAAGCAAATCAAAAGCAGGTGATTCAAACTCGTTTCGAAATTTGAAGTAACCTCTACCACTCCAAACTCAGTAGAAAACATGCAAGTACAATTTACACGTACAAAGATAGACAACTAACTGAGCTACCTACCGAAGGCTGCAAGGATGAGGAAGCAGAACAAGAGTGAAAGAAAGGTAGTCTTGTTGCTGCCAAGAAGTTTAACCATAGCTATATACTCTTAATTTCAAGTGTATGTGATAATATACAAGCTAAGAAGATGTATTTATAGATGGAAAAAGTCATTATTCAACAGTGTTTTTCCATTTTTTTTTCCCAAGTTGTTTGCCAGAGTGACTAGCAAAACAAATTATATATGTATTTACCAACGAATGACGTCTTAATGGCTAGTCACATTAAGCGATGACCGGTTCTCATTCAATGGTAAGTGTATTAATTTCTGCAATATTTAACATGGTAATTACAGGCAGATCATAGAAAGCTGAAATTGAGCCTGCATGTTTATGGTGGTTTAGAGATCAAGTCCCTGCTTGGTGGGGATTAAAATTCGGCTCACGTTGGCCCCCATTAAAATTATAATTCACTATTCTCTGTTTTCTTATCAACCACACATTTTCCAATAAATTAATATTACATGTAAATCCAAAACTTTTTCTTCTCTTTTAATCACACATTCGTCAAAAAATAACTATTCCAAAAATTATAATCTCAAGTAATTGTGGCCAAACGGGGGCTAGATTTTTAACAGATTCTGATAGAAGTCGATCAAATTTGTGGTTGAAACGTTGTACTATCGATAAAAGATGTGGTTAAAATTACTTATTGACTTCGAATTAGATTAAAATCTACGTTTTAATTTCTATCAAAACCGGGGCTAAATATAAATCGATATATGATAACAACACAATTTGTGCTTGACATTCACCAATTCTTTTCACCGAAATTGCAGTAAAGGGCAATCTTAAAGTACGCATAATTTTAAAATTAGTATGAGGTATTATAACATATTGTGAATATAAAATACCTAACCAACATTTTGAAATTTGATCGTGACATTGATTATATGTTAATTGACATTGTGAGCAATACACCGGTAGAACTCCAGGAGGGTAAATATATTAAGATCTATTCTTAAAAATGTTCTTATTCTACTAAACGATAATTAATTTATTCATCTTCTAAACAACTGCCAGTATTTTTTTAATTTTTTGAGCTTAGTGTTATATTTGTACTATGAATTTTGTTAATGTGTCAATCTCAAGCAAACTTTGATCAAGTCATACACTAGCTAGGTGCGGGATTTAGTAATTTTACTTCAGGATCTATTATTTATTTCTAAATTGAATCATTGGATCTTACTTTACTAATCGTGGCTTCGTTCTACGGTTTTGTTTCAAGTTCGTCGCCTATTTCAGTTTAACTGTTGCACAAGGGGAGTGTGATGATCAATGGTAGTGTAGCAAGTTAAATCTATTAAGATTTGAGATTGCATCTTAAAAGATCAATCTTGTTAAGAGGAAGAGCCCAAATCCTTATAAATTCATCTACATTTTCATCTTTATTCGATGTGGGACTTTTATCCCTTAACATGTCCCCGTAAGATGGTGGCTCGTTTGAGTAGGCCAATTTTGAAATCCGTGCGCTCATTTTTTTTACTTTTAATCGGATTGAATTGCTCGTCGATACTGTATGAGCCCTGATACAATATCAAAACTCAAGTTCCATTTTATAAGGTCAACCTTGTTAAGAGAACTGGTCTAAATGCTTATAAATTGGTCTAATAAATCATGCGGTTCTTTTCCTTTGAATGCTTTAATTTTTCTTTGGTATTGTAGCTTCGCTTTGAGAATTTTGATGTGATTCATGCTGCTTTCTTCTCCTTGACAGAAATAATGTAACTCACAAACGATAATTATTTTATTTATCTTCGAAACAACTGCCAGTACTTCTTTTATTTTTTGAGCTGAGTATTATATTTGTACTATAAATTTTGTTAATGTGTCAATCTCAAGCAAACTTTGATCAAGTCATACACTAGCTATGTACGGAATTTAGTACTTTTAATTCAGGATTTATTATTTTTAAATTCAATTATTGGATCTTACTTTAGTAATCGTGGCTTCATTCTAAGGTTTTGTTTCGAGTTCGTCGCCTGTTTCAGTTTACTGTAACTGTTGCACAAGGGGAATGTGATGATTAATGGTAGCGTAGCAAGTTAAATCTATTCAGATTTGATGTTGCATGTTAAAAGATTAATCTTGTTAAGAGGAATAGCCCACATCCTTATAAATTGATCTACATTTTCATCTTTATTCGATGTAGGACTTTTATCCCTTAACATATCCCGGTAAGATGGCGGCTCGTTGGAGTAGACCAATATTGAAATCCGTGTGCTCATTTTTTTTATTTTTAATCGGATCGAATTGCTCGTTGGTACCTAATGAGCCCTGATACAATATTAAAACTAGGGGTTCCATTTTATAAGGTCAACCTTGTTAAGAGAAGTAGTCTAAACGCTTGTAAATAGGTCTATTAAATCAGGTGGCTCTTTTCCTTCGAATGCTTTAATTTTTTTGGGCATGTTAGCTTCTGTCCGAGAAGCTTGATGTGATTCATGCTGCTTTCTTCTCCTTGACGGAAATAATGTAACTCACAAACTTACTTCTTTTGCTACTACTATCCCATCCATTCAATAGCTAGATTTATTTTTAATGCAAGGAGTTCATTTAGCAGTAAAAAGAAAAAGGAAAGAAAATAAGTATTTTTTAACTTTTGTGTTCATGGCAGTGGCTTTTATATTGTTGTCTTTGTTTGTTAAAGCCTTGCCACATTGTTTTGTTTGGCTACATTGGTAGCTCCAAATTTCAAATTGTCAATTAATTACTTTATTTCATATGCTACACTATATTATCACTCTAAACGCTTGATTTCCACGCTTATTCTGTAGCAAATATCTTCACTTGACGATACATAAATATAAATTGCGAAAATACATGGATAGATATGATAAATCTATAGAATAGTAATAAAAACAATAAGAAGGAAAAATTTTGTTCATTGCCCTTGAAAATAAAATATTAGATTAATACCCTTAAAAATAATTTGTACTACAAATTCATGTATTAATTACGCCAAAATCAATTTTCACTTTTTTAAGATTGTCATTTTCTCGAGTTTTTGTCGATCCATTTTTTATGTTTTAGTCGCCTTTTTAGCGAAAAGGCGACACTTACGTTTTAACAAATCTTGTTGCTTGTCCATTTTATTGGGACAACGACTTCAATCATTTCAACGGCATTATGGATGGAATCAGTGATTTTTCCCTTGATGGAGTTGTTTTAGGTCGAACAACAACGGACAATATTAATGAAGCAAATAATAAGATAAAATGATGTCAATTACTACCAACGAGAGTAAGTTATATCATTTTATATTATGGCAAGAAACCTCAATACATATGACATTATTATATTATATATGAGTACAGCGGCAGTATAACAATATAGAAAGAGCTCACTGGTGATAATTACTGTAATTGCTGCTCAGAATCACACACGGGCAGCTTTTATTTAGTGTACATTACATATACAGTTTCAGTATCACCAAGGGATTACACATTATGCAACCGATTCAGCATCGGTTGTAGTGGCAATAGCAATGATAACCACCCGAATTTCCCTTCATACAAGAACCACCGTAAGCTCCTGAGTATTGCTTACAGTATGAGCTACATTGGTAAGGGACACAATATTTCCAATGTTCTTTGCCTGGCCTAGTGCATGTTGCCTCCCCGACTTGCGCCTCTGCCAAGAAATTGGATTAGGTTAAGCTAAATGCAGTAATAAAAGTCCTAACAAATATAGAATGCATTTGACAGGATAAGCAAAAAAATTCGATCTAATAGCTTGAGCTTTTCAACGGGTGGTTTAACAGACACAAAGCACATGTTTACCAAGCCACAGGGTAGTTAATTATCATATAAGATTTGGCAGTTTCTATTTGAGAAACAATACATTCCTTCTAATTTATGATAATGTCAAGTGTGTTTAGCATAAAAAGGCGGCGAAAAATAAGTGAGATATCAACCGTTGATGTATAGCAATGTTTTTCGCTTCAATAAAATGGGGAAAAAACCCCTATATAATTGGCTGTTCTTTGCTTCTGCAAGAAATATCAAGCCCTATGGTTGAGGTGGGTGGGGATGGAGTGTAATTTGGCTGCTAGAGTTACATACTCTTAGTTGAAATGGGTCCCCCACGTGGCGACCCGTTTTGCATGGAATGTTTTTTTTAGGGGAGAGTTGAATTTTTGATTTTGAAATTTAACCTCCCACCATCTGTAGCCTCCACACATCCATGGCACCAAGAATACATGGAAATAATGCAAATTCGGCTTTCTTCATAGAGAGAAAAATAGACGAGGTGTGTGGCTTGATTTTGGAAGAGTAACAACTCAAATTTAGTTCTTGGTTTGTGAACATCAAACTCCTTCCTTGGTGATTGAGTTTTTGACCAAGAAATAGGTACAAAACGGTGTGGAAAGCAAGCAAATCAAAAGCAGGTGATTCAAACTCGTTTCGAAATTTGAAGTAACCTCTACCACTCCAAACTCAGTAGAAAACATGCAAGTACAATTTACACGTACAAAGATAGACAACTAACTGAGCTACCTACCGAAGGCTGCAAGGATGAGGAAGCAGAACAAGAGTGAAAGAAAGGTAGTCTTGTTGCTGCCAAGAAGTTTAACCATAGCTATATACTCTTAATTTCAAGTGTATGTGATAATATACAAGCTAAGAAGATGTATTTATAGATGGAAAAAGTCATTATTCAACAGTGTTTTTCCATTTTTTTTTCCCAAGTTGTTTGCCAGAGTGACTAGCAAAACAAATTATATATGTATTTACCAACGAATGACGTCTTAATGGCTAGTCACATTAAGCGATGACCGGTTCTCATTCAATGGTAAGTGTATTAATTTCTGCAATATTTAACATGGTAATTACAGGCAGATCATAGAAAGCTGAAATTGAGCCTGCATGTTTATGGTGGTTTAGAGATCAAGTCCCCGCTTGGTGGGGATTAAAATTCGGCTCACGTTGGCCCCCATTAAAATTATAATTCACTATTCTCTGTTTTCTTATCAACCACACATTTTCCAATAAATTAATATTACACGTAAATCCAAAACTTTTTCTTCAATTTTAATCACACGTTCGTCAAAAAATAACTATTCCAAAAATTATAATCTCAAGTAATTGTGGCCAAACGGGGGCTAGATTTTTATCAGTTACGATAGAAGTCGATCAAATTTGTGGTTGAAACGTTGTACTATCGATAAAAGATGTGGTTAAAATTACTTATTGACTTCGAATTAGATTAAAATCTACGTTTTAATTTCTATCAAAACCGGGGCTAAATATAAATCGATATATGATAACAACACAATTTGTGCTTGACATTCACCAATTCTTTTCACCGAAATTGCAGTAAAGGGCATTCTTAAAGTACGCATAATTTTAAAATTAGTATGAGGTATTATAACATATTGTGAATATAAAATACCTAACCAACATTTTGAAATTTGATCGTGACATTGATTATATGTTAATTGACATTGTGAGCAATACACCGGTAGAACTCCAGGAGGGTAAATATATTAAGATCTATTCTTAAAAATGTTCTTATTCTACTAAACGATAATTAATTTATTCATCTTCTAAACAACTGCCAGTATTTTTTTAATTTTTTGAGCTTAGTGTTATATTTGTACTATGAATTTTGTTAATGTGTCAATCTCAAGCAAACTTTGATCAAGTCATACACTAGCTAGGTGCGGGATTTAGTAATTTTACTTCAGGATCTATTATTTATTTCTAAATTGAATCATTGGATCTTACTTTACTAATCGTGGCTTCGTTCTACGGTTTTGTTTCAAGTTCGTCGCCTATTTCAGTTTAACTGTTGCACAAGGGGAGTGTGATGATCAATGGTAGTGTAGCAAGTTAAATCTATTAAGATTTGAGATTGCATCTTAAAAGATCAATCTTGTTAAGAGGAAGAGCCCAAATCCTTATAAATTCATCTACATTTTCATCTTTATTCGATGTGGGACTTTTATCCCTTAACATGTCCCCGTAAGATGGTGGCTCGTTTGAGTAGGCCAATTTTGAAATCCGTGCGCTCATTTTTTTTTACTTTTAATCGGATTGAATTGCTCGTCGATACTGTATGAGCCCTGATACAATATCAAAACTCAAGTTCCATTTTATAAGGTCAACCTTGTTAAGAGAACTGGTCTAAACGCTTATAAATTGGTCTATTAAATCATGCGGTTCTTTTCCTTTGAATGCTTTAATTTTTCTTTGGTATTGTAGCTTCGCTTTGAGAATTTTGATGTGATTCATGCTGCTTTCTTCTCCTTGACAGAAATAATGTAACTCACAAACGATAATTATTTTATTTATCTTCGAAACAACTGCCAGTACTTCTTTTATTTTTTGAGCTGAGTATTATATTTGTACTATAAATTTTGTTAATGTGTCAATCTCAAGCAAACTTTGATCAAGTCATACACTAGCTATGTACGGAATTTAGTACTTTTAATTCAGGATTTATTATTTTTAAATTCAATTATTGGATCTTACTTTAGTAATCGTGGCTTCATTCTAAGGCTTTGTTTCAAGTTCGTCGCCTGTTTCAGTTTACTGTAACTGTTGCACAAGGGGAATGTGATGATTAATGGTAGCGTAGCAAGTTAAATCTATTCAGATTTGATGTTGCATGTTAAAAGATTAATCTTGTTAAGAGGAATAGCCCACATCCTTATAAATTGATCTACATTTTCATCTTTATTCGATGTAGGACTTTTATCCCTTAACATATCCCGGTAAGATGGCGGCTCGTTGGAGTAGACCAATATTGAAATCCGTGTGCTCATTTTTTTTATTTTTAATCGGATCGAATTGCTCGTTGGTACCTAATGAGACCTGATACAATATTAAAACTGGGGGTTCCATTTTATAAGGTCAACCTTGTTAAGAGAAGTAGTCTAAACGCTTGTAAATAGGTCTATTAAATCAGGTGGCTCTTTTCCTTCGAATGCTTTAATTTTTTTGGGCATGTTAGCTTCTGTCCGAGAAGCTTGATGTGATTCATGCTGCTTTCTTCTCCTTGACGGAAATAATGTAACTCACAAACTTACTTCTTTTGCTACTACTATCCCATCCATTCAATAGCTAGATTTATTTTTAATGCAAGGAGTTCATTTAGCAGTAAAAAGAAAAAGGAAAGAAAATAAGTATTGTTTAACTTTTGTGTTCATGGCAGTGGCTTTTATATTGTTGTCTTTGTTTGTTAAAGCCTTGCCACATTGTTTTGTTTGGCTACATTGGTAGCTCCAAATTTCAAATTGTCAATTAATTACTTTATTTCATATGCTACACTATATTATCACTCTAAACGCTTGATTTCCACGCTTATTCTGTAGCAAATATCTTCACTTGACGATACATAAATATAAATTGCGAAAATACATGGATAGATATGATAAATCTATAGAATAGTAATAAAAACAATAAGAAGGAAAAATTTTGTTCATTGCCCTTTAAAAAAAAATATTAGATTAATACCCTTAAAAATAATTTGTACTACAAATTCATGTATTAATTACGCCAAAATCAATTTTCACTTTTTTAAGATTGTCATTTTCTCGAGTTTTTGTCGATCCATTTTTTATGTTTTAGTCGCCTTTTTAGCGAAAAGGCGACACTTACGTTTTAACAAATCTTGTTGCTTGTCCATTTTATTGGGACAACGACTTCAATCATTTCAACGGCATTATGGACGGAATCAGTGATTTTTCCCTTGATGGAGTTGTTTTAGGTCGAACAACAACGGACAATATTAATGAAGCAAATAATAAGATAAAATGATGTCAATTACTACCAACGAGAGTAAGTTATATCATTTTATATTATGGCAAGAAACCTCAATACATATGACATTATTATATTATATATGAGTACAGCGGCAGTATAACAATATAGAAAGAGCTCACTGGTGATAATTACTGTAATTGCTGCTCAGAATCACACACGGGCAGCTTTTATTTAGTGTACATTACATATACAGTTTCAGTATCACCAAGGGATTACATATTATGCAACCGATTCAGCATCGGTTGTAGTGGCAATAGCAATGATAACCACCCGAATTTCCCTTCATACAAGAACCACCGTAAGCTCCTGAGTATTGCTTACAGTATGAGCTACATTGGTAAGGGACACAATATTTCCAATGTTCTTTGCCTGGCCTAGTGCATGTTGCCTCCCCGACTTGCGCCTCTGCCAAGAAATTGGATTAGGTTAAGCTAAATGCAGTAATAAAAGTCCTAACAAATATAGAATGCATTTGACAGGATAAGCAAAAAAATTCGATCTAATAGCTTGAGCTTTTCAACGGGTGGTTTAACAGACACAAAGCACATGTTTACCAAGCCACAGGGTAGTTAATTATCATATAAGATTTGGCAGTTTCTATTTGAGAAACAATACATTCCTTCTAATTTATGATAATGTCAAGTGTGTTTAGCATAAAAAGGCGGCGAAAAATAAGTGAGATATCAACCGTTGATGTATAGCAATGTTTTTCGCTTCAATAAAATGGGGAAAAAACCCCTATATAATTGGCTGTTCTTTGCTTCTGCAAGAAATATCAAGCCCTATGGTTGAGGTGGGTGGGGATGGAGTGTAATTTGGCTGCTAGAGTTACATACTCTTAGTTGAAATGGGTCCCCCACGTGGCGACCCGTTTTGCATGGAATGTTTTTTTTAGGGGAGAGTTGAATTTTTGATTTTGAAATTTAACCTCCCACCATCTGTAGCCTCCACACATCCATGGCACCAAGAATACATGGAAATAATGCAAATTCGGCTTTCTTCATAGAGAGAAAAATAGACGAGGTGTGTGGCTTGATTTTGGAAGAGTAACAACTCAAATTTAGTTCTTGGTTTGTGAACATCAAACTCCTTCCTTGGTGATTGAGTTTTTGACCAAGAAATAGGTACAAAACGGTGTGGAAAGCAAGCAAATCAAAAGCAGGTGATTCAAACTCGTTTCGAAATTTGAAGTAACCTCTACCACTCCAAACTCAGTAGAAAACATGCAAGTACAATTTACACGTACAAAGATAGACAACTAACTGAGCTACCTACCGAAGGCTGCAAGGATGAGGAAGCAGAACAAGAGTGAAAGAAAGGTAGTCTTGTTGCTGCCAAGAAGTTTAACCATAGCTATATACTCTTAATTTCAAGTGTATGTGATAATATACAAGCTAAGAAGATGTATTTATAGATGGAAAAAGTCATTATTCAACAGTGTTTTTCCATTTTTTTTTCCCAAGTTGTTTGCCTGAGTGACTAGCAAAACAAATTATATATGTATTTACCAACGAATGACGTCTTAATGGCTAGTCACATTAAGCGATGACCGGTTCTCATTCAATGGTAAGTGTATTAATTTCTGCAATATTTAACATGGTAATTACAGGCAGATGATAGAAAGCTGAAATTGAGCCTGCATGTTTATGGTGGTTTAGAGATCAAGTCCCTGCTTGGTGGGGATTAAAATTCGGCTCACGTTGGCCCCCATTAAAATTATAATTCACTATTCTCTGTTTTCTTATCAACCACACATTTTCCAATAAATTAATATTACACGTAAATCCAAAACTTTTTCTTCAATTTTAATCACACGTTCGTAAAAAAATAACTATTCCAAAAATTATAATCTCAAGTAATTGTGGCCAAACGGGGGCTAGATTTTTAACAGATTCTGATAGAAGTCGATCAAATTTGTGGTTGAAACGTTGTACTATCGATAAAAGATGTGGTTAAAATTACTTATTGACTTCGAATTAGATTAAAATCTACGTTTTAATTTCTATCAAAACCGGGCTAAATATAAATCGATATATGATAACAACACAATTTGTGCTTGACATTCACCAATTCTTTTCACCGAAATTGCAGTAAAGGGCATTCTTAAAGTACGCATAATTTTAAAATTAGTATGAGGTATTATAACATATTGTGAATATAAAATACCTAACCAACATTTTGAAATTTGATCGTGACATTGATTATATGTTAATTGACATTGTGAGCAATACACCGGTAGAACTCCAGGAGGGTAAATATATTAAGATCTATTCTTAAAAATGTTCTTATTCTACTAAACGATAATTAATTTATTCATCTTCTAAACAACTGCCAGTATTTTTTTAATTTTTTGAGCTTAGTGTTATATTTGTACTATGAATTTTGTTAATGTGTCAATCTCAAGCAAACTTTGATCAAGTCATACACTAGCTAGGTGCGGGATTTAGTAATTTTACTTCAGGATCTATTATTTATTTCTAAATTGAATCATTGGATCTTACTTTACTAATCGTGGCTTCGTTCTACGGTTTTGTTTCAAGTTCGTCGCCTATTTCAGTTTAACTGTTGCACAAGGGGAGTGTGATGATCAATGGTAGTGTAGCAAGTTAAATCTATTAAGATTTGAGATTGCATCTTAAAAGATCAATCTTGTTAAGAGGAAGAGCCCAAATCCTTATAAATTCATCTACATTTTCATCTTTATTCGATGTGGGACTTTTATCCCTTAACATGTCCCCGTAAGATGGTGGCTCATTTGAGTAGGCCAATTTTGAAATCCGTGCGCTCATTTTTTTTACTTTTAATCGGATTGAATTGCTCGTCGATACTGTATGAGCCCTGATACAATATCAAAACTCAAGTTCCATTTTATAAGGTCAACCTTGTTAAGAGAACTGGTCTAAATGCTTATAAATTGGTCTATTAAATCATGCGGTTCTTTTCCTTTGAATGCTTTAATTTTTCTTTGGTATTGTAGCTTCGCTTTGAGAATTTTGATGTGATTCATGCTGCTTTCTTCTCCTTGACAGAAATAATGTAACTCACAAACGATAATTATTTTATTTATCTTCGAAACAACTGCCAATACTTCTTTTATTTTTTGAGCTGAGTATTATATTTGTACTATAAATTTTGTTAATGTGTCAATCTCAAGCAAACTTTGATCAAGTCATACACTAGCTATGTACGGAATTTAGTACTTTTAATTCAGGATTTATTATTTTTAAATTCAATTATTGGATCTTACTTTAGTAATCGTGGCTTCATTCTAAGGCTTTGTTTCAAGTTCGTCGCCTGTTTCAGTTTACTGTAACTGTTGCACAAGGGGAATGTGATGATTAATGGTAGCGTAGCAAGTTAAATCTATTCAGATTTGATGTTGCATGTTAAAAGATTAATCTTGTTAAGAGGAATAGCCCACATCCTTATAAATTGATCTACATTTTCATCTTTATTCGATGTAGGACTTTTATCCCTTAACATATCCCGGTAAGATGGCGGCTCGTTGGAGTAGACCAATATTGAAATCCGTGTGCTCATTTTTTTTATTTTTAATCGGATCGAATTGCTCGTTGGTACCTAATGAGCCCTGATACAATATTAAAACTGGGGGTTCCATTTTATAAGGTCAACCTTGTTAAGAGAAGTAGTCTAAACGCTTGTAAATAGGTCTATTAAATCAGGTGGCTCTTTTCCTTCGAATGCTTTAATTTTTTTGGGCATGTTAGCTTCTGTCCGAGAAGCTTGATGTGATTCATGCTGCTTTCTTCTCCTTGACGGAAATAATGTAACTCACAAACTTACTTCTTTTGCTACTACTATCCCATCCCATCCATTCAATAGCTAGATTTATTTTTAATGCAAGGAGTTCATTTAGCAGTAAAAAGAAAAAGGAAAGAAAATAAGTATTGTTTAACTTTTGTGTTCATGGCAGTGGCTTTTATATTGTTGTCTTTGTTTGTTAAAGCCTTGCCACATTGTTTTGTTTGGCTACATTGGTAGCTCCAAATTTCAAATTGTCAATTAATTACTTTATTTCATATGCTACACTATATTATCACTCTAAACGCTTGATTTCCACGCTTATTCTGTAGCAAATATCTTCACTTGACGATACATAAATATAAATTGCGAAAATACATGGATAGATATGATAAATCTATAGAATAGTAATAAAAACAATAAGAAGGAAAAATTTTGTTCATTGCCCTTTAAAAAAAAATATTAGATTAATACCCTTAAAAATAATTTGTACTACAAATTCATGTATTAATTACGCCAAAATCAATTTTCACTTTTTTAAGATTGTCGTTTTCTCGAGTTTTTGTCGATCCATTTTTTATGTTTTAGTCGCCTTTTTAGCGAAAAGGCGACACTTACGTTTTAACAAATCTTGTTGCTTGTCCATTTTATTGGGACAACGACTTCAATCATTTCAACGGCATTATGGACGGAATCAGTGATTTTTCCCTTGATGGAGTTGTTTTAGGTCGAACAACAACGGACAATATTAATGAAGCAAATAATAAGATAAAATGATGTCAATTACTACCAACGAGAGTAAGTTATATCATTTTATATTATGGCAAGAAACCTCAATACATATGACATTATTATATTATATATGAGTACAGCGGCAGTATAACAATATAGAAAGAGCTCACTGGTGATAATTACTGTAATTGCTGCTCAGAATCACACACGGGCAGCTTTTATTTAGTGTACATTACATATACAGTTTCAGTATCACCAAGGGATTACACATTATGCAACCGATTCAGCATCGGTTGTAGTGGCAATAGCAATGATAACCACCCGAATTTCCCTTCATACAAGAACCACCGTAAGCTCCTGAGTATTGCTTACAGTATGAGCTACACTGGTAAGGGACACAATATTTCCAATGTTCTTTGCCTGGCCTAGTGCATGTTGCCTCCCCGACTTGCGCCTCTGCCAAGAAATTGGATTAGGTTAAGCTAAATGCAGTAATAAAAGTCCTAACAAATATAGAATGCATTTGACAGGATAAGCAAAAAAATTCGATCTAATAGCTTGAGCTTTTCAACGGGTGGTTTAACAGACACAAAGCACATGTTTACCAAGCCACAGGGTAGTTAATTATCATATAAGATTTGGCAGTTTCTATTTGAGAAACAATACATTCCTTCTAATTTATGATAATGTCAAGTGTGTTTAGCATAAAAAGGCGGCGAAAAATAAGTGAGATATCAACCGTTGATGTATAGCAATGTTTTTCGCTTCAATAAAATGGGGAAAAAACCCCTATATAATTGGCTGTTCTTTGCTTCTGCAAGAAATATCAAGCCCTATGGTTGAGGTGGGTGGGGATGGAGTGTAATTTGGCTGCTAGAGTTACATACTCTTAGTTGAAATGGGTCCCCCACGTGGCGACCCGTTTTGCATGGAATGTTTTTTTTAGGGGAGAGTTGAATTTTTGATTTTGAAATTTAACCTCCCACCATCTGTAGCCTCCACACATCCATGGCACCAAGAATACATGGAAATAATGCAAATTCGGCTTTCTTCATAGAGAGAAAAATAGACGAGGTGTGTGGCTTGATTTTGGAAGAGTAACAACTCAAATTTAGTTCTTGGTTTGTGAACATCAAACTCCTTCCTTGGTGATTGAGTTTTTGACCAAGAAATAGGTACAAAACGGTGTGGAAAGCAAGCAAATCAAAAGCAGGTGATTCAAACTCGTTTCGAAATTTGAAGTAACCTCTACCACTCCAAACTCAGTAGAAAACATGCAAGTACAATTTACACGTACAAAGATAGACAACTAACTGAGCTACCTACCGAAGGCTGCAAGGATGAGGAAGCAGAACAAGAGTGAAAGAAAGGTAGTCTTGTTGCTGCCAAGAAGTTTAACCATAGCTATATACTCTTAATTTCAAGTGTATGTGATAATATACAAGCTAAGAAGATATATTTATAGATGGCAAAAGTCATTATTCAACAGTGTTTTTCCATTTTTTTTTCCCAAGTTGTTTGCCAGAGTGACTAGCAAAACAAATTATATATGTATTTACCAACGAGTGACGTCTTAATGGCTAGTCACATTAAGCGATGACCGGTTCTTATTCAATGGTAAGTGTATTAATTTCTGCAATATTTAACATGGTAATTACAGGCAGATCATAGAAAGCTGAAATTGAGCCTGCATGTTTATGGTGGTTTAGAGATCAAGTCCCTGCTTGGTGGGGATTAAAATTCGGCTCACGTTGGCCCCCATTAAAATTATAATTCACTATTCTCTGTTTTCTTATCAACCACACATTTTCCAATAAATTAATATTCATGGGAAGTACTGTTGCTTGGCCAAAGAGTTGTATTAGACTTATTTGATGAAGGTATTTACTAGATTTCTTCATTTATGTATTTTTCATATTCGTGTTTCCTTGTTTTGTTCATATGAGTAACATAGCATTGGTTGTAATTGATAGCCATCAAATGCGATTCACTTTTTCAAGTCTTGAATAATATGTTTGGCATCTCATGTACAGGCATGTCAAGAGCAAACAAAGGAGAAAGACATTCACAAATTGCACAAGGTTTAATCCTGATGGCTGTATTTCAATCTCAGTGAAGATTATGTTTGTATCCTCCTCTCCTGTGCCGAGAGATAGAGAAACATGTTGCTCGATGTGTAATGTAGTAAACAATGTGGAAAGTTCCTAGTGTTTATTGCGTTTTGAAGAAGCAATGGTACATTATGTTTATTGTATATGGATTAAAAATTTCATAATGAAGTTATAATTTTCATTTCATATCGTCTTAAACCACTTGTGCGTAAATAAATGATGTTTGCTTTTATTTTTTGTTGGTCAATAAACATAGAATAAAACAGGGGGACAATGGCCCTGTGAATGCTTCAAAAAAAATAAGAAAAGTAAAGACAACATTTGTTGAACGTTGCAAAAAAATAAACGAAGAGTTTTCGCAACGGTCATTGAATGCTGCAAAAATGTTAAAGGCAACAGTCTTTGAACGCTACAAGAAGAGTTTTAGCAACGGACAATAAATGCTGCAAAAAGTGTTTTCGCAATGGTCTTTGAACGCTGCAAAAGTGTTTTCGCAACGGACTTTGGATGCTGCAAAAAGTGTTTTCGCACCGGACATTGAACGCTACAAAAGGTTAAAGGCAACGATTTTTGAACGCTGCAAAAAGTTTCCACTCTACGGCAACATCAAAGCCCATAACATACCCCTGAACGCTGCAAAAGGTCAATGGCAACATTTTTTGACCGTTGCAAAAGCCCCTTTTTGGTGTAGTGATTGCAACTTTCCTCCAAATTTTAACCTTACCCTTCTCCATGTAGTATGACTTTCCTTCCTCATCACCTATTTCGAAGTCAACAATTTACACCTCAATCTCCTCATAAAGTTTAATTACGAACTCAATTTTTGAGTAAACTATAAAGTCGAGGGATTGCAAGTTAATTTCCTCTTCTTTCAATGCAACAAATTCCTTTTGGCACATTATCATTAATTTCTCGATCTTTATCTACTCTTCTTCTTATTGAATATTTCTTGAGTTCAATGTCCATATCTAAACTTTTGGCAAAGAAACAATGACATTTTCTTAGAAAGTCTCCTCTTTTTGTTGTATTTGTTGGAAGCCCAGTGGACATGATTCTCTTAGTTGACACCTATTTCACACATGACAGTTTCATCAAGTTCACAACTCACTTTTATATCTTGTAGTCGTTGTCCTATATTGAAATCCTCCACAAGCATATCCCCCTTACCAATTTCTTGAACTACCAATTATTGTCATCTTATGATGAAGTCACATATGAGCATTATATTGAAATCAACTACAGACATCTGTTATCCTAATATTTTTGGTCTTTTTATATCCTAAAAAAAAGGAAAAAAGAAAAACAAACTAAAATGTAAAAAACTAAAAATAAAAGATTACATTTAGAAATTCGAATTAGTGCTAAAATAAATCGAATCCAAATCAAATTAAAAATCCCAGGCAACAATGTCAAAACTTTTCATTAAAATATTTGTTTCATTCGAAACACCTCAAGTGCACGATTTTTAACTAATAAAATGGATTTTGAATCAAAGTATCATACCCAAAAGATTGTATTGGTTTAAGCTCAAATGACTTAAACCTTAACCTAAACTATGAGAATTGGCTATTTGTCAATAACTAATTTGTCACTAATTATTCTACTTAAAAATGCAAGACTAGCTTAACAAAATTTGATGTAAAATTGTGATTTATGCAAGTTTGATGAAAATCTATAGATGAAAGACACACTAGGATCCCAAATCCCCTTTAACTCCGAACATTTGAATTTGACAACATCATTCAACTACGAAGATCAATATTCCCAAATTGTTTAATAATCTCTCTTGACTAGAATTAAACATATTTTTATTATGACCTGACAGATGCGAACATATAAGAATGTATTAATGGATTTGTGAATACATAAATATCACGTAAAGCATAACGGTATATTTTTATCCTCTATCGGACTTTATAACAATTATGACTATTTCTAACTTATTTTCAATCTCTTGAAAGTAAAACAAGTCACAAGATTCATACAATTAGTGATCAAGTAATTGTTGAGAAAATAAATCTCATCATAATTGTTCAAAACTAAAAACGTGCTTTAATATCAAAAATAAGATTCCAGCGTTAAAGTTTTATAATACAAGGTTCATCGTGATCTAGCACAAGATTACTTTAGCCTAACATGTTATGTAGAAGAAAACCAAAAAAAAAAAAAAAGTTCATCACTTGAAATTCTTGAATTTGATGTTTGGATTTCAATCTTCTGTCCTTTGCATCCTCTTGTAATCAATTCTCCACGCCTAATTATGTGTTGACAATTGGTATTTATACTGCTCTAGAAAGTGTACAAAAATTGTGTAAGTATGTCATTCATGAGCATTTTCATTTGCATACACGACATACGTATATGGTTGAAAATCTAGCATGCACAACATGATTGCAAAATTGAGTTTTCCTCATAAAATGTTTTATTGGCTACTACTAGGCACCGAGGCATGTGAGGCGTGCTAACATGATATGTTTTGGCACTGTAGGTGATACTTCCTGGTTGATTGCAAAGGTAGATAAGGGATGTGTCTTTGGTGATCACGGGAGGGTGGACCACTCCACTGTGCCTTTGTAATATTATGATTATTGGCGCTGCTAGGTGGGATACTTCTTGGGTGATCATAGGGACAGTTAGGGGATGGGCCTCTAGTGGTCTCTCAACTCGCCGGTGTCAAGGTCATATTGGCCATTTGATTATTGATATTGATATTGTACAGACTTCTATCCGGTGCATAGTAGGTAGGTCAAGGGGTTAATGAAAGATTTCAAATGAAATCAGTTCGAGTCGACTTTGATAAATATTTGAGCACGATACATCTTTAGCGTGATATTTAATGCCATATATCATTATCACTCATACTTATAACCTGCATGATTTTTTCTTACTGAGCATTGACTTATGTAGTTCTTGCATTGTAGGGAACCCCCTAGAAGACATGACTGGTTATGTAGCTCTTACGGGATTCTGAAATTTAGTGTACATGAATGACGACCTGTAGGGTTATTTTGTGAACTCCAGTTGTATTATATTTTCAGGATCTCGGATGACTTCTGAAATTTCACGTAAATACTTTTACAACCTGGATAAATATGTTGGACTATTGTTTTATGATCTTTGGTTTCGGATATACTTTTGGAGATGCTTTCGTTTTATTAACAAAAAGAAATGTGTGGGTGAATGTGGATGTCTAGGTCAAGTCAGCAATTGTTTTCCTGCACTGGTTAGTATATTGTTATCTATATGAATTGGGTGTAAAAATTTATACTAATAAAAATTAGTTGAGTAGGTTAGCAGATTTAAGTAATAAATACTAAAATGGTAACAAATTTTATGACAAAAAGATATCTGACATCTTTTGTCTAATATTTGAATTTGCTCTTGTGTATTTTGTTTGAAATATCTATCCTCTTTCACTGGTAGAATACTGATGAGAATCGTGGAGGGAAAGTTAGTAAGGACATTTATGATGTGGATCAATTAGAAGAGAAAATTTTAAACCAATCAGAAAAAGCAAAGGAATAATGAGAATTTACTAAAATGCGCATAACTTTCAGCTCAATTGTCAAATTTTCATCCATGAGTACAATCAATAAGCATTTTTAGATTCTAGACATATATTGTCATACGACATTCTCAAACTTTCGGAGTTAAAATCCGTTATTTAGGGGTCCGTTTTAGCATTTTCTGTTTTGAGTTAGTTTAAGGGTGTTTTCATTATTTCTACTGTTTTTAGTTTATTCAAACTTGTTTTACAATAATCTAGTTTAATTGGATTTGTCTATAGAATCAGGGTTTTATTTGGACTAGAACTTTTGAGTCCACCTATGTAAGTCTATTTATTGTACGAACATCAACACATTTTTTGAGAGAAATTATTAAGTGGGGATTTGCTTTTCTCTTGTTTTTAATTGAACTATCCAGAACTTTTAAAAATATATTCATTTTTTGTGTCGTTCAACACTTCCAGCATTGGTTCTTGATTTAAAAAATCATTGGGTCAAACTTGTAACTCTGATTTTAGCTTTCTTGGGATTTGTATCTAATATTGTGTGTATTATAAGGTACACCCTATAATGGGTTTCATATCATTTGATATCAGAGCTTTAGCTCTAAAATCATATTAAAATTCTGGAAAAAAAAAAAAAGTAAACTCAAGAAAAAAGTAAAAAAAAAAAATCAGAAAAATCATAAAAATGCTAGAAAAATTCAAGAAGAGCATGCGTTCATGTGCAGTGTCAATGCTAGAATGTGCATTGATTGCAGGGCAGTCAACAACATAATAGTGAAGATTCGAGGTTGAATCATTTTGAGAAGGGAGGGAATGATGAGAATCATGGAACGCAAGCTAGCAAAAATCCTTTATGATGCAATCAATTAAAAGAGAAAATCCTCAACCAATTAGAAAAGCGGAGGGAAAAGGAGTATGTACGAAAACGCTTATAACTTTCAACATAGTTGTCGAATTTTCATCTGTGAGTTGTGGCAAAATAGCGAATCATAATAGTAACAGTAACCATTTGAATATATGTGCCCACCACCCCTAGATAGTATGACCATATGTCGAGAACTAATGTTCAATGAAACTATTCACCATAACGGATAATGGCCCAACTACCCTCCATATACTCTATGTAATTACATGTCATTATTACCTAAAAGTGGTAGAGAAAAGGGAATGAATATAACAACTCAATGAGTAAAATATGGTGTTGTGGTGCACTTGATGCATGCCATGTTATGCTATTTTCTCAAATATTTATCTTAATCTTTTTTGGCCATGTAAAATCAAAAAGTTGTACACTCGAGCTCGCTTTAATTAAACATAAGTATGGCTAAAATTCCTTCATGTACAAGTACCTTCTTTAATACAATAAATTCATAACTAGCCATATTTGATATTTGTCTAAGAATACTGGTCATTTGCACAATTGATCACCATCAAGGCATCCCAACAAGGGTCGAGCACCCATTCAATCGTTGAACCACCCAATGATCCAACGACTGTCCTCTTGCAACGACCCATATGACCTACATTGGTGTACAATTCAGGATTTACACACCTTATGCATACAAATCAAAATTTGAATGTATTACATCTATGTCAAGCTCATAAACAATTTTGAAATGTACTAGTTATGCATGGAATGAATAATTGCATAGCAATGAACTTATTCACATAACTCCATTCGCATATCTTCGTACAAGGAATCACATAAACATTATAAATCTAGCTACATATTTTACTCACATGTCGGAGGAGGAACAGATTCTCGATTTGGTCCAGTCAAAATATACAAATAATTTTAGAATCTGATTTCAATATCTTGTGTTCTCAGACTAACTTTCTGATGGCATGGGTCCTTCCAAAATATAAGAATACAAGCACAAGTGCCCCCAGTTTAGCATGTACACTGACCGAGAGCATCAGAATCTCCATTAATGAAGTTTTTTGTGCTTCCGTTTTTTTCGAAAAGTTTCCCTTATAATTTGATTTGTCCTTCCAGACTCCTTAAGAACTTAATTATCTTATAAAATCTCCTTTGATGAACTTAAGTTTTGAATTTAAAGAAGAATATAGTTCATTACCTTAATCATTTAATCATCTTCTTGGAGTGCTTAAAGCTGATGAATTGCTGTAGGATATCTACTGTTGAATGCCCTATTTATACTAGTTTGATGGAAGATTAATACCAGGATAATAATCATGTGTGGTACAAATGAAGAGGATTTTCTTCTATTTTAATATGAAGCTTTGAGTAGCAAGTTTCTCACATAAGCAAGCACCTTACTCATCAACTCTTTCTTAGAACCCCAACTAACGTTTTCCTCCTGCCACGTGTCCATGAATGACTCATGAAAATTAGCACTGGTCATTTAAAAATTTTAAAGATAAATATATGAGGATATTATTCTCTTACTCCTTAAAATTATCCTCACTTTCACTAAGCCCCCTATAGGTTTTACTTTTTAACATTGAACCTCCCTTTTTTCTCAAATAACATAACATCATTTTATTATAATTCCTAAAATCACCTTTCTATGTTACTATGGTTACTCACTAATTCCCTTAACATTTTAATTCTCGAATTCACACGTGGTTCAAAAATATTTAAAAGCTATCACTCATTTCAAGGGTTGAACTAATAATTAAATTAATTGTAAAATACAAAATTAGAAGATAGTTACAAGTTGTATGATCAGGTACTCTACCAATTAATTGTGATACGCGATTTATCTTGACCATGACAAAATTCACTCGTGAATATTTATCCTGGTACATTGATCTCAGAATGCATTAGACAAGATGACTATTGGTGATTAAATTCTATAGATGATCATGCACACAAATTAATATAAATTTGATTGTCTTATGTAGTACCTAAATTTGCTACAGAGTATTGGTTGCCATTCGTAAACTTGAAGTTTATTGATGTGCCAATGCGTTAGAAATAATTATAAGATCAAATACCTCAGTACATTAGGAGTTGAGCTGACATGAATCAAAGTATTTGTGCATGAATCCATCACCATGTTTGATGGGTTAATGAGTCCACTTAAAATTTTCTTTGGAGAGCGCTTTAAATCTTAACATACTATTAAGTGAAAAAAATAATTTGAAGGGCGAAATTGTCGTTTAAGCTGAGATTTAATTATTTGACGTCCAACGTGTTAAATGTAAAGTTGACAAGTGAAGAGGATGTAATTTTAGGGAATTGAAACAATATTGATTCTACAAGTTTATAAAATTAAGAATTCAGTTTCTAGCATTTAGAAAATTGAGCTGAAACCAATAAGTATTTTGAAAATATATAATTCACAGTTCTTGTCCTGAAGAATCATTAAAAGGAAAAAAAGTAAAAACTCGTGTGTTTTAATTGGACTTACTAAGATATCTACATAATTAAGCTTTGAATACTTCAACAAATAAAGACTGAACTAACCTAATGTTTACATTTTAATTAAAAATTAGTATGTTTGCTATTGGACACGTAAATTGGTCTGGTTGATTCTATTTGAACATTATTTTTTTTCTATTTATTTTATAAATTATATGTAATAATTTTTTGGGGGATTCTCATAAAAGTGGGGCCTTAGACGATTGCCTACCCCTCCTATAATCAGGGTCTCCACTAACTCTTGTTAAACCCACATGGGTTATAAAGTTGTAAATTCAAAATTTGTTGTTTCTTTGTCTTTAATTAGATACTTATTAAACTCTTGTTCGTGTAATTTATATCATTTCAATTATTATTGGGACTAAGAAGATTGAAGAATTAAGTATAAATTTTGAAGACATCCACTACAAAAAAAAAAAAAAAAAAATCCGATTTCGCGACAAACAAATGTTGTCGCAAAAATTGAGTTTTTGTTGCAAAAGTAATTTAGCGACAACAATACGTTCGTTGCGGGTATTGTCGCTCTATATGAGTCACAGAATGTGTTTTGCGATGACTTTCGTACATTCGTCGCAGTAACAAAATCGCGACACTCTTTGTTTCACGCAGAAAATACGAAATGGCAACACAATAACTGTAGCCATAATGTCGTCGCAATGTATATACGTCGCGAAAAAATTAAAGCGACAAGTGTGTTTGTTTCGAATGTTGAGTCACCGAACGTATTTTGCGACAACTTTCGACCATTCATCGCAGTAAAAAATCGCGACACTATTTGTTTGACTGGGATAATATGAAATGGCAACACAATATCTGTAGCCATAATGTCGTCACAATGTATATATGTCGCAAAAAATTTAAAGGGTGACAAGTGTGTTTGTCGCAACTAATGTTCCAATAAAGTTTTTACGACAAATATGTTAGTTTCGAATGTTGAGTTGCCGAACGATTTTGCTACACTTTTGACCATTCATTGCAGGAACAAAATCGCGACACTATTTGTTTGACGTGGAAAATACGAAATGGCAACACAATATCTGTAGCCATAATGTCGTCGCAATGTATATATGTCGCGAAAAATTTAAAGGGCGACAAGTGTGTTTGTCACAACTAATGTTCCAATAAAGTTTTTACGATAAATATGGTTTTTTTGAATGTTGAGTTGTCGAACGTATTTTGTGACGACTTTCGACCATTCATCGCAGTAACAAAATCGCGACACTATTTGTTTGATGCGAAAAATACGAAATCGCAACACAATATCTGTAGCCATCATCTCGTCGCAATATATATATGTTGCGATTAATTTAAGGGCGACAAGTGTGTTTGTCTTAACTAATGTTACAATAAAGTTTTTACGAAAAATATGTTTGTTTCGAATGTTGAGTCGCCGAACGTATTTTGTGATAACTTTCGACCATTCATCGCATTAACAATATAGCAACACTATTTATTTGCCGCAGAAAATATGAATTAGCAACACGACAATGTTGTCGCATTGAATATTTGCAGTAAAAATTAGTTATGTGACAAGTGGTGTTTGCATTTAAATATATTTCGTAACACAAAGAGTCTATCGTGCCATCATTTGTGCAACGAGTATAGTTGTTGCCTAATTTATTTCGTGATTATTTATATACGTCACATATTTTATTTTACAACATATAAAATTACTACGCAAAGTATTTTGTGACAATAAACATTTATTTTTGTGTCAAGCTTTGCTCGTAGTTAAATTTATTCCGCAACATAGTGTTTATTGCTTCAACGATGTTCAATTATCGCCTAATTGATTCAATTTAAACACATAATGTTAAAAAAATAATTTTATTTTAAACACATATGTCGGAGAATCTATTTTAAACACATAATTTTCGATTTATTTCGTCGCAATGGAATCATTACTGTGGTGCGCATTTATATGAAAATGTAACTTACCTTATTAGAAATAACTCGTGACTTTATGAAATGAATGCTTCAACGTACAATTATTAAAAAAATTAATTTAAAAAAATCATATTATTGTCAAGGAAATAAATATAGATTTAACCCTAAGGGGTTGCTCAATTGGTCAGGCCTTGGGTTTGCTACCCAATGGTCACCGGTTCGAGTCCCCTTAGGGCTACTGAGGTGAGTATCCGGCCGTAAACTTCAGGGCCCCGTGGAATTAGTCGAGGTGCACGCAAGCTGGCCCGGACATCCACGGTTATCAAAAAAAAAAATGCCAAACACAATATATTCGATTGTAGACTACTGTGTTAATTTTTAGGTGTATGTTGGGTTAAAGACTACATTGGATATTCCATACATATTAGTCTGTCCTAATAGTCTGACGTGAAAAGAATTTTTTTAGGATTTGAGAGTTGAAACATGAAAGAACGGGTGGACATGACTTTCAATTCGAGGGTGGACCATTATAAACCTGTGTGTCTCTGATTCCATTTTACTCAATATTTCTATTGTAATTGAGATTAAGGCTTAGTTCCTAACAGATTAAAGTAGAGAAGATAAGGGATTGGTAAAAAACATACATTTGCCCCAGCTTCAATGAGTTTTTTCACACAGGAGATCTTTCTATGTGTTGCAGCCATCATCAATGGAGTCTGAATTAAATAATCACACATATCAGATAGTAATTCTCAAGAATCAATAACAAGATCAAATCAAATCAAATATTTACAGTCATTTCAAAGAGATCGAGATGAACACACCTCCTTGTGGCGATTCAATAAATCGGGATTGACAGATCGGTCCAAGAGCATAGAAAGAATCTGAAATCCCCAAATCCAACAAATCAAAACCAGAAATGAGAAAACATCAAAATTTCATCAACCAAGAAATATATGAAGAAGCCCACCTCGATATGGCCAACACTAATTCAATTGGAAGAAATCCAAATAAATACAAGTGAAATTTCAACTTTCACCAGTTCAATTAGAAGATTACCTTGCACAATTTACAGAAGAATTGCTGGTGAAGATTTGAATTGCATAGAGATAAGGCACAAAATAGGTATTGGATTTGAAGGAGAAAGAAGTTTCGAGAACTTTGATTTGATTCTTTAAATGTCTGTTTGTATGCCTGGCAGCCGAGATTAACATGGTGTGGTGGTGGTCTGGTAGATTTTGAAAGGTTTGTCTCAATTTTCAAAGTGTCTCTTTGTATTCTTTTTTTTTTTTTTGTATAAATCATTTAACAGTTTAAAAAAAGTAAAAAATAAAAAAATAAAAAGCATACTTTTATAAAATACATTATATTATTATAAAAAATCGGATCGGATTGACCTATATCTATATTTGATCCATTTAGTTAACGGATTATTGGATTCAAATTTTAATCGGGTTATCAGATTGAGACTCTGAATCCATCTCCCATTAATTTTATCGGATTCGGATCAAAATCCTATCCATTGACACCCCTACTCATCATACAGTAAAATCTATTGGAACCATCATAAAACTTACCCCAGTTTGGTTCAAATGGGTTCAAACCGTGTGGCATCAATGCTCATTACTAGCTCAAAATTTTTTTCAACAATAAAACGGATCTCACACACTACTGATGTAGATTTTCATATATTGTATTCCATTTCTGGGTCGCTTGCACAGATCTTTGCTGTTCAACTTTCAGCCTCTTAAAATGCCTCTGAAGCTGCAGCTGGAAATTCAGACACGAATCTGTTCTGGAATTCTCATATGGTAGTGAAATCGAGTCTGTTCTGGAATTCTCATATGGTAGTGAAATCGAGTCTGTTCTGGAATTGAGAAAGCATTTGGAATTGAGAATGGCCGTTGGGTTTCCACTGAAATGAGAGAATGGCGTTTGGTATGTCTAGTTCCACTAAGAATGTAAAATTCAGTTTGAAACATTGTAATATCCAGATCAAAAGTCTAAAACAAAGTAACAAAAATATTTTTAAAACAAAGTAACCAAAATATTTTTAAAACAAAGTAACCAAAATATTTTTACCCCTTACATGAATTTATACTAAAGATAATTTACTACGGTAAACGCCTTTTGAATTGTCTCATGTAACCAAAGAAGGTTGATTAAAAACAACAAGCTATTTCTTGATGAAATGTTCACAGCTTAAAAATGCCGAAACACAAGATAAATATAACGATTTGTATTGCCATGTTCCGGGGACAATTCTAGCAGTGGACAAGGCGACTTGAGGAGGGATACTTCTCGGAGACTCAAAGATCACTAATTTAATCTGAAAACTACAAATTCAATTGAAATTCAACCTTATAGATCAATATTAGCTCCAATTCTGGGTTATTTTTCATAACGGTTGGTCATGTCTTGGCAAGTGTTACGCAATCCACAACTTATTCACTGATAATGTTATGGGGGGTCGATGGCCGGGCAATAATATCCAAACTAGTAAGACAATCAAGGTAACAATTCTTAGCATAGTGAGAAACAACGAATTGTCAATCTAGTGTTCATCTTTGATTCCTATAAATTCACTATATCAGTATCTTTTTACTAGGTTTGGGAGTATGTTTGAGAATAGTGAGTGTAATTGAAATGCATTTGTAACAAATAATTGAACTTAAGAAAAAAACGTTTTTCTTATTTCATGAACAATCCTAGAAGACCTTTTAGTGTCTTCAATGTGAACACAATGGATAACCTACTGAGTCAGCAGTGTGTTAATAGGTTAGAAAATAAAGTAGAATAAATAAATAGTGAAAATAATGAACTAAGAAACTTTAAGTAACGTTTTGACTAGCAAACGACTTCAAACGTTTTAAATCCATCATTCCAAATCGTTGCTAGCTTTCCGGTGTAGAACGAAAATTGGAAAACAACTTAAGAAGAACAATTTTATTTCAAAATGGAATGATGTTAACTCAATGATTAAGAGCCTTAAACAGTCTCTCGAAACCCTAACTTAAGCAAAAAGACGAAAATCGACATCCAATAAAATATAATACTTAAAACTCAAAAACAGAAAAATTCGAAAAACTTTGATTGACCGCCGACCGATCTTTAACTGCGATTTTGAGGTCGAAAATGACCTCAACCGGGCAAAGCCGTTGCCACGGAATGGGGCTCCGCTTCCCGTTTCCGAAAACATATTATAATAGAAATTCTGACGTTCGAGCTAAAGTTATGCCCGTTTGAAGTTAGCACCTGTTTTCTTGCCCCCTTTTCCCCATTTTCTTGTCCAATTTTCCTTCAAACTCTAACGCCAATCGTCCTACATCAAACCTGATCAAGTATATTTCACTATATGAATAACAAAAATTAATAATGTTTTTGAATTATAAAATTAAATTTTTATATTATAGTTAAAATTTTCATTGAAAAATTTTCATATATAGTTAAAATTTATTGTTAACTTAATTTTAATCTACTCTTTAGTTTTTACAATAAAATCAAACCGGAGCCATATGTTTTTGGGCTAGAAATTTTGGCGGGGAAATGAGTGCCACATAATTGGGCCTTTAGTCCCAAAATAGGGTTAAGGTAAGAAATTTTTCAATGACCCTCCTCTCCTAGTTGCATCTCTTCCCTTGTGCCATCCGTCTCTCTCACCCGTCCATCTGCATCTCCGCCCCTGTGCCTTCCTTCTCTCCCCCGTCCGCATCTCTTTGCCGACGTATCTCTTATTGTCGACATTTGGTTAGTGTCCTTTCTCTTTCACTTCTCTCTTTGCATATCTATATAAAATGGCTGCTATTTCTTGTTCGACCCAGCAAAGACCCATAAAATGGGCGCTATTTTTCCTATTGTTACTTTGGAAATCTTATCTGGAAATATTTGCAGTGGTTTGTGAATTAGGATTGTGCACAGTTTTGATACTCAAATCTAAATTTTTCTCGTTCATTTCATGGCTCAAATCTTCGTCTCTTTTTTCCTTTTTTTTCTTTGTCATAATGTATTGATTCTTCTTTTCTGCAGCAGAAAAAATTTTGCTGCCAGAGCATTCTTGGAGTTCACATTAATTGTGGTAAGTGTTCTAAGTTAATGAAATAGAAAACAATGATAATGAAATAGAAATACTGATTGTGTAAGAATATCCAGGTCCAGCCCAATTCAGGTCGAGCAGCTACCAAATATCTGTCCTTCAGTCTGGGAATCGTCATTTTCGTCATACAGTAGCCCTAAAAAAATTGCAATTCCCTTTACCTCAAAACTTCTTTCCACGTCGCACTACTTGCAGGTATATATATTCATGTACTTTCTATCCCTTACGTTTATATATATATATATATATATGGTTAATTTGTTATCAAATATCAACTCTCATATCTGTAATCTGATTCTCTGTGAAAAGAGGCAAAAAACGTTAAGTATATAATGTGACTATGAGAGGCAGATGCTGTGAGCTGTGCTAATTAGTAATAGTAATTGTTGTATAAGTATATAAATAATTGTTGTTGACTTGTTCTTGTTGTAACTTGTGAGATGTGAGTAGAGATTACCAAATAACAATAGTAATTTGACTAATTTTGTTGTTTTGACTTGTTTCTGGTGGTATAGAATCAAGCTGGATATGAATTGGTATTTGAATAGATTCCTGACAAAAGAAAAAGAAAAGAAAAGAAAAGAAAAGAAAAGAAAAGAAAGAAAAAAAAAAAAAGAGAGAGAGAGTTGATTCTCGTGGAATTCCATTAAAATTTAAAAAATGCCCAAGTACATGATTCCAAACACAACCTTTTGTTTTCTTGATTTTAATCAGCACTACTCCTACCTTAGTAGTATGCATTCTTTAATAAAATAATGAATGATTTTGAATCACAGTGTAAAGTTGCCCTTTTTTGAAGTAATATTTCAATTTCCCAATGACTTGTCTTCACTGATTTGAATCCAGAAATTAGTAAAGTTGTGTTGGAGAATGCACCACAAAATGCCCAATACATTGCTCCAACTTTTCAAAAAGAAATCACGGTTGCTTACATGAAACCCAGTAGCCAGATAGCTATTACAGTTTTTAACCTGTAATGCATGTTTATTATGCAACAATGGACTATCAAGGGGAAATGAGTGAAAGATGAACTCTGAGTTTCTGAAATTCATTTGCCTCAACAGTTACAATCAAAGCAAAATGATCTTCGTCAATGAAGGAATGAACGTGAAGTAAGGATGAAGATATAGATAAGTAGCTTTCTTTAACTTTCATTTTGCATCAATTTATTGGAATACGGATTGCGAATTGTTCTAAGGTGCTTGAAACTAAGTTACCACTATTGAATATAAGAACATTATGTTTTTATGATTTTAAATGTCTCATCTTTCTCCTTTCCTTATGCAAGAACATTAATACAGATCATTATTATTAATATTAGTCTTTTTGTTTTGTTTTTCCAACTTTCACAGCAGGAAAACTTGTTCCATTATGCCTTTTTTTTTCTTCACTATGCAAAACTTTTTTCTGGAGCAGGTTCCCAATAACTTCAGATTAAATTTGTAGTTTTCAGATTTGGAGCTAATATTGATCTATAAGGTTGAATTTCAATTGAATTTGTAGTTTTCAGATTAAATTAGTGATCTCCGAGTCTCCGAGAAGTATCCCTCCTCAAGTTGCCTTGTCCACCGCTAGAATTGTCCCCAGAACATAGCAATACAAATCGTTATATTTATCTTGTGTTTCGGCATTTTTAAGCTGTGAACATTTCATCAAGAAATAGCTTGTTGTTTTTAATCAACCTTCTTTGGTTACATGAGACAATTCAAAAGGCGTTTACCGTAGTAAATTATCTTTAGTATAAATTCATGTAAGGGGTAAAAATATTTTGGTTACTTTGTTTTAAAAATATTTTGGTTATTTTGTTTTAAAAATATTTTGGTTACTTTGTTTTAGACTTTTGATCTGGATATTACAATGTTTCAAACCGAATTTTACATTCTTAGTGGAACTAGACATACCAAACGCCATTCTCTCATTTCAGTGGAAACCCAACGGCCATTCTCAATTGCAAATGCTTTCTCAATTCCAGAACAAATTCGATTTCACTACCATATGAGAATTCCAGAACAGACTCGATTTCACTACCATATGAGAATTCCAGAACAGATTCGCGTCTGAATTTCCAGCTGCAACTTCAGAGGCATTTTAAGAGGCTGAAAGTTGAACAGCAAAGATCTGTGCAAGCGACCCAGAAATGGAATACAATATATGAAAATCTGCATCAGTTGTGTGTGAGATCCGTTTTATTGTTGAAAAAAATTTTGAGCTAGTAATGAGCATTGATGCCACATGGTTTGAACCCATTTGAACCAAACAGGGGTAAGTTTTATGATGGTTCCAATAGATTTTACTGTATGATGAGTAGGGCTGTCAATGGATAGGATTTTGATCCGAATCCGATAAAATTAATGGGAGATGGATTCAGAGTCTCAATCCGATAACCCGATTAAAATTTGAATCCAATAATCCGTTAACTAAATGGATCAAATATAGATATAGGTCAATCCGATCCGATTTTTTATAATAATATAATGTATTTTATAAAAGTATGCTTTTTATTTTTTACTTTTTTTAAACTGTTAAATGATTTATACAAAAAAAAAAAAGAATACAAAGAGACACTTCGAAAATTGAGACAAACCTTTCAAAATCTACCAGACCACCACCACACCACGTTAATCTCGGCTGCCAGGCATACAAACAGACATTTGAAGAATCAAATCAAAATTCTCGAAACTTCTTTCTCCTTCAAATCCAATACCTATTTTGTGCCTTATCTCTATGCAATTCAAATCTTCACCAGCAATTCTTCTGTAAATTGTGCAAGGTAATCTTCTAATTGAACTGGTGAAAGTTGAAATTTAACTTGTATTTATTTGGATTTCTTCCAATTGAATTAGTGTTGGCCATATCGAGGTGGGCTTCTTCATATATTTCTTGGTTGATGAAATTTTGATGTTTTCTCATTTCTGGTTTTGATTTGTTGGATTTGGGGATTTCAGATTCTTTCTATGCTCTTGGACCGATCTGACAAACTAAAAAAATGTGCCGCGTTAAGTCACTTATTGCAACAACTTTTTGTATGTTGCGAAAAATCTTATCGCGAAATCACAATTATAATTTTTAGCAACAAATATTTTGTATCACGAAAAGTTGACCTTATTGCATCACAAGCATTTTGTTGCAAGAAATAAAGGTTTGTCGCCATTAGTTTCCCACCAAAAATATTTTGGCTTTGGCGACATTCTTTATTATTTGTAGCAACTTCTCACATTTCACGATAACTTTTTATGTCGCCAAAGGTTTTTTGGTAATTATTTTTCTCATCACAAACTTCGTGACAAACTAAAAAAATGTGCCGCGCTAAGTCACTTATTGCAACAACTTTTTGTATGTTGCGAAAAATCTTATCGCGAAATCACAATTCGAATTTTTAGCAACAAATATTTTTTATCGCGAAAAGTAGACCCTATTGTATCACAAGCATTTTGTTGCAAGAAATAAAGGTTTGTCGCCCTAAGTTTCCCACCAAAAATATTTTGACGCCTTGCTTCCCTCATATTTTTGGCGACATTCTTTATTATTTGTCGCAACTCCTCACATTTCACGACAACTTTTTATGTCGCCAAAGGTTTTTTTGTACTTATTTTTCTCATCACAAACTTCGCGACAAACTCAAAAAATGTGTCGTGTTAAGTCACTTATTGCAACAACTTTTTGTTTGTCGCGAAAAATCTTGTTGCGAAATCACAGTTTTGTTGTAGTGAACGGAGCAATAACCAAAGAATATCAAGAAGGAACTTGACAACATAGATGCGTGACAATGGACAAAAGGTTGTTGCCCGTGCTCAGGGTGTCAAACGTTGTGTTGTGAAACCAACCATTGGATTCAGATTTTGAAGTTACATGACACATTAATGAAGTATTTGATCACAACCAAAAGAATAAAAGAAGAGAAGAAAATATGGCAGAGGAATTAGGAGATTTTATTGTACCAATAATAATAAAAAAAAAATATACAATTGATCCTAAAAGCTAGTAATCACTTTTCTCACATTATAAAATTGTATAAAAGAGCCTAATATTTATAGAGAACATGTAGGGGATGTCCAAACCCTCATCGTAGAGTTGATGAAGTAGGATACCAAAAATCAAGTCCAAAACAAATTTCAACTCCTGATAGGCTTCCAAAAATAGAACTTCAACTTGACATAGGGCTCCAGTAGTATTCTAAACTGAATTCTTCTTGAAGCGCACTTCAATTAGAATTCTTCAATTACTTCAATAAGGAATTTGAGTCACATCTAAATTCCAACACGTTGGTAGTTACTATGTGCTGTTGGTGAGAAACAAGTGTACCCACGGCACTAGAACCGTCAACATCATTGCTGCGTAAGGATATACCTCTAGGAACTACCGATCACACATCGAGGAGCTATGCACGGCATCACCACTGTGGCCATTGGGCAGCCACTCGAACCAAACAAGTTGTAGCCTTGACCTGCCAAATTTTGGATGTTTGCCCTAATCTGTGTGAACAAATGAACTCGGGTTTGGATTTGACTTTTGGACAAATGAACATTTCATTTGTTAAATCTTTGATTAATACCCTTCAATTATTATCGTATTAACTACATTCAAAACCTCAAAACTCAAAAAAAAAAAAATCCAAATTAGAAAGGAAACACCCGTGAATTAGAAAACTCCAGAGAAATCTCCACTCCCAACTCCAATGTCATTGTAGAGAGAAAACCTCACTCACCTTGTGAAGGGGCCACTTCAACCAACAAAGATGAGACTCCGAGACTGAAAAAGCCTACGACCACTTCGAAAACCTAAATATCGAAGAGCCTAGGGTGGAGGTTGAGGTCGAGCGCTTGAAGCTTGCTAATGGGTATTATGAGATCGAGGCCATACGCAGAAAGTGAGTTCAAAAGGTTCGTCATTTCTCCTTTCTTTCATTTCTTATAAAAAAATCGAAACATCCGTGCTCTTTAGCCTCTGAGTGGAGCCACCATGGAAGTGTTTGTAACACATCAAAGAAAACATATAAATATCTAATACTGCTATAAATTTAAATATTCATTTGAATAAAAAGGATGTCACCTTTGCCTTCATAATTTTTATCAAGGTTGTCCTCAAACTCCACACATTACATGAATATCCATGCTTGGACTCGAAGGATTATTGTCTCGTGTTCAACTAGCAAAGGGTAATATACTCCAACGAATTCTCCTCTAACCCCATGTTGAAAGTTCACGTAGAATATGAATATGAATAGATGGACTTGGGGTACTATTGTTACGCCCCTCATGAAGATGCTCCATCTGCCACTTGTGAACATGACAGCCAACAAAACAAATCATCGCACTCCACATCACTGAGCACCGATGTGTCATTGAGATACGTGTCCTATATAAACGACATGACTCAATCGAGGCACTGAGGTGACACACGATGAAATGGTATGATAGGGATGCCTGTATTCGTCCCTATTAATCAATAGACCTTTTACACAAATCTTTCCAAAATAAATTCTTCTTGGATGTAACAATCAAATAGCAGATGCCAAAGGTCAAGTAGCATTAAATGCTCACTCATCTATGATTGACCGATTGATACCTAGAAGGAGACATGAGACGCCTTTTCCTTCAGATGCGCCACGTGTCCACCATCCTTCGATCAACATTCTGTGACCTCTAATATATAAACATATGAAATTAACCATTTCACTTTGTTATCGGCTTTCATCTTGCAATTTGTTTTTATACAACCCACATTATGTTAAATGTCATCTAAGTTAACCGTCGGAATTCTCGTGGCCTCCTTCACCACCATCGATAAAACCACAAGCCACTAGTAATTTTGTTGAATAGTGTAGGAAGGAGACTACGTGGAGCTATAATTGTTGACCACATTGGAGGTGCAAATTGAGAGGTCAACAGTCTTCGTGGCCACTTTTTGTGACCACAATTAATCTACTAATAGAGCGGTGACAACTACTCTTTGCACCATACATTTCCTAAAGGATTCGTGAACGTAACTTGCTCCGCATGATGGAGTGTAACTTGTTCTAATGTTAAATCTATGGATCTAAAAGTTTTAAGTTGTTTAAGTATGTCACATATATTTCATTTAAATATTATTTTTTTTCAGCAAATCCATGCTTCCACAATATCAATATATAAGTGGCTACGAAGCTTAAACTTGCAACTTTTGCATACTTGTTGCATTTTTTTATATCGTAAGTGTACGATATTGTAACAAGTACTATAGTGGTTCTTTGAGTCCTGATATCGTTCTCACGAAAATTATACTTTAGGACTTAAACTAATTTTTCTAACTTCTATTGAAAAAAACAAGTATATAATTATGATGGTTATGAATTTTTTTCTTAATTACTTTTAACTAATTGAAAATATATAAAAAGATTGCACATAACGGATAATTGAAAATTCAAACATGTAATGAAGATTAGGGCACAAGAATTTCATCTATTGATCACCTTAATTCTTAATTCAAAATTCATAACCAATGTAGTGTTCGATCGAATTCTTCTATTGTATTCAATTTACCCATCTCGAGTGCTCATTGAGCCTATTTAACTAATTCCATTTCATATCTCTAGGTGAATCAATTTTAGTTAAACAAAACACTATTTTTAATAATTTATATTATGACGCAATAATTAGTATATGTAAATCTACACGTTATACTAATTTACCAGATTTTATTATATGGTCTAAACCTCAAACTCACCACTCGATATATTAGAGACTCATATAATCATCAAATTATTGATCAGGTAATTTAATTGATTGAACTCATAATAAAACCAATATATATAAGAATAAATCACATTAATCTTGAATAGAAAAATAAAGGATCACAAGTCGACTACATTCTTTTGTCTCTCTTTTCTTTCTCCGTGGATTTCTTTCTCTTTTTGTTTCTCTATTTTCTTTTCTTTCTTTCTCTCTCCTTTCTTTCTCTATGTGTTTGTCTATCTTCTATTCGTCGTTTTTTCGCCTTCCCCCGTGAATGAGTGTGTGTGTGTGTGTAAATTTGGACCTCTAATTAAAATTTTCAATGCAAGTCTATTGAGGCCCATTTGACTAGAACTCATTTAATGTAATATTTCTCTCCAATGTTTCATCTTTGGATTTTGCCATTTTTCACCACTTTTGCATTCTTTTATCCAATTATTCATTAAACATAAAGTTTTACCTACAAAATACAATATAACATAATTTAGGTAGAATTTTATTCAAAAGACAATAAAATATCATAATTTAGGGCCTGGAATAAGTGTAGAAACTACACTTTTCATATCCCCAAACTTGAATCTTTGTTTTTCTTCAAACAAATCTAAAACATAACAAACTCACAAAGACGCAATGCTAATTACCTAATTGGTGGCCAGACAATCAAATAAAGTAACACGATTTAGCTAGCTAACCTGACTTTTTCTTCTGGATTGAAATCATAATAAAAATCTTTGCACAACTTCAAAATCACAATATAAAAATTAAAATCCACATGTGTGTGTGAGAAGAATTAAGCATTGCATTTTGAATTCATACGTTGTTTCAATTCTCAACCCTCAATGGTCAAATATGTTCTTTCATCTCTCGTAAGCCTTACAATCCCCAAACTTATTCTTTTCGCTATTTTTTAATGTGTGAACTAAGGTTAAATTTTCTACTATCCTCATATCTCTAGTTTAGATAAATCTCACCAACAAGGATTCTCCATTAAGTTTGGTTTCTTCAATCTCTAGAATTTAAGCAAGCTAACAATCTCTTACCAAAAATCAAATTTTCTTAAACAAGTGTTTAGAACTTAACCAAGTCATTTGGTTCGTCTTCTATTTCACGCACCTACTTTTTTTAGTCTTTTTTTTATATGAATAATATTTTTATTTATTTTAAAGCATTGTCTTCCTTAACCTTTCTAAATAACTCATTTAACAAGATTTTAGTCAATAACTCCAAATCAGATGACCTTAGGGCACCAAATTTTAAATACCCTTGCAGACTCAATTGCTCGAGTCATGAAGGCTACAAAGAGAAAATTTCAAATAAAATATTTTTCATGCCTTGATTAGTGCAATATCATTCATTTAACACAAATTCAAGTAAAACGACTTCTAACTTCATATTTCATCAAATTGCATTCTATTGACCTTATACAATCCACACAAGATTTTTAATTTCACACTTGCAATCCCTATTTATCTCAACATCTTCCTACAACAGTGAAATCCCCTCAAACTATTCTAAATTTGGTCCAAGAATGTAAAACTTAGTGGTTTTGGGTTTAACAGCTATGGTATACTATTTCAGCATATTCAATTATGAAATCAACTCGCTCCTACACATGTCTAGTTTAATTCATGTGCTCAATATATATCAAGTTTCAATAAAAAAAAAATTTAATCAAAGCATGCAATTTCACCATTCATAGATCAATTCATAATTCAATATATTCGGCATTGTCAGTCAGACCAATTAACTCACATAAGCACACAAAAAGGAAATATTTTTAATTTTTAATTTTTTTAAAGCAATGAAAGTACATTAAAAATACATACAAAAATGAAAACTCATGTCTTTCACCCCCAAAATTAAAATAAACATTGTCCTCAATGTCTTTAATTCTAAATTCGCATATAAAGAGATGGGGAAGAAATTGAAGAAAAAACTCCCCTGATATGGCCTGTAATTCAATGGCTTACTTTCCTATTGCTCCCATTTGCTCTTTGGTCAATATTGCTTTATATGTTTCACGATGTCGTGTTCCTGAAAAATCAAATAAAATATTAAGATCAAATAACTGGAACACGTGTTCTTAGCTCTAATATCTAATAAACCAACTAACATATTGAAGACCTAATAGGAAACGGGATATGGACGATGAGTCACAAATCAACTTAAAATAAACTAAACTATTCTAAAACTAAAAAACAGAATAAATAAAAAGGAAAAAAGCTTTGGTTATCTATCAATAAGCGCTTCTTTAAAGTCATTAGCTTGACTTAGTGTCATGTTTGATGATGGTGGTTTGGACCAAGTTATGCAATCCTTGCACTTTGTGCAATTTTCATTTATGCACCATTTTTTTGATATCCATTTTTTGATATTTTCATTTTCATCTCTACCAAAAAAATCCACCGAAATTTGATTTTCTATTCTGACAGTTTCGTTGTTTAGGCGGCTCTTCTTCATGAATTTTACAACCACTATTGTTGTTAGAAAGTTTTTCAAGTGGGGTATAAATATTAAATGTCTCTTGCTTGTTCTCCGCCCTCAATATTAGTTCACCATTCTCCATGTCAATTAGAGTCTGACCCATCGCTATGAATGACCGACCCAATATAATTGGAATGTCTCAATCATCAGGTATGTCTAACACAATGAACTCCACCAAAAATATCAAATTTCCTGCTTTTGCACATCCTCAACTTTGCCGCATGGCTTTGAAATTGTTGCATTAGCTAGTTGTAGCTTTATTAATATTGATTTGACTTCACCTAATCCCAATTCCTAAAAACAGAATATGACATTAGATTTAGCCATTGTTTGAGCCATATTCTCATTTTCATTCTTATTCTTCTACTCATTTTCAATCACTCATTCTTCAATAAAAGAATAATTTCCATCACATCAAAAAAAATTCTTTCTTTTCTAACCACATATTCACCATCACATACAAAAAAAATGCATTCTTTTCATTTTAATGTACATCAAACACACTCTTATACTAGCACCTGTGTCACACAATCCATTAATAGCACAAGAATTTTCAATTTAAGTAGGTAAAGTAAAACTCTTTGGAGCTTTCAACTTGGGAGGCAATTTGTTTTGCACTGTTGCACTACTTTTCTCCATTAATACCACAATTTCAATCTCTGGAAGCTTTATTTTCTTTGTCAACATCTCTTTCAAAAGTTTTGTGTTGCTTGAAATTTGTATATCGCATCAATTAACGGAATAATGATTTGGAGCTTCTTGAGAACATGAAGAAAATTTTCAATTTTTGTGTCTTGTTTGTTCTCCTTGAGCCTATGAAGAAAAGGAATGGAAGGCACGTAAGCCTTAACTCGACTTGGTAACTTGCTAGTGGATCCTTTTGCACTTTCTTCATTCTCGATTTAGATGGGTGCAGATTTTTCCAACATTATAGCTTCATTAACATCTTCGTGGTCCTCTTTTTTTTTCTGGTCGTTTCACGGTAATCTCCGGTAATTGTACCCCACTCATTGTATTTATGACATAAACTTTTCCTCCATTGAATTCTTTCGAATTCTTTGGGGGAATGGAAGTGGAGGTACATATACTTTAACTTTTACAGGAGCCATGGGTAGATCATTTTCTACTACTTTTATTGCCATCACTTGCTCTTTAGAGTTTGTAATTGTGTTGCTTGGCCATGATCCCCACGGACATTCTAGAATTTGTTGAGTTATGTGACGGAATCAGTGATTTAGATCACGTCCACAATTAAATATAAAGGTTTGGGACCGCAGCTGCCAAAATGAAAGGTTAGGATATAATTTACAGCAAAATGTAATGTTTGGGATTGAACTTGCGTGTTTATGGTGGTTTAGAGATTAAGTCCCTACTTGGTGGGGATTAAAATTAGGCTCACATTGGCACCCATGAAAATTAAAACTTACTATTCCCTGTTTTCTTATCAACCACACATTTTCCAATAAAATAATATTTCACGTAAATCCAAAAAAATTTCTTTGTTTTTAATCACGTGTTCATCAAAAAATAACTATTCCAAAAATTATAATCTCGAGTAATTGTGGCCAAATGGGGGCTAGATTTTTAAAATGTCGTATGATCGATAAAATATGCGGTTAAAATTACTTATTGACTTTGAATTAGATTAAAATCTACATTTTAATTTCTAACAAAGCAGGGGCTAAATATAATCTATATATGATAATAACACAACTTGTGCTGACATTCACTAATTCTTTTCACCGAAATTGCAGTAAGAGTCATTCTTAAAGTACCCATAATTTTAAAATTAGTATGAGGTATTATAACATATTATAAATATAAAATACCTAACCAATGTTTTGAAATTTCATCGTGAAATTGATTATATGTTAATTGACATCGTGAGCAATACACAGGGAGAAATCCAGGAGGATAAATATATTAAGATCTATTCTTCAGAATATTCTTATTCTACTAAACGATAATTAATTTATTTATCTTCGGAACAACTGCCAGTATTTTTTTATTTTTTATTTTTTGAGCTGAGTATTATATTTGTACTCTGAATTTTGTTAATGTGTCAATCTCAAGCAAACTTTGACCAAGTCATACACTAGCTAGGTACGGGGATTTAGTACTTTTATCCCTTAACATATCCTGGTAAGATGGTGGCTCGTTTGAGTAGACCAATATTGAAATCCGAGTGCTCATTTTTTTTAGTTTTAATCAGATTGAATCGCTCGTTGATACCTAATGAGCCCTGATACAATATTAAAACTTGGGGTTCCATTTTATAATGTCAACTTCGTTAAGAGAAATAGTCTAAATGCTTATAAATAGGTCTATTAAATAAGGCGGTTCTTTTCCTTTGAATGCTTTAATTTTTTTAGGTATGGTATCTTCGCTTCGAGAAGTTTGATGTGATTCATGCTGCTTTCTTCTCCTTGACGGAAATAATGTAACTCACAAACTTACCTCTTTTGCTACTACTATCCCATCCATTCATGGCTAGATTGATTTTTAATGCAAGGAGTTCATTTAGCAGTAAAAAGAAAAAGGAAAGAAAATAAGTATTGTTTAACTTTGATGTTCATGGCGGTGGCTTTTATATTGTTGCCTTAGTTTGTTAAAGTCTTGCCACATTGTTTTGTTTGGCTACATTGGTAGCTCTAAATTTCAAATTTTCAATTAATTACTTTATTTCATATGCTACACTATATTATAACTCTAACCAGAACTCATATACGCTTGATTTCCATGCTATTCCGAAGCAAATATCATCACTTGACGATTTATAAATATAAATTGAGAATATACATTGATAGATATGATAAATTTACAGTATAGTAATAAAAACAATAGGAAGGAAAAATGAGGTCCATTGCCCTTGACAATAAAATATTAGATTAATACCCTTAAAAATAATTAGTACTACAAATTCCTGTATTAATTACGTGAAAATAAATTTTCATTTTTTTAAGATTGTCATTTTCTCGAATTTTTGTCAATCGATTTTTTATGTTTTAGTCCTTTTTAGCGAAAGGCGACACTTACGTTTTAAAAAATCTCGTTGATTGTCCATTTTATTGGGAAATTTCAATCATTTCAACGGCATTATGGACGGAATCAGTGATTTGGATCACGTCCACAATTAAATATAAAGGTTTGGGACCACGGCTACCAAAATGGAAGGTTAGGGTATAATCTGCAGCAAAATGAAAGGTTTGGGACCTCCACTACAATTTTCCCTTAATGGAATTGTTTTAGGTCGAACAACAACGGACAATATTAATGAAGCAAATAATAAGATAAAATGATATCAATTACGACCAACGAGAGTAAGTTATAACATTATATATTATGGTAAGAAACCCCCAATAGATGTGACATTTTTATATTATATATCAGTACAGCATCAATATAACAATATAGAAAGAACTCACTAGTGATAATTATTGTAATTGCTGCTCAGAATCACACACGAGAAGCTTTTATTTAGTGTATGTTACATATACAGTTTCAGTATCACCAAGTGATTACATATTATGGAATTGATTCAGCATCGGTTGTACCGGCAATAGCCATGATAACCACCCGAGTTTCCCTTGATACAAGAACTACTGTAAGCTCCTAACTATTGCTTACAGTATGAGCTACATTGGTAAGGGACACACTATTTCTAATATACTTTGCATGGCCTTTTGCATGTTGCCTCCCCGACTTGTGCCTCTGCCAAGAAATTGGATTAGGTTAAGCTAAATGCAGTAATAAAAGTCCTAACAAATATAGAATGCATTTGACGGGATAAGCAAAGAAATTCGATCTAATAGTTTGAGCTTTTCAATGGGTAGTTTAACAGACACAAAGCACACGTTTACCAAGCCATAGGGTAGTTAATTATCATATAAGATTTGGTAGTTTCTATTTGAGAAACAATACATTCCTTTTAATTTATGATAATGTTAAATGTGTTTAGCATAAAAAAGGCGGTGAAAAATAAGAGAAAATCCATCTTTGATGTATAGCAATGCTTTTTGTATCAATAAAATGGGGAAAAAAACCTATATAATTGGCCGTTCTTTGTGTCCGTGAGACATATCAAACCCTATGGTAGAGGTGCGTGGGGTGGGGTGTTATTTGGCTGCTAGAGTTAAATACTGTTAGTTGAAATGGGTAGCCCACGTGGGCTGCTCGACCCGATATGCATTGGAATGGTTCTTTGAGGGAGGAGTTGAATTTTTGTTTTTGAAATTTGACCTCCCACCATCTATAACCTCCACACAACTTCCACTGAACTTAATACATGAAAATAATGCAAATTCAAATTTTTGGTGGACTGTTGACAAGGATTGGCTCTAGCTACAAAAACAGAAACACTGTCGATAGATGGTCGCCTCTCTTTTGCTCTAGCAATAGTCTGTCACTCGACTGTCGCTAGGCCCTCACTCGAGTGACAGCTTTATTCAGAAAGTTTTTATTTCACATTTTAAAGGCTTTTTCTCTGGTTCATTTGGTTCTTGACCTACCTATAAATATCATAACTCATCTGTACTAAAATTTGAAGGGTTGAACATTGAGAGAGCTACATCTGTGAGAGTTTGATTTGATTTCTTCCTTCAAACTTCATCTCGTGAGTTAGCTTTGGAATGAAAAACATCAGTTCCACAATCTAAGTACTAAATTGCTATTCCTCTACACCTAATCAGAGTTTTGAATATCGAAAAAGTTTGACTGTAGCTCCAATCTATAAAGAACGTAGTTTTCTTCATGGATCCATAGGAGATAAACGATTTTACAAAGCTAGGAGTTGCTGCAGGAGAGAAGAATCCTGGAGATCTTTGGAAGCAGTAGTTGGGAGTGGTGCAGGAGCATAGAATCCAGAAGGTTGTAAGTTGTTAAATTCGTTTATAGTGGATAGACTGACAAAGTGTTCCCGATTGGGTTTCTCCGTGATCATACCGTTGTTCGTTTACTGCTTTATATTATGAATGTATGATCTATGGTATTTAAACTTAGGATTAAATTGACTACATAATTAACCCTCGAGAGATAATTAATTGGTGAGTTGTTGCTAATTATTTAACAAGATTTTAATTTCGCATATTACACCTATTTACCCCCCTCTAGGTATTGTTAGGGTTAAACTTGCATTTTTTTTCAATTGTTATCAAAATTTGACCTTAATTTGTTTAGATGAGTAGTTCATTGTCCGTCCCGCCATACTTTGATGGTAATAATTATGCCTATTGGAAAGTTAGGATGAGAGCGTTCTTAAAATCTATGGATGAACGAATTTGGTTGAGTGTGGTGAATGGTTGGAGTACCCCTAGTACAATTGTAGACAACGTAGTGACCCCTACTCCCATTGCTAATTGGACTAGGATAAACTTAAATGAGTGTAATTGGAATAGAAAAGCCTTACATCCCTATTTATGGCCGTGTTTCCTGAAGAATTTAGGCAAGTGTCCATGTGTGAGATAGCCAAAGAGGTCTCAGATATTCTATAGACCACACATGAGGAAACTCAGGCTGTTAAGAACTCTAAGTTACAGATGTTGACAACTAGGTTTGATGAGATTAGAATGAGAGAAGATGAGACTTTTGATGCCTTCTATGTGAGCTTAAACGATATAGTGAATTCTAATTTCAACCTAGGTGAGAGAATTTCGGAGTCTAAAATTGTAAGAAAAATTTTTAGATCCTTACCTGAAAGGTTTAGGCCTAAAATCACTACTATTGAGGAGAGTAAGGATATAGACTCTATTAAGGTAGAAGAACTGGATGGATCTCTCCAAACTTTTAAGCTAACATTAGCTAAACCGACAAACGATAAGTCATCGGCCTTAAATACTATGAGGAAAAGTCATAAGGAGTCCTCAAATTCAGATTCTCCTAATGATGAGGAGTTAGCTTACCTTGCTAGTAAATTTTGAAAAATGTTTAGGAATAAACAGAAACCTAAAGAGATACATAGAAGTGGTCCAAGTGAGTTTAGAAAGAGCTCTAAATCTGTGAGATGCCATAATTGTCGAGGTTTTGGCCATATTAGGAGTGAGTGCTCTAGCAGTAGGAGAAATTTAGATAAGGTTATGAATGCTACTCTCACTGATGATGAGTCTAACTCGGACAATCAGAGTGAGAAATCCACTAGCGAGGAAAGTGGGAAGTATATTGCGTTTACTTCTAGAATTAGGAATGAATCTGATAAGAAGAGAGAAAAGACCGAGAACGTAAGTAGTGGTGAGGATTCTTGTCACGAGTTTTCTACAACGTGAATTTATGCCGTAAGTGTACGGTGTCAAGTTTTTTAATATAATGATTGAGTTAAGAGTGTCGAATCCACAGGGATTGTAATTCAATTTCTACCAAGTACTATAATTGTTTCAGCTTTTACTTTATCTAGACGAACAAAATATCAATTCAAGGTTTTTTTTTTATCCTAAACTAATATGAATGTGTAATAATGCTAATAAAATGAAAACAATTTATAGGAGAATGTTAATGCGAGAAAGCCCAGGGATTGATTTCACCTTACTATCAATTCCGACTCCATTATGCCTAGCTATTCTAATCAATTTTCCCATGTTTGAAAATAAGAATCCTAATATATTTCTCTCCCCTCTCTCGAGTGCCGGCTAGAAATTAATCTTAAAATTCAATTTCAATATCTCTATTCCGAATTAAAATCAAAGATTTATCAAGTTCATGATTCTTTTATGGAGTATGCTTCGTAGATTCGATACTTTCTCTCGAAACCCATAAAATCTACGTTGTGTCAATCCTATGATTGCGCCTAAATTTTCCTATCTCCAGTGTTGGAATTGACTAGCATATATTCGTTCAATTAGTGGCCAATTAATTGAAAGCATTAATTCCATGACACAATCAAACATATATGAAAAATCAGATAGAATAATTATGACAAAATCAAATCATATTATCAAGTTTTGCTACATCAAACCCTAGATATATGAAAATTAGTTCATAACTCCTAAAGGCAACATAATAAAATCTAAATTAGAGAACATGGAGATGAAAAGAATAAGAAAAACTCTTTTGCCATTTGAATCCTCCTCCAATTCCTTGTTCTTTTAGCTCTAGATCAATTCTCCTTTTTGTTGTCTTCTAAGCCATCTTTCTTTCCTCAAAACTAGGTCTACGAACTTGTATTTATAGACTCTTAAAATAATAACACGGATTGGAGGTGGGCCGGGCCGGGCCGAAAAGAATATGAAAATAGGTATTTTTGATGTTTCTCGAGTCGGGGCACCTGGTACCCAGAATCGGCGCCACAGCGCCACCTTCTCTGCCATGTTGGGAGCCATAGCGCCGCTCAAAGAGTTGGTACCATGGCACCCAGCTCTCTATCCATTTTTTGTTCTGCAAGTCTTTCAATATTTTTATCATAACTCGAGCGGGCGCCGTGGCGCCCAGTTCTCTGTCCCTTTTTTGTTATGCAAGCCTTTTAGTATTTTTATCATAACGTTTTCATCTGACCTCCGATTGAGGTGATTCAAGATTCTTTGGAAATCTAACTCATCGGGCTACAATTTTGATTCAGACATAATTCTCTAATTCGATAATTTTCTGTATCGCAAGTGAGTCTCAATATGAGACCAAAAATCCGGAGCAAAACTTTTTCGGTTGGAATTTGATGTGTGATCATATTTTGATTAAATTTGATCCCTTTGACATCTTTTCGCATCCAATTGGCCCTTAACACTCAAATATTCATCATAAGGATTAGCACAACTTTTAAGTATTTGGACTTTAGTCCCTGAACTTTGAATCTCTTACAATTTAGCCCCTTTTTCAAATTTGTCAACTTTTGCTTATTTTCTTCAATCTCACCAGCCTACATCACAACATCAAAACACACATAAAAATACTCTAAAACTTTCTCAATCGTAACAAAATAATGAATTAAGTGGCATAAATATCATGATTGTGGAGCACTCATCAAATACCCCCAAACTTAATATTTTGCTTATCCTCGAGCAAGCACCAAACTAAGGGAAATCACTAACAAACACACAAACAAATAAATACGAACAAAATCACTTAAAATAAATTGTGCTAGATATCTATCTCCATAGCTCAGGATTGAAAACATAGCATCAATTTCATGAATCACTTCAAAACTATAATGCATAAGCTAGATTCTCACATATTCAATGCAAAACGGGTATGTGTAGAGAATCAAGTGCAACAATGTACAATTATAAGTTGATCCAATTCCTGACATTAAAAGTCAAATATTTCCTTACCTCGCTCGTGGAATTCACATACCCCCAAATTTGTTTTCTTTTCTCTTCCCAAGGGTGCATTCTCAATTGAATTTTCAATACTAATTTCTTACACCGCTCAAATTTGGTTAAGCTTTACTAATTGTAGTTCAACATATCAACAAATGAGGATTCTCCTCATTTTTGACAGCTTCAACCTTCAAGAATCAACTAAGTTACTAACCACTTCTCAAAGGTCTAATCCTCAAAAATAATTGTTCGGGGGCTTAATCATGATATGTGGTGCATCTTCTGTTTTATGCTCCTACTTTTTCAGCTATATTTTTTTTTATTCACCCTTTGTGTGGACATCTCTCCATTAAGCTTTCTAAATGACTCCCGTAGTGAGTTTTAGGTCGATGACTCCCAAATCACATGACTTTAGGGCATCGGGTTTTAACCCTTGCAGACTTATTCACTCGAGTCATAAAAGCTACGAATAGATGTTTCACAAGGAGATTATTATAGTTGTTCACAATTTTTTTATACGCAATGATTAGTGCAATGCCCCTTATTAAACACTTATTCACGAGAATTGCCTCTAACTTAAAGTTTTCACCTAATTTTCATCTTATTGGTCTCAGACAGTTCGCAAAAATTTTAGCACACATGGAATCCACATCTACATCCATGTCTCCCTACAAAAGTTCGACTATCCAATTTGGTTTAGGGATGTGAATCTTATTTATTAGTTGTCTGGGTTTAGCATCTAAGTTCTCTATTTCAACTTATAAATGTGAATCAACCTACTCATGTACAACGTTACAATCAACTAACGTGCATAAATATTTTCCGTTCACATGAATAAGCAAAAGTATTAACTCAAACACATAACTTATGCACAATTCATAAACCAACACATGTTCTCAATTACATAAACAAATGCCGGAAACGCTATCTAATGCATAGAAACATGTAAAAATGTGTAAAAAAAAAATTTCATGCACACAAATCACACAAAACATAAAAAATACAAAAATAAAAATAAAACCAAGGCAATTAGATACAATTTATAATACACCCCCAAACTTAAATTAAGCATTGTTCTCAATGTAAAATTAAAGAAAAAGGAGGAGACTTCCCTGAATTGTTTGTATTGCCCACAACGTTTTGGTGTTGATGATGTTGAAGTTGATGGATGTTTCTTTTAACTTTTTCCCCCCAAACTTGAGATATATCCCGTTTTTTCTTTGCCAATTTTGGTTTGGATGTTTCATGACGTCATGTCCTGAAAAATCAAATTTTAGATATTAATTACATAGAACAAGTGTTACTTAGTTCAAACATCTAACAACCGACTTAATTTCTCAATGACCTAAGGGGAATGGGATATGGATGAAGAATTCTTAAATAAACTATAAACTAAACTATCCTATAATTCAAAAGCAAAATAAATGAATAAGTAAAAAGGAAGAAAGCTTGGGTTGCCTCTCAAGAAGCGTTTCTTTAACATCATTAGCTTGACTCAACCGCATGCTTATGTTGGATCTTTAGGTGGAACCTCTCTTTTATTTCTAAACTTCACCCTTGGCTTTGTATTCTTCTTTACTGTAGCATGGTCAATGGAATGAAGCGATGTTAACTTTGGTGTAGCCTTCAAAACCTCTTTCGATGTGGCAAAATTTGGACGTTTCAAAGGCTTTTCCACGTAGTTCTTTATTTTGTCAGGTGGATCAGCTTCTTGAGCCAAAATGAAATCCACCACTTTCTTAGTTCCTAGGCATTTAGTAATATATGTATTATCTACTGTATAGCATCATGGAATGATTCTCCATTCCCTCTATGACCTACAACTACTTCAGTTGACTGGATCACAATGCAAGTGTTAACTTTTTCTGGAGGTTTCTCTGCTTGATGAATATTGAAAGTTACATGCTCTTCATTAACCCACAGTATCAACTTCTCTTCTTGTACATCAATTAATGCTCTACCAGTGGCCAAGAAAGGTCTACCAAGAATTAGTGGTACTTTCTCATCCTCTTCCATATCCAACACCACAAATTCCACCAGAAAGATGAACTTATTGACCTTCACCAATACATCTTCAATAATGCCCTTGGGGTATGTAAATGATCCGTCTGCCAATTGCAAGGTAGGGGTTGTGGGCTTCACATCTCCAAGACCCAACTTTTTGAACATTAAGAGGGCCATCAAGTTAATGCTAGCTCCAAGATCACCCAGTGCTTTATCAAATGTGATACCACCAATATTGTAAGGAATGTTGAAACTGCTTGGATCTTTCAATTTCTGAGGGAGCTTCTTTTGGAGAATGGCACTACATTCTTCTGTTAACTTTACAGTCTCAAACTCCTCCAACTTTCTTTTCTTTGACATCCCTTCCTTCAAGAATTTGGCATAGTTAAGTATTTGGGCCAAGGCATCTGTGAAGGGAATATTGATGTGGATTTTCTTGAATACTTTCAACAGCCTTGCGAACTGCTCATCGAATTTCTTCTTCATGAATATATGTGGGAATGGTAGCTAGGGTTTCAAGATAGGTGGGATGTCTGAAATAAGATAGAGTAAGGTTTATGAATCTTTCTTGTTGCTTCTGTTTCGATCTTTTGCTTTTCAATCTGCTCCTCATCTATAAGTATGGGATCCGGTGTAGGTCCCACAACCTCTTTAGGCTTGCTTTCTTCAACATCTTTACCACTCTTTAATGTGATAGCATTGTAGTTCTCCCTTGGGTTAACCTTTGTGTCACTGGGAAACTTTCCTTTCTGTTGGGACTGTAATGCAGCTGCTATCTGACCAATTTGCACTCCAAATTCTTCAATGTAGCTTCCAAGTTGGTCATATGAGTCTCAATATTGTCATGTCTAGACTCATCTTTGTTGAACCTTGACTCGGTCTCAGAAATGAAGGTTCCCAAAATATCCTCCAATGATGGCTTTCCTTCAGAAGAGGCCTAATTATTAAACCCAGACGGTGGTTGTAGTACGTTAGCATTGTTACCATAGTTTCTTCTCTGATTGAAGTTTTTGCCATTCACATACTGGGCTTGCTCATTTTCTGACTTGGACTCCTGGTATGAAGTAGACACGGCCATGATAGAGTCTATTTTCTTCTGAGTTCCATGTGATGTTAATGCAGCTATTTGAGTAGTTAGAGATGACATCTAAGCTGCAAGGGCTGTGATAGGATCCACCTCATAAAGGCCAGCAACTTTCTTAGCACTTGAATGCTCACTTAGCCATTGATAGCTATTAGTAGCTATCTTATCTAGCAATGAATAAGCCACATCCGGAGTCTTGGACATCAGAGTTCCTCCTACTACAGAATCCACTATTGTCCTTGTTTGACCATTCAGCCCATTGTACAAGAGTTCGATTTGTACCCAACTCTGATAACCATGCTGAGGACATCTTCTAAGTAGATCTTTGAATCTCTCCCATGCCTCATAAAATGGCTCGATGTCAAAATTGTCTGAATTGACCAATTACTCCACAATTGAGCTGCCTTGGAAGGTGAAAAAAATTGTGTTAGAGATTTCTGAGGTAACCCATCCCAAGTTGTGATGGATCCATATGGCAAAGATTGGAACCATGTTTTGGCTTTATCTCATAAGGAGAAGGAAAATAAGTGAAGTTTGATAGCATCTTCAATAATACCATTCATCTTGACGGTATCACAGATTTTGAGAAAGGATCCCAAATGCGCATTTGGATCTTCTTTTGCAGCTCCCCCAAACTAATTCGGTTGAACCGTGTGTATTAGTCCTGGCTTCAGTTCAAAGTTGTTTGTAGCTATAGCGGGGTGTGTGATGCCAGAATAGTTATCATTGACAATCGGCCTAACATAGTCCCGAATAGCTCTTTGTTGATTATTTTCATTAGCTGCTCTTGTATCGTGTTTAGCTATTGCTTTACGTCCATCTCTCTGTATACCCCTCAGATGGAGAAATGTGCATTCTGGTTTGGGATCAACATGACCTTCGCATAAACAGATGAAATTAAAAAAAAAAACTATCAGAGATAAAAATAGAATAAATAAAAACAATATTAAAATTAAAATCTAAATCTAAATTAAAATAAAAGATAATTGGTAATAATATTAGTAAAAATCAAATAACACAATCTCCAGCAATGGTGCCAAAAACTTGTCACGCATTTTCTACAACGTGAATTGATGAAAATGTACAGTGTCAAGTTTTATAATATAATGATTCAGTTAAGAGTGTCAAACCCATAGGGATTGTAATTCAATTTCAACCAAGTACGATAATTGTTTCAGCTTTTAATTTATCTAGACGAACAAAATATCAATTCAAGGTTTTTTTTATCCTAAACTAATATGAATGTGTAATAATGCTAATAAAATGAAAACAATTTATAGGAGAATGTTAATGCGAGAAAGCCTTGGGATTGATTTCGCCTTACTATCAATTCCGACTCCGTTATGCCTAGCTATTCTAATCAATTTTCCCATGTTTGAAAATAAGAATCCTAATGTATTTCTCTCCCCTCTCTCGAGTGCCAGCTAGAGATTAATTTTAGAATTCAATTCCAATATCTCTATTCCGAATTAAAATCAAAGATTTATCAAGTTCATGATTCTTTTATGGAGTAAGCTTCGTAGATCCGGTACTTTTTCTCGAAACCCATAAAAAATACGTTTTGTCAATCCTATGATCGTGCCTAAATTATCCTATCTCGAGTGTTGGAATTGACTAGCGTATATTCGTTCAATTAGTGGCCAATTAATTGAAAGCATTAATTTCATGACACAATCAAACATATATGAAAAACCAAATAGAATAATTATGACAAAATCAAATCATATTATCAAGTTTGGCTACATCAAACCCTTGATATATGAAAATTAGTTCATAACTCTTAAAGGCAACATAATAAAATCTGAATTAGAGAACATGGAGAAGAAAAGAATAAGAAAAACTCTTTTGCCATTTGAATCCTCCTCCAATTCCTTGTTGTTTTAGCTCTAGATCAATTCTCCTTTGTGTTGTCTTCTAAGCCATCCTTCTTTCCTCAAAATTTGGTCTACAAACTTGTATTTATAACCTCTTAAAATAATAACACGGATTGGAGGTGGACCGGGCCTAAACGAATATAAAAATAGGTATTTTTGATGTTTCTTGTGGCATGGCGCAACGGGGCCCAGAATTGGCGCAACAGCGCCACCTTCTCTACCATGGCGCTCAGCTCTCTGTCCAATTTTCTGTTCTGCATGTCTTTCAATATTTATATCATAACTTTTTTGTCTGATGTCCAATTGAGGTGATTCAAGATTCTTTGGAAAGCTAACTGATCGGGCTACAATATGAGACTAAAATTCCGAAGCAAAACTTTTTTTGGTTGAAATTTGATGTGTGATCATAATTTGACTAAATTTAATCCCTTTGATGTCGTTCCTCATCCAATTGGCCCTTAACACTCTCATATCTTCATCATAACGATCGACACAACTTTCAAGTATTTGTATTTTAGTCCCTAAACTTTGGATCTCTTACAATTTAGCTCTTTCTCCAAATTTGTCAACTTTTGCTTATTTTCTCCAGTCTCACCAACGTACATCACAACATTAAAACACACATAAAAAAACTCTAAAACTTTCTCAATGGTAACAAAATAATGAATTAAGTGGCATAAATATCATGAGTATAGAGCACTCATCAATTCTGATGAAGAATCTATGAGTGAGAAAGATATCCAAGAGGCTTATGATAAGATGTATGAAGAGAGTCTTAAGATTCTTACTAAAAACAAAGCCTTGAGTGTGAAGAATAAAGAACTGGAATTGGAAAATGAGAAGTTAATAGCGTACATTAAAGAGTCTACCTCTATCCTGAGTGAAGTGAAATCCATGAAGGAAACTTTAGAGACTCAGGTTAAGAACCTCACCAGTGAGCTTGAGAAGTCCTCTAAGAGAGTCGACGAGTTGACCAGTAAGAAAGAGACCTTAGAAAATCCAGGTTAAGAACCTTCTGAGTGATCTAGAATATTCTAAGACTCAATTGCTTGCCTTCTCTAGTGGTTTTGAAAAGAGATAACATTTTAGGAATGGGCAAGCCAGCTGGAAATAAGGGAGGTCTAGGTTTTAAGGAAAATAGTGCTAGTACTTCTGAGACCACGTTTGTTCCTGCTACTGACCAGCCCAAACATGTGCCTAACCCTAATCTTAAAGATAAGGGATTTATTAGATAGAGGCCTACTAGACAACATAGGACCCATCGACCTAGGAATAGACATCAGCGTCCACATACCTTTGGTCCTAGATTTATCCCTACATGTTTTCACTACGGTGAGTTAGGACACATAAAGCCTAGGTGTCATCATTTCCTGAAAAGAAATAGAAATGAGAACTTAAATAGAAATAAAAATCAGGATTATGTTGTTCAGATTAACTTCCTTACTAATCAAGTCAGTAAATTGGCTACGTTGATGACACAGATGATCGAAAATATTCCTGTCACTAGGCAAGTTTGGGTGAAGAAAAGTAATATGAAAAATTATGATATAGATCACGGTACTCTTGAAGGTAAGAGCAGTTGCATGCCTAACTGATTATGTATTTTTTATGCATGCTCGAACTTTATTATTGTGTCATTGATTTATGCATGCATCACATCTATTTATTTGTTTTCTAGGTAGAAAACTCATGCATTTTGTTTTATTTATTTTTCTGTGTATTTGACATTTTTTTATGTGCTTGGTGCATTCATATTTTATATTAAAAACAAAAAAATTGAAAATTGAAAAATCAAAAAAATAAAAACTGAATGGTGGAAATTTTTACAGCATATATGACATTCTTAAACTTGCATGTTGTGATCATGTATGGACATAATTGATAAGCTGTATCATAGTTTTCATTACTTGCTTGGGTTGATACAGAGTAATTAGTATAGGTGTCTGTATGTACCATCTGTACTGCATACACTATCATATTATAATGGGACTTAACCGTGCGTGTGAGATTTGGGATGGCAATCACATATTAGTAAGCTGACTTTGAACATGAATTGACCATATTTATTAGACCTAAGCTCAAGGTTATCCCCGGTAATTAAAAAGATCAATATCTTATATTTTAATTCAGAGCCTATTTTACTCGAGCAATTAAGCCTGGAGGGTTTCTCATAACCTGGTGCATATGGTCAACTGACTTGGGTTAACCAGCCAAAAGCTCGCTACATGGGTCAATTTTGTTTCTTAATGGAGAAGAGTCTGCACTTAAGATGTGAAAAATAATTACGAGCTTAAAATATTCAAATATGTGAAAATAAAGTATACTCACAGTCAGAGAGAGAAAAGAAAATATCAATACATAATGAGCTCTTATTTTAAAGTCCTAATGCACTTTAAATGATTTGATTTTCATAAGTAGAGTAATATACTTATTGACAGTGATGTTTAGCATGTCATTTCTCACAAAATTAAGGCTTGGAGTCCTATTTACAAATGATTAGTGACACTTTACGCACATTGGTCACTTACACAATTTACTCCATGTTAACTAGAACTGAGTATGTGGAAAGGTTTACTGAACATTCATTATATTTATGCGTGCTAACGACTGCATTTTTGAGTGATTATACGCTCTTCGTCATTATTGAAAGAAATGGGGAGAGAGTATTTACAAAGGGGGAGATTTAATGTCTAGGGGTTGTTAGGGAGAGACATAGATGCATTTTGCCTACTGCATATAAACATGGAGAGTCGCAGTAAGGGAGATAATGTGCATTGCATCTATATTGCATATCATATGCATAGCTGTTTGAGTTTTTGATGTTTTGTGATGTTAATGTTTCGATTGGTGTTTTGATTGACATTAATGTCACATCTCATACGAGCATGTCTATTTGTGTTCACGAGTTTTTGATTTCCTGTATCACGGGCTTTTACACTGCGTTAATAGCTTTGATTTCGGGAAACAGCTACACCAAAGAATGCAAGAAACAGAAAACCTTGAGTAACTTGGATAGTATAGATCCTTGACTTTATTTGTATGGTTTTATCACAAAATGCCAAAGGGGCAGATTGTTATGTCCAATGTTATAATTGGCATGTTTGTGAACAAAAGTGTCGTAATTGAACACTTGTAAAAATTCAAGGATTTGGATACAATTTTGTATAGATGAGTTAGTTAGGGTTAGAGGTTGAAAACGAGGATAGTGCGGCACCGGAATTTCGCCAGATTGTCGCCAATATGTGGCTCGAGCGGCAGAGACAGATCCTTCATCGCTCGCCTATCGCCTCGCGGTCATTTGACCCATATTTATGTTGTCAGACCTAATTCGTGATTTTGAAAAGTTTTACATGGCCCATAACACCTAAGCGTCCCCAACCATAAATACAGAAGTCTGGGATGAATTTCGTAAGGTTGCTTCATTGTGCTTACATTACATAACACATTCACATCATTTTTTAGAGATACAAGAACTCAATTCATTAATTGATTCATCCACATCATTCTTGAGATCCGGCAACCAAGTTTTGGGAAAACATCAAATTGAAGAATCTAAAACTCCTGACTTCCTTAACACTTCGAGAAAGGTACTTTCTCAGTTGGACTTTAAAGTTTCTGAAGGTTGAGAGAGGTTGAATTACAAGCGCAGAAAGAAGAACATGAATAGGTGATTCCTAGGTATCTACATGGAAGAGACAATTGCAAAAGATTGTGAGACTGGAGTTTACAATAGATTTTGGAAGCTACAGGAGGTAGATCTGGAGATCTAGCAAGTTGGCTAGACAGTATCTATGGTAGCAGATCGTGAGTCTGGAAGAACATCAGATCTTGGAGATTATAGGAATTACAACAACGAGAACTAGTGGAAGTTAGTAGGTTGGAAATGAACTGTAAATCACATTGTCTATAGTGGAGGTAACTGGCTTGGTCCTAGAGTTTTTGCCCAGTTGGGTTTTTCCTCATCATGTCGGTGTTCATTACTTATTGTTTTCCATATTACAAATTGTGATATTCAAATATCGGATAATTGAATTGTATGTTTAATCATCTAGAAACTATTAAAAAGTGACTTGTTACTTTTAATAGATTAATTCCGCACGTAAGGTCGAACTTAGTTAGTAAACTACACGTTTTTTTAGTTGGGTTAACAGGCCTAAAGCTCGCTAGAGAGATCAATTTAGTCGCTTAATGGAGAGGGTCTGCACATAAGATGCTATTTACGAGAAAAGCGAAAAAAATACTTTATGCTAACATTTAGGGGGACAAAAGAACATTTAACACATATTTGAGCTCAGTTTTAAGTCCTAAAATTATTCTGGTTTGACTTTCATATGTTGGGATCGTACTTGTTTAACATGTAATATTTCGCATGTCCTTTCTCACAAATTTGAGGTTTGGAGTTGTTTTCACGAGAAAATAGTGGCACATTCCACACATGAGTCATTTATACACCTTGCTCCATCTTGAACTTAATTGCGTACGTGGGAAAGTCATTTTGATATTGCTCGACTTATGATTACATACTTGATTTGAACTGTTGAAGTGTCGGGAGCATGATTTGCCTTAATTTCATTTAATTTTTTAAAAAAAAATTGGTGCTATTTTTCTTAAGTTTTTTAGTGCTATTTTCTGTCAATTGAAGTTATTGGTGCTACTTTTCCTAATTTTTGAATTTAGAGTGCTAATTTTGTCATTGGAAATTTTTGGTGCTATTTTGCCTAATTTTTGAATTTGGAGTGATATTTCTGTCAATTGCACTTTCGCTAGCTTATCGATAGAACTCGCTCGAGCGACAACAGTACAAGCTTCTTCGCTATAGGCCGTCTTTTTTAATTTTAAAGGTATTTTTCATGGCTTATCACGAATTTTTCCTATTTCTTCTTTTAATTTTTCTAAAACCTCTTTAGCCCACATCCAATTTGTGAATTACCCATCTCTTAGACTCTCAAACTTAGTCATTGCACGTGGTTTCCATCAAAAACCTTGAGCTTCAAAGGTAAATTTTCGAAAAGTTCCATTTTTTTTTTCACATTTTGGCATTTAAGTTGTTATTTTCTTGGTTCTTTAATCATTTTACTTGAAAGTCCTTATATTGAATTACATGTTTTGACCTTTGGCATCATTTTTCATCAATTTTGCATGATTTTTCAATAAATATTTTTGCTTTGTGCGGTTTTGGCATGATTTTGATGGTTTTTGTTGTGTTTCTTCACTATAGTCAATCTTATGTGTTGGTTGTTGATGTGTGATGCATTGGATTTCATGTGTGCTTTGTGCTTTGGGCCATTATGGGTGAGATTTTTCTTTAGTGTTTTTGGAGTATTTGATTACATGTTTGGTCTTTTTCATTAGATTCTTTGGTTGCTTGTTGTGGTGTTGGTGAGTGGCGATTGGAATTGTGCACATTAGGATAGTTGTTTGGTAGTAAAATTTTGTTTCGGGTTAAGATTGTTTGTTGGTTGATGAACCTTGGGTTTGTGAGTTTGGTATAAGTGGTCGTTTGTTAATGTCAGTTTGCTGTTTGGGGAAGTGCTTTTGTATTGGTTGTTCTTGGTTTGGCATTGCACGATGACGTTACGTCATGGCGTCCTGACATCACGTTCCTATGTCTCGTAATCACGGCACGGGTCATGTCTTCACGTTACTTACGCCTAGGCATCATTGCATGGCATCATGCATTCATTATTCGACACTAGGTTCATTTCTACTGTTACCCAAGATGTTTTTGGGTCATAGTTTTCCTTTTGCCCTTTACTCTTCGAGCGCGAAGTCATCACGTCTGACCTTTTACCTGACCTCGCTGATATCTTTACTTCCCGGGGTTGGGAGCCATTTTTAGTTAATTTGACACCCCTTGCCTAGTCTCTTAGTTCAGGAGTTTTACGATAACATCCATGATGCTAGTGGCTCTTCTTTTAGGGTTTTTCTTCAGGGACGGGTAGTTGAGATTACTCCGGACGTCATTTCTAGTCTTATTCATATTCCACGAGTCGTCCACACCCTCTTTCTATATTTGACTCCCGATTCTCTTCCTTCGAACACTTTAGTCTGATCCACAGTGTTTAACACACCGATGAAGGATGGTCCAGGTGCGGTGCGCACTGGATCTTTACCCATCAACCGCCAAATTCTGTAACGAATTGTTTGCATGAATTTGTGGCTAGTTTCTTATACTTCTTCATTGCCTATAGAGAAGGCTCGATTTTTGTATGCCCTGCTGCATGGTGATTCTATTGATCTGCCTTCTTTTGTATACCAGTAGATCTTGAGAGCATTCAAGACCACGGGGACTCGGGTTGGACTGCCTTATGTTTGTCTCATCTATAGGCTAGTTACTGCCCTAGGAGCTAGTTTTCCTGAGGGGGTTCCGTGGTGGGTTTCTCGACTGATTGGCCATACCACTATCGCCCAGAGTAGGTCACATGCCTCTTCTGAGCCCGTACAGCCTCAGGCTGATCCGACTGTGCCGGCTGATCCTATCAATGACCTGATCTCATTTGATCCTTCAAATTTTCCTTCATTTTCTACTACCCCTGAGTCCATAGATTTTTGCTCTTCCTCTTCGGTTCCTCCTCCTTCTATGTCAGTTCTTCCTTTTCTTCTCGAGTCTGCTCCTTCTACATCTACTTCCATAGACCCGTCATTGCTCCCTTAGGACAGATGACCGTGCTTCTTGAGTAGCATGCTCGTATGATGGTTGAGATTACTCAGCTTCGTGCCACCGTTGATCGCCGCACAGTCGAGTTTGCTACACTGCGGGGTGCTGTTGGCTACATTCAGCATAGACTACGAAGGATTCATCTCTATTGGGATGATGCTTCTACGGAGAGGAGGGACTCTGATAATGCCGATGACACCGCTGGTGCTTCATAGATATAGGATTATCCCTTGTTATTGTGTGACAAAAAGGGAGAGTAGTATCATTTCTGTTGATAGTGGATGATCGATATATATATGTAATGAATTTTTGGCTCTAAAGCATTTCAGTTCGCTAAATTAAGCTTTTGATGTTTTTACCGTGTCAATGTTTCGTTTTGGTATGTTGGGTTGTATTGATACTGTGTCTTAGTTTAGCTTGTGATTTAAAATTGAAAACTATGCTATCTCAGTTACAATTGCTTAATGACATCTACAAGTGAACCGTTTGAATTATGATTACCTTTGATACTGTTTTCCACACATTTTACACTGGTATTTGACTTGTCTATTTCAGGAAACATGTACTGCTGAGTTCATTCAAGACAATTTGTAGTTTAGGTTGTGTCCTTACTTTGAGTCTGTAATTTTTTATTTTTTACTGTCTTGACATAGATTAGTGTTTTGTCACAGAATGCCAGAAGGGGAATTTGTTAGGTTCTAGTTAATTTTGTAATTGGCAAATTCTATGAACAAAAGGACTAAATTGACATATTGTAATAGTTCAAAGAGTAATGTACAAATACGTCAAAAATAGTTTGTTTTTAGGTATAGGGTTTGAGAATGTCAAAAGGAGGAAAGCGGCACGAATTTTCGCTAGATGGTCAACAAGGATTGGCTCGAGCTTCAAAAACAAAAACACTATCACTAGATCGACGTCCCTCTTTCGCTCGAGCAATAGTCAGTCGTTCGACTGTTGCTCAGCCTTCCCTCGAGCGACAGCTTTATTCGAAAAAAAATTATTTCACATTTTAAAGGCTTTTTCCCTGGCCCATTCGGTTCTTGACCTACCTATAAATATCAGAACTCATCTGTACGAAAATTCGAAGGGTTGAACATTGAGAGAGCTACATCTGTGAGAGTTTAATTTGATTCCTACCTTCAACCTTCATCTCGTGAGTTAGCTTTGGAGTGAAAAACATCAGTTCCACAATCCAAATACCAAACTGCTATTCCTCTATATCTGATCAGAGTTCAGAAGATCGAGAAAGTTTGACCGGAGTTCAAGTCTGTGAAGAATGCTGTGTTCTTCGTGGATCCGCATGAGATAAACGATTTCACAAAGCTAGAAGTTGCTGCAGGAGAGCAGAATCCAGGAGAGCTTTGGAAGCTGTAGCTGGGAGTGGCACAGGAGCGCAGAATCCAAGAAAGTTATTGGAATTGCAGTAAGAAGATCAGATAATACGTGTCGTCATCTGGTCTGGTAGATTGTAAGTTGTTAATTTCGTTTATAGTGGATTGACTGGCAAAATGCCCGAAGTTCTTCCCAATTGGGTTTCTTTGTGATCATACCGTTGTTCGTTTACTGCTTTATATTATGAATATATGATCTGTGGTATTTAAACTTAGGATCAAATTGACTACATGATTAACCATCTAGATATAATTAATTGGTGACTTGTTGCTAATTAGTTTATAAGATTTTAATTCCGCATATTACATCTATTCACCCTCCTCTAGCTGTTGTTAGGGTCGAACTTGAATTTTTCATTTATAAATTGGTCTATTAAATTAGGCGGTTCTTTACCATTGGATGCTTTAATTATTTTGGGTGTTGTAGCTTCGCTTCGAGAAGTTTGATGTGATTCATGCTGCTTTCTTCTCCTTGACGGAAATAATGTAACTCACAAACTTACTTCTTTTGCTACTACTATCCCATCCATTCATGGCTAGATTGGTTTTTAATGCAAGGAGTTCATTTAACAGTAAAAAGAAAAAGAAAAGAAAATAAGTATTGTTTAACTTTTGTGTTCATGGCGGTGGCTTTTATATTGTTGCCTTAGTTTGTTAAAGTCTCGCCACATTGAGTTTCTATATTTCATATGCTACACTATATCATCACTCTAATCAGAACTCATATACGCTTGATTTCCATGCTTATTCCGAAGCAAATATTTTCACTTGACGATAAATAAATATAAATTGAGAAAATACATTGATAGATGTGATAAATCTATAGAATAGTAATAAAAACAATAAGAAGGAAAAATTATGTCCATTGCCCTTGAAATAAAATATTAGATTAATACCCTTAAAAAGAATTAGAACTACAAATTCCTGTATTAACTATGCCAAAATAAATTTTCACTTTTTTAAGATTGTCATTTTCTCGAGCTTTTGTCCATCGATTTTTTATGTTTTAGTTTCCTCTTTAGTGAAAAGGCGACACTTACGTTTTAACGAATCTTGTAGGATGTACATTTTATTGGGACAATAATTTCAATCATTTCAACAGCATTATGGACGGAATCGGTGATTTGGATCACGTCCACAATTAAATATAAAGGTTGGGACCGCGGCTGCCAAAATGAAAGGTTAGGGTATAATCTGGAGCAAAATGAAAGGTTTGGGACCTCTACTACAATTTTCCCTTAATGGAATTGTTTTAGGTCGAACAACAATGGACAATATTAATGAAGCAAATAATAAGATAAAATGCTATCAATTACAACCAACTAGAGTAAGATATATCATTATATATTATGGCAAGAAACCCCAACAGATATGACATTATTATATTATATATCAGTACAGCAACAATATTACAATGTAGAAAGAGCTCACTGGTGATAATTACTGTAATTGCTGCTCAAAATCACACACGAGCAGCTTTTATTTAGTGTATGTTGCATATACAGTTTCAGTATCACCAAGTGATTACATATTATGGAACCGATTCAGCATCGGTTGTAGTGGCAATAGCAATGATAACCGCCCGAGTTTCCCTCGATACAAGAACCACTATAAGCTCCTAAGTATTGTTTACAGTATGAGCTACATTGGTAAGGGACACAATATTTCCAATATACTTTGCCTGGCCTTTTGCATGTTGCCTCCCCGACTTGCGCCTCTGCCAAAAAATTGGATTAGGTTACGCTAAATACCTTAATAAAAGTCCGAACAAATATAGAATGCATTTGATAGGATAAGCAAAATAATTCTATCTAATAGCTTGAGCTTTTCAGTGGGTGGTTTAACAGACACAAAGCACATGTTTACCAAGCCATAGGGTAGTCAATTATCATATAAGATTTGGTAGTTTCTATTTGAGAAACAATACATTTCTTTTAATTTATGATAATGTAAAATGTGTTCAGCATAAAAAGGCAGTGAAAATAAGTGAAATATCAACCGTTGATGTATAGCAATGTTTTTTGTATCAATAAAATGGGGAAAAAAACCCTATATAATTGGCTGTTCTTCGTGTCTACAAGAAATATCAAGCCCTACAGTAGAGGTGCGTGGGATGGGGTGTTATTTGGCTGCTAGAGTTACATACTATTAGTTGAAATGTGTCACGCACGTGGGTTGACCTGACCCGATTGGCATGGAATGGTTTTTTGGGGGAGGAGTTGAATTTTTAATTTTGAAATTTAACCTTCCACCATCTATAACCTACACACAACTTCCACTGCACCAAGAATACATGAAAATAATGCAAATTCGGGTTTCCTCATACAGAGAAAAATAGACGAGCTGTGTGGCTTGATTTTGGAAGAGTAACAACTCAAATTTAGTTCTTCGATTGTGAACATCAAACTCCTTCCTTCGTGATTGAGTTTTTGACCAAGAAACAGGTACAAAGCGGTGTAGAAAGCAAACAAATCAAAAGCAAGTGATTCAAATTCGTTTCGAAATTTTAAGTAAGTTCTACCACTCCAAACTTGGTAGAAAACATGCAAGTACAATTGACACGTACAAAGATGTAAAACTAACTGTGCTACCTACCGAAGGCTGCAAGGATGAGGAAGCAGAACAAGAGTGAAAGAAAGGTAGTCTTGTTGCTGCCAAGAAGTCTAACCATAGCTATGTACTCTTAATTTCACGTGTTTATGATAATATACAAGATAAGAAGATGTATTTATAGATGAAAAAAGTCATTATTCAACAGTGTTTTTAACATTTTTTTTCCCAAGTTGTTTGCAAGAGTGACTAGCAAAACAAATTATGTATTTACTAATGAATGACATCTTAACGGTTCGTCACATTAAGAGATGACCGGTTCTTATTCAATGGTAAGTATATTAATTTCTGCAATATTTAACATGGTAATTCCAGGCAGATCATAGAAAGTTGAAAATGAGTTTGCATGTTTATGGTGGTTTAGATATTAAGTCCCTGCTTGGTGGGGATGCTTGGTGGGGATTAAAATTAGGCTCATATTGGCACCCATCAAAATTATAATTCACTATTCTCTGTTTTCTTACCAGCCACACATTTTCAAATAAAATAATTTTACACTAAAATTCAAAACTTTTTCTTCTTTTTTAACTATTCCAAAAAATTATAATCTCAAATAATCTCAGGCCAAACGAGGGCTATCTTTTTAACATATTTTGATAGAAGTTGATGAAATTTGTGATTGAAAAGTCGTAAGATCAATAAAATATGTGGTTAAAATTAATTATTGACTTTGAATTTGATTAAAATCTACATTTTAATTTCTACCAAAACAAGGGCTAAATATAAATCTATATATATTGGAAAATATATTATATTAGCTGTTGATTGTAATTAGTGCAGATTTACGTCTAATTAAATCCCATAGAAATAGGATCACCACTTCAGTGCCTTAGACTAAGCTTGCCATTTATATTGTATTCCTATGTATATAAACTGTACAAAGTCAGTGAATTAAGACAACAATTCCTCCATCTTTCTTTCTGCAATATTCATTATTTTGCATGGTATCAGAGCAGTGAAACACCACGGCAGATGCAAACTAAACATCAGCAGAAAATTTACTTTCCAAATATCCAAACACCAGCAACCTCATTCCAGGTATGGATCCATCCAGTCCATATTTCGTCCATCATTCCGATCAACCCGGTTACATGCTCGTTCCAACGAAACTCAACGGAGCCAATTATCCATCATGGAGTAAATCCATGATTCTTGCCCTTACAGCCAAGAACAAAATTGGTTTCATTGATGGATCTATTGAGCCACCCTCTGAAACATAGTAAACAGAGTATGCTCTTTGGAATCAATGCAATAGCATGATTTTATCATGGCTCACTCACTCGGTGGAACCAGATTTAGCCAAGGGAGTTGTTCATGCCAAAACAGCTCATCAAGTATGGGAAGACTTCAAAGACCAATTCTCACAGAAAAATGCTCCAGCAATTTATCAGATTCAGAAGTCACTAGCAACTCTTTCACAAGGCACAATAACAATCTCAACCTATTTCACAAAACTCAAGAGTCTTTGGGATGAATTAGACACATATCGACCTATCCCTGCTTGCAACCAGATGAAGGCACACATCGAGCAAAGAGAAGAGGATCGGATGATGCAATTCCTCATGGGTCTCAACGACACTTACAACGTTGTTCGTAGCAATATCCTAATGATATCTCCATTGCCTAATGTTCGTCAAGCCTATTCTCTAGTCAACCAAGAAGAAATGCAACGGCAAATGACGCCGGACACAACTGAGAACTTCTCCATTGCTGCAGCAATTTAGAATCATTCCATCAAATCTTCAAATAAATCACAGAGCAAGTATTGTGAACATTGTAACAGAGAAGGCCACACGATTGAAAATTGCCGGACTCTAAAGTTTCATTGCAAACACTGTGACAGAAAAGGACACACTGAGGATAGGTGTAGATACAAAAATGGCACGTGGACACCCAATATCACAAGCAATCGTCAAGGTCAACCTCAACAACAACGTGGATTTCGAAAGAATTTTTTTCCTGCTGCCAATGCAATAGATTCTCCTCAATTTACACATGGAGTCTATCCACAGAAAAGTAGCAACACTGAGCAACCAGACCCAGCCAACGTTTTACATGGATTTTCCACTGAGCAACTTCAGCATCTTTCCCGTGCTTTATCAATGATGAGTTCAAATCATAGTGCCGGTAATAAAAATACTTGTGCAAATGCGACATGTTTGCATCCTTTCTCTGATAGTACGATTAATTCTGTATTCACTAAGCCTTGGATTTTGGATAGTGGCGCCACCGATCATATCACTTCTGATTCCACACTTCTAACCAAAACACAATCATCATCAATACCTATTGTTAATTTACCAACAGGGTCTACAGCCCCAATCACTTCAACAGGCACTATATCTTTTAGTTCTGATATCACCTTAGATGATGTTTTATGTGTTCCTAATTTTCGCTTAAATCTGATTTCTGTAAGCAAACTTACCACTGCCCTAAATTGTTGTGCCATTTTTTTTCCCACTTTTTGTGTTCTACAGGACTTGGCTACGGGGAAGATGATTGGCTCGAGTAAACAACATGGTGGTCTCTATTACATGCCTCCGTTGCAAAGGACACCAATGTGTCATCAAACTTCACACCCTTCTAGTCTATGGCATATGCGTCTTGGACATCCATCACCATCCTGCCTTAAATTAGCTTCTTCTTTGTTATCTTTAAGCAATATTTCTTATGATAATAATTGTACTGTTTGTCCCATGGCAAAACAAACAAGACTCCCATTTCCATTAAGTTCTATATCAACTCATGCTCCATTTGATTTATTACATTGTGATATTTGGGGTCCTCACAAAATTCCCACACATTCAGGGGCACGATTCTTTCTTACAATTGTAGATGACTTTACAAGATGCACATGGTTATTCCTTATGCAACACAAATCTGAAACACAGAATATTTTGAAATCTTTTATTAATTTTGCTCACACTCAATTCCATGCTCATGTCAAAGCCATCAGAGTTGACAATGGTTCTCAATTCTTGTCTATGAAAAATTTTCTTAGAGTGCATGGCATTGAATATCAGCGCACTTGTGTTTACACTCCACAGCAAAATGGAGTCGTTGAAAGGAAGCATCGTCACATCCTCACTGTGGCACGAGCACTACTTTTTCAATCGCATTTACCTTTGCATTTTTGGGGTGAGTGTGTTCTAACTGCTGTTTATCTCATTAACTGATTACCATCACCATTGCTCACAAATAAAACACCTTTTGAATTGTTATATAATCGTCCACCATTACTTGATCACCTAAAGGTTTTTGGTTGCTTATGCTACGCAACTGTTGTACACCCCATTCAAAAATTTGAATCCCGTGCCAAACGTTGCATTTTTGTTGGATATCCGACTGGGCAAAAGGGATACAAACTCTATGACATGGGAACTAAACATTTTTTTGTCAGTCGTGATGTCAAATTTCATGAGACCATTTTTCCTTTTTCGTCTATTACAACCCCATCAAATTCTGATTTCGTAGTGCCAAATTTCCTCTCTGGGACTACAGAAATGCAACCTACCACACCACCATTACCTTCTAGCACCAATTATCACCAACCAGAGCAAATCGAAACCACACATGTTGTTCCCTCTATCACTACTCAGCTTCTCACAAACATACCAGAAGCCGAAACCTCAACACCACCTTCAGACCCATCAAGTATTCCCTCTGAAACCGTCAGTACTCCCATTCCACTTCCGAGACAGTCAACACGACCTAAGCGACCTCCGGCGTGGCATAGAGACTTCATAATGTCATCTCAAGCGAATCAGTCTACCTCCACACCAAGTCCTATACCAGGTACTCGATATCCACTTTCCCATTTTCTTTCCTACTCACGTTTTTCACCTTCCCATTTTACTTTTCTAGTTAACATCACAGATCACACCGAGCCAAAAAATTACACTCAAGCTATCCTTGATCCAAATTGGCGTCAAGCTATGAATACAGAATTAGAAGCTTTGCAACTCAACAACACATGGAGCTTAGTCCCTCTACCTATTGGCCATAAATCGATCGGTTGCAAATGGGTCTACAAAATTAAATACAAATCTGATGGCACAATTGAGCGTTACAAGGCTCGTCTCGTTGCTATCTGGTACTATCAATTTGAGGTCATTGACTATCAAGAAACATTTTCTCCACAACAAAGCTTACAACGTCGATGTCTTCTTACTATCGTCGCCGTCGCCATTGGCATATCCACCAATTGGACGTTCAAAATGCCTTCCTCCATGGCGATCTACATGAAGTTGTCTATATGGAACCTCCATTCGGTCTTCGCCGACGGGAGAACACTGTATGTCGGCTCAACAAGTCTCTTTATGGACTTAAACAAGCATCAAGAAATTGGTTTTCCACTTTTTCAGACACTGTTCGAAAGGCCGGATATCAACAATCAAAGGCTGATTATTCCCTTTTCACCAAGACTCAAGGCACTTCCTTTACAGCAATTCTTATATACGTTGATGACATACTCCTCACAGAAAATGATCTACGTGAAATGGAACGCCTCAAAGAGTTCCTTCTTGAACGCTTCCGTATGAAAGATCTTGGAAACTTGAAGTATTTTCTTGGCATTGAATTCTCCCGCTCCAAAAAAGGCATTTTTTTGTCACAAAGGAAGTATGCATTGGACATTCTACAAGATTCAAAGACTCATAGGCGCACGCCCGACAATTTTCCAATGGAGCAGAATTTGAAACTTACTTCCAATCGATGGAGCATTGCTAAATGATCCGACAAAGTATAGAAGACTAGTTGCGTATTGATCTATCTTACAAGGACAAGACCCCGATATAGTCTATTCAGTTCGTACATTCGAGCCGCTTCATGCAAGAGCCTAGAATACCTCATTGGGACGCCGCAATCCGAATCGTCAAATATATCAAAGGTACACCTGTCGGGGATTATTACTTCCTTCCAATAACAATTTAGCCTTGAAAGCCTTTTGTGATTCGGGATTGGGGAGGTTGTCGCGCCACAAGAAGATCGCCAGGATATTGCATTTTCCTTGGAGATTCACTCATATCATGGAAATCTAAGAAGCCAACGTCTCTAGATCATCACCGAAGCCGAATATCGAGCCATGGCCAACACATGTTTGGAGCTAACTTGGTTACGTTACATACTACATGACTTAAAGGTCTCTCAAACAACTCCCACACCATTGTTCTCGACAATCAGCAAACTTTACACATTGCCGCGAATCCTCGTCTTTCATGAACGTACAAAGCACATTGAAATAGATCATATAGTACGAGAAAAAAAATACAAACCGGAATAATTGACCCTTCTTTTGTTCCTTCTCACTTGCAATCGGCCGATGTATTTACGAAGGCTTTAGGAAAGGATCAGTTTGTGATTTATGCGTCGCAAGTTGGGACTTCATGATATTCACTCTCCAACTTGAGGGGGAGTATTGGAAAATATATTATATTAGCTGTTGATTGTAATTAGTGCAGATTTACGTCTAATTAAATCCCATAGAAATAGGATCACCACTTCAGTGCCTTAGACTAAGCTTGCCATTTATATTGTATTCCTATGTATATAAACTGTACAAAGTCAGTGAATTAAGACAACAATTCCTCCATCTTTCTTTCTGCAATATTCATTATTTTGCAATATATGATAATAACACAACTTGTGCTTGACATTCACCAATTCTTCTCACCGAAATTGCAGTAAAATGCATTCTTAAAGTACGCATAATTTTAAAATTAGTATGAGGTATTATAACATATTATAAATATAAAATACCTAACCAATGTTTTGAAATTTCATCGTGACATTGATTATATGTTAATTGACATTGTGAGCAATACACAGGAGGATAAATATATTAAGATCTATTCTTTAAAATCTTCTTATTCTACTAAACGATAATTATTTTATTTATCTTCGAAACAACTGCCAGTATTTTTTTATTTTTTGAGCTGAGTATTATATTTGTACTATGAATTTTGTTAATGTGTCAATCTCAAGCAAACTTTGATCAAGTCATACACTAGTTAGGTACGGGATTTAGTACTTTTACTTCAGGATTTATTATTTTTAAATTGAATTATTGGATCTTACTTTAGTAATCGTGGCTTCATTCTAAGGTTTTGTTTCAAGTTCGTCCCTATTTCAGTTTACTGTAACTGTTGCACAAGGGGAATTTGATGATTAATGGTAGTGTAGCAAGTTAAATCTATTAAGATTTGAGGTTGCATCTTAAAAGATCATTCTTGCTAAGAGGAATAAATATGGGACTTTTATCCCTTAACATGTTCCCGTAAGATGGTGACTCGTTTGAGTAGACCAATGTTGAAATCAGTGTGCTCAATTTTTTTAGTTTTAATCGGATCGAATTGCTCGTTGATACTTAATGAGCCCTGATACAATATTAAAACTTAGGGTTCCATTTTATAAGGTCAACCTTGTTAAGAGAAATCGTCTAAATGCTTATACATAGGTCTATTAAATCAGGCGGTTCTTTCCCTTTGAATGCTTTAATTTTTTTGGGTATTGTAGCTTCGCTTCGAGAAGTTTGATGTGATTCATGCTGCTTACTTCTCCTTGACGGAAATAATGTAACTCACAAATTTACTTCTTTTGCTACTACTATTCCATCCATTCATGGCTAGATTGATTTTTAATGCAAAGAGTTCGTTAGCAGTAAAAAGAAAAAGAAAATAAGTATTGTTTAACTTTTGTGTTCCTGGCGTTGGCTTTTATATTGTTGCCTTAGTTTGTTAAAGTCTTGCCACATTGTTTTGTTTGGCTACATTGGTAGCTCAAAATTTCAAAATTTCAATTAATTACTATATTTCATATGCTACACTATATTATCACTCTAATCAGAACTCATATACGCTTGATTTCCATGCTTATTCCGAAGCAAATATCTTCACTTGATGATATATAAATATAAATTGAGAAAATACATTGATAGATATGATAAATTTACAGAATAGTAATAAAAACAATAGGAAGGAAAAATTAGGTCCATTGCCCTTGAAAATAAAATATTAGATTAATACCCTTAAAAATAATTAGAACTACAAATTCTTGTATTAGGGCTTTCTCACATTTGTACGAATCGTGCTTGATATTAGAGGCACAGCTCATGGCTATTCTTAATGGGATTTTACTAGCTAGACAACTTGGTCTTTCAGACATTTGGATTGAATCAGATTCTGTAGTGGCTATTGACTGCATCACTAGAGGAGGAGGACCATGAGGCATACTTAGACAGATCACAGACATCATATCATTCGACAGAGACACAGTTTCCCACATCTATAGAGAGGGAAATCAGGTTGCAGATGCTCTTACTGCAGAAAGTTGGGATCATCGGCGATATCATATATATGGAGTAGCTGACCTAGCACGACATTTTAAGGCACTCGTATAGATTGATAGACATAGACTGCCTAGCATTAGAATATGATTTTTTTATTTTTTATTCATATTTTTGTCCATTATGTTCATCCCCACTATCACTCACCACTTCTCTATTATCTTGCAAAATCACCGCCCTTTTGTTGGGACATTGAGAAGCAATGTGTCTCGTTTCCAAGTACCTAAAGCATTTGATATCCCAATTCCTAGAGGGTTGGAAAATCACCTTAGGTATAGCTTTGCTAGCAACTTCCTCCCTTCCATTCGGTAGCTCAGTCCTACTTTCTGAAATAGCCCCATTACCTTTATTGTTATCCCACTTCGATTTCCATGAAGAGTTAGAACCCAAAGAACTCGATGAATATCTAGGAGTCCCTTTCCTCTTCAATTGCATTTCCATCTTCATAGCTACATGTAGTATGTCTTCCAACTCCACGTAATGTTGCAACTCTAGCTCATTAGCTATCTCTCTATTCAAACCATTCAAAAACCGGGCCTTGGTGGCCTTCCTATCCTCTTCAACATTCGCTCTAATCATAGGAATCTCCATCTCCTTGTGATAATCTTCCACACTCCTAGAACCTTGGTAGAAGCTTTGTAATTTTTTGTGAAGCTCCATATAATAATGATTAGGCACGAACCTTTTCCTAATGATAGCCTTCAATTCTTCCCATGTATTAATAGGCCTTTCACAGTTCCTCATCCTAGATGTTACTACTTGATTACACCAAATGATTGCACAATCAGTAAATTCAAGATCTGCAATCTTTATCTTATTTTCCTCCGAGTAGTTGTGGTAATCAAATATCAACTCTACTTTCTTTTCTCACTCCAAGTATGCCCCTGGATCATTCATTCCTTTGAATGAAGTTGCCCACACTTCTATCCATACCATCCCCAACTAATCTCTACCCCTCTTTTCATGCCTAACTTCTCTATCCCTCATTCTTCCTAAGTAGACATCCACCAATACATCCTCATTAATATCACTATCCACTTCACATTCACCAACAAAATTCACTCTATGATCCCCCCTTCCTTGCCTCCTTACATTAGGAATTTCTCCAGATTGTTCCCTATGTAAATTAGCAAACATTGTGTCTTGCCTATCTAATATGTCTCTCACAACCTCAAACAACCTTTCGAACCGTCGTATCACATCATCCAACATGTTGACTTGATTATTATTCCTCCGTGAAGTAGAATCGTCTATATCCGACATCCTTTTGATATTCTCTTCATCCTTTTGATATTTCAACCTTCATTGTTCATTGTGAATTGTTCTTGGTGCTGAGAAAAATATCGTATCCAAATATCGAATTGCTACTTCCTTCATATATGTCAGAGTTTCTGAAGATCAAGGGAAGGTGAATGGAGTTCCAGTCGTAAAAGTACGTTATGTTTTTCGTGAATCCACAGGAGATAGGTTATTTCACAAAGCTGAGAGTTACTGCAGGAGCACAGAATCTAGGAGAGCTTTTGGAACTGCAATCAGGAGATCAGATAGTACGTGTCATCGTCTAGTCTGGTAGAATGTAAGTTAAAAATTGTTTATAGTGGATTGTTCACTAGCAAGGTGCCCGAAGTTTTTACCCAGTTGGGTTTCTCCGTGATCAATTTTTGTGTTCGTTTATTGCTTACTTAACTGCGATATTTCAATATAGGAATAATTGAATTGCATGCTTAACCATCTAGAAAATAATTAATAGTGACTTATTGCTATTTAATTGTTAAGTATTTTTTAATTTCGCATTATCACCTATTCACCCCTCCTCTGGTGTTGTTAGGGTCGAACTACGTATTTTCACACGTCAAGTAGCATTAAATGCCCTCCCTCTATTATTGACTGATTGATATCTAGGAGAAGACATAAGATGTCTCTTCCATAGATGAGACCACATGTCCACCACCCTTTGATCAGCATTCCATGACCTCATATATAAACCTATGAAATTAACCATTTCACTTTGTTATAGGCTTTCATCTTGCAATCTGTTTTTATACAACCCAATTTCCATTAAATGTCACCTGAGTTAACCATCGGAGTGCTCGTAGCCACATTTACCACCACTGAAAAGGCTACGAGTTACTAATAATTGTATTGAGTAGTGTAAGAAGGAGACTGCGTGGAGCTACAATTGTTGGCCAATTTTGAGGTGCAGATTCCGAGATCAACAGTCTTTATGGCCATTTTTGTGACGGCAATTAATCTAATAATAGATCTGTGACAACTATTCTTTGCACCATACGTTGCCTAAAGGATTCGTGAACGTCACTTGCTCTTGATAGCATGATGGAGTGAAACTTGTTCTAATGTTAAATCAATGGATCTAAAAGTTTTAAGTTGTTTAAGCATGTCATGTGTATTTCATTTAAATATTATCTTTAACACCTCTTTAAAGAATTCACAATTCCTTTTTTTTTTTTTTGGGGGGGCAGTAAATCCATACGTCCACAATGTCAATATCTAAGTGGTTACGAAGCATAAACTCACAACTTTTGCATACTTTGATACAATTTTGAACCATTGGATTCAAAAATTTAAACGGTTAGGGATGATTAAATATATTATTTAATTATTACCTTCAATAGATACCAGCTCATGCACGCAAAAAATGTGAAAAAATAATGAACAAAAATTCAACTTATTTATTAACGAAGAATTACAACAAGAATTGATACAACATTATTCCAATACCTTTAGATCCAAACATGTCGATGCTTACACAAGTTCTATATGGAAGGGCCGATGCTTGGCCATTCCAAACGGATGACTTTGAGTTCAATAAGTTGATAGCTTCTTTGATAATCCTCATGATTTTCATGTGCCACAACATAGATCCTGCACCCCGTCGGACTGCGTTCAATCGCGCCAACGCTAGGCTCTTATGTCACTTGTCACGTGGGTTTAAAATTGATTTGGGAACCCATATTTATAGATCGTCTCCACACATTGATATTCGTGAGCCTCATCAATGGATTTAAAGAGCTTCTAGTATACCGCTCCTGCCTAGAAAGCAAGCTACTTGTGTAAGTATCCCAATTACTGCCAAGACAACTACCAATTCTGGCGTATCATTCAACAACACAGACAAAAGCAAATGCATTAGCCGACTGATAAGTGCATTTTATACGCTTATTCGAGTCTTGATTCCTATTTATTTATTATTATTTTGAGCAATTATCTACTTAATTTAGGTGAAATTTGGTTAATTGTAGGTAAAACTTGAATTGGACAAGTTTGGATGATTGTATTGAAGCTGCACAAAATTGACGAATTGGGGACCAAAATGATCAAGCCTTGAAGTAGAGGACCGACCATGCAAATAAAGAGGACCTAGGACGCACAAGAACTTAATGCGGATGACCAAAGTGCACTTAAATATCAAACATTCTAGCTTTTGTGGGATTCCTAATTATACTCAAATTCCACATTGAAGATGCTTTAGGACTCATTTTTAGAGTTATTCTATATTTTCTATATATAGTTTTCATCATTCTTTTTTATGGGATACATAGTTTTAGAGGGAAAAAACACATATCTAGATTTTGAAACTCGGTTATGAACTATATATATATTTTTTATTTTTTCTTTCATTAATACGAGTATCTAAATCATTAGTTAGGGCAAACAATTTAATCTCTGTGTGACCCTTTAATTTAATTTTCAAGATTCTAATTCTTTAATTTCATGTCTTGGCTGTGTTTATGGATTTTAATGCTTTGAATTACTTGGCCAATAATTCAATGAGTTTGTGAAATCTATTACAAGTCGAGATGTGAGCTTTAGGTTTAGACCATATAGTAAAATTCGAGAATTAGTATAAAAGTGTAGAGATACATTTTCTAATTAATGTTGTCGCTAAATGGATTCTTAGAAATTTACGGCGTTTAACTAATGTGTATCCAAGTTCACGTAGAGATATGTAATAGATTTAGTTAAATAGAATCAATTTGAATTCGAGAGACGTAAATTAAATACTTTAGAATAATTCGACCGAATACTATATTAGTAATGAATCTTGATTAGATAATTAAAGGGGATCGATAAATGAAATTGTAAGTCCTCACATCCACATTCATACTTTATGAACCCAAATTCGAAAGATTGTCCATTTGATTTATTTTATTTAATTAGAATAATTTAGATAAATAATCACGAACCATATTATTTGTTTTTCGTCAAATTTTAAAAATAGTAAATTAAGTATTAAATTAAAGTCCTCGGGGGAACGATCATTTGGACTCTTAGGTCCACTTTATTACTTAATACGATTAGTACACTTGCGGGCGGTATATAAACTTGTAATGGATTTAAACTTGTTACGATCAGTGGTGAAGTTTTCTATTATTTTTCAACTTGGAACCTCTTAGGTCATTAATGGAAGGAAAAATTGCGCAGAGGTCCCAAACCTTTCATTTTCCTGCACATTATACCCTATCCTTTCATTTTGGCGACCGAGGTCCCAAACTTCTATATTTAATTGCAGACGTGGACAAATCACTAATTCGGTCCATACTGCCGTTAGTCAACAATGGAATCGTAATTTTAACCCAAATCGACAAATTAAATGAGGGAAAAATAGTATATTTACAATTTCTATAATAAAACAATTAAATAAATTAAATAAAAAACCGAAAGAAAAAAAATCAAAGCTAGTGTTCATCTTCCCCAGCCTCCCCACTCCTACGGTCCTACCCCCTCCCCTCAACACATGAACCCAAACTAAATCAAAATCCCACCCCGTCATCATCTCCACAGCCACCGCTAACTTCTGCCATTGCCAAAATCGCATACATTTATCGTCAAAACTGATGGGCATTTTCGCACTCCGTGGGCTTTTCATTTTCAGTAGTTTGATCGATCCGGGATTATTGTATGGGGAGCTTGCTAGAGTTGTGTTGAGACTACTGGGAATCATAATGAAACCCAAGGAAGTTCATCTTCTTGGTGGTAAAGGGCTTATGATAGTGTCTGGGAACGAAACCCAAAATTACATTAAGGGACCCAATTCTGCTTCAAGGGATGCTTGGGATAGTGTCTGGGGAAATAATGTAAATTAAATTTTTGGTCATTTTTCTTTCTATAGGAGCACAAAAGAAAATGTTTCTTATCTATATCGAAAGCTACAAATACAAATAGAAGTGGATGCTGTGAGTGTAAATGCATTATGTGTTGAAATAATAGAACATACCCTATCACCCCCACAAAAGAAAAGGAAAAAAGAAAAGCTGAATGAGGATATGTTGTGTTTATTTTGCTGTGAACGAATTCATTTGATTTTCGCAGTGGCGTGGCCGTGGGGATGATGATCGGGGGTGGGCTTTTGATTTAGTTTGGGTTGAGGTTTTGAGGGCGGGGCTAGGAGTGGGGAGGCTGGCGAAGATAAACAGTAACATTCATATTTTTTTTCTTTTTATTTTTTTAATTGTTTTGTAATGAAAATTGTAAATATACTACTTTGCCCTTCATTTAATTTGTCCATTTGGGTCAAAATTACAATTTCACTGTTGACTAACGACATTATGGACAGAATCGATGATTTGTATCACATCTACAATTAGATATAAAGGTTTCGACTGCAGCCGCCAAAAATGAAAGGTTAGGGTATAACATGTAGCAAAATGAAAGGTTTAGGACCTCCACTGCCATTTTCCTTAATGGAATTGTTTTAGGTCGAACAACAACGGACAATATTAATGAAGTAAATAATAATATAGAATGATATCAATTACAACCAACAAGATCAAGTTATATTATTATATATCACGGCAAGAAACCTTAATAGATATGACATTATTATATTATATATCAGTACAACAGCAATATAACAATATAGAAACAGCTCACTGGTGATAATTACTGTAATTGCTGCTCAGAATCACACATAGGCAGCTTTTATTTCGTGTACGTTACATATACAGTTTCAGTATCACCAAGTGATTACATATTATGAACTGCTTCAGCATCGTTGGTAGTGGCAATGGCAATAATAACCACCCGAGTATCCCTTGCAAGAACCATCGTAAGCTCCTTTGTATTGCTTACAGTATGAGCTACATCGGTAAGGGACACAATATCTCCAAAATCCTTTGCCTGGCTTTTTGCATGTTGCCTCCCCGACTTGCGCCTCTGCAAGGAAATTGGATTAGGTTAAGCTAAATACCCTAATAAAAGTCCTAACATATATAGAATGCATTTGACAGGATAAGCAAAAAAAATCTATCTAATAGCTTGAGCTTTTCAATTGGTGGTTTAACAGACACAAAGCACGTGTTTACCAAGCCATAGGGTAGTTAATTATCATATAAGATTTGGTAGTTTCTATTTGAGAAACAATACATTCCTTTTAATTTATGATAATGTAAAATGTGTTCAGCATAAAAAGGCAGTGAAATATAAGTGAAATATCAACCCTAGATGTATAGCAATGTTTTTTGTATCAATAAAATGGGGAAAAAAAACCTATATAATTGGCTGTTCTTGGTGTCTATAAGAAATATCAAGCTCTACGGTAGAGGTGCGTGGGGTGGGGTGTTATTTGGCTGCTAGAGTTACATACTGTTAGTTGAAATGTGTCACCCACGTGGGTTGACCCGACCCGATTTGCATAGAATGGTTTTTTGAGGGAGGAGAGGAATTATTTATTTTGAAATTTAACCTCCCACCATCTATAACCTCCACAAACCTTCCACTGCACCAAGAATACATGAAAATAATGCAAATTCGGGTTTCTTCATACAGAGAAAAATAGACGAGCTGTGTGGCTTGATTTTGGAAGAGTAACAACTCAAATTTAGTTCTTCGATTGTGAACATCAAACTCCTTCCTTCGTGATTGAGTTTTTGACCAAGAAATAGGTACAAAGCGGTGTGGAAAGCAAGCAAATGAAAAGCAAGTGATTCAAACTCGTTTCGAAATTTTAAGTTAAGTTCTACCACTCCAAACTCGGTAGAAAACATGCAAGTACAATTAACACGTACAAAGATATAAAACTAACGGTGCTACCTACCGAAGGCTGCAAGGATGAGGAAGCAGAACAAGAGTGAAAGAAAGGTAGTCTTGTTGCTGCCAAGAAGTTGAACCATAGCTATATACTCTTAATTTCAAGTGTTTGTGATAGTGTACAAGCTAAGAAGATGTATTTATAGATGGAAAAAGTTATTATTCAACAGTGTTTTTTCCATTTTTTTCCCAAGTTGTTTGCAAGAGTGACTAGCAAAACAAATTGTGTATTTACTAATGAATGACATCTTAATGGTTCGTCACATTAAGCGATGACCGGTTCTTATTCAATGGTAAGTATATTAATTTCTGCAATATTTAACATGGTAATTACAGGCGGAGCATTGAAAGTTGAAAATGAGTTTTCATGCTTATGGTGGTTTAGAGATTAAGACCCTGCTTGGTGGGGATTAAAATTAGGCTCACGTTGGCACCCATTAAAATTAGAATTCAGTATTCTCTGTTTTCTTATCAACCATACATTTTCCAATAAAATAATATTATACGTAAATCAAAAAAAAATTCTTCTTTTTTAACCACACATTCGTCAAAAAATAACTATTCCTCCAGTAATTGTGGCCAAATGGTGCTAGATTTTTAACATATTTTGATAGAAGTTGATGAAATGTGTGGTTGAAAAGTTGTAAGATCGATAAAATATGTGGTTAAAATTAATTATTGACTTTAAGTTAGATTAAAATCTACATTTTAATTTCTACCAAAACAAGGGCTAGAGATAAATCTATATATGATAATAACACAACCTGTGCTTGACATTCACCACTTCTTTTCACCGAAATTGCAGTAAAATGCATTCTTAAAGTACGCATAATTTTAAAATTAGTATGAGGTATTATAACATATTATAAATATAAAATACCTAACCAATGTTTTGAAATTTCATCGTGACATTGATTATATGTTCATTGACATTGTGAGCAATATATGGGGAGAAATCCAGGAGGATAAATATATTAAGATCTATTCTTTAAAATCTTCTTATTCTACTAAACGATAATTATTTTATTTATGTTCGAAACAACTGCCAGTATTTTTTTTTATTTTTTGAGCAGAGTATTATATTTGCACTATGAATTTTGTTAATGTGTCAATCTCAAGCAAACTTTGATCAATTCATACACTAGCTAGGTACGGGATTTAGTAATTTTACTTCAGGATTTATTATTTCTAAATTGAATTATTGGATCTTACTTTAGTAAATGTGGCATTGTTCTAAGGTTTTGTTTCAAGTTCGTCGCCTATTTCAGTTTACGGTAACAGTTGCACAAGGAGAATGTGATGATTAATGATAGTGTAGGAAGTTAAATTTATTAAGATTTGAGGTTGCATCTTAAAATATCAATCTTGTTAATAGGAATAGCCTAAATCCTTATAAATTGATCTACATTTTTATCTTTATTCAATGTGGGATTTTTATCCCTTAACATGTACCCGTAAGATGTTGGCTCATTTGAGTGAATTGGAGGAGTTGAGAAATGATGCCTATGAAAGTTCTAGAATCTACAAGTCCAAAATGATAGCTTTCAACGATAAAAATATTTTGAGAAAAACTTTTCAACGATCAAGTCATACACTAGCTAGGTACAGGATTTATTATTTCTAAATTGAATTACTTTAGTAATCGAGGCTTCGTTCTAAGCTTTTGTTTCAAGTTCGTCGCCTATTTCAGTTTACTGTAACTGTTGCACAAGGGGAACGTGATGATTAACAGTAGTGTAGCAAGTTAAATCTATTAAGATTTGAGGTTGCATCTTAAAAGATCAATCTTGTTAAGAGGAAGAGCCCAAATTCTTATAAATTGATCTACATTTTCATCTTTATTCAATGTGGGACTCTTATCCCTTAACATATCTCCGTAAGATGGTGGCTCGTTTGAGTAGACCAATTTTGAAATTCGTGCGCTCATTTTTTTTTTTACTTTTAATTGGATCGAGTTGCTCGTTGATACTTAATGGGCCCTGATACAATAACAAAACTCGGGTTTCATTTTATATAGTCAACCTTGTTAAGAGAAGTGATCTAAATACTTATAAATTGGTCTATTAAATCGGTTGGTTCTTTTCTTTTGAATGCTTTAATTTTTTTGGGTATTGTAGCTTCGCTTTGAGAAGTTTGATGTGATTCATGCTGCTTTATTCTCCTTGACGGAAATAATGTAACTCACAAACTTACTTCTTTTGCTACTACTATCCCATCCATTCATGGCTAGATTCATTTTTAATGCAACGAGTTCATTTAGCAGTAAAAAGAAAAGAAAATAAGTATTGTTTAACTTTTGTGTTCATGGCGGTGGCTTTTATATTGTTGCCTTAGTTTGTTAAAGTCTTGCCACATTGTTTTGTTTGTCTAAATTGGTAGCTCTAAATTTCAAATTTTCAATTAATTACTATATTTCTTATGCTAGACTATATTATCCCTCTAATCTGAGCTCATATACGCTTGATTTACATTCTTATTCCGAAGCAAATATCTTCACTTGACGATATATAAATATAAATTGAGAAAATACATTGATAGATATGATAAATTTACAGAATAGTAATAAAAACAATAAGAAGGAAAAATTAGGTCCATTGCCCTTGAAAATAAAATATTAGATTAATACCCTTAAAAATAATTAGAACTAGAAATTCCTGTATTAGGGCTTTCTCACCTTTGTACGAATCGTGCTTGATACTAGAGGCACAACTAGAGGACTCGGTCTTTCAGACATTTGGATTTAGTTAGATTCTGTAGTGGCTATTCACTACATCACTAGAGAAGGAGAACCATGGACTATTCAGGTTATACTTAGACAGATCACAGTCATCGTATCATTCAACAGAGACACAGTTTCCTACATCTACAGAGAGGGAAATCAGGTTGTAGATGCTCTTACTGCAGAAAGTTGGTATCATCGACTATATCAGATATATAGAGTAGCTTATCTACTACTATATATTAAGGCACTCATATAGATTGATAGACATGGACTGCCTAGCATTAAAATATGATTTTTTATTCTTTATTCTTATTTTTATCCATTATATTCATCCTCAATATCACTCACCACTTCTCTATTATCTCGCAAAATCATCACCCTTTTGTTGGGACATTGAGAAGCAATGTGTCTCATTCCCAAGCACCTATAGCATTTGATATCCCAATTTCTAGAGGGTTGGGAAACCACGTTGGGTATAGCTTTGCTAGCAACTTCTTCCTTTCCATTCGGTAGCTCAGTCCTACTTTTTGAAATAGCCCCATCACCTTTATTGTTATCCCACTTCGATTTCCAATAAGAGTTAGAACCCAAAGAACTCGATGAATATCTAGGAGTCCGTTTCCTCTTCAATTGCCTTTCCACCTTCATAGCTACATGTAGTATGTCTTCCAACTCCACATAATGTTGCAACTCTACCACATTAACTATCTCTCTATTCAAACCATTCAAAAATTGGGCCATGGTGGCCTCTCTATCCTCCTCAACATTCACTCTAATCATAGGAATTTCCATCTCCTTGTGATAATCTTCCACACTCCTAGCACCTTGATAGAGGCTTTGTAAATTTTGATGATGCTCCATATAATAATGATTAGGCACGAACCCCTTCCTCATGCTAGCCTTCAATTCTTCCCATGTATTAATAGGTCTCTCATAGTTCCTCATCCTAGATGTTACTACTTGATTACACCAAATGATAGCATAATGGGTAAATTCAAATACTACAATCTTTACATTCTTTTCCTCCGAGTAATTGTGGCAATCAAATATCAACTCTACTTTCTATTCCCACTCCAAGTTTACTTCCAGATCACTCATCCATACCACCTCCAACATATCTCTATCCCTCTTTTCATGCCTAACTCCTCTATCCCTCATTCTTCCTAATTAGATATCCACCAATGCATCCTCATTAATATCACTATCCATTTCATATTCACCAACAAAATTCACTCTATGATCCCCCCTTCCTTGACTCCTTGCATTAAGAATTTCTCTAGGTTGGTTCCTACGTAAATTAGCAAGTAATGTGTCTCGCTTATCTAATCTGTCTCTCACATCCTCAAACAACCTTTCAGACCGTCGTAGCACATCATCCAACATGTTGACTTGATTATTATTCCTCTTTGAAGTAGAATTGTCTCTATCCGACATCCAAAATCTAATTTAATATTTGTCTCACTTGTATACGCGTGTGTACCATTCAAATTGGTTTTTCCCCTCTATTAGTCTCAATACTCTTGCATTTTTCCACTCAATGCTTTCTTGTAAGTGCTTCAAAGTACTAATTCGATCTCACTCAAAATACAATCCTTCTAGAGTTTCGAACAAAGATTTGAGTAAGAAGTAGGAATTCACACTTTGAATGGAATACTAAGAAAAATTTAAGAAGGTGATTCTTGAATTTGAATTAGACACTTTTGAATTTGAAATTTTTTTTTTACTAAAAAAATGAAATTGTATGTTGGCAATGTTTTCCGAATTTTCGATTTTTTTTGCTCAAAAATTCAACTAGATACCAACAAAATAAACAAAAACTAATTTGGATGCTAGATTAGCATACAAATAAGTTTTAAATTTATTTTTTTGATATTTTATGGATTGGAGACAATGAAGAACGCAAAGAATAAAAAACAAGACTCAAACAAAAAGAAAAAAATGATATAACCTTGATTTTTAGAGTCTTGCTTTGATACCAACCGATGCGAACCCACGTAGAAATAGTAGCTACGAAACCCACACAAGATTGATTCAATCCAAAAAAGCTAAGAATCAATGTTTAAACTTGATTAAAAAATATTGAACCAAGGAACCAACACAATCGCCGACAATATGTTGACCCCGTGATTACAAGACTAAAGAATCTCACTCAGTTTGTTTGAACTCCATTAGAAATAATCTTGATAAGTTCAGAATGTATGGATGAAGAACAAAGAGAAAGCAATAATGTCTTGCAATTAATCTCTCAATTTTTGTGTCTGTTACAATGTAAATAATAATCCTATTTATATGAAATTCATAGAGCCCTAGTAAAAACAGAATTAAACTCTAAAAATAACAAAAAATATCATAAAATAGAAGATTGCGCGAAATTTGGAGACCTTGCAACCATAAATGTACTATGCGTTCACATAGTGTAAATCTATACTGTCGCATAGACCATCTGAGCTCCTCCACTGTGGGTTCGATAAAGGGGCATACGACCGGATGCCCTAAACAACTATGTGGTCGCATAGTTGTTCATTCCTACTTCTCTGTCCATTGCTTGAATCAAGTTGCTCAACTTCGTTTCACCTCCCATAACTAACATGAAACTTGTCCATTTTCTTATCGTAATCAATGTTTCGTCCACCGTAACTTGAGCAAGTAGTCCCATTACTTCTTTGACCCGCTTTGCTCGCGACCAAGTCATAGGCCTTCCTCAATGATCAATGGATCCTTGCCCTCGTATCGTAGATCACATCACCTCTCATGAAGAGGCTCCACATCATCTGGCAGTTGTGAACATGACAACCAACAAAACAAATCACCGCACTCCACGTTGTTTGGTATTTAACGTAATTAGCAAATCTATTAGCAAAACTGACTAAAGTTGATATGTTGTAAAAAGTCAAGGAGTATTGTGCAATTAGTGAAAGTTATGATTTTTGGGTCTAAGGTTAGAGAATGGGAAAGAGGGAAAACAGTGCGAAATTTCACTAGTTTTTCGCTAAGGTTGGCTCGAGCTTAAAAAACAAAAACTTCATTGCTCGGCTGTCGTCTCGCCTTCGCTAGAGCGACAACCTATCACTCGACTGTCGCTGAGCCTTCGCTTGAGCAACATTGTCATTAAGGAAATTTTTAATTCGCTTTTTAAAGGCTTTTTACCTAGCCCATTAATTCCCTAACCTACATATAAATACTTGAACGCCTTTGAATGGTTTTCTAAGGTTGATCATTGAGCAAACACTTAGTTTTTGATACTCTCTTCATCCTTTTGATATTTCATCGTTCATTGTGAATTGTTCTTGGCACTGAGAAAAATATCATATCCAAAATCCAAATATCGAACTGCTGCTTCCTTCATATCTGTCAGAGTTTCTAAAGATCAAGGGAAGGTGATTGGAGTTCCAGTCGTTGAAGAATGCGGTGTTCTTCGTGAATTCACAGGATATATGTTATTTCACAAAGTTGGGAGTTGCTGTAGGAGAGCGCAATCTAAGAAAGTTGTGGAAACTGCAGCTAAGAGTTGATGCAGGAACATGTAATCTAAGAGAGCTATTGGAACTGCAGTCAGGAGATTAGATAGTACGTGTCGTCGTCTAATCTGGTAGACTATAAGTTAAAAATTGTTTGTAGTGGATTGTTGACTGGCAAAGTACCCGGAGTTTTTACCCAATTGAGTTTTTCCGTAATCAATTTTTGTGTTCATTTATTGCTTACTTAACTGCGGTATTTCAACATATGAATAATTGAATTGCATGCTTAACCATCTAAAAAATAATTAATAGTGACTTGTTTCTATTTAATTATTAAGTATTTTTTAATTTCGCATTATCACCTATTCACCCTCCTCTGGTGTTGTTAGGATCAAACTACGTATTTTCACATGTCAAGTAGCATTAAATGCCTTCCCATCTATGATTGACTGATTGCTACCTAGGAGAAGATATGAGATGCCTCTTCCATCAGATGAGACCACATGTCCACCATCCTTCGATCAGCATTCCATGACCTCATATATAAACCTATGAAATTAACCTTTCACTTTGTTATAGGCTTTCATCTTGCAATCTTTTTTTATACAACCACTTTCCATTAAATGTCAATTGAGTTAACCGTCGGAGTGCTCGTAGCCATCTTTACCACCACCAAAAAGGCCACGAGTTACTAATAATTGTATTGAGCAGTGTAAGAAGGAGACTACGTGGAGCTACAATTGTTGGCCACGTTGGAGGTGCAGATTTTGAGATCAACAGTCTTTATGGCCATTTTTTGTGACCGCAATTAATCTAATAATAGATATGTGACAACTATTCTTTGCACCATGCGTTCCCTAAAGGATTTGTGAACATCACTTGCTCTTGATAGCAGGGTGGAGTGTAACTTGTTCTAATGTTAAATCAATGGATCTAAAAGTTTTAAGTTGTTTAAGCATGTCATGTGTATTTCATTTAAATATTATCTTTAACACCTCTTTAAATGAATTCACAATTCTTTTTTTTTTTTTTTGGCAGTAAATCCATACGTCCACAATGTCAATATATAAGTGGCTGTGAAGCTTAAACACACGACTTTTGCATACTTTGATACAATTTTGAACCATTGGATTCAAAAATTTAAACAGTTGGAGATGATTAAATATATTATTTAATTATTACCTTCAATAGATACCAGCTCATGCACGCAAAAAATGAGAAAAAACAATGAACAAAAATTCAACTTATTTATTAACGAAGAATTATGACAAGAATCGATAGATTTTGAAGAAAATTTATTTTTGGTTTAATAAAAAAAAACCAATTTATAAAGTGTTTAATAGGAATCCGAAGAAAGAAAAATCGTAAAACTTGATTAAGGATGAAATGTACCTAGAAGCTAAAAGTGCAAGAAAGTTATTAATAAAAGGACATTGTTCTTCCTATCAAGGTATTTGACAAATAAATATGATAAATAATCATAATTCTTAACTTAAACTAATGTGAAAGTCTAGATCAATATTATTGAAACATTTAGGGCTCGTTTAGTTTGTATTTCAGTTCTTAGTTTTCAATTTCATAGACTTGGGTGAGGGACTGGTGGATCATGTTCACTCCAGAAGTCATGGATGATTACTTTGGACTAACTCGATACAACATTATTCCACTATCTTTAGATCCAAACATGCCGGTGCTTATACAAGTTCTATATGAAACGGCAAATGCTTGGCCACTCCAAACAGATGAATTTGAGTACAATAAGTTGATAGCTTCTTTGATAATCCTCATAGATCCTGCACCCCACTGGACTACGTTCAATCACGCCAAGGCTAGCCTCTTATGTCACTTGTCACTTGGGTTTAAAATTGATTTGGGAACCCATATTTAGCCCATGTTTGAGTCACATTAAAATTTTCGTTCTCATTCTTCCGTTCATTTTTAATGACATATTCTTCAATAAAATAATATTTTACATCATATCAATAACTTTTCCTTCCTTTTTAACCACATATTCTCCATCAATTTATTATTCCAAAATACATTCTTTCAAAATAATGTGGATCAAACACACCCTTATAATCAAATTTGTGGCTTGGCAACCGAGATAGATCGTCTCCACACATTGATATTCCTGAGCCTCATCAATGGGATTTATAGAGCTTCTAGTATATGGCTCCCGCCTAGAAGGCAAGCTACTCGTGTAAGTGTCCCAATTCAGCTGCCAATTCAGGCATGTCAATCAACAACACAGGCAAAAGCAGAAGCAGTAGCCGACTGATAAGTGCATTTTATATACTTATTTGAGTCTCGATTCTTATTTATTTATTATTATTTTGAGCGATTATCTACTTAATTTAGGTTAAATTTGATTAATTGTAGGTAAAACTTGAATTGGACAAGTTTGGATGACTGGGATGCACAAGAACTTAATGCAGAGGACCAAAGTGCACTTAAATATCAAACATTCTAGCTTTTGTAGGATTCCTAATTATACTCAAATTCCACATTGAAGATGCTTTAGGACTCATTTTTAGTGTTATTAAATATTTTCTATATAAAGTTTTCACTATTCTATTTTATGGGATACATAGTTTTAGAGAGAAAAAAAACACATAATCATCGAAAGAGCAAAAAGCTAGGCATGATCCAACTCTTTCCATGATCAAGATTTTGAAACCTGGTTATGAACTATATATATTTTTTATTATTTTCTTTAATTAATATAAGTATCTAAATTAGTTAAGACAAACAATTTAATCTATGTGTGACCCGTTTAATTTAATTTTCAAGATTCTAATTCTTTAATTTCATGTGTTGACTTTATTTATGATTTTAATGCTTCATATTACTTGGCCAATAATTCAATTATTTTGTGAAATCTATTACGAGTCGAGACATTAGTTTTAGATTTAGACCATATAGTAAAATCCAAGAACCAGTAAAAAAGTGTAGAGATACATTTTCTAATTAATGTTGTCGTTATATGGATTCTCAGAAATTTAAGGTTTTTAACTAATGTGTATCCATATTCACATAGAGATATGAAATAGACTTAGTTAAATAGAATGAATTTGAACTCGGGAGAGGTAAATTGAATTCTTTAGAAAAATTTGATCCAACACTATATTAGTAATGAATCTTGATTAAATAATTAAAGGGGATATATTAATGAAATTATAAGTCTTCACATCCACATTCATACTTTTTGAACCCGAATGCGAAAGATTGTGCGTTTGATTTATTTAGTTTAATTAGAATAATTTAGATAAATAATCACAAATCATATTCTTTGTTTTTCGTCAAATAAAAGGTACAAATAGTAAAATAAGTATTAAATTAAAGTCCTCGAGGGAACGATCATTCGAACTCTTAGGTCCACTTTATTACTTAATACCATCTCATACACTTGTGGGATATAAACTTACTCCGATCTGGTGAAGTTTTCTATTATTTTTCAATTTGGAACCTCTTAGGTCATTAATGGAAGGGAAAATTTTAGCGGAGGTCCCAACCCTTTCATTTTGCTGCATATTATACCCTATCCTTTCAATTTTTGCGACTGCAACCCCAAACCTTTATATTTAATTACAGATGTGGTCCAAATCACTGATTCGGTCCATGATGCCGTTAGTCAACAATAAATTATAATTTTAACCCGAATGGACCACTTAAATGAGGGGCAAAATAGTATATTTACAATTTCTATAATAAAACAAGTAAATGAATTAAACAAAAAACCATAAGAAAAAAAAAATCATAGAGTTCATCTTCCCCAGCCTCCCCACTCCTACGATCCTATCCCCTCCCCTCAACGCCTAAACCCAAACTAAATCAAAATCCTACCCCGTCATCATCACCATGGCCCCCGCTTACCCGTGCCATTGCCAAAATAGCATACATTTATTGTCAAAAACTGATGGGCATTTTCGTAAACATTTATTCGTGGTTTTTTTATTTTCAGTTGTTTGATCGATCCAGGCTTATTGTATGGGGAGCTTGCCAGATTTATGTTGAGATTGCTGGGAATCAGAATGAAACCCAAGGAAGTTCATCCTCCTGGTGGTAAAGGGCTTGGGATAGTGTCAAGGAACGAAATCCAAAATTACATTAAGGGAAACAATGCTGCTCCAAGTGGCGCTTGGGATAGTGTCTGGGGAAATAATGCAAATTAACTTTTTGGTCATTTTTCTTTCTATAGGAGCACACAAGAATCTGTTGCTTATCTATATTGAGAGCTACGAATACAAATAGAAGAGGATGCTATGAGTGTATAGAAATGCATTATGTGTTGAAATAATAGAACATACCCTGTCACCCCCAAAAAAGAAAAGCTAAATGTGGATATATTGTGTTGATTTTGTTGTGAACGAACTCATTTGATTTTCGCGGTGGCGTGGCCGTGGAGATGATGATCGGGGGTGGGATTTAGATTTATTTTGGGTTAAGGTGTTGAGAGTAGGCTACGGGTGGGGAGGCTGGGGAAGATGATCAGTAACTTTGATTTTTTTTAATTGTTTTGTTATGAAAATTGTAAATATACTATTTGCCTCTCATTTAATTTGTCCATTTGGGTCAATACAATTTCGCGGTTGACTAATGGTATTATGGAAGGAATCAGTGGTTGGATCACGTCTATAATTAAATATAAAGGTTTAGGACTGTGCCGCCAGAATGAAATGTTTGGGACCTCCACTGCAACTTTTCCTTACTGGAATTGTTTTAGGTCGAACAAATATTAATGAAGTAATAAGATAAAATGATATCAACTACAACCTACGAGATCCAGTTATATTATTATATATTATGGCAAGAAATGATAAGTTGCAGAGAATTGAAGAAGATAAAAGGCGGGAAAAGGAATTGATTCAAAGATAACAAAATTCTCATTACCATTGATATCACCAATCACCCTATTTATAGACGAGTTACACAGCAAGCTCACACCGTAAGCATGAAGAGGGAGAAGAACAATTACATAAATAACCTTTGTCTAACTAGGCCAATCTAAATGGACTATTCCTAAATGGGCTTAACACTCCCCCTTAAGATGAGGAGTATATGTTCAATACTCCCATCTTGTGAAGTAGCATCTTGAATCTGGTTCCACCAATAGCTTTGGTCAGCAGATTAGCTATTTGGTTCTGAGAGGTGGTAAATAGCATTTTTACTTCATCAGCTTGGACCTTGTCTCTAACCAAATGACAATCGATCTCTATATGCTTCGTCCTTTCATGGAAAACAGGATTACTAGATATATGTATGGCTGACTGATTATCGCAAAACAACAAGGCTGTTTTTGATTCCTTTACTCCAAAATCAATCAACAAATTTTTCAACCAACTCAATTCGCATACAGCAGATGCCATCGATCTGTACTCAGCTTCAGCAGAAGATCTTGATACCGTATGTTGCTTTTTGGATTTCCATGATATTAACGAGCTCCCTAAGAAGATGCAATAGCCTGTAATAGATCTCCTAGTGTCGGAGCATGCAACCCAGTCTGCATCACAGTAACCTTTGAGTTGAAGATCAGGTTTACCCCCAAAAAATAGACCTTGTCCAGGTGATCCTTTCAAGTATCGCAAAACATGGTGTACAGCCTCCATGTGAGGCTGTCTTGGTGACTGCAAAAACTGACTTAACAATTGCACAGCATAGGATAGATCAGGCCGTGTTATGGTCAGGTGGAGTAGTCTTCCTACTAGTCTTCTATACTCAGTGGCATCTGAAACAACACTTCCTTCATCCTTACTTAACTTCAGATTGTGTGGGAGTGGATTAACTGATGGTTTAGCACCCAAATAACCAGAATCAGTAAGTATATCCAGAGCATACTTTCTCTGGCAAACTGAAATGCCTTCTGCCGTTCTAGCAATTTCAAGCCCAAGGAAATACTTAAGAATTCCCAAGTCACTCAGCTTAAATTTTTGATTTAGATCCTTCTTGAATTGATCAATGTATGATAAATTATTCCCACCAATTATGATATCATCTACATAGACTAATATCACTGTAAAAGAGCAGCCATTTTGTTTGCTGAACATGGAATAATCTGCCTTTGATTGCTGAAATCCTTGTGACTGAATGTAGGAAGACAGTTTAGTGTTCCACTGTCTAGAGGCTTGTTTAAGCCCATATATTGATTTGTTTAATTTGCAAACAAGACGATCACCACACTCCCCCTGTTGCTCATACCCTAGAGGCATCGCCATATAAACTTCTTCATGTAATTCACCATGGAGAAAGGCATTACTGATATCTAGTTGATGCAACTCCCACTGTAACTGAGCAGCAACTGCCAACAAAGCTTTGACTGTGACCAGCTTTGCCACAGGAGAGAACGTCTCTTCATAGTCAAGGCCTGATTGTTGTGTAAAACCCTTGGCAACAAGGCGAGCTTTCTTTCTTTCTTCAGTGCCATCAGAATTAAGTTTAACCTTGTACACCCATTTACACGCAACTGGCTTCTTACCGGCTGGGAGCTTAACAACATCCCATGTCTGATTGGAAACAAGAGCTTCATATTCCAAATCCATAGCAAGACACCAATCAGGGTACTTGGAAGCTTCCTCAAAAGAATGAGGCTCAAACACAGTAGATAAAGCCAAGGCAAAAGATCTGTGAGCAGGAGACAGGCCAGAATAAGTAAGGTGATTTGATATTGGATATTGCTTACCGGATGCAGAACCTTTACCCATGAAGTCTGATGGAGAGGCAGGTGCCTTAGAAGAGAGATTGCAGTGATAATCCAAGAGGTAGGAAGGAGGTTTGATGTTTCTTTTTGATTTTCGAATAGGGATCAAGGGTGAAGAGGAAGGATCCTGATTTAAAAAAGGAGAAGAAGTCTGATGAGAGGATAAATTCTGAGATGAAGATGGAATCTGAGAAGAAGAAGAAGAAGAAGAGGTATTATCAGGAGGTAAATAAGAAGGATCAACTGAATCCTGGATGGGAGAATTAGCAATATCAGATGAAGGAACAGGAAAGTCAGATGAAGGAATAGCAATATCAGGGGAAAATAAACATTGACCAGAAGGGAGAGGATCAGGAGAATGGATTAACGACTGTAAGAGAGAAAGATGCTGAAATGGAAAGATGTTTTCATGGAAAATAACATCTCTGGAATAGAAAACTATATTGGTGAGAAGGTTATAAAGGGTATATGCCTTCATACCATATGGATAGCCAATGAAAAGACAAGGTGTGGCTCGAGGATCAAACTTGGATCTGTGACGTTTCAGAGTGGCTGCATAGCACAGACAACCAAATACTCTGAGATGAGAGAGAGAGAAGGTACTGAGTGATATAAGGTCTCATATGGAGACTTATTACCAAGAACAGATGTAGGGGTTCGATTGATAAGGTGTGTGGCAGTCAAAATGCAGTGTCCCCAGAATTTGTGTGGTAAATTTGCCTGAAATTTGAGTGCTCTGGCTATATTTAGAATGTGTTGATGTTTTCGTTCAACAATGCCGTTTTACTGGGGTGTTTCCACACAGCTAATTTGATGTAGGATTCCTTTTGAATGATAGAAATCAGTCATTAAAAACTCAGCACCGTTATCTGACCTCAGTGTTTTTATGTTGGCTTGAAAGTGAGTTTGAATTAAAGAGTAAAAGTTACGAATGATAGATCTGGTTTGGGACTTGGCTGTCATCAGATAAGTCCATGTGACTCGACTATAGTCGTCAATAATGGTGAGGAAATATTTGGATCCATCAAGGGAAGGAGTGGAATAGGGGCCCCAGATATCGTAATGTATGATGTCAAAAGCCTTAGAGGCTCTGGTTTCACTGATGGGAAAAGGAAGCATATGTTGCTTGGCCATAGGGCAAATAGAACAATGTATGAGGTTATTAAAAGTAACATCAGAGGCATACTTATGGAAGGCAGACAGTTGTGAAATAGGTACATGACCCAAACGGTAATGCCAAATATCAATATTACTGGCAACATTACTGATGTTTTGAACATTACAAGAAGTAGCAACAACTTTATTACAAGGAAAATTCGAAAAGGGACTGCAACAAGATATAACAGATTGATTATTGGAATGTGTAACAGGATTAGTATTGAAAGTAACAGGTGTTTCAATGGACTTGAAATGCGGCTGATGTGCAGGAGTTTGAAAAAGGTATAATCCATCTTCAAGTTTGCCTACCCCAATCATCCTCCATGTTAAAAGATCCTGCACAAAACAAGCATTATGCACAAAAATCAGAAAACAGTTTTGCTTAAGAACCAAGTTGCTGGCAGAAATCAGATTGAAATTAAACGATGGCACCACTAGAACATTAGTTAGAATCAAGTCATCTGATAACTTCACAGTTCCAACTTTAGTCACAGCAACGCAATAACCATTTGGCAATTTAACAAAAGCCTTGGAATCTGCTGTAATGGATGTGAGATATTTGCTAGAGCAAACCATATGCTCAGAAGCTCCTGTGTCAATTATCCACTTGACTCCATCTGCTTTCACATTACAACTGAATGATTTACCTGAAAATCCAGAAGTTTCTGGAATGGAAGATGAGTTCAACGAAACATCTGGTGATGCTGAATTTCCAGTAGACAAGCGTGCTTGCAATTGAGGTACAAGCATGTCTAAAAGTTGTTGACATTGGCCTGGGGTGAAAGGACCCTTCGAATGTGAAGGAAATGTCTCAGTCTTTCTGTCAATGGGAACATGAGCCAATGCACTAGTAATAGGAGGTCTACCTCTTCCATACTTATGACCTGGGGGATAACCTACAAGTTTGTAACATTTTCCCTTGATGTGTCCTACCAAACCACAATAACTGCACATAGGCTGATCTCTCCTTTGAGGTATACTATAAGAATTATACTTCTGATTAAAGTTGGATCGATTTATCACTCTTCCAGCACAGGCAGTTGCCTCAAAATTTTGCTGTCGTTTAGCAGCAACATCCTTTTGTTTTTCGTCTTGTAAAATCAACGCAAATACTTTGTTTAAAGAAGGCAATGGATCCATTAACAAAACTTGACTTCTAACAGCATAAAATTGATCATCAAGTCCCATCAGAAATTGCATAACCTGATCTTCATGTTTATACCCAGTGCTGTTAGTATCAGGCCTATAGTTATCCAATTCTTCCCAAAGTCCTTTGAATCTATTGAAGTAAGAGCTGATAGAGCCATTCTCCTGGGAAATAGAAGCAATCTGCTTCTTCAAGTCATACACACGAGTACTATTGCCTTGACTGTACCTGTTGCGAAGCTCGATCCACACTTCTCTGGCTGAATCCTTGTGCATCACACTTGGATAGAGTTCCTTAGGAATTGAATTTATAATCCATGACGATACCACATGGTTGCATCGACGCCATACACTAAACATAGGATCGTCTCTGCTAGGTCTCTCAATAGTTCCATCGATGAATCCTTCCTTATTTTTAACACTAAGAGCCATAATAACAGCTCGACTCCAGGTAGGATAGTTGTCTTCAGTTAGAATAACCGAAATAATTTGCATTCCTGTATTATCTCCATGATGTAGATAATAAGGACCTGCAGGATCTGAAATTAGTTTACTGAGAATAGAATTATTATCTTCAACAGCCATTTTACCCACAGAGGAATCGCCAGATGAATTAGAATGATCGAACTGGCTTTGTATGTCTTCTGCAATATTCGAATTCTCTGCCATTTTTATGCGGAAATTTCAATTGTCTTGCTCTGATACCATGATAAGTTGCAGAGAATTGAAGAAGATAAAAGGTGGGAAATGGAATTGATTCAAAGATAACAAAATTCTCATTACCATTGATATCACCAATCACCCTATTTATAGACGAGTTACACAGCAAGCTCACACCGTAAGCATGAAGAGGGAGAAGAACAATTACATAAATAACCTTTGTCTAACTAGGCCAATCTAAATGGACTATTCCTAAATGGGCTTAACAAGAAACCCCAATAGATATGACATTATTATATTATATATATCAGTACAGCAACAATATAACAATATAGAAACAGCTTACTGGTGATAATTACTGTAATTGCTGCTCAGAATCAGACACAGGCAACTTTTATTTAGTGTATGTTACATATATATACAGTTATCACCAAGTGATTATACATTATGGAACTGATTAAGCATTGTTGGTAGTGGCAATAGCAATAATAACCACCCGAGTTTCCCTTGCAAGAACCACTGTAAGCTCCTTCGTATTGTTTACAGTATGAGCTACATCGGTAAGGGACACAATATTTCCGATATCCTCTGCTTGGCCTTACGCATGTTGCCTCTCTGAGTTGCACCTCTACCAAGAAATTGGATTAGGTTAAGATAAATACTATAATAAAAGTCTAATAGACACGATGAGCAATAAAATTCTGTCTAATAGCTTGTGCTTCTCGTTGGGTGGTTCAACAGACACAAAGCACATGTTTACCAAGCCATAGTGTAGTTAATTATCGTATGTGATTTAGTTCTTTCTATTTCAGACACAATACTTTTATGATAATGTTAAATGTGTTTAGTATAAAAGGCAGTGAAAAATAAGTGAAATATCAACCCTTGATGTATAGCAATGTTTTTTGTATCAATAAAATGGGAAAAAGAAAACTATATAATTGGCTGTTCTTTATGTCTGTAAGAAATATCAAGCCCTAGAGCAGAGGTGCGTGGGGGTGGGGCGTTATTTAGCTGCAAGAGTTACACCTTATCAATTGAAATGGGTCACCCATGTGGGTTGACCCGGCCCGATCTGCATGGAATGGTTCTTTGAGGGAGGAGTCGAATTTTTAATTTTGAAATGCAACCTCCCACAATCTATAACCTCCACTACACCAAGAATACATGATAATAATGCAAATTCGAGTTTCTTCATAGAGAGAAAAATAGACAAGGTGTGTGGCTTGATTTTGGAAGAGTAGCAACTCAAATTTGGTTCTTGGACTCTGAACATCAAACCCCTTCCTTCGTGATTGAGTTTTTGCCCAAGAAACAGGTACAAGGAAGTGTGAAAAGCAAGTAAATCAAAGCAAGTGATTCAAGCTCGTTTCAAAATTTTCAAGTAAGTTCTACGACTCTAAACTCGAAAGAAAACATGCAAGTTCAATACACGTACAAAGATGTACAACTAACTAAGCTACCTACCGAAGGCTGCAAGGACGAGGAAGCAGAACAAGAGTGAAAGAAAGGTAGTCTTGTTGCTACCAAGAAGTTTAACCATAGCTATATACTCTTAATTTCAAGTGTTTGTGATAATATACAAGCTAAGAAGATGTATTTACAGATGGAAAAAGTCATTATTCAACAGAGTTTTTTCCATTTTTTTCCCAAGTTGTTTGCAAGAGTGACTAGCAAAAACAAATTGGCGGGGATTAAAATTAGGTCCACGTTGGCACTCATTAAAATTATAATTCTTTATTTTCTCTCTTCTTATCAACAAACTATTCTCCAATAAAATAATATTACACGTAAATCTACAACTTTTTCTTCTTTTTTAACCACCTATTCTTCAAAAAAATATTATTCCAAAAATTATAAGCTCAAATAATAAGGGCCGAATAGGGGCTAGATTTTTAACAGATTTTGATAAAAGTTGATGGATTGTGTAGTTGAAAAGTTGTAAGTTCGATAAAATATATGATTAAAAATTAATTATTGACTGACTTAAATTAAAATTTACATTCTAATTTCTACCGAACATGGGCTAAATATAAATCTATTTATGATAATAACACAACTCGTGCTTGACATTCACCAAGTCTTCACACCGAAATTGCAGTAAAAGGCATAATTATAAAATTAGTATGAGGTATTATAACATATTATAAATATAAAATACCTAACCAATGTTTTGAAATTTCATCGTGACATTGATTATATGTTCATTGACATTGTGAGCAATACACAGGGAGAAATCAAGGAGGATAAATATATTAAGATCTATTCTTTAAAATCTTCTTATTATATTAAACGATAATTGTTTTATTTATCTTCGAAACAACTGCCAGTATTTTTATTTATTTTTTATTTTTTGAGATGAGTATTAGATTTGTACTATGACTTTTATTAATGTGTCAATCGCAATCAAAATTTAATCAAGTCATACACTAGCTAGGTACGGGATTTAGTAATTTTAATTAAGGATTTATCATTTTTAAATTGAATTATTGGATCTTACTTTAGTAATCGTGGGTCGTCTATTTCAGTTTACTGTAAATGTTGCACAAGGGGAATTTGATGATTGATGGTAGTTTACTGTTAAATCTATTAAAACTTGATATTGCATCTTAAAAGATCAACTTATTAAGAGGAGTAACATAAATCCTTATAATTAGTCCATATTTTTATCTTTATTAGATGTGGACTTTTATCTCTTAACATGTCCTGTAAGATGGTGGCTTGTCTGAACAGACCAATCTTGAAATTTGTTTGCTCATTTTTTTGAATTTGAATCGAATCGAATTACTCGTTGAATAACATATAAAAATGTCAAATTTTTCCATATCTACGCAGAATAGTATAAATGAAATGGCAACCCTTGTTTTAAAACAATGAAAGAGTATGTCACCTTTAACTTTCAGTAAACCAACTGATATACAAAAAAATACAAATAAAATGCTAAATCATTTCACTTTTTAATGTAAAACAAACGTTCAAATTCGTATTCGTATTCGTATTCATATTCATATTTTCTTTTTCATATATATTAACTAAATCCATTTCTTACAAATTTGAATTTTAATATATACTAAAATTATTAATCTAAAGATGAAGTTCATATGTACTAGAACAAAGATAACTAAATTCTCAATACTGTCAAATTGAACAAAATATGAACTAATTGAGTAAAAATCTATAGTTTTTGGTTGATTAGTCGCAGATTTGGCGAATAAAATGTTATGAAAATATTTGTTTCGTTTAAAATACCGTAAGTGCACAATTTGTTAACAATCGTACAAGGTTTACCCAAGAAGAGGTTTCCTTGATGGAGTTGAATTATAAATGAAAATAGCACTCAGCTACGTTTGGCCAAGGCGGACGCCCAATAGACAATCGGGTGGGTGCTAAGGCACCTATTTTTTTTCCCTTTTTTTGTTTTCCAACACTGGGCAGTTGCCCGGTCCGTATAATTGGGCACCCAATTACAGTTACATTGAAATTTGCAATTTAGTCATCTTCTTCATTCCTTAATTTTTTGTCTTTCAACTTCTAATTACTTCTATTTAGGTCCTTCAACTTCTTCTCATGTAGACATTAGTCCCCAAAACTTTTATCCAATCATCAATTCATCCTTCTTTCTTTTCCAGTTGGTTACGAATGATCCAAAACTGAAACAAGAGAAAATTAACCTAAATTAAGTAAAAATCAATACTTTAACGATATTAAAGTTTAGTAGTATGGCCTAGATAGTGCACAAGTTGCACTTATCAAACACCCATAAATTAAAATCTTTATTCTTCCTCAAACAAAACAAACTCAGGCTTAAACCCTATTACCACCTAAAACAAATCACAAATAATAGACTCAACGTTGAACTGCTTACCTTAGGTCCAAATTTAAACAACACTTTAGAAAGATCCAAACAAAATCAAAAATAAATTTTTACTTATCCAATGCTTGACTTAGTATGTGTGTGTTTAGCCAACATTGAACTCACACTCATACTAGAATACAACCAATCAAGTGTTGTTGATTCACTCATAATTCTAATCCTTTTGTGGTCTGTTTTTCCTCATACCTCTCGTGTAAATTCACTTCTTATGCTTCTATCACCAATCTCGAGGTATTTCTAGCATATGTGGGTTCTTAAGAATCATTATAATGCATTTTCCACACAAAAGTGGTCAGAATTAGATACTTGTAAACCTAGAAGATTGTAAGTATTTCAAAACACACACCTTCCATTTCTAATGTTCAAATCTCAAAGATCTAACGGGGCACCACTCACTTTTGATAATCTCAATCCTTTTTTTTTCTCTCTTTCGTCATGAAGATATTGTAATTGTTGCTATTTTTTTCTTTTTTTTTTAAACATCTTATGTGCAAGACTTATTTCCATTAAGTTTTTTAAACGATCTATGTAACGAGCTTTTAGGTCGATGACTTTCAAGATAGATGGTAGGGCACCAAATTTTGGATACCGTAACAGATTTAATCACTCGAGTCATAAAGACTACGAAGAGGAGTACACGATGTATCACATTTTCTTTTGATATGGGATCCAAATTTTAAAATTTGTAATTGCCCTTTCTACAGCCCTTAACTCAAACCCCTTCAACTGAAATTCTGATCCAATAACTCAAAACCATAAAACTTCTATGAACACAAGTACTAATTGTTCGCGTGAAACCCATAAGCGTATGGGATCGTTGTACAAGTAATAAGATTTGTGAATTAAGAGTATCGTTCCCACAAGGAATAAGGTCTAATTTGTAGTTAAATAGCTACTATTAAATTCGAAATGTAATGAAATAAAAAGATATGATTTGTGTGTAATCTATACTAATCCTAAACTAACAAAGCAAATAAAGTGTTTATCTAATATGTAAATGTTTGTATTGGAATCGTGAATCCCCATATTATCATTTAATTCAATTCTTAATTCGTAGTCTAGTAAATTCTTGCATTCAAGACAATCAACAATCCACTTTTATTCAATATTCTTTTCCGAGATATATTAAACCTATGTTTAACACGACCCGATCCTACTCCTAGTCTGAACTCATATGAAACATATGCATTGAATCACAGGATTCATCACACGTGATTGCACATGCCATAGATATTATTCCTAATACCTATTGTCCATATGTTAATTTTGTCGTGTTCTAGAATTATTGTGAGTGTTCTTACACTACAACAAGCAACTTACTATCTAATTGGTGATCAAGCAATCAAATAGCTCAATGGGAATGCAAAACCAATCAAAAAAAGTCAATAAATACTAAACTAATTATCTTGAATTAAAATAAACAAACAATATGGTTCATTATTTATCCAATACAATAAAAAACTTAGCCTAACATTCTTATAATTAAATTACACAAGAATAATTGAAAAAAATCACCCGAAAATAAGAAAGATGGAAGAAATAGGAAAAATCCACGTTCTTGACTCAAATCTTGAAACCGGGCTATGAATCTTCAAAATCCTTGTATGATTCACCTTGAATTGATGTATAGACTTGTTCTTCACCTCCAATATATGTAAAATATGATGAAATTTAGGTTCAATTGAGGTCTCTCCTTTTTCTCTTCAAAATACGGCTCTCCTTTTAAAAACCTCAAAAAAATACCTTATATATCAACCCTAGAATCTCCCAAAATAAGACAAGGAAACAAGCCCCTTTTTCTCGTCTTGGCTTGAGGAAACAAACTCCTAAAATCTTCATCACGAGGTTCGACCTAACTTTTGAATATTTGCATTTCAGTATCCGAACTTTGTATTTGATACAATGGAGTCATTTCCCGCTATCTTTGCATTCTTTTCTTCAATTTTTCATCAAACATTGAGTTTTGCCTATGAAATCAAATATAACACAAATTAGGTAGTATTTTATCCAAAGAACAGTAAAATATAATCATTTAGGACCTCGAACAAGTGTAGAAACTACACTTATCACTAACTTTACCCATCCCCAAACTATTTTTTTAGCAATAGGTCAACAGATCAACAATGAAATCCACATAATCAAGTCATACTGTAACATAAGTGATAAGTCAATACGGTTATGTGCTCAATTAAACAATTCCAACATGAATAAGTACTCAAGTAAAAACATAAAATATGATGTTGTCCAGTTCTAGCTAAAGTTGTACTCAATTCAAATAAATATTATCATGAGCGACAAGTCATTCAACGCTAAACTAGACATTATTTTTGAATTTTTCAAATTTTTTTTATTAAACATTTACACAGTTATACAAAATCGATCAATTGAACATAAATTTATATTCAAAGTATAAAAATACTTACCCACCCCCAAATAGAAATATTACATTGTCCCCAATGTAAGAGTAAAAATAATTTAAATAAAGGAGTAAGGATCGGAAACGGCAAGAGGGTAGATACAGATTGGTAAAAGTATCAAGCTGGTCCGACAGGTAGATGCCATTACGAACGCCACTTTGTCTTGTAGCTAGGGTTTAATTTTCTATTCCCAGAATTTAAAATAAATATTAGTCATATTATATAAGGTTTAAATATTAGCAATGAATTTCACACCAAAAGCATTCTAATCTTCTAACTTTTAGAACAACTATGTAACACAGCGTGCATCTCTGCATCTCTACAAAAATCATATAGTTAAGAAAAAGTAAGTCTTTCAAATTTGTTTGGAGATTAAAATCTATGTACAAACATAAGAATGCATATCACATCAATGTAAGTTCAATATAGGCTGTGTCTGGGCGCATGGTAAATGTAAATTCCGACCGTTAAATAATTGAAAATATGACCGTTGCTTATTTTTTTTATTTACCTTCATCTGACAACAAGCAGGCCATAAAATTACATATTCCCATTTTACCCCTCTCATTACACGCCTCACCAACCTACTCCATTCTTCTCTCCTTCGTTCCAGCATCCTTCCTTCCAAAGAATACAGAGACTGCCAAAGCCAGCGACCTGAAGACAAGCATCCGATTTCGCCATCTCCTTCCCAGATCCACATAGCCCTCAGACCGGTCTTCCGTCAACAAGTGTTCTCTGACCACCTTTTCACAGATCCATCCCTCAGAATTGATTCCAGGCAACTAATCCACGAACAGTCAACACCGGCACGCTGCGATGGTCGATACATCGCTTTTCGACCAAGGAGAAACTCCACTCAGACCATGGATCCACGGCTGTCATCGGTATGGCTCGATTTTCTCGATTTTCACTTAATTTAACCGTCTAAGTAGATGACCTAAGTACCGTTGAATCAGTTTTCTCCTTCCAAATTTCTGTGGCTTTGTTCAAGTTTACATTACATTCACCACACACGATGAACAGGAGGACGGTTATTCTGGCTTTGTTATTGACAACTTCATGTGGAAAATTGATTGCAGCTTTGTTGAATGTTTGCGGTTTTGTTGAATTTTTGTGGCTTTCTTATTGAAAGCACATAGATGGTCCCTGTTTTGGAAAATGATAATTTGTTGCAACTGAATTGTATTCACGTCAATGAAGAAATCATGTAATTTGTTATTTCGTACTTGCTGACCACTCCAATATGGTCTGTATTTATATCAGATTCATTGTAAAAATCAACCACTTTGTTGAAGCGTTTGCTCTCAATTCTATTTGCTTCCTTATAAGTTCAGCTTTAACGGTTTCACTAACTTCCACTGGCTTGTCATCGTAGATGGGTTACAACGGTTTGTTGTCCACCTACAACCCTCCTCCAAGCCAGACCCAAGCACCAACCCGAAAGAACGCCTTTTGGATCAAACGTGATAACACAATTTTCGTAGCCACATGCGAGACTGTGATAGCCGACAGTCACCGTAACGGAAAGTGCTTCACGAAACACGGCTGGAACCAAGTGATCCAGTCGTTCAACACCAACTCCAGACACGTCTGGACCAAGCAACAGTTGAAGAATCATTGGGATCTCTCCGTCAAAAGCATAAAAGACTCACAGAGCTTTTTAACTACAGTGGTGTCGAGTATAACTCCGCAACGGGAACAATTGCTACCTCGAACGAGTGGTGGGAGCGAAAGATTAAGGTACCAAGAGTCCTGGCCAGTACCAACTTTTTCCAGATTTGTTTTTTCCCCTTGCATCAGCAATTAACGAAATCTATAATCTGTTTGCATAAATGGTTTTGGGCTTTTTGTTGTTAACTTTTATTGAAGAAGTCCGGTTAAATAATGTATTCATTTATGAATAAAAGATACTACTGGATTATAGGAAGCTGGAGTACACATTGAGCCATGTTTTAACACATTTAGGGGAGGATATTAATCCTATTCTGTCTGGTTCTATTTGATTATTGTAATATTTCGATTTTTGTAAATGCTTTTCATTTGCCATGGAATTCTGAGGATGGTTGAGATGAGAATGTTAAGGCAGAGAGGTCATAGTAGAAGAAGAATATCCCAATTAAAAATGAGCACTTGACTGAGTTGGCTACGGTAGTAACAAACGTGATAGTAGAAGAAGAATATCCCAATTAAAAAATGAGCACTTGACTGAGTTGGCTACGGTAGTAACAAACGTGGGTGGAGTTATGGAGAATATTTTGACATCCTGTAATGCTGTTAGATGGAGGCCGCATAAAATGACATGTAAGGATGGACTTATAAAGAACTGACACTTTGTTAATTGTGGAAGAGTTGAAGTAACCACTTTGTTGAAACCAATTATTAGCACGTAATGCCACTTCATTATTTTTGTAATGAAGCTTCTTTCCAGAAATATTATACATAATTTAAATTCTTAAATATGAATCAATAGGCAATATTCATTTTGGTTATATATTTCTGTTATAGAAATGTTTGATTTATGGGGATTCAATTTATGGATTTTGAACAGGAGAACAAGGACTACAAAGAATACAGAGATAAAGATTGCAGAGAAGTATACAGCTACAACGTGTTGTTTAGGGACACCTTCGACAGCGATAAGTATGTGGTCACACCGTCCCAGATGTGTCGGACAGGATTCGCCATGTTTGAGGATAGTGGTTACGAAGATTTGTGCGACGCACATCCGGATGACGAGGAGAGGAGCGGCTCAAGTGATGAGGGTGACAAAACTGGTCGAGCAACAAGCAGCATGGACGTCTCCAGGCCACGCAGTGGAGACAAGCGTCGACCTCGCTGCAAGAACACGAGTGGAAAAAGACCAAAAATAGGAGCCAGAGATTTTTCCTACACTGTTGATCGCGCCGCCTCTGCTAGTCTAGAAGTAGACGAGAAAATCGACAATTTGGTTGGTCCTCCTGTGCCGCCCGTGAAGAAAATATTGTCAGAGTTGTTGGCGATAGGCAGACTGTATAAGAAAACTGAGTTGTACTTCTGGATGTGCAAGTTCCTTAGCAAACACAGTAATAGGGAGACTATCGATACGCAGGATGATGCAGACGAAAAATGGACTGGGTTGAGTGGAGTTGGAACAATGATATAAAGAGACGCCCGGGATGAGGAATGTAAGGGATTGAAAAAAACGTAACAGCCGGTGTACTTTTTTTTTTATGTTGCAGGATGTTCCATGAAAACAGTGTGTTTGTGTACTTGTAATATTTATGTTCTGCACCCATATCTGTAGCTGAAGATTTGCTTTTCCTGTATTCAACCACTATTTCAATGGCATGCATACGATGAAAATGGATGAGTAGGTGTCTTCATTTTCAAAGAATATTGTACAGTCCTAATGCCTTACCAGAGTCCTTGTAATCACTAGTGTCCATTATTTTTTTGTCTTTGTCCATTTGTTCAAGTCAGTCATTAGTGCAATGATGGTGAATAATGCCATGAAAAATAGAGCAATGTCTATATAACGAGACCTCCAACCAACATCGAGAACCATAATTTTACTTCATTGCAATGGCCTGTTCAGATTATAATTGTGAACTCATGCCTTGCTCCGATGATGAAGTCGAAATCAACGAAGACAAAGTTGTGCAACAGCTGCAAGATGACATCGTAGAATGGTTTCGATACTACCAAGTTACAGATGGTGAAGTCGCTACATACTATTGCGAATAGAGAAGCCGAGTGAGGAGGTTCCCATTTGTGAGAAACGGACACATGTTCATGTTGCATGCCATGAAATATAGTCCAAAGAAATGTTATGCTAAATTCCGGATGTATCCCGCAACGCTGCGAGCATTCACACATATACTTCACGACGAATTCGGACTACGTAGTGATCAGCACATAGATGCGTATGAACAAGTTGGGATGTTTTTGTGCATATTAGTGCATGGAAAAGGCTACAGACAGGTGCAAACGCTGTTCAACCATTCGTTGGAAACTATTGGACACTATTTCAAGCATGTGCTTGTAACCGTCGTGGAATTTAGTGTACGTCTAGTAAAACCTAATCCCAACTACAATAATGGCACTGAGCATCACGTACCAAATATCAACAAGCATCCTTTATTTCAAAACTGCATAGGTGCAATTGACGGAACGCACGTCAAAGCTGTCATGCCGCACGACGAACGAGTTAATTATATATGCTGAAAGGGCATTCCAACACAAAATGTCCTTGCAGCATGTGATTTCAATTTGTGTTTTACATTTGTGCATGCAGGGTGGGCGGGGACCATGCACGATTCGCGCATACTGGCACGGGCTATACATAGTCCTGAAATTGATTTTCGCATCTTGCCCCTGGTAAATATTATCTTGTCGACTCTGGATTCGCACATAAACCTGGGTACATGGCTCCGTATAAGGGATCAGATATATTGTATCATTTTCAGTAGTTTTATGATGGTCAGACAGGTCGGAGACGAAACTTTCGAAACGCGCGTGAAAAATTTAACTACAAGCACTCGTCATACAGGAATGTAATTGAGCGTGCATTTGGTGTGTGGAAAAATCGGTGGAAAATTCTCGATCGCATGCCAAGTTACAATTTCAACGTGCAGATTGCCGTTGTCATAGCTACTATGGGTATACACAACTTACGTCGACGGGATGGAGTTACCAACGAGGCATTCGCAGCTGCAGAGTCTGATCCGAACGCGGCGGAGGTAGAACTTCCAGATGAACACAAGGAAGCCGCTGCTGAAATGAATGTACCAGAAATGCAATGCAATGAGTGGGATCGTTTTCGAGATTACTTGGCTCAAAGCCAGTAATGTATCTGTTTGTATAACAACGCTGTTATCCTGCAATAATTGTGTCCATGGTCGTTTGAATTTTTTGTCGGTTGAAAATGTATTAATTGGCACGTTGAATTTGGGAAATTAAAAAAATTTGTTCCGTCAAAATTTATGTTATTGGCTCGTTGAATCAGATTTGATAAAAAAAAATAATTCATAAAATATCATGTCCATGGTCCTTTGAATTTTTTGTCGGTTGAAAATATATTAATTGGCACGTTGAATTTGGAAAATGAAAACAATTTGTTCCGTGAAAAATTTATGTTATTGACTTTGTTGAATCAGAATTGATAAGAAAAAGAATTCATAAAATATTGTTGTTGATGGGCCTAGACATGAAAAATTCGAAGGATGCATGTTGGTCAAATTTATACTCATTTGAGGTCAGAGAAATGTTTAAAATAAGCAATGGAGGATAATTTGGTAATTGAATGCCAAGAATTCTTATTGGCGTGCAAGACTCAGCTTCCGGTGGGCCCGGTTTGATGTGACAAGAAAATTGATTTTTCACTCCACAATTGCGCCAGACATGCACATATGTTAAGATGTTGACAATGAGTACAAGTAAAATGATCTCAATAAGTAAGCATACCTGAGTTATGAATTCAAGTCTTAAAATGCTACCTAAAATGCATTAAAAACTATTTAAATGCATGCGTTCCTAAATATGACCCTAATACTAATGCAATCTCTAAAGCTATATGCAATGCGATAAACAATAAAAATAAAAGATAAGGGTTGAGAAATTGGGTTGCCTCCTATTAATCGTTTATTTTAAAGTCTTTAGCTAGACTTTAGCCGAACATTAATCAGGGCACTTTGAATATGGTTTTGGAGGTCGTGCTTAGCTTGCTCAATTTGAATTTGTTCCATATTGCAACTTTTCTTCAAATTTTAACCTTACCCTTCTCCAAGTAGTATGACTCATTTCGAACTCAACAATGTACACCTTAGTCTCCTCATTAGGTTTAACTACAAGCAAACTATAAATTCGAGGGATTGAATGCTAATTTCCTTTTCTTTCAATGCTACAAATTCCTTTTCACCAGTTATCATTAATTTCTTGATCTTTTCATGCTCATCTTCTTTAATTGAAGCTTTTTCGAGTTCAGTGTCCATATCCAAAACTTTTGGCAAAGAAAAATGACATTTTTATGGTCTCCTCTTTGTGTTGTATTTGTGAAGCTCGGTGGATATGATTCCCTTAATTGATGTTCATTAATAACCGGTGGAAGAAACAATTTCATAGGAAAATTGCCTATTTCAAATTTTGGTGAGAGAAATAATGCAACAAATAACTCACACATGATAGTTACATGATAGTTTCATAAGTTCACAATCTGCTTTTATAGCTCGTAGTCGTTGTTCTATAATGAAATCTCCCACAAGTATATCTCCCTTATCATTTTCTTGAACTACCAATTGTTGACATCCTATGATGAAGTCATGTATAAATGTTTTATTGAAAATAACCACATACATCTATTATCCTGCTATTTTTGGTCTTTTTATATCCTTAACAAAAAAAAAAAAAAAAGTAAAATGGAAAAAAATAAAAATAATACATAATGGTGAAGATTCGAGGATGAATCATTTTGATAAGGAGAGAATGATGAGAATCATGGAGGGCAAGCTATCAAAAATCATTTATGATGCAATCAATTAAAAGAGAAAATCCTCGACCAATTATAAAAGCGGAGGAAAAAGGAGTACGAACGAAAACGCTCCTAACTTTCAACATGGTTGTTGAATTTTTGTCCATGAGCACAATCCAAAACCATTTTTCCATTCTACATATGTTTGTCGGATGACATTGTCAAACTTCCACGGTCAAATTTCGTTATATAGAGATGGGTTTTAGCGTTTTCTATTTTGATTTAGTTGAAGAATATTTTCATTATTTTTGCAGTATTTTAATTTTATTCAGATTTGTTTTACAACTTTCTAGTTTATTTGGATTTGTCTATAGAATAGGGTTTCATTTAAATAGGATTTTTGAGTCTGCCTATATAAGGCCTTACTCATTGTACAAACATTACATATTTGTTGAGAAATTAATTATAAAGTAAGCAATGCTTTCTATCTTGCTCTTTATTAAAGCTTTTCAATTTTTATGACGTTCAACCCTTAGTTTTCATCTTTCCTGAAGTTCGTATCAAATATTGCGTGGGTTCCAGGGTACATCCTGGGTTAACATTAGGAGGACCACTATAAGATCAGTTCACATTGCATACCAGCCAAATACTATTTAAGTCTCACGTATCTTGTGTTTATGTTTTAATATCTTACTAATATTTTCATATACTAGCAACAATAAGTGAACAAAAGGAAGAAAAGACTAAACGATATTTCTTTCATTGTCTTACTGTTGAAAAGTCTAGTGTTTGATCGAGGATCTTGATGGAAATGATGCCCAATAGTGTTAGGCCATTACCGTTATTATTGAAATTTTTATTATGTTATTAAATAAATAATTTTTATTTATGTTATGTTATAAATATTTATTGCAATTATAATAATAAGTGTGTTGTTAAGAGCTTTCGGTCTCTTTATTATATTAGGAGATATGTGTTTACATTTAGAAGCTCCAATATTTTGATAAATATTATTTAATCTTAGACCATTGAATAAAGGATGACACTTTGTTGTGATAAGTAGTATAATGACTACTTTTTTTTTTTTTACACACACATACATAGGCGAATTGAGGAAGCACAGTTGTGAGCCTCTCCATGGCGCCTCTACTCTAGCCTCTACTCTATAGATATAGGTTCTTTCAAGAGATGGAAGATAGAAAGTAAAGGACACAACTAAATTTTCACTCACACTACTTTTTCATAGAGTAATATATATAATGGAAACCACATCCAAAAACTGACTTATACAACTTACTTTTATTTTCACCCAAAAACTAAAGGGAATGGGTAGTATCACATAAAGTGGTCAATCCAAAAGTAACAAAATATACAATTTTCTTCTCCCCTCTTCTTACGTTATTTTTCAGTGTATGTATATACAATTTTCTTCTCCCCTCTTCTTACGTTATTTTTCAGTGTATGTATAAAAATGGCTTCCATTTTCTTGAATTACGTGATATGGATCTCCATAGCTATCATGTTGTTAGTTTTAGTGCTATAACAAATCATAATAGTAAAAATAATCATTTGAATATATTTGTCCACCTCCCTAGATAGGTGACCATATGAAACTCTTCACCATCGCAGGTAATGACCCAACTATCCTCTCTCTATAATCTATGTAATTACGCTTTATTATTACCTGAAAGTGGTAAGGGAAAGGGGAAAGAGTATAACAAAATTAGTAAAATATGGTGTTGGTGTGCACTTGATGCATGCCATGTTATGCTCTTTTTTCAAATATTTACCTTTCTTTGGGCTCATATGAAATCACAAATCTATACCTCCAAGCTCACTTTAATAAAATACAAGTATGGCTAAAACGCTTTCACGCACATGTACCATCTTCGACAAAATAAATTTATAATTACCATGTGTGATATTTGTCTAGGAATGCTAGTCATTTACACAATTGATCACCATCGAGGTATCCCAGCACTAAATACTTCACACAATGGTCAATCACTCATTCAATCATTGAACCACTAGGTTATCCAACGAGTGTCCTCTTTCAATGGCCCCGTATGACCCACGTTGATATACAATTTAGGATTTACACACCATATGCATACCAATCAATATTTGAATGTATCATGTCAATGTCATGCTCATAAACAATTCAGAAATATATTTGTTATGTATGGAATGAAAAATTGCATAGCAATGAACTTATTCATATAATTCCATTCCACGTAGCTTCATACAAGGAATCACATATTCTACTGAAGAGCAGGGGAGTAATAGATTTTCAAATTGGTTCTATCAAATTATACAAATCAATCATTTCAGAATCTGATTTCAATATCCTATTCTCAGAATAACTTTTTGATGGAACGGGCACCTTCCAAACCAGAATTATTTAATACTAGAGGAGCACGGGTACAGGTACCTCTAATATGCCATAACTATATGAATAGAAGCACAGGTGCCCCGGTTTAGTACGTGTACTGACTGAGTTTTCTGTGCTTTCCTTTTTTTTTTTCCTAAATTTTTCTCTTATAATTTAATTTTCCCTTCCAGACTCTTGATTTAAGAATTTAATTATCTTATAAAATCTCCTTTGATGAACTTAAATTCTAAATTTAAAGAAGCATATAGTTCATTAACTTAATCACTTAACCTTCTTGGAGTGCTCTTAAGCTGGTGAATTGTTGTAGGATTTCTACTATTGAGTGCCCTATTTATACTATTTTGATGGAAGATTAATACCAGTGTAAAATCATGTGTGGTACAAAAGAGGAGAGTTTTCTTTCATTTTAATATTAAGCTTTAAATACTAAGTTTCTCACATAAGCAAGCACCTTACTCATCAATTCTATTTTAGAATGCTAGCGTACTTTTTCCTCCTACCATGTGTACATGAATGACTAGTGAAAGTTAACACTTATCTGTTAAAATTTTTAATGATAAATATATAAGGATATTATTCTCTTAATCATTCAAATTATCCTCACTTTCACTACGCCTCCTATTGTTTATAGTTTTTAAGATTCAACCCCCTTTTTTCTCAAGTAACAGAACATCATTTTTTTATAAGTCCTAAAATCACCTTTCTATATCACTTAAGTCACTCACTCATTCCCTCAACATTTTAATTCTCGAATTCACACGTGGTTCAAAAATAAATAAAAGATATCACTCATTTCAAGGGTGGAACTAATAATGAAATTAATTGTAAAATACTGAATTAGAGGATTGTTACAAGTCGCATGGTCAGGTACTCTACCAATTAATTGTGATACGCGATTTATCTTGACCTTGACAAAATTCACTCATGAATATTTATCCTAGTACACTGAGTATATCTCACAGTGCATTAGACAATATGACTATTAGTGATTAAATTCTATAGATGATCATGCACATAAATTAATATAAATTTGATTGTCTTATTTATTACCTAAATTTGCTACTAAGTAGTGGTTTCTATTCGTAAACTTGAAGTCTATTGATGTGCCAATGCGTTAGATCCAATTATAAGATCAAATACCTTAGTACATTAGGATCTGAGTTGACAGAATCAAAGTACTGATCAAATATTTGTGTATGGAATCCATCGTCATGTTCGGTGGGTTAATGAGTCCACTTAAAGTTTTCTTTGAAGAGCACTTTAAATCTTAGCTTACTATTAAATGAAAAAATAACTTGAAGTGTGAAATTGTCATTTTAGCCGAGATTTAATTATTTGACGCCCAATGTGCTAAATAATTAATGTTGTCATTACATGGATTCTTTGAAATTTAAGGAGTTTAACTAATATGTATCTAAATTCACATAGAGATATGGAATAGACTTAATTAAATAGAATCAATTTGAACTTGGGAGAAGCAAATTAAATACTTTAGAAGAATTCAACCGAACACTATATTAGTAATGAATCTTGATTAAATAATCAAAGGGGATCCATAAATGAAATTGTAAGTCAAAGCATCCACATTCATACTTGTTGAACCCAAATTTGAAAGATTGTGTGTTTGATTTATTTTGTTTAAAAATAATAATTTAGATAAATAATCAGAAACCACATTCTTTGTTTTTCGTCAAATAGAAGTTAGAAATAGTAAATTAAGTATTAAATTAAAGTCCTCATGGGAACGATCATTCGAACTCTTAGGTTCACTTTATTACTTGATACGATCCTTACACTTGCAGGATATAATCTTGTTACGATCAGTAGTGAAGTTTTCTATTATTTTTCAACTTGGAACCTCTTAGGTCATTAATGGAATTGGTTTAGGTCGAACAGCGACGGACAATATTAATGAAGTAAATAATACGATAAAATGATATCAATTACAACCAACGAGATCAAGTTATATATTACGGCAAGAAACCCAATAGATATGACATTATTATATTATATATCAATACAGAAGCAGTATAACAATATAGAAATAGCTCATTGGTGATAATTACTGTAATTGCTGCTCAGAATCACACACAGGTAGCTTTTATTTAGTGTAGGCTACATATACAGTTTTAGTATCACGAAGTGATTACATATTATGGAATTGATTCAACATCGATGGTAGTAGCAATAGCAATAATAACCACCCGAATTTCCCTTGCAATAACCTTCGTAACCTCCTTCGTACTGCTGACAGTGTGAGCTACAATGGTTATGCTCACAATTGTTATTCCGATATCCTTTGCTTGGCATTTGACATGTTGCCTCCCCAACTTGTGCCTCTGCCAAGAAATCGGATTAGGTTAAGCTAAATACAGTGATAAAAAGTCCTAACAAATATAGAATGCATTTGACAGGATAAGCAAAAATATTCTGTATAATAGCTTGAGCTTTTCCATAGGTGGTTCAACAGACACAAAGCACATGTTTACCAAGCCCTAGGGTAGTTAATTATCATATATGATTTGGTACTTTCTATTTGAGAAACAATACTTTTATTTTAATTTATGATAATGTTAAATGTGTTTAGCATAAAAGGGAAATGAAATATCAACTGTTGATGAATAGCAATATTTTTTGTATCAATAAAATGGGGGAAAAAAATAAAAAACTATATAATTGGATGTTCTTTGTGTGTGTAAGAAATATCAAGCCCTAGGGTAGAGGTGCGTGGGGGTGGGGTGTTATTTGGCTGGTAGAGAAATACACACTGTCAGTTAGAAATGGATCGCCCATGTGGGTTAACCCGACCAGATTAGCATGGAATGGTTTTTTGAGGGAGGAGTTGAATTTTTAATTTTGAAATTCAACCTCCCACCATCTATAATCTCCACACAACTTCCACTCCACCAAGAATATAATGCAAATTCGGGTTTCTTCATAGAGAGAAAAAAAGATTGTGAGCATCAAATTCCTTCCATCTTGATTGAGTTTTTGACCAAGAAACGGGTACATGGCAGTGTGGAAAGCAAGCAAATCAAAAGCAAGTAATTAAACTCGTTTCGAAATTTTCAAGTAAGTTATACCGTTCCAAACTCGGTAGAAAGCGTGCAAGTACAATTAACACGTACAATGATATACAACTAACTAAGACAATGATGAGGAAGCTGAAAAAGGGTAAAAGAAAGGTAGTCTTGTTGCTACCAATAAGTTTAACCATAGGTATATACTCTTAATTACAAGTGTTTGTGATAATATACAAACTAAGAAGATGTTTTTATAGATGGAAAAGTCATTATTCAACAGAGTTTTTTCCCTTTTTTTCCCAAGTTGTTTGCAGGAGTGATTGAAAACGATATGTATTTAGTAACAAATGACATCTTAATGGTTCATCACATCAAGCGATGGCCTGTTCTCATTTAACATGGTAATTATAGGCAGATCATAGAAAGTTGAAAATGAGTTTGCAGGTTCATGGTGGTTCATAGATTAAGCCCATGTTTGGTGGGGATTAAAATTAGGTCCACGTTTCGCACCCATTAAAATTAGAATTCATTATTCTCTCTTCTTATCACCCACACATTCTCCAATAAAATAATATTATATGTAAATCCAAAATTTTTCTTCTTTTTTAATCACACGTGCTTCGAAAAAAATATTATTCCAAAAATTATAATCTCAAATAATGAGGGCCAAATGGGGGTCAGATTTTAACGAATTTTAATAAAAGTTGATGGAATGTGTGGTTAAAAGATGTAAGACCGATAAATATATGCTTAAAATTAATTATTAATTTTGACTTAAATTAAAATCTAAATTTTAATTTCTACCAAACAAGGGCTAAATATAAATTTATATATGATAATAACACAACCTGTGCTTGACATTCACCAAGTCTTCACACCGAAATTGCAGTAAAAGGCATTCTTAAAATGCACATAATTTTAAAATTAGTATGAGGTATTATAACATAGTATAACTATAAATACCTAACCAATGTTTTGAACTTTCATCGTGACATTAATTATAGATTCATTGACATTGTGAGCAATACACAGGAAGAAATCAAGGAGGATAAATATATTAAGATCTATTCTTTAAAATCTTCTTATTCTATTATCTTCGAAGATATTATTTATCTTTGAAACAACTGCAAGTATTTTTTTTTTTTTTGAGCTGAGTATTATATTTGTACTATGACCTTTCTTAATGTGTCAATCTCAAGCAAACTTTGATCAAGTCATACACTAGCTTGGTACGGGATTTAGTAGTTTTACTTCAGGATTAATATTTTTAAATTGAATTACTGGAATTTACTTTAGTAATCGTGACTTCATTCTAAGGTTTTGTATCATGTTGGTCGCCTATTTCAGTTTACTGTAACTGTTGCACCAGGAGAATTTGATTATTGACGGTAGTGTAGCAAGTTAAATTGTATCTTAAAAGATCAACCTTATTAAAAGGAGTAGCCCAAATCTTAATAAATTGGTCTATATTTTCATTTTTATTCCTTAACATGTCATTGCAAGATGGTAACTCTTTTGAGCAGGTCAATCTTGAAATCTGTGTGCTCATTTTTTTTTAAGTTTTAATCGAATCGAATTGCTCGTTGAATAACAAATAAAGATGTCAATTTTTTCCATATCTTCCCCAAAAAAATACAAATGAAATGGCGTGACTTCTTTACAAAAAATGATAGAATATGTCACATTTAACTTTCGGTAAACTAAGTCATATATAAAAAATACAAATAAAATGCTAAATCATTTCACTTTTTAATGTAAAATAAACATTCGAATTCGTATTCGTATTCATATTCAAATTTTATTTTTCATATATATTAACTCAATCCAATTCATACAAATTTGAATTTTAATATATACTAAAAATTATTAATCTAAAGATGACGTACTAGAACAAAAATAAATAAATGAATAAATAAATTCTCAATGACGTCAAATTGAACAAAACATGAACTCATTGAGTAAAAAATTCTAAACATAAAAATCTAGAATTTTTGGTTGTTAGTTGCAAATTTGGGGAATAAATGTTATGAAAATATTTGTTTTGTTTAAAATACCGTAAGTGCACGGTTTGTTAACAATAGTAAAATAAATTTTAAGTTCAAGTATCGTACCCAAAGAGATTGTATCGGTTTAAGCTCAAATAAACTTAGCCTTAATCGAAACTATGAAAATGCAAGACCTAGCTTAACAAAATTCGATGTAAAATTGTGATTTATGCAAGACTGATGAAAATACATTAATGAAAGATGCACTAGGATCCCCAGATCCCCTTGTATCAATCCCACTTTAACTTTGAATCTTTGAATTTGACAACATTATTCAATGAGAAAAATCAATATTCACAAATTGTTTAATAATCTCTCTTGCGTAGAATTAAATATGTTCTTATGTGTGACTCAACTATACTTTTATGACGGATGTGAGCATATAAGAATGCATTAATGGATTTGTGAAAACTTAAATATCACGTAAAGCATAGTAGTATATTTCTATCCCTTATCGGACTTTATCACAATTATGACTATGTTTAACTTATTTTCAATCTCTCGAAACTAAAACAAGTCACAAGATTCATCCAATTAGTGATTTAGTAATTGCAAAGAAAATAAATCTCATCATAATTGTTCAAAACTAAAAACGTGCTTCAATATCAAAAATAAGATTCAAACATTAAAGTTTTATAATACAAGGTTCATCGTGATCCTAGCACAAGATTACTTTAGCCAAACATGTTGTAAAGAAGAAAACAAAAGAAATAAAAATAGTTCATCACCTAGAATTCTTGAATTTGATCTTCTGTTCTTTACCTCCTTTTGTAATCAATTTTCCACATCTAATTATGTGTTGATAGTTGGTATTTATACTGCCCTAAATGTCCAAAAATCGTACAAGGTTTACCCAATAAGTTTCATTGATGGAGTTGAATTATAAACGAAAACAGCATTCGACCGCGTTTGGCCTGGGCGGGCACTAAGGCACTTTTTTTTTCTTGTTTTTTTTTCCAACACTGGGCGGCTTCCCAGTCCATATAATTTCTAATTACTTTCAAAATTTGCTATTTAGTCTTCTTCATTCCTTCCTCAAATTTGTCTTTCAATTTCTTTCTATTTTGGTCCTTTAAATTCTTCTCATGTAGACATTAGTCCCCAAACCTTCCATCCAATCATCAATTCATCCTTCTTTCTTTTCCACTTTCCTAGATAATGCACAAATTGCACTTATCAAACATCCTCAAACTAAAATCTTTATTCTTCCTCAAATAAAACAAAGCAAACCAAATTTTAACCTTACCATTCTCCAAGTAGTATGAATTACCCTCACGACCCATTTCGAATTCAACAATGTACACCTCAATCTCCTCATATAGTTTATGATAAGTGCATTTTATACACTTATCCGAGCTCCAAATTATGACATTTTGTGGTTCTTTTAATGAGATTATAGCCTAATTTATGATATAATGTGTTATTAGGTGAAACTCGATGAATGATGAAGAATTGGAGAAAAGAATGTAAAATTGACGAAAAGAGGCAAGATCCAAAGTTTCGGACTGAAGTGCAAATGCTCAAAAGTTGTTTAGAACCTCACGATGAAGATTCGAGAGTACTAGGAGTCAATTGGACGAAGACGTCAAACGGATAAAATATCTTCAAAATATGATCACACATCAATTTAGAATTAAAAGAATTATGCATCGGGTTTTAGACTCATATTGTGATCCATATTTGACTTAGAAAATGATCGAATTTGAAGACTATTTCTGAAGAAAAGTTGTAATATTTTGAGTTAGCTTTCCAACGCATCTTGAATGACCTCAATCGGATATCAGGAGAGAAAGTTATAACAAAAATACTGAAACTGAAATAGATACAAAGTGAATAGCAACTCAGTGCCCAGGCGCCCAAAACAGGATTTTTAACAGAAAGGCAGCGCCTAGGCACCGCCACAAATTTTAGGTTTTTATTCTTTGGGCCGCAAAAAACCCACAAAAGACTCCAAATTGGCCAAGAACGTGTAGGAAAGTATAAATAGACCTCAGGAGGCATGAAAAGGGAGTTCCCACACATTAAAAAGAGGGTTCCACACCTTGCAAAATAAAGAGAAAAACACAAGATCGAGTAGGAATTCGCGAGAAGAAATATATCAAGGATTGGAGTTCAAATTAAGGATTGAAAGTGGAAGAAGATATTGGTGCAAGAGCTGATTCCTTTCCACCTTTTTTATCAATTAAATCCGGTGATGTATTCGAATATATTTTTTTATTTCATCTTTTTCATCATATTTAGCTAAATTCCTTATTAGGGCAAACAATGTAATCTATTGAGACCTTTAGTTCTTTAATTCAAGAATTTTGTGCTTTATTCTTCCATATGTTGATTTTATTATGATTGCAATGCATTGAATTACTTGATCAATAATTTGATGATCTATTGAGTTTCTTACGAATCGAGAGGTGAGTTTAAGACTTAGAACATCCTATACTTAGTACTACGGTCGTTATATGAATTCTTAGTGCCATAACTCGTTTAACTAAGGGTAATTCTCTTAGAGATATGGAATTGAATTAGTTAAATAGGCTCAATGAGAACTCGAGAGAGGTAAATTGAATACCGTGGGAGAATTCGACAGAATACTACATTAGGCTAGAATCTTGAATTGGGAACTAAGGTGATCATTAGATGAAGTTGTTTTGCCTTAATATATCTTACATACATGAATCTTTGATGCATTTGTGTTTGTTATTTCATCATAATTTTCATTTGTTGTAGGCATTTAGTTCATTTTAGAAAATCAATTTTCACAACTATCACAATCCTTTATTTGTTTACTTTCATCAAATAAGAGTTAGAAAAAGGAGATTAAAGCTAAAGTATAGTCCTCGTGAGAACGATAATCCAGACTCAAAGGTCCACTTTACTACTTGTTACGATATCATACACTTGCGATAGAAAAAACGCAACAGTTTAATTGGAAACTCAATTTTTGAATAAACTACGAAGTCGAGGGATTGCGTGCTAATTTCCTCTTCTTTCAATGCTATAAATTCCTTTTCATGATCTTTTCATTATCTCATTATCATTATCATTAATTTCTCGATCTTTTCATGCTCCTCATCTTTAATTAAAGCTTTCTCGAGTTCAATGTCTCTATCCAAAATGGCAAAGAAACAATGACATTTTCATGGAAAGTCTCCCCTTTTTGTTGTATTTGTTGGAAGCCTGGTGAACATGATTCCCTTAATTGATGTTAATCAATAACCAGAGCAAGAAATTATTTCACAAGCAAATCACCTATTTCAAATTTTGGTGAGAAAAATAATGCAATAGACAAGTCGCACCAGTTTCATCAAGTTCACATCCACTTTTATATCTCGTAGTTGTTGTCCTATAATGAAGTCTCCCACAAGCATATCCTCTTATTAATTTCTTGAACTTCCAATTGTGGTCGTCTTATGATGAAGTCACATATGAGCATTTTATTGAAATCAACCATATATATATATGTGTGTATGTATGTATGTATGTATGTGTGTGTGTGTGTGTTATCCTACTATTTTTGGTCTTTTTATATCCAGAAAAGAGAGGGGAAAAAACAACTAAAATGGAAAAAATAAAAATACAAGAATACATTTAGAAATTTGAATTAGTGCTAAAATAAATCGAATCAAACTAAAGTAACAATCCCTGGCAACAGAGCCAAAACTTGTCATGAAAATATTTATTTCGTTTGAAATGCTGCAAGTGCACAGTGTTTTGACTAGTAAAATGGATTTTGAGTCCAAGTATCATACCGACAAAAATTGGATTGGTTTAAGCTCAAATGAACTTGACATAAACTAGGAAAATTGGCTATTGGTCAATAACTAATTTGTCACTAATTATTCTACTCAAAATGTAAGACCTAGCTTCAAAAAATTCAATTTAAAATTGTGATTTATACAAGTTTGATGAAAATCTATAGATGAAAGACGCGCTAAGATCCCGAATCCCCTTGTATCAATATGCCTTTAATTCCGACCTTTGAATTTGACAACATGATTCAGGTTTAGTTTGTTTTTCAATTAATTGACCACCAGTTGAATTGTTTGTGGATTTTATCATCGAGAGAGGAATAAAATCGTTAGCACATAGTAATAAATATTGTGAGGTTCGATAAAGGATAGAGTTATACCTTTATGCCTTGCATGATTTTTTTTAGATGATCTAACTCGTTTTATGCTTTCTTATATGTTAATTTTTTTTTTATAGAGATATAAAAAGATCTTGTATAGGATTAGATTTAATTGCTATGGAGAGAGGCTTTTAAATAAATTTGGAACGTCAACCAACTAGCACAATAACAAATTGCCAATTTAATTGTTAAACTAAAAATAGATGAACAAGTGGGATTCTAGATTTTAGCAATACATCTCATATATTTGACAAGACTCTTACTTTAATTTGTTGTAGGTGATAAATTAGATATAGATTTATTATAAACTATTATTGATATTCGATTAAGGGTATTATTAACTTTAACTCGATCGAACACGTAGTTCTCGAGGGTTCGACACTTTGCACACAACTATATTACTTAATCACAACCCCATTTACTTGTGGGAAATCAAACAATCATCTATAGCTCGACTATACCGTGTTAGTTTGTTAAGGTATGCTGAATATAGCCTTTAAGGTCCTGATTAGCTTCTTCAATGACATTTTCTTTCATACTGCAGCGTTCCTCCAAACTTTAGCCTTATCTTTGTCGGTGTCATCTGCTTTTCCCTCATCAATTGCCTCGAACTCAACAATATAGACTTCTTGCTTCTAATGATTTTGTTTGGGTTGAAAATGCACATTATGGTTTTCAGCAGTGTTTGAAAAGTTTTGAAATACAATTTTATCCTGCACCACCTCCTCTACCATATCAATTTGATAGCAACTATCTAGCTCAACATGATAGTCCATAGCATTGAAAATGTTGAATGTAATCTGTTCCTCGCCAAATCTCAAATTTAACTGCTCCTTTTGAAAATCTATTAAAGCTCTACTGATAACTAGGAATGGGTTACCCAAGATAAGTGGGATATTCTTGTCTTCCTCCATATTCAGAATGAAGAAATCGACTGGGAAAACGAATTTGTCCACCTTGATTAGCACGTCTTCAATTATCCCCCTAGGATGCGCCAATGATCGATTAGCTAATTGCAGTATCACCGTGGTTGCTTTGGCTTCACCTAGTTCGAGTTTCTTGAAAACAGACAGAGGCATTAAATTAATACTTGCACCAAAATCACAAAGAGCTTTATCAAAGTAGCATTTGCCAATAGTGCAAGGTATAGTAAAAGTCGCTGGTTCTTTCAGTTTTAGTGGGAGCTTTTTATGAATATGGCACTGCACTCCTCTGTTAGCATCAGTGTTTCATGGTCCTCTAGCTTTCGTTTCATGGATGTAATGTCTTTTAGGAATTTGGAGTAGCTAGGTATTTTGAACGGTGCTTCTGCAAATGGGATATTTATGTAGAGTTTCGTGAAGATTTTGAGGAATTTCTTGTATTGCTAATCCATCTTGTGCTTCCTAAACAGTTGTAGGAATGGAATGGGTGGCTCATAAGGGTTCATCGAATTATCTGGCACTTGTTGTGATTTTTCTGGACTTTCTCTTACCGAAGTCTTCTTGGTGTTGTCAACCTGCTTCTTATTCTCTTCTTCAAAAGACTCCACTTGTTCTTTATTTGCATCCAATCTATTGACATGTATCTTAGGTAGCTGAACTCTACTTCGTGTAGTAATGACTTGAACATGCTCCTTAGGATTTACTTCTGTGTTGCTCGGTAATGCACCATGTACTCTACCTGACTAGAGAGAGCTAACTGTCCCATTTGAGTATCTAGATTCTTAATAGTCGTGCCCTAATTTTGGAAGTTCGTTTCAATCTTCCTCATGAATTAATTTGTGGTTTCCATGAACTTTACAAACATATCTTCCAACTGAGGTTTCTTTTCTTGCTGAAACTGCCCTGGAGCTCGATTGTAATTTTGATTGTGATTTTGGTTTCCACCCCAAGGTAAATTTGGATGATTTCTCCATCCCGGGTTGTATGTGTCAGAGTGGGGGTTAATAGGCTGACTTTGACCTCATTGAACGTAATCCACATGTTTCATTCCTTGTGTAAGGGTGGGACATTTGGCTATGCCATGTTCTACTCCACACTCTTCACAATTTGACATCTTAACTTGTGCTAAGTTTATCGTCTATATTATGCTCTCCACCTTGTGAAATAGGGAATCCATCTTTGTAGATAAGGTCGAGTAGGTATCTACTTCGTAGACTCCAACTGATTTCTTTGGAATTCCTTGAACTAAAGACCACATGGTTGAAGTATTCGCCATTCTTTCAAATAACTCACAAGCTCCATCAATCATTCTGGTGGTTAGGGACCCATTTGATGACGAGTCTACCATGCTCGTGAAAGTTGGAAGCAGTCCTGTATAGAAAAACCTAATTTGTGATGGTTTGTCGAACCCGTGTTATGGACATTTTCTCAGCATGTTCTTAAATCTATTTCATGTCTTATCAAATGATTATGTTTCATTTTGGCGAAATATTGAGATCTCGTGCCTCAATCTTGCAACCTTAGCTGGTGGGAAGAACTTCGTGTATAATTTATGAGCCAAATCGTTCCAAGTAGTGATGCTTGCCACAGGGAGTGAGTTTAACCACTCAAGTGCCTTATCCCAAAGAGTGTGTGGAAATAACCTCGGTCTGATCGCATCTTCTGATATCCCTTGGTACCTGAAATGTTGACACATATCTAAGAAGCGAGATACATGCGTATGTGGATTCTCGTTGGCCATCTCGTAGAATTAATGTCCGTTTTGGAATAGTTGGATGACATTATCTTCGTTGAAAGTTTGGCTGTTCAAATACGGGGTGGACAATGCTGGATTGACTTTAAGCAACGAATGGTGACAAGAAATCCCAAGAGCATTCCCATCATATTGTGACTCCGAATTGGCACCAAGATTCAACTTAAGTCTCCCATATGATGGAGGTCTTGGGTTTGAATCCCGAGGGACAATAGAAAGGCCTGAGGGATGAGTGGGAATATTTTCACCCAAAGCAGACAGTACGCAAGCTAACGGCTTGGGTATAAAGATTTGAGTCGTTACAAAAAATGCGCATTTTTTGTAACGACCCGGCCTCTCATCGGAGTCATTATCTTACGTACTATCTGCTATGTGGTGCGATTCTGCCCACTTATCCCCTCACGGCTTTCTGATGCATCCCTCAGGTTTCGAACCCAAACCTCCATCATATGGGAGATTTAAGTGAAATCCTGGTACCAATTAGGCAACTTAATGGACTGTCCCGATAGTTAGATCGACGACGTACTGTCCCCACCGTACCAACATTGGTCTTTTCAGCATGCTTTATCCTCACTTGCACGCTCCCCAAGAAAACTTTCCAGGGGGTCACCCATTATAGAATTGCTCCAAGCCAAGCACGCTTAACTGTAGAGTTTCTAACGATGGACTTTCGAAAAAGAAGGTGCACCTTATTAGTATGAGTAGTACCTATCAAATCTTTTTAGGTACCATGATTCAACTTAAGTTTGTCATATGATGGAGGTCTTGGGTTCGAATCTTGGGGGACGCGTCAAGAAAGCCGTGAGGGGATAAGTGGGTAGAAGCCCACCCCAAAGCAGACAGTACGTAAAATAACGGCTCCAGTGAGAGGCTGGGTCGTTACACTAAATAACAAAAATCAAATTAAAACGCAATCCCCTACAACGGCGCCAAAAACTTGTTCACGAAAATATGTTGGCTTTTCAAGTGCACAGTTCGTTCACTAGTAATAAAGTGAAATTGTAAAATTTCGAGCATCGTCCCACGTGATGATTTATTTGATTTGATTGCTATTATCAAGACCTTAACCGAATCAATTAAACTAAAGATGGTTGGTTATTTGGGTTTTATGACTAAAATATGACCAAAATGTAATTCAAGCCAATGTGAATAAATGAATGCAAAAGTTTGATGAAATTAATGAATGAAAAGCGCACTAGGATCCTCAATCACCAAGCAAGCTCACTTTTAACAACTATTTCACAATTCGATAACAGGATGAAGTGGTTGAAGAATCAATGTTTCTAACTTATCCAATAATCTCTTTCGAGTAGAATTGAACCTATTCTCACATACTATTTGACTATATTTCTATGAAAAATGCAATATACAAGAACGTATGATTCACGTAAAGCATAGCGATATATTTCTATCCTCTATCGGATCCTATGACGATTTATACCTTGTAGAATCTATTTCTCTTCTTTCAAACGCATAGATCACCCAAACTCACATAGATAAGCCAAAAAAAAGAATAAGATACACCAAGAACGGTCAAAATGATGAGGAAGGAATATCTAATTCTAGGAGATGGGCGAAGTAGATTCATCATATTGGGGTGGAAACGTTGAAGTAAGAGAAATTAAAATGTTACAAAAAACTACGAATTACAAAATAGAGAATTAAAGGGTCATATCGCAAGGTTCATCATTCACATAGTACGTAAAAAGTCTAGTCTAACATGGATAAAATAAAAGAACAATAAAAATATTTAGGAGAAGATATCACCCAATTATTGAATTTAAATATTGCAATCTTGAATCTTGGAGTGAAATCCCTCGTTTTTGCCTTCTTCTTGCTTTTCAGTGAGTTTTTCTCTCTAAAGTGGCGTAAACCCTTATTCTAGACGAGATTAGGGTTATATCCCATGTGACAGCATGGTTATAAAAATTTGGCACTGTTCATCTCCTATTGGTACTTGGGCGAATGCATGAAATTTCTACCATGCGACTGCATGGTAGAAAGTATTTTTCATTTGGTTTAATTGGGTCCCCAAATTTTATTTCATTTACTTTTTAGCCTTGCTCCTTTCTCCTTCTTCTTCTAGCATTCCACGATATCACAATTTGTTACTTAGCCCAATTCTATGCTTGATTCGCCATTCAAGTCAACTTTTGAATAATTGCATTTTGGTCACCAAAGTTTCACTTTCTTCTATTTTGGTCCTTTTCATTCATTTTTGGATAATCTTCATTCCATCCATCAATGTAATCCTACAAACACAAATTATATCGAATTAAGCCATATTTCAACATATACATCAACAATTTTCCATGTTTTATGGGCTAAATAAATGTGTAAAACGCACTTATCATCCAATATAAAACACACCCAATCTTACGATCTGGAGCCGCCCATCAAAGTTGATAATCATCATTTAACTCCAATTGTAAACAAAATAGTAAATGTGGCCATTGAAATTATATGTCTAGTTGGAAGCACAGCTCAAGTACCACCAACACTTCAATGAAGTCGGAGAGAACCCAAAAGGTACTTTACTAGTTAGAGAAGTGTGTCATGCAATCTCTATAGAGTAATTGGATGACCAAGCTCATATATAGAAGCGATGGAGGATACTGATGTAGAATTATAAATAAAGGCTATGAACTTGTAGATGGATTTAATGTACTCGAAACATGTCTGGGTGTCTATGGATTCACCTGAAGGAATCAAATTCATTGGGTTCAAGTAGGTCTACAAGAAGAAGAGGGAATTTGATAGATGGTAAAGACGTTTAAGCTTAAGCTTGTGGCTATAGGTTACTCTCAGAGAAAAGGTATCTATTGTGAGGAAATCTTCCCGTCTGCAGCCATACTTAAAGTCTATATGCATCCTTATATCCATTGTGGCTCATATGGATATTGAGATTTGGGAGATGAATGCCAAGATGGAATTCTTAAATGGTCATCTTAATGAATTCATCCATATGATGCAACCAAACAAGTACATACAAAGTGTCCAAGAGAGTATAGTTTTTAAACTCCGTAGGTTCATTTATGGAACATAATTCTAACAAAATTGAACTTAGTAGAGAATTCTGAGATTTTTGGACTTGCAGTCTGAACACCTAAATCTTTATACTTTTGGGAAATTGAAATAAGAAAAACTAAGTCGTAAAATGTAATGCACGATTTTCAACAAATAAATTTCACAAAGACTTGTATAAATAGAGAAATTATTATTTTGTGAATGCAATCACAAATCTATATCTTGTTGTCCTGGTAATAAATGAAATCGTTGTGTATAATAAATGTGGTTATATTCAAGTCATCAGGCATATTATTAATACAATCCTAGAAGATTTTATACGCCCAAAACATATAATCAAGTGCTATTACTGTAGGGTGAGAAAATAACGTTGTACTATTTTCCTTTATCAAAGTTTTGTCCCATTAAGTTTTTATGTCAAAGTAGAGGTCCCTAACCTTTGAAATTTTTTACAGACTTTATCTTAACTTTTCATTTGTGTTACCCCTAGTCCCAATCCTTTAAAAAAATTCACCTGGGGACTATCTAATTGACCTTTAGTCGACCTAAAAAATTGACTTTGACCAATATTAAAAAGGGTGAAATAATAACTTTAAATTTTCCATATTAAATAATTAAAAAAAAAAAATTAAGGTCATCTTCTTCCCACCCACTGCCTTTACCCAACCTTACCAAATCAACCAAAATCCAACCTACCTCCACATTTACCTCCACCACGTTGGTAACTGCTACTCACCTCTACATATACTGTGTTGATGTGTGTCAACCGTTCTAGTTCTTGTGCATCAATCGATCCACCCATGTCAATTTCTTCGCCTCTTTGAACAATTTCTCATCCTCCGACATTGCTATTTACAAATATATAAATGCCTATCTTGGTATATATCTAATGCTTATGTATCTAGAGAAAAAAGGTAGTAACATCGTCATTTGAATCGGATATTGTACGTTTTTTGAAGTTTTGCTGTTATAATGTTCTCTTTCTATTTCTATACTCTTGTCAGATGTGGATATTGAACAACTGATGGTTGGGAATACTGGGTGTGCAATAGATAGATTTGGACAGCGACGACCAAATCAACTAGTGATTGACCAATATTTCTATAGATAGATTCGGGAAAATTCACAGGAGGTTACCTAACTTATTCGCAAGGTAGGGTATCTTACAGTGATACTTTCTTCAGCAGTAGCGAAATCTAGATTTTTTTGTGCTTGTGTTTATTTTTTGGAAGAGATTTTTGGATTTGATTTTATTTTGGGACGGAGGTGGGGATTGGCGGTCGTGGACGCGGTAAAGTGTTATAGTGGAGAAGCTAATGAGCTGAAGTGGGGATCAAAAGGCAAGAGGAACACGAGGAAGAAAGAACGAAGCTGCTGCCGCCAAATTCAAATCAGAACCAAGGTGATGTTGTTTTAGATTAAAAGGAAATGATGTCGTTTTGAGCCAAGAATTTCAATTGTAATTGGAACACGTTTTTTTTTTTTTTCTTTTAATTTTGCAAGAGTAAATAATGTGTTTTCTTTCTATTATAATGAAATGAGTAAGAGAGGAATGTATGAGTTGTTTTAAGTGTGATTTTCCCTCTCATTTTCTCTCATCTTTCCTTATTCTTCTTCTTATTTTCTCTTGTATTTCATTGTTGAGTTGTGATTTCATTTCAAATAATAGAATTACAGCTTGGGTTATTGACTCCCAACTGATTTTCTTCAATAGTTGGCGTTTATTCGATTGGGTTTTGTAGTTTTGGTTGAGGTAGAGCTCCAACCATAACATTTGGTATCAGAGAAGCTGTGGGGACTGGGATGGCTGAAACTCGAAGCAAAACGAATGAGGATCATTTGAAGTGATTAGACAAGGAGGTCGCATATTTAAGAGTAGCATTCAAATCCACAGATCAGGTACTGAAGGTAGTAAGCACCAAACAGGATACAATGGAGCAAATGATGGGTGAAATGAACCAAAAATATGAATCTATTGTGGCGATGTTAGCTCAGATGAACAGGAGTAAAACCAATCGTAATGAGAAACAAATTGAAGAAAGTGCAGTTCCATCTCAAATCAGTGGTGATAATATTCATGGGAGTGAGTACCACTCAGGAAGTTCCAGTGGAGGTAGGGAATTCAAAATGCTCTTAAATGACCCAAAATAGATTTTTCCTATTTTCGAGGAGAGGACCTAGAGAATGGTTGCGAAAAGAGAAGAAGTATTTTCAAATTTATCAAATCGAAGATGAGATGAGGAGGAAACAGAAGGGAAGAGAGAGAAAGAGACGAAAGAGGAGAGATTGGGGCGAAAAAGAAAACAAGGAGATGTTAGAAGAAAGAGAGAAGAAGGGAAATGCATTAAAGGAATTTAGATTCAGAGAAGACAAGAGAAGAAAGAAGAAGCGAATAGAGAGAAGAGAGAAGAAAGA